>OX401972.1:3549007-4749007 GCA_947859335.1 Tortricodes alternella
TAACTTCGTTAATCGCTAATCCATTACAGAAAAAGTTAAATTTATTAAACGTTTAAGCGTTACATTTCGGAAGGTTTAACGGAGGTTAACGTTAATCGTTAACTCGTGATATATGATTTTATATGGCGTTGCGTTTTTGACTAGATCGGTATTTAAAATTTAATTAAAAAATACATGAAAATCTGTTGTAACTATTTGGAAAACTTAATTCGTATTGTGTACCTAATTCATTTTCTGCAGGGAATTGTACTTCCATAAAACAATACACTGCGTCATCATTATCAGTCAACGTGAGAATAGTCCAATACCGATCTAGTCAAATGGCAATGCAGCCTTATTGAGATGTAGTCCAGTCTATAGACTTATAGGTAGATATCTGGTCCAATCGCGATTTAGTCGTATCGATATATAGTCGAATCGAGATCTGGGCTTACAGACACTAACCCCAATTTTTGTTTCTTGAAGTGTGTATTACCCACCTGCTCGCTGGCCTTGGTGTCGTCGGAGCGCGAGTGCGGCTCGCCCGGCGGCGCGCGGCGCCCCAGCAGCTCGTGGACGGCGACCACCACCTCGGCCAGCTCGCCGCGCGTGATGGCGCCGTCGCCGTCCACGTCGTACAGCCGGAAGGCCCAGCGGAGCCGCTCGTACACCGAGCCCCGGAGGAGGGTTGAGAGGGTCACGAGGAGTTCCTGGGGGAGATTGAGAAATGGACTTAACATTTTAGCAGTAGCGGACTATAGTTTGACCACAAGCGCTGTACGCCTTGGGTGGCGCCGGACGTGAGAGGGGAAGGGAAATGGAAAGGAATACTGCGCGAGCACCCCGCGTCTCACCGCGCAGCTACCTAAGGCGCGGTACAGCGCTTGTGGTTAAACTATAAGCCCGTTAGAGGCCCGGGGAGGCAAAGCTGAACGAGGCCTCAAGGCTTCAAGATTAATTATAATTTGCTCGAGTTAAGACGACTGTGAACCAACGGCTAAAATCAGCCTTTTCATACAAAAGGCGATAACGATTTCCACCACTTAAATGTTAACCGATTTTGACCAATTTTTGAAAGGTTGTCAGTCAGAACAAAATCTAGGTCTATACGTTTTTGAATATTGAAAAAAGATCAACAAAGTCAAATAATCGCCGAAATTTGTTATGTATGAGAATACTAAAACGGCAATAAAACTGAATTTATTGATTAAAGTGAAAAAATCAAAACGTATAGACCTAGATTTTCTTCTGACTGACAACCTATCAAAAATTGATGAACATGTGTTAACACATTTAAGGGGTGGAAATCGTTATCGCCTTTTGTATGAAAAGTCGTAGGTTCACACTCCTCTTAAGACCCCATGATCAGGGGAACGCGGAGGCATTTGGGGGCCCCCCAAGACCGGAGGCCCGGGGCGGGCCGCCCCTTCCGCCCCCTGTTAGTCCGCCACTGCATTTCAGCTTAGCATTTGTAGATGGGGCCGGGCGGGTCGGCCCCCGCGAAGTACGTTAACAGGCGTCACACAATATCACCACAGTATAATGGGGAACTTGCATGAAAATGAAAATGAGGTTTATGAAAGTAAATGTAAATAGTTCTGATTTTAGTTTTTTGGACATCCTCATGCAATTTCTGTTAAGTAGGTATGTTTTATACCTACGATGCTGATCTGAAAATAGTGTTTTCGGAAATAATTGCAGATTTCGTTCCAACGCCAATTATTTTGTACAGTCTAACGACAGCTGTGACGTCATAGCTGTTGTCCATTTTATATAGTGTTTTTGCGAGTGGTATGAACAATGACTTTTCAAAGCTTCATAACTCTTAAAATACTTATTCATCATAATAATGTTTTGCGTACACAGATCGGTTTCTATTCTATTACTCAGCACGTTCCAATACAAGATGAAAAAAAAATGCATCTTCCCTAAGCAGTATTCGTCTTCATACAAACGGCCGAAACGACGCGCTTCGAAATCTCGGTGAACTTCGGTACACAACACAACAGTCGCGAGTGCGCCGCGTTGGGTACGGACGCGGACAGTGTGAGACGCTCCAGCGCATTTATTTACGTTACGAATTTTTGATGTTTTTGATATATTAAAAGCAAAATACAACAAATGCATTTTTTTACTCCATACTGACTTACAATTACAATCACTTTTGAAACTAGAAATAACAACCAAGTAGAAATAGTTAAAATGAAAACTTACAAGATTTGCAGTAATATTTCATGAAAAGATACTACGACAATTTAATATAGCATTATCAAATACGTAACCAAGAAAGACAGTCAGCGGACAGCCCTGCGTGTTTACATGTGTGTGTACATACCGAGCGGCCGTAGGTAATTATTTCGAGGACACTGCCGAGACAGAATGCTGTTAATTTATTATACTGTGCTGTAAGCCCCGGCGCTAAGTTTTTGGCCTGTAATGTTGGCAACAGGAGTCTATAGGACATACCTATAACTAAGCGGTTACCCAGCAGTTTCAAACTTCCCCGCTCAGCTAACGGACAATATCTATTGTTGTGCAGTTTTTAATGATCGCGAAAAGTTCGGCAGCATTTGTATCGAGTTTAGAACGCCGCTGGTTATATTTTCAATCGTATTAGGTACATTATAATATACTTGGATTTCGCCCGCGACTTCGTCTGTTTTCAAAATTTTCAGTATGTTATAGAATTTAATAACATAAAATTGTAATATGCTAATAAAACCTATAATATCAATCACATTTTAAAATTTATAAATAAACTAAACTAAACATAAAAATAAAACTCAACTAAACGAAATACAACTAAACTAAATCTAAAAATGGGCCTTGCGGCATTGTGCCGAAAATGCCGGCATCATGAGAAATGATGGCAAGAGACCGGACGGGACGTCTTTGGTTCCGTGGAATATAGGGCGGGTGCTAACCTGTGTACACTAGCCCCATCGCATCACCACCGAACCACTATCAGGGCTGTAGCGGCGGCAGAAGGCCTAAAAGCGAATAAACATAGTCTCGGTGCCGAATATAATTTTGCTCCTTCGAAAATGAAAATGAAAATATTATTTAGCAAGAAGGCCACACGGGCTCTTTCATATGTCTGAATGTATAGCATTTCGGCATCGAGACCCTCGGTCCGTCGGACCCCAGCGCACTGAGCCTCTTCAAAGATATTACGAACAGGCTGATAGACGTCACAGGAGACCCAAGAGCTGGCCGTTTCCGCGCTCAACGAATTAGTTTAGCAATCCAGCGAGGAAACGCTGCTAGAATTTTCGGCACAATACCGCAGGGGCCATTTTTAGATGTAGTTTAGTTGTATATTTCGTTTAGGATAGTTTCATTTTTATGTTTAGGTCAGTACGTTAGGCCACCTGATGCTTAAATAAAAGGTTATTATTATTACTAATGGCTCTGTGAGCTGTAGAAAACGCGAGTATATGCTTTTTTTTCTTCTAAAATTCCGAAAAACTAAATTGACAAAAATAGTTCCTTAAAATTATTGAACCTGCTCACAACATTCACGAGAATCGGTTGAGAAATGCGACCTGCGGTCTTAGCAAGGTTGACACAAGGATATGTTAAACCATCTTATCTCCAAGTGCGTCTCTCACACTAGTACCGACGAAAGAGATAGAGAGGTAAATGGGTTTAACTTATGGCTTGTATGTCTGGCTTGTTAGAGCCGCTGCAGGGAACAGACATTCCGACATACCCACGCATTGCAATTATGTCCAAGCTGAAACGGAAGTGCTTCGCGCTCGCTCGGTCAATTAAACCCTGAAAAATGCACAGTTCCCCAAAAACAGCCATGACGACTTCCACGCGGACGATATAAATCGAAGTAAAGTTAAAATTCGTTAGCGTGACCAAGATTCTTATCTAACCAATGATATGTTTTTTTTTTTTTTGGCCTGGTTTCAGAGACCTTTAATGCCACCAATGATATGACTGTCCCACCTACCACAGAACTTAAACTTGATTGGAAAGCTCTTGGCGAGCGTTCAAAAACTTAAATGTATGAGGCTGAATGGCGGTTAGGAGCAGTGCCAGGAGCAAAGTTTATCGCGGAAGTGATCGTTTTGAATGGGATGTTAATCGTTTTAAGCAATGAGGTAAATTAGGCTTTGGCAATGATAGTCAATGTTAATAGTTTAGTTAATGAAATGGTTCACTAATGTGTTGCATAAAATCGAATGCCATATTTTCGTTTCGCATACACGTAACAACCTTGGGCAGAATCATCATAATCAACGAATTACTTTTTGCATATATTATTTCGCATACTGTCAATTCTCATAATTTTGTAAATCGGAATATTAACGTGGCATAACGACGCGACGACGACGACGCGGTTAGCCTAAGTAGTTTGTAGTGACCCTGCCTCCGAAGCTAGCGTCCCGGGCTCGATCCCCGGTAAGGGCAAATATTTGTGTGATGAGCACGAATGTTTGTTCCTGAGTCTTGGATGTTTCCTATGTATTTAAGTATTTATTTCTCTATATAAGTATGTATATCGTCGTCTAGTACCCATAACACAAACCTTTAGAGCTTACTTTGGGACTAGATCGATTTGTAAAGATTGTCCCCTAATAAATAATTAATTTAAAACATTAATATTTACATGTCCGAATAGTTATTATGCAGAATGATGTTTTTTTGCGGATGAATATTTTCTGGGTTGTATAAAAAAAATAACCTCGAAGACTAAAGCAAGTCTCGCTTCGCTCTCGCCTTAGTTTTCTAACCTATCCAAGTCGGTTCTGCTCCGAAAGCGTTGCTCGCTCGCTTCGCTCGCTTGCTGCTAAACACACTGTATTTATTGTATTACCTTTTTAAATAATGGTCAAGATCGAATTGAGATTACTCTAAAAACCCCGCGCACGCCGCAAAGGCAGCTTGTAAAAAAAATCTAAAGATCTAAAGGTTTCGGCAGCATGTAAGAAACAAAGATTTATTTGTATGTTAAATGAATTTATTTTACTTAGAGCCACGCACACCACTTGGGAGTCTAAAGGGAAGAGAGACAACTGGCAACTGTGCCTGCCAAATAAATTGTCTTTAACCTTTTGACCGCCAAGCATGTCTGAGAAGTAACACGAATTTCAACTTTAAGTCAAGGTAAATGAAGGACTTTTTTACCCTGTATCCGCTGACGGCTGCAGCCGACAGTGGCGGTCAAAAGGTTAAAACACAGCTTTTCTTTTAGTAAAAGTGAGGCTAAGCAGTGTCTTTCGGATATATGATCTGTGCAGATAACCTTTCAAAATACCTCGATATTAGACTTTGGAGCACCCTTATACAATTACGCAATAGAACACGCTCTATCGCAACGATCAAAACATGTACGTTAACCTATATATTTATAGACAAACTGCTACGTTGGAAAAATAACTTTATGTCTGTGGGTTAGGTCAGACTTTTCTATGCATCTATAGTACACGTGTGGTAGGGTTGCCAACTGTTTATAGGGTAATTATGGTCGTTTCCATTTAAAGGTATAAATAAAATAGTACACTGAAAGAAAATGTAGATTTAAAAAAATCGTTTTCAAAAGAGTGCAAGGTTTTGATTAAATATAATACACAAAATTCGTCTTACTAACATTCGGATTGCGCATCTTGAGGCTATCCGAGCTGCAAAAATGCCTATTGAACTGGCCAACTCAAAACCCATTTGTAAAGACTAACCGAAATATAGTATTTTTGCGTACTATACAGGGTGGAGGAAAATTATGGGCCCTGCAGGGGAACTGCCTTAAATCCTTAAGTTAGATCATTTTTCTTGAAGAAAACATAATTTTATTTTTAATAAGAAACAAAACTGCATTCAAAGACTTTCTAAAATTCGCTTGGCTCTCAAACTAACTAAAATTTCAAAAAATAAACACTCAGTATTTTGTTCTACTAATCAATAGAATTATTGTTCAGGACAAAATATCTCTAATAAACATTTGGTTTTAGAAATAAAAAAAGATCGTGAAATCTAATCATCAATTCTAATTCGAAAGACGCAAATGAGTATATCACTAGGTTCGTACACAGTTTTTTTTACACGTTGTATATGTAGAACACAGAGCCAAAATATAGCACATTGCTAAATATTATAGTACGGTTGGCAACCCTAATGTGTGGCCCAGCGTCTATTCGATGATAGGAAAACTTTAGACGTGAAATAAATTATCGTCGATGTCGCTAACGTGTTGTATCCAAATTCGAACTTTATTGTAGGGGTATTAAGTTGGTTTTTGTACTGTTGTTTCGAGTAAAATACGACTTGGAATTAAAATAAATAAAATAAATAAATAAATCAGGGGACAATCTTTACACAAAACGATCTAGTCCCAAAGTAAGCTCTAAAGGCTTGTGTTATGGGTACTAGACGACGATATACATACTTATATAGAGAAATAAATACTTAAATACATAGGAAACATCCAAGACTCAGGAGCAAACATTCGTGCTTATCACACAAATATTTGCCCTTACCGGTGATCGAACCTGGGACACTACACTGCAGGGTCACTACCAACTAGGCTATCCGCGTCGTCAATTAAGAAATTAAACTATGTGTCCAGCTCATTTTCATGCATATTTATATGAACGCGATTGCCGGGAAAGTATCATTGATGACACACGCAGCGGTCATTTTAGTGTCCCAAACAACCAAATATTGAAATGTAATATGCGACTTCTATCCTAATCCTATCCAAATATACTTTAGCAAAAAGCCTGAATAACAAGAGTTGCTAGATGCTAAATGGAAATTTTAGTTACAAAATTTAGCTAAAGTTGCTATTTTGGCAACACTGTCTACTGATGCGTCTTACCCTAAAACTGATGAAACCACTGCAGTTTACGTCAAATGCTTTGAACACGTAGTGCGCGTACAACGCTGAATCTGCAAAAAAAATATCATAAGAATACAGGGTTTGGTTGGTATCATAACGACTATCACTATCAAAACGACCAAATTATCATAAGGTCCAATTCTCAGAAGGACCATCTCCGTAGAAAGCCCGAATTATCTCCGAATTACTTGGTAGCAAAACGATTGGTTCTCGAAAAGATCAAATCGTTAATGGACCATATCTCAAAAAGACCAGGTAGCAAAATGACTAGATCGTAAAATGTTGGTATAATCAGAGCTATTTTTTTAAATAATTATAACCGAATTCCACGCGAACGAAGTGGCGAGCAGAAGCTAGTCCTTATATATATAATACTAGTGGACCCGTCACAGCTTCGCCCGCTGTATTTTCCATACAATCTTTATCACCCCTTTTCACCCCTTAAGGAAGGAATTTCGAAAAATCCCTCCTTAGTGCACCTCTAAGGTACTTACTCGAGGAATGTCTCCTCCAAATTTCAACCCTCTAGGACCACCCGTTTAGGATGTGCGTTGCGTTGTCTATAAGTGACTCACGGTACCTTTTTAACCGACTTCAGAAAAAAAGGAGGAGGTTCTCAATTCGGTTGTTTTTTTTATGTTTGTTACTTCAGAACTCCGTCATTTATAAACCGATTTCGAAATTTCTTCTTTTAATCGGTAGGGTATATCTCCAGTTTGGTCCCGTTGTAGTCAAAGTTGAGTTATGATGAGAGGATCTATGAAGAATCGATGGAACTCTTCAAATATTATAGGCAAGCATAGAGCAATTTTATAGTATTTTTTGTAATAACTCAAGCATTTACATGCCGAAAGCATTATTTGGTGAAGTGGAACTGTTGATGAAGACCACAGATGATCATCGGAACTCCTAAATGTTGAGTATTTCAAAGGTTTGCGATTAAATTGCTGTATAAAGTTCTGAAGCAACTTATGTCCATGAAAATTCATGTAGTAACTCCTCAACGATTGACATCCTTGCACCGTGGATAGCAACAGTTTGTAAATGGTGATGAGCAATTGGCATTATGCTATTGTTACTTGATGTAGTAAATGTGTGTCGTTAAATAGGATAATAAATAAAATGTGAAAAAAAAACTTACTTTTCACAGGCCATTTGAAGTCGGTTTTTTATTTTATAAATTATAGATTATCATACCTATACATATCATCATGGTGAATGATGGTATACTTACTGCCATGAGGGAAGAACTTGGCGTAAATATCTTTAAAAGAGTCCTCAACCACCACGCCTTCGGGACATTCCTGTGGACAAATTAGTAAATTAGCTAAAATTATCAACATCATGTAACGACATTAACCAGGATTTATTGTTTAAAATTCAAATCATTTGACGACGCGGTTAGCCTAGTTGGTAGTGACCCTGCCTCCGAAGCTAGCGTCGCGGGTTCGATCCCCGGTAAGGGCAAATATTTGTGTGATGAGCACGAATGCTTATTCATGAGTCCTGAGTGTTTAAAAATATGTACATATCGACTGTGGAAATTTCAAAGCTCGTAAGGGACATTTTGAGGAAATGGCAAAATGTCCATTACGACTTTTGAAATAAGGGCCATTTTGTCGAAATGTCAAGATGTCCCTTACAAGATTTGAAATTTCCACAGTCGATATATCGTCGTCTAGTACCCTCATATATAAGACAAGTCTTTAGAGTTTACTTTGGGACTAGATCGACTTGTGTAAAGATTGTCCTATGATTTATTATTTATTTATTTAATTTTTATTTATTTAGCAAAGGCCACTTGTGGGCACTTTTACTTGACACATGAATTAATTTAAATTGAGTTGAATCTATCAGCGTGCAGTGAAACTCAGCAGATCAGTCATCTTTTCAAGTCAAAACATTGATATTACGTCAGATATACACCCCTAAAAAATTAAGTAAAAATATTACAAAGTAATAAAGCAATACATGATAATTATTAAGAGTAATAAAAATAAAAATCTATTGTTGAATAATCAACAAACATGAAAAACTATAGTCAAAGTCAAACTAACTTTATTCAATTTAGGCTTTTACAAGCTCTTATGAAGGTCAAGGAATGAATCTGCCACCGGTTCGGAAAAAACCCTCTACTGAGAAGAGGCGGCAAGAAACTCGGTAAGGTATCATTTTTTCAAAACAGTAGGTACGCATATAAGTTCACAATGATGTCTACAGTTTTATATAAATCTAAGTATATAGGTATACCACAGTATGTACGCCCATCGAGACACAGGGATCACCGGTGCAGGTCAGGATTGAACCCAAAGGTCCATGTCGATGACGTAGTCTTTTACTGTGTAATATGCCCTAGAAATAAGAATTCGCTTTACAGTAGATTTGAACATTGTGTCTGTTTGTTCTATAATGTTTTTAGTGAAGTATTTTATTGTAAAAACGTGTACAATTTCCAAGATTATATATTAGGGTATTATGTATTAAGTGTACACCCACTGATTATTCCTCATAAAAACTGGAATCTTAGGACTAATTAATCGTACGTGGCCACAAGTAGTCTTGTGGCTCTGCCCACCCCATTAAGGATTTCGGGCGTGATGCTATGTATGTGTATGTAAAAACTGGCAAGTATACCGTTAAAATCCTATAAACTCGGCCTATCGTCCGTGACCAGTGACCTAAGTGCCCATTAGTTATTAAATACGGTAACTAGGTTTCAGCACGCCCCTACTATGAGTTTAGAAGTAAAAACATTCGAGGGTCTTTCTTTATCATCATTATTAGGGTTCCGTACCACAAAAGTAAAATACGGAACCCTTATAGGATCACTCGTGTGTCTTCTGTCTGTCTGTCTATCTGTCCGTCTGTCACAGCTAATTTGCTCTAAAACTACTGCACCGATTGAGTTGAAATTTGGTGTACATATGTAAGTTGGTGACCGCAAGACGAACGTGTAACGTTAATAAATGAATTTTAATCACGGGGGCCAGTTGGGGGGGGGGGGGGGGGGGGGGCAATTAGAAAAAAAAAAGTTATGCAACCCATATAGTGTGACATATCAAATGGAAGGGCTTATTGTAAGGATCTTAAATAATATTTTTTGGTAGTTTAAGATGTAAATAGTTTGGAAGTTATTTAGGAAAATATGCGAAAATTAATCATTTCCCCCCCTACTTCAGAAACTCCTGGGCCGATAATTTTGAAAAATATCCAGAAAATAGCTCACAGGATAGAGATTACAGGAAAACCTATAAGAAGTCCATGGTATTTAAAAAAAATCAGATAATCATGTACGGAACGGAACCCTCTCCACGCGAGATTAACTCGCACCTCATACAAAAGGAGATAACGATTTCCACCCCTTAAATGTCAACTGATTGTGACCAACTTTTGATAGGTTATCAGTCAGAGCAAAATCAAAGTTTGCGTTACGTAAGTTGTGGACAACCCCTAGAACAAATAGTAGTAAATAAAGCTATTACTTAGACAGTTTAGGCGGGACGGGACATCGCGTGCAGCCGAACACGCTACACAAATAATATCCGTGTTAGATTGTTGATACCATACCAGCGGCCCAAACAAGGTTAACCCAAGTTGACCTGGCCCCCAATTCTCGCTGCATTCGAGATAATGTCGATTTCGAGATTCGTCAGATTCATACAGTTATGTCAAACGAGTGTATGCACTGACGTTTAATCTCGATTGTGAGATTATCTCGAAAGCACCGAGAATTGGGGGCCTGGCCCCTCAGCGTCTCTCTCACACTAGTGCAGACGAAAAAGGTAGGAGATACGACGAATTGACCTAATTCTTCATTAAAGTAATAAATAATTTCTAAGAACACCCGAACACACGAAGAATTAATTATTTGGTCAATTTTCGCCTATTTTCCTAAATAACTTACTAGAAAAATATATTTAAGATCCTCACTATAGCCCTTTCACTTGATATGTCACACAATATAGTTTGGATATTTTTTTATTTTATTTTCCAATTTACCCCGCAAAGTGGCCACCAATCCACCATGTTTAAAATTAATTAATTTATGTTACGCGTCTGTGTTGCGGTCACCGACTTACACATGTATACCAAATTTCAACTCAATCGGTTCAGTAGTTTCGGAGCAAATTGGCTGTGGCAAACGGACAGACAGACAGACAGACACACGAGTGATCCTATAAGGGTTTCGTTTTTTCCTTTTGAGGTACGGAACCCTAAAAATTGTCAAACGGTCCCTCATCACTAAAAGGTTAAGAACCACTGCTCTAATTGGATCAGAAGCCGTGTGGACAGCGTATAATGTTATTATTGAAAGGCTTTATTTCAGCCCTTGATTTCTGCCCTATTTATATGAGGGATTGTTAAAAAAAATATTGTACTTCTTGATATTTTGCGTTCTTATTTTTCCGCTCCGCGTGACCTTGAGCTAACGTATCGAGACTGGATCATATTTTTGTTTAATAGGCTTTCTGTAAGAATGAAGGCTCGAAGTCCCGCCAGGCAAATAAAAAACTGCCAATAATAATATGATCGTCGCGTGAGATAGTTTTGAACTTCTGATACCATTTACCTAACACTGGTCAACATTGGTTTTGTTGCCCCGGATATTAAACAAATTTCGAGTAATTTGATGCCAATAATGAATGAAACAGTAAGTGATTTTCGAATATTGGCTCTGGGTTATTTAAAATCAAAAGTTCTTTCTCTACGTAACAAAAATTATTACACAAAAATCATGAAAAAAACATGAGCCAATTCAGTATTTTCATGAATATATCCGTAAACTGGGGCCAATTCGAAAGTGTTTTCGCTAAATTTAGAAGTCGCTAAATTTGAAATAAGAAACGTTCTACTCGATTTTAAATCTTGGAGCTATACAGAATCGAGTTTGACGTTTCTTATTTTAGATTTAGGCAAACTTAAATTTAGCGGACACCGTTTCGAATTGGACCCACTGTGTAGGTACTTTAACCAAAGAAATATCCAGAGATATCAAGGGCAACAAAAAAATTGTTTTTGTTCTGTTTGTCTATATCTATGGTAGTTTTTTTTCAAGCAATTGCTTATTATGGCTAACGGCAACAAGACAGTCTACAGCCATTGAAAAGTTGGTTAAAAAAGAAATCAAAAGTCTTTTAAAAATGCAACTTAATTTTTTTAAGTGATGAAAGTATGGACCTACCTACTTATTTGATTAATTAAGTAGGTAAATGCCAAAAAGGTAAGAACCCACGGCATTACGGCAACCATTAAAAAGTAATTTCCGCCTCCAAAATTAAACTTTCCGTTTCATTTCATCGTCAAGATTTCTTCAGAAACAGTAAACGTGTTTACGCCAAATAAAATGTCTCAGTTGAACAAAACAACTGAAACAATCTCAAAATAAAATCATAAAAGCTGCTAGGCTAATGAATAGGAGAGACAGAGATACAGCTGTCAAATCAGTAAAAGCAGGATGGATATGTGTCTGCATTGCCTCTTCAATCAAAAAGGTCACTAGGTGAGGGTGTCGTCGACCGTTCGCGCCAAAAATAGGCGAATTCATGTCTTCTTGACAGTTGGCAGCGATGTCTAAAGAAAGTCCGTCCGAATGTTATGCAAGTTGTATTTTCATCTTGTTTGAGAATTTGAAAGATTTCGCTTTTGAGGTGCTCGTTCATTTTGTAGGATCTATGTTCTCTTCGTTAGATGTTTCATAAAATGAGGTACCTATTTAATGCACCAACGTTATTTTGTTCGGCCATAGAATTTAATTACCTGGGTGGCTTGAAATAAGAAAACTTTCGGCAATCAATCAATTTCTTTTAGCAATCAATGAGTGGTTTCGGGCTATAATATAAAATTTTATGCAAATTAGTTTAATTCGTGCTTTCAAAACTTACTTTTTTGCGTAAGTACAATTTTTTCAGTGCATAACTTTTGTATCAGGGTTTTTTATTTAATTAGTTCAGTTCACACAAAATGGCAACGTAATACAAGATAGCCGTGACTTTAATTTGGAATAAAGGAGTTTTAACTTTAGGCGACAGAGTAGTAATTGGATTGGATTGTCAACTAAAATCTTGACGTTATAATGTTCTAATGTCAACGCCGGCTTGTAACCTATAAGAAGGGAGAACGTCATCCCAGTACTTTATAGAAATAAAAAATAGACTATAGTGGGAATTAAGGCGGAAACATACTTACGTGTCGTGGCGTGTCGTGATCGTGACGCGCCAGAAGCATATCGGTTTCATACATTTGATATGATGGTTAGGGACATATTTGCATGTCGTGTCGTGTCGCAACACGTTCTGTCGTGGCGTCGACTACTCGCCACCGATTGCGCCAGAGCGGTGGTGGGGGGTATGTCGCGACACGACACAACAGGCAAATGTGTTTCTATACCGGCGCGTGGCTCGTGGCGCGAACATCTAGCGGGCACTTCTTAATTTATAATATTTGCAGCAAAATGACTGACGATCTTATAGAACTTGTGCGTCAACAAAAAGTTATCTTTAACAAGACGATGAAATGCACCTTTATAGGGTGAACCTAGTATCTTCTTTTCTTTTTCTTGCTCTTAAGAAGTTTCATTGCTAAGAAAAATTGAAGGTCTTCATCAAAATCTCTATCCGAATCAGAAGAAAACATTATGTGTGTTTGAACGCTGCAAAGGTTCGTTAAGTACTGTTCAGAAATAACGCCAGAGTACGCCACGACACATGTTAGTGTGCACACTCACCGTCACGACAGTAAGCATCACGACACGCCACGACACGTAAGTATGTTTCCGCCTTTATAGTCGTGACTTCTAGCTTCATAGTCCTACAGTTTACTCTTACTACTACAATCCGAAAAGTTTGTAAAAAGTTGCTGCTAAATATGTCTCCGAAATTCATAACTTGCGCAATGACGCGGAGGCCATTTTGAAATATTAGTTAAGGTGCATTCACAAAGAGAAGTTACTGGGGCGTGAAAACGCAACGATTCGTCACGCGTCGCGCGATAATCCGTTCTATGGCATTGAGGCGTTATTCACACTGGAATAAAAATCCACATAAACATTATTAATGGATAAACGGCTTTTAAAGCTCGCTCGTCGATCATCAGATGGCCGCGGTCTTTCATACGACGATTAAAATCGAGATATACCTATACCGCGGTAAAGCTCGCTCGTCGCTCGGCCATAGGGCCTGGCAACAACACCGCGGCAAGACGTGAACGTAAAACGGCGCGGCTCCGTGGCACGGCACGTTGCCGCACCGTGAAAATGCAGGTTTGGTATTTTTTTTTAGTTTATCTTTCAAAACGTACATAACATTATTATAAAAATAATTTCCTCGCCAAACTGACAACAGTTTGTTGCCTGGTAGATGGGTGCCTCAAACGCATTTTTTCATCGGTAGGATTTTTTCCCTGATCGCATTTTGCCACGATCGTCTTTTGTCACGTTCGCTTTATGTATAATCGATTTTTACCTTAGTCTCCCATTTCATAATCTCAGTTTTTCTAGTCGCATTTAGTCATAAACGCATATTTTGTAATCTCACTTTTTCTCATTGCATTTAGTCATAAACGCATATGTTTTTAAATATTTATTATATTTTGCGGGTGATACACGTAAAGAGAAAAACAAATTGCAATCTATCAATTTACAGTAGGGCAAAAAGCATATAAGACTATATTATGCTGTTAGGAAAATTATTTATAGACCAAAAAGCGAATCAGACAACATGCTGTAAGGCAAACTGCCCATAGGAAAATAAACGATCAAACATAGAGCACACGTGACAAAACACGATCGTGGCAAAATGCGATTAGGGAAAACATCCTACTGATGAAAAATTTAACAAATAAAAAAACCGACTTCAAAAACCCTTTGAAAAGTAAAAAGTAATGCCCATTTAGTTTCACTTTTTTTAGTGATTATTAATATGGGATTTAACGACACACATTAACAACATCAAGTAACAATAGCATAATGCCAATTGCTCATCAGCCTTTACAAAATGTTGCTATCCAAGATGCAAGAACGTCGAATTGAGAACCTCCTCCTTCGGATTTTTTGAAGTCTGTTAAAAATGCGTTCGAGACACCTATCTTCCAAACCAAAATGCACGACGCAGCGATGCCGCGCCGTGAAAATTTCGGTTTGCACGTCGCCCTTATTTCTATACCTATAAAAGTGATTGACGACGGAATTTTTCACGATACGACGCCGTACCGTGGTTATGTAGCGGCGCCGTGGAACGAGGCGGCACCGCGTCGCGCCATTTCAAGTTCACGACGTCGCGCCGTGGAGATGTGGCCAGACCCTTAAGGTGGAACAGGCTCACCACCCATAAAATACCTACTGTCAACTTGAAGACATAAAAATTATATGATTGCCAATACAGACGCGCAGGGAAAGGGTAGGGAGGATTTGGCTCACCGCTTATTCCAGTTCCCAGGAAACATTTTAATTTCATTATTATTAGTACCCCCTTCCAGTTCACATATAAATTGTGTGTTATTAATAGAGCTGAGTGCCAAAATTTCTATATGATTTCTTCGCTTGGCAGACCTGAATTGTTCGATTAATGACAATATAAAGAACCACAGATAAATAGTCTGCCACCATGCTGCGTTTTCAATTGACAGCATTAAAACAATTTAATCGGTGTCCTAAATCATTTTGTTCGTGTCTGCCTCTTGGACTGATGGTCAGAATCATCTTCAAAATGATGAACATCGAAGAGGCAGACGTGCAGGGATCTGTTTTATAACGGGACGAAGTTGCGAAAATGTAAATAAAAAAAGCTATATTTAATCATTTGTTCGTCGTTTTCGTTGCATCCATTCGATTCATTAGGACTCCCAGAATAGAAAAAAAATTTGGCTGACGTCTAGGTCGCTAATTTTTTTATGTACGATTTTTTTAAGGTGTAACACTTGTAACTCAAAAACGCAGAGACATACGACTTTCATTTACTGGACCAAATCGATTTGTATTAACATAAACTTTCATCCCTATCACTATGAAAGACGAATAAATCATATTATACCAAAATGGCACCCGGCTCCTTAACTATAAGGCCAATACAGTGCAGTGGTAAGGCCCTGCTACACGGTCTGGACGACAGCCCGACATATAAATCGAAATCGCGTTTGGTTCTACACACTTCCGTCGCTTTTCACGAAATCACTCCCACAGATTGCAAGCAAGCGAGAGGAAAGATTTTACACATCAATAAAAAAACTTGGACGCTCTACATTCACGATCGAGAGGACTGTGCGCGTATACAGTGGATTCATCCATACTTGTCTTATTCAGTAAACAAGTTTCTAACCTCAAAATGTGCAATTTTTTGGTGAAACTACTGTTTTATCCTAAATAAAACAAACCTAGGCTAAATATTGGCAAAGTGACGTGTAAAATATTGTCGACGGTTCCTTTATTAGCAAGAAAACAGTTGCTTTAGCCAAAAACGTGCATTTTGAGGTTAGAAACTTGTTTACCATATAAGACAAGAATGGATGAATCCACTGTACATTACTTTTTTAACCGACTTAAAAAAAACCGAAGCAGGAGGTTCTCAATTCGATGCGTATATATTTCTTTTATATGTATGTTCACCGATTACCCGGTGATGGCTGGACCGATTTAGATGATTTTTTTCTTTTAGTTGATAGGGTATTTATCCAAGTTGGTTCCGTTGTGATCATTACACATTTGGTATGTCACATACCATATCACATACCGCATGTGACGCATACAGATATGGTTCGCGGGGCTTCCATGAAAATACAATGATTCGGTGTTGCCAACCTTTTTAGCAGACTACAACGTTTTTACTATAGTCAGTCAATGCATTTGCTCATTTAAAGCGAATTCAAAGCGTTTCATATTCTCGCCAAACATGGCAGTATAAAGAACCTTTTAAAACACAATGTCAACTGACAGCTGACGGCACGCTTCCGTTTGCATGAAGTGCTACCAATGAAAGCGAAATAAACTCGTTTGACTCCGAGATATTCACTGGGATTAGTTTGTCAGTGAGACACTCTGGGATTCATACTCAAATTGTAATACATGATTTGTTTATATTTAAGTACCTACATCATTTTATCAAGCAACACCTCACAATTTTACAGTTTAAAACTGGCAACACTGCCATAAAAAACTGGACAAGTGCGAGTTAAACTCGCGTGGAGAGGGTTCCGTTCCGTACATGATTATCTGAAATTTACTATGTTACTTTAAATACCATAGACTTCTTATAGGTTTTCCTGTAATCTATAGGTAAAGAGCTATTTTCTTGACGTTTTTCAAAATTTTAGCCCCAGTAGTTTCGGAGAGAAGGAGGGGGGGGGGGGGAATGGTCAATTTTCGCCTATTTTCCTAAATAACTTCTAAACTATATTACTTTAAATTCAAAAGAAAATATATTTAAGATCCTCACAATAAGCTCTTTCATTTGATATGTCACACAATGTAGGTTGCATAACCTTTTTTTTCTAATATTCTAATTTATCCCCCAAAAGTGGCCCCCATGTTTAAAATTCATATATTTACGTCAAACGTCCGTGTTGCGGTCACCGACTTACATTATGTATACGTGTATATCAAATTTCAACTCAATCGGTCTAGTAGTTTCGGAGCAAATTGGCTGTGACAGACGGACAGACAGACAGACAGACACACGAGTGATCCTATAAGGGTTCGTTTTTTCCTTTTGAGGTACGGAACCCTAAAAAATAGGCTGTTGCCAGTTTTTCCATAAAATTGTAATATTGTATCAAGGTAACCGCAGAATAAATACAATAATATTAATGTATAATAATGATAATGTATCAGCAAGATTGTTTTTTTATTTGAGCGCGACATGTCACTCCTCTTGCACCTGCTGGTAAGTGGTAACACTGTCTGCAATGTCAACATTTAAATAAGCTAAGGATAGCCAGTGGCGTAGAGATATGCAAAATGAATCACTTTAAGGAAAATATTGAACAGCTCTTTCAACTACCAAGATACATATCACTCATTTAGCTCTTCGGCTCCCAAAAACGGCTCCTAACCCAAACTGCTCCCTAACGGCAATGGGCGTACGGCTCCTTTCAACCAAGGGCGACTCATTCGTCGCGCGGCTCACGGCTCCCTGTCTCAGCTCGTGTGTCGACGCTGCTGCCTCGCTTGTACATACATACATACAGTATACGGTATTTTTATATTATTCTATCTCGACTGACGATCTTTTTGTGAATTCATTATCTTTAATATGTAATTTTTGTAATGCAATTTTCATAAAGAAATAAATGACCTACCTACCTACCTACCATACATAGAATCACGCCCGAAATGCCTAATGGGGTGGGCAGAGCCACAAGACTACTTGTGGCCACGTTCGATTAATTAGTCCTAAGATGGTATGATGAACCGTATGGTGACAGGTGATCAGCCCATCGCCTATACAGATAGTCCACCATGTTGGACAGGACCCGTCCCTTAGTTGACTTTTACGACATGCCAGGATGATAAGCATCTGCACGCACTATTTCTTCACTCCCAGCCTGCCTGCCTTGCTCGTGCTCGGCTTATTTCACGCGATGCAACAGAGACTGAACATATGAGTCGTTCGTTGTACCCGTTAGCGAAAGCGAATATATAGATAGATATATAGATAGATTTACTTGAATGTATCGTGGAGCGAGGGAGCCGAGAGATCTAAAGATCTATTGAGATATGGAAGGAGCCTGATAAGGAGACGGTTGACCACAAAGATATAGCTCTTTCGAATCACTCCCTTGGTAGGTACACTCAACAGTGGCGATGCTACCGAAAGGCTAGACGGTGCCGTGCATCCGAGCCCCCAAGCTCAGGGGGCCTTCGGACCCTGATCAACCCCGAGTTTTTCCAAGGAATTTGGTTACGTAGTTACGTCTCTGATGGCCGAATTTAGAAACGCCACTTAAGCATTTGACTAGATATTAAGTAGTTAAATGACCCTCAACTAGTTGTCAACCTATACAGAAACGTCACTTTAATTAAAGCTCAATTTGAGTGGCCTTTCTGAATTCGGCCATGAGGATAGCAAAAACTACTCACCGTTTTGAACCCCCGATACATGACCCTGATCTCTTGCTTCGAGAACTTCGTCTGTCGACAGAGCTCCTCCAAGGCCACTGGAATAGGCTTCGGCGTCCGCGTCGGCTCCAATTCATACGCGTGCTCCTCAACTGGAGACTCCGGGGGCGTCGCCATCTTTGTTTCTATTTATTTATTTCAGCATAAATAAAGGGTTTCTTAACGGATGTGGACACGTGGAAATGGCTAGAACAAGCCTGTTGAAGTCTTTCCCAAACTGTATGGTTTAGTTCTGTCTCCACTCATTTGCGCAAGAGAGACGCCGGATAGTGTAAGTCTGTCTTTTCTCGATCAAAAACAGGTAGCAAAAAAGTCGCATTCGACTTGGAAATGAGAAGTGAGCCGGTAGTAACGCGAAAAGTATTTTATATGGTAAAGTTAAAATACATGATTCTAGTTGAATTGACAGTTTTGAGGTTGTAGTCGGATGGTAGAAGGGCAGGAATCTGAAACAAAAAAATGCACCTTTAAGAAACGTATCAAAACAAATTATTTTAAAGATCTATTAGAATGCGTGCAAATGCTTATCATCCTGGCATGTCTTAAAAGTCGACTAAGGGACGGGTCCTCTCCAATATGGTGGACTATCTGTATGGGCGATGGGCTGATCACCTGTCGCCATACGGTTCATCATACCATCTTAGGACTAATTAATCGAACGTGGCCACAAGTAGTATTGTGGCTCTGCCCACCCCATTAAGGATTTCGGGCGTGATGCTATGTATGTATGTATCTATTAGAATTCTTATCCATGTAAAATAATACAATTTCAAAGGAGCTATGACAGAGCAGTTGTGTCCACAGAAAAGTTTGTAACCCTATTATGACTCACATCATATACTTTATTAACGTAGCTGGACACCGTTAATCAAATAATTGACTTCGTTTATCGCTAATCCGTTACCAAAAAAGTTAACTTCGTTAAACGTTAAAGCGTTCCATTTCGGAAGATTTAACGGAAGTTCACGTTAATCGTTAATTCGTGATAGAAATTGCATTGTTTATGTCAGTGCGTTAGTAATGAACTTATTTAAAAAAAATCGTATGTGCTATGAAAGTTCAGGCAGGACATGAAACATAAGTAAAAATAGGGTATTGCATTAGAATTTGTGATAATGCCTATTATTTAGAAATAAAAATCAAATCGAAGTTATCTGACATAAGCTGCGCGGTGTCCTTGTTTTAACGGAAGTTAAGGAGTCCGCTAACAATTTTTGAAGTTAACTTAATAGTTACTCCGTTACTTGAAATATTAACTTCGTTCATTAACGATTAACGGTTTAACGGTCTTGTGTCCAAGTATGATTATAATCTAATCCGGGCAAAGCAAAGCAAAAAGCATTCACACTATATTTACGTTAGATCTCTCAATAGTCATTCTGTATACCAATATCCTGCATGCGACCCGCAATATATCTGAACGACGCCGTAAAAGAAACCTTTTTAATAAAAAAGCCGGCAACACATGTCAGTTTAAGTCAGGGTTGCCACGGGTGGCGTCGAAAAACGGGTGCGCCTTTTTTCACATAACTTTTTAAGTCCTATTATCGGAAGTCCGAAAATATTTCTCATACCATTTTACATCATAATGATCATTCTTCATAAAAATATTTAATATTAACGATCGAAACTCATAATCATCAGAATTCATAATATCGCTAATCATACAACTTGTTAATACTAATATTTGTATTTATATATTTTCTTATACTAACGATCGAAACTCCTAATCATTCTGATTCATAACTTTAATATTCATATATTTTTTTATCCTAATATTTATTTCCATATATTTCTTAATCATAAGTGTAAATGAAATTGGATAGGACTTAAGAAGACTTCTGAGCGAGCGAGCGAAGCGACCGAGCCAAATGAGTCGGAGCAGAAGCGAATCAGATAGGTTAGGTTCAGAAGGTTAAGGCGGGAGCGAAGCGAAGCGAAGCTCCCGCCTTAACCTTCGATGTTAGGTCTTTTTTTTTGCAACAGTTCAGAAAAACTTGCTTATTTGTAAGATTTTATGCTAAATAGGTTCATGCTGTTATATTAATTTGCTTAAATCCATAGGTATGCCATCATGAAAGTGAATTTGTAGGTAGGAATAGCCTGCCCTACCTACAAATTCACTTTCGTTTTTTTGGAATTAAATCTTATTTTGAATAGTTACTCTTGTAAAAACCAATATTATGAGTTCAAATATTTTCTTAGCAATGCCATTATTAATAAGAAAATTATGAATTAAAAGAATATGATCACTGTCTGTTATGAAGCAAAATGTTATGAAAAAAAATATTATGAGTTCAAACATGTTCTTAGTAATGACATTATTAATAAAAAAATTATGATAACTGTCTGTTATGAGTTCCGATGGTAGGAATAAAAATTTATGAACAAAAAAAGTATGAGGAAAAAAATTATGAAGAGTGATTATTATGAATACAAATCGGTAGTGAAACAAAAAATAGGAATAAGAATTTTATGTGAGCCAATATGGACCCTCGAAAAACTTGTTGGAAGATTTTTCTTATGGAGTTTACATCTATCCCGTTACTTTGGGCTGGTATCATTGGATCTTGTTATAAACCATAGGGTTTTTGAATAATTAAAATTGATATAGTGCGATGGCAAATTATTCAGCATCATTCAATAAAAAAATATTTATAATTAAAATTTTACTTAAACAATTGCAGCCAATAACTAATAATAAACCAAAAACTTCGAATTTGTACCGTTTTTATTTAAATTCCTCTGCTGCATTGCGAGTGAAGAAATAGCATAGAATGCGTGCAGATGCTTATCATCCTGGCATGTCGTAAAAGTCGACTAATAATAATAATAAATAAATCATTTATTTTCAGGCATCTAGTGGCTCATACATAAATACCTTACAGACTAACATACATATTAAAATACAAATACTAAGGGACGGGTCCTCTCCAACATGGTGGACTATCTGTATGGGCGATGGGCTGATCACCTGTCACCATACGGTTCATCATACCATCTTAGGACTAATTAATCGAACGTGGCCACAAGTAGTCTTGTGGCTCTGTCCACCCCATTAGGGATTTCGGGCGTGATGCTATGTATGTATGTAGGTTTATTTAAATTAAACTACAAATAGGAAAACAAATCCTCTCAAAAACCATTTGCCGGAAGTCTGTATTCATTTTTCATAGCATCCCTAGGGTGGAGGCTGAGCCCGTTGCCATTAAACTCTCTTTTATCTGTGGTTAAAAAAACGTTACGACAGTTTTCTATAACAATTTATGATTTATGGATTAGTTGGCGCCCAACATGGGGCCGAATCTGAAATAAGTATTTGGTTGATCTTTATAATGCTACAAGCTATTTCCCGCGACATTTTACGAGAGCGCCGTTTATTGTGACTTTTTGGGATAAAGTATAGTATTAGTATATAGTATAGTCCTGCCCGTGACCACGACAACACAAAAGAGATCTGTTTTGTGGCGACAGATAGAAATACATGTATAATAAGGTTCATCCCCCTAAACTTCATTCAAGTATCTAATGTGAAACAACATAAAGTCTTCATCGGTAGGCTTTAATTTAACCGTTTGTACAATAATGTTTAGCGCACACATAAAATATTCAACCCTTTCTAGTTTTTTCTCCCAGTTTAAAAATAATCGATGCTGTTTTGTAGCTATAATTGCACCCCCGTATCAAGGCTTTATTGCATTGGAATAAAGTATTATTTTGCTTGGATAACAACTTTGCCAGTTCACAAGAAAGTTGTTAAAGTGAATTCATCCATACTTGTCTTATTTGGTAAACAAGTTTCTAACCTCAAAATGCACCTTTTTTGGCTAAATCAGCTGTTTGTTTCCTTGCAAATAAAGGAACCGAAAACAATATTTTAGGCGTCACTTTGCCAATTTTTAGCCTAGGTTTGCTTTATTTAGGATAAAACAGCTGTTTCACCCAAAAATTGCACATTTTGAGGTTAGAAACTTGTTTACCAAATAAGACAAGTATGGATGAACCCACTGTAGATCTATAATTGGCACCCAAAGTCAGACTTAATTTGTAATTGGAATTACGTATAAATAGAATTTAGGCTGAGCACATATACCTACGATGTTTAGTTCCTTTTTACAATGGATAGCAAAGACCGTAAAACGGAATAGATGCCACGCCGGTCCCTTCCGGTTTACAAGTTCGCCAACCTAAGCAAGAAACGCTAAAAATAGAAGCGTTGCTATATAAAACGGAACAAAACGTATGTTGTTGTAATGTATGTTGCAATGCGCGTCTTTATGTTCAAATAAACTTATACGTAACGTAGCAGAATTTGACAGATGATATAAAAAGGACAACGAGGAAAAAGGAACTCTATCATTTTAGGGTTCCGTACCTCAAAAGGAAAAAAACGGAACCCTTATAGGAACACTCGTGTGTCTGTCTGTCCGTCACAGCAAATTTGCTCCGAGACTACAGGAATGATTGAGTTGAAATTTGGTACACATATGTAAGTCGGTGACCGCAATACAGACTGTAACGTAAATAAATGAATTTTAAACATAGGGGCCCCTTCTGGGGGGTGAATTAGAAAATTAAAAACTAAAGTTTTGCATACTATCTCCGAAACTACCTACAATTGTGAAAAAAATTCAGAAAATTGTTCTTTACCTATTGATTACAGGAATATCTATAAGAAGTCTATGGTATTTAAAGTAACATAGGAAATTTCATATAATCACGGAACCATCATAAATGGTTTTGAAGTTATTTAGGAAAATCGTCGGAAATTTATTCGCGTTCTGACACCTCAAACGTACTTAAGCATCGCGAGAAATTCTCTCTTATGAAGTTTATTAGTTAGTTAGTCTATTTCATTGGAAACACGATCCCATACGTAAGATTCAAACATGATAATTTTAAAAGTTCTATTCTCGGCTACTGGCCATAAATTCATACCGTAAACTTTTTACGACTCTCGTTATACTTATTGCTGTTAACTTATACTTATTTATGTTCGTTATTAACAATGTTTCTCACATCGCAAGTACGAGTTTAGAGCGTCGTAAACGTATGAGTTGTAAAAATTACAAAGGAAATTTTAAGAATTTGTAGTTTATGAATTTTTGAATTGACTATAAAATTTATGTCGGCATCGTGTTTATATTGAAAAAAAAAAACTAGAGCCGCCTTTGCTTTCAGCCGCGATTTTTTTTATAAATTAACTGACAACTTGTTTCAAAAATTGGTCAACATCGGTTAAAATTTAAGGAGTGGAAATCGTCTTCGCATTTTGTATGAAAAGCCGTAGGTTCACACTCATCTTAAAAGGAAAACTATCACGACTACGTAAGCTTCGTTGATTTATGGCTTTCTTCCATCTAATGAAAATCATCAAAAATAACACCAAATAACTTTGAAAGGAAAATTGCCACGGAACCCACTGAGCATGGCTCGAAATCCTCTTGAACGATTTTTGTCTTAACGGTGTGTAATAAAATAAAACTATAAAGCTTCCACATTGAAAAGAAAATTGGACCACAAATATCAAACCGCAGTCAATTCATTTTTACAACTTTATTGAAATGGCAACACCGCAATCCATCTTATAACTTTGGCGGGAAGCGAAAAAATGGCGCTCAGCCAATTTCCTGCAAGAATCGTAGTTCCTCAATTAAATTAGTTATGGTAAGAGTTATTTATTATTCCGACGAGTTGGAAATATTTTTATTCGTCGTTGAATATAAATATTAAGCTTGTTTACGTGAATTCAGAAGCTTTGAATATTACATTTTTTCAACATGAAATCAACCGAAATGAAACGAATCCACAGATTATTAATTCTTACTTCACATTTACGATGATTAAACGTATAATGTTCTGTCGTATAGTTTATGTTACTTTAGAGAAGCGCCACTATAAATACATGTTATGAAAATGTATTTGCAGTATTAAGGCCCGAGCGGTACATTGCGGTCGGGGCTAGAGCGCGGCGCGACCTCAGCGTGACGCCATTTGTGCGTTATATGTTTGACGTTTGTTACGACTTCCAATAAAATACAACAAATGGCGTCACGGTACGGTCGTGCTGCGCTCCTGCCGCGACCGCAATGTGACCGGACAACGTTAGTCTAGCAGTTTGACGGGTGTTTCTAAAGCAGAAGGTCTTGAATCAAACCTTATTCTTTGTAATTTTAATAGTCTTCGAGAAAAGTAGCTGCGACATACGGACGGACAGACGGACATAGCGAAGCTATAATGGTTCCTAGTTTCACTACGGAACCTTTAAAACAAAACAAAAAGTTCCAATACTAAAACATTTTTAACTGGCAAGACTTTTATGAAAACCGAGCACTTTGGTGTTAATTAGGAAGCTCGAATTCACAAACGAAAAATTCTATTTCCGTTTCGTGCCAAGCACGCATTAAACAAACTTTTATACGATTTTATGCTTATATTTGTACGTTTTTCCGTGACTAAATAACGTTGTGACGTGAAACGTTCCGATTCCTATCTTGATATAGCGGTCTACGCCGAAAACGCCTTTTATTCGACTCTTTTCGTCTGGCAACAGTGCGTCTGCCTTTCGCCCTGAAAAACAAAACTGGAATTGAATAGTTCTACTGGCATTTTGGCTTTAAATATCAGCATTCTAACATTCAGAAAAGTGGCATGGTTAAATATGCGACGGCTATAGTTGTCTACAAGTCGAGTCTAGTCTACAAAATTCCCATCAAAATATATTAATAAAGTTTGTCATTTATTAAGGCCATTGTCATGCGGTGCCTGCTGACACGGGGGTATCTTAACCCTGACTTATGGCAACAAAAAAGTCGATACTAGGTAGGTACCTACATTTTCGTAAGTAGAGAAACTTAACACCTTTTAGTAGATTTTAAACTAGATCGAGTAACTACAAACTAGATAAATAAACAACTTTATAAAATGATCCAACACTTTTCTCATGAAAACATTTAATATATATAAAGCCAAGCCAACGTCTTGTGTGTTCTCAATAAAAATATGTTTCATACGTTGGAAGTATTCGAATAAACACAGATGTTCTGGCACTCAACATTATTTATTTTTAAAACCATAGACAAAACTATTAAATGTTTTATGCTTACTCGAGTTTTGTTTCCGCATTAATTGGCGCCAAACATTATACAAGCGCGGAAAATAGCTGTCAATTTGACAGTTGTAATACTAAACGGTTTTTTTTAAATTATAACAGGATAATAAATAATAGCAAGCATAGGAAGAATGGTTTCAATAAATAAAAACTATTTGCCGGCACATACAAAAAACAAGTTCTTGCTAAGTAACTAATTACAAAAATATTAACTTAACTTTATTGAACAAGTTGGCTGCATTGCTCAAATAAAATATTACCCAGATTTTAATATTTCGACGTCACTTTGCCCTAAATGGGTTGTCTTGTCATACAATTCTGATAGATAACATTCATTTATGGTCAATAATATTAAACAGAACGACTGAACATTGCGTTGACAATTTGCGTATTTATTTGAAGACGGGTCGGGCCTCAAAATGGCAGTCCAATATTGTATTCACTTGTTTGAAAACAGTTTCTAATAAATGGTTGCGGTTGCGGTTGTGACATTTATAAATTATTATTATGAGAATTAATAATTAATATGGAATTTAATTCCACAATCTGTCTCTGCATCAAGACAGCTTTTTAATATAAAATGATAGAAACAATTCCCTAGTAGCTAGTTTTAAACATTCTACCGTTATTTATAATCATCTACAAGAAAATTACTTAATTGTTATCGGGCAATATCTTAAAATCAAAACATTTTAGAGTACTGCGATAATTGTGATAGTGCTTTTAATGTCCTGTTTTATCAGTCATGATTAGGTGAGAATTGAATTGACCAACACACGCACCGAGAGACTTATGTAGCCTCTATTGTGACCACAAACTCATCCTTAGCCTCTGTTAACAAAGTGCAAAACTGAACGTGAATCCTTCACAGTTTGGCAAAGAGCATTCCTCGTAAACGCTTCATTACAATATCCCTGAAAAAGCTTCCAAATTTGAATTTAACTAACCAGAGACAATAAACGTCGCGTTGCGCGCCAAGCTCAGAAACAAATGCCTGTCGAAGTTCCGTTCAATTACCGTTCACATTTCCCGCGCTAGTCGTTAAGTTGGCATTATGTAAGACTTATGAAAAAGATTTGCATTTGCAGATGTTCAGAGCCAAAAGTCGGATTTAATTTGATGTAACTTTGATACAAATTTGAATGCCAACGGACAGGTGTACTGCAATGTGTTTACGAAATAGCTTATTTTTAGAATTCGTCACTTTCACACCCGCTATGATTTAGTCCCAAATTAAGATTTCCTGATGGTTTCTAGACAACAATACTTATGTAGATGAATACTAACATATATATATGCTAAATATCCATGACTTGGGTACAAACATTCGGGCACAGTTTGCCAGTAATTGGATTCAAACTTACGACCTCTGACACAGTAAGCAGACAAACTATCACATAATATACCTACACAAAATTTGTCTCAGTTAGAACGTAAGCGTAAGGGTCCAGGAGGAGTCTAAGGGGCACAAGCCCTCTCAAAAGCGTCTGGGTGCCTCTGAGAAATCTCAAATCATACTTGATATGGGGCCAATTCGAAAGTGTTTTCTAAATTTTAAAGTCACTAAATTTGACGTAAGTAACGTCAAACCCGAGTTTGACGTTTCTTATTTTAAGTTTAGGGAATTTTAAATTTAGAAGGTATCGTATCGAATTGGACCCATTTTTTTATAGTAAGAGGGGGGCAAACGCGCTGGCTGGTTACCTGATGGTAAGCAATCACCGCCGCCCATGGACACCCGCAACACCAGGGGAATCACGGATGCGTTGCCGGCCCTAAGAGAAAGGAATAGGCTCGTTTTTTGAAGATCCCTAGGTTGTATCGGTCCGGGAACGTTGCTGCAGCAAGCTCGTTCCAAATTCCTACCGTACGTGGCAATAAATTCCGCATTAAACGTACGATAGTTGACCGCCACCGATCAAGGTGGTGAGGGTGGAAGGTAAGTTTGTTGCGAGTAGTTCGATGGTGGAACTTGGCAGCAGGTAATAACCCGAACAATTCTTCGGAATATAAATGCGGTAATAATAAATGCGGTACAGGATGCAAAGAGATGCATCATCCCTCCGCAGGGCCAATGGGTCAAGCCGATTGGAAAGCGACCGGGCATTAACAATTCGAGCAGCTCTACGTTGTATGCAGTCAAATGGAAGGAGTTGATTTGGGGCGCTCCAGCCCAGAGATGGGAACAATATTCCATATGAGGCCTAACATGCGCCTTGTAAAGCTGTAGGCGATGGGCTGGCGAGAAATACTGACCCGCTCTATTGAGCACTCCCAATTTTTTCGAAGCTAATTTAGCTTTGCCTTCCAGATGACCACGGAATTGAACGTCACTCGAAATGTCAACACCCAGGATCCCAATAGACTGTTTAGCGTCAAGAGTTTTCGTAGTGGTAGAGCCAACAGTAATCCTCACTAGATGATGACTGTTCGAAAGGGCTGGCTCGACCGGGGTAGTACCACCCTCTCACTGAATATCGGCTTAAAGTAATAGCTTGCTATTGCGTTTCGTACGGTGAGTGATGAGATCCGGAGCCCTTTTCCCTCATCCCCATTCCCCATCCTCCTTAGACTGGCAAGGCATTGGCAGCACCTCTGGTGTTGCAGATGGCCATAGCCGGCGGTGACCACTTTCCATCAGGTGGGCCGTCTGCCTGTTTGTCAGCCTACTCCTTTCTCTAAGGGCCGGCAACGCATCCGTGATTCCCCTGGTGTTACGGGTGTCCATGGGCGGCATGGGCAATTGCTTACCATCAGGTAACCCGCCTACTCGTTTGCCCCCCTCTTACTATAAAAAAGAGGTGTTCCTTCGAAACAAGGTGATACATCAAAGGGATTTTTTTTTGCGAAAGGGATATTATCCTTCTTTCCTTCAACGTTGGTAGGCTTGCTGGGTCAAGCCACTTCAAACCAAAATCCTATATCAGCCAATGCTAGTAAGTTTACTCAATGCAAAAGTAACATCATGTTTATGTATTTGTATCATGTTTACAATAAACACTACAGCGCCAATTGAACCACAAGAAAAATCCTGTAAAATCCATTTGGCGCTTAACGCTTGGCTTCCTGCCATACGCGCCATCTTACTGTCATTAAAAATCGCGGTTTCGCTTTTAAAGTTTATTATGATGTTGGATGGAAATTAAAATTGATTATGCGTTTTTTAGGGCTCCGTATCCGATGGGATCGGGACCCTATTACCGAGCCTGCGACGTCCTTCCGTCCGTCCGTCTGTCAGAGGCCTCTAGCTCAGCAACGGTAAGAGGTAGAAAGCTGTAATTTACACAGAATAAGTATGTGTTGTTATGGCATGAATACTAGCAAACAATACAAATGACGACGCGGTTAGCCTAGTTGGTAGTGACCCTGCCTCCGAAGCTAGCGTCCCGGGTTCGATCCCCGGTAAGGGCAAATATTTGTGTGATGAGCACGAATGTTTGTTCCTGAGTCTTGGATGTTTCCTATGTATTTAAGTATTTATTTCTCTATATAAGTATGTACCTACCTATATCGTCGTCTAGTACCCATAACACAATCCTTTAGAGCTTACTTTAGGACTAGATCAATTTGTGTAAAGATTGTCCCTTGATTTATTTATTTTTATTTATAAATACAGAAAGTTTAAAGCCTGAGCTTCCGATACATTGATACCCTAAAAATTTACTGGTTTTAGACCAATTTTCCAGCTGAAGAGAGAATGAAAAGAAACCCATTTCATCAGTATTAGCCGGTAACCTAATCTCAGTTAGTTCAAAATCGTTTACCTAATGAACCGGTTAATTGATGACCGAAATTAAACCGGTTTCATAGAAAGGAGGAAAGAACGAAAGAAACATTTATTAACTAACACAGAAGACACACAGAGTAACATAAATATAAAACAACCGGCCACGTGCGAGTCGGACTCGCGCACGAAGGGTTCCGTACCATTATCATTAAAAACGGCAAAAGAATCACGTTTGTTTTACGAGAGCCCCCTTAAATATTTATTTTATTCTGTTTTTTAGTAGTTATTATAGCGGCAACAGAAATACATCATCTGTGAAAATTTCAACTGTCTAACTATCACGGTTCATGAGATACAGCCTGGTGACAGACGGAGAGATGGTCAGCGGAGCCTTAGTAATAGGGTCCCGTTTTTACCCTTTGGGTACGGAACCCTAAAAAACAATACAAAGCAAAATAGTGGTGTGTGTCCTCGCGGCAGTGAATGAGCCACTGGCTCAGCAAAATGCTGAGGTGTCCGATACCTGCAGCGCTGATGTTCAGCCAGCACCGTCTGTGACTCACGCTATACAATACTGTCATCAATACATATAAAATAGTACCGTGACTCACTTATAGACAACGCACAGCCTAAACGGGTGCTCCTAGAGGTTTGAAATTTGGAGGAGATAGTCCTCGAGTACCCTAGATGCACTAAGGGGGGATTTTTTGAAATTCCATCCCTAAAGGGGTGAAAGTGAACAATATAAACCGCTATTTCAAAACCGAGCCCTGATATGTAACCCAACTTACGAACTCAAACTCGCTCGCCAAAATTAATCAATCGTACAAATGTAACTCGCGCGCATCGCGGCAAATATAGCTCTGACGTCATCGTCGACATTGTTAGCGAGCGTTACGGTTTAATCGGCTTTGTCTTCATGTTACATTCGAATGTAAAGCTAGTTATTTTTACACTTTCGTGATTTCTACATAGGTTGTATAGTTTGGCCGCCTCCCCCGCCTTACCGCCCTCCGATGTAATGCAATAGTTTAAAAAAAGGAGGAGGTTTCTCAATTTGACCGTTTATATTTTTTTTATGAGTATTCGCGGATCACTTCGTAGTGAAATTAGTTTTTAATCTTAAACTTTAAACACCTACTGAAGTCAATGCCACTTAGAAAAAGAATACTCGCAGCATGGACGAATGAGGAAATGGACGAACGGGGAAATAGACGAAAGAGGAAATGGACTAACAGGGAAATGGACGAAAGAGGAAATGGACGAACCGAGAAAATGACAAACTTTTAAGTTACTGTAACGATTACTATCAAAATCGATAAGTATCTAAACATCCCACTGGTCTTCAAAATATGAGCCCATTTTCAGAATAAGAAAAAGTGGCCGCCATTTTGAAAGTTTAACCTTTTGACCGCCCCAGTCAGTTGCAGCCGTCAGCGGACACAGGGTAAAAAAGTCCTTCATTACCTTGACTTAAAGTTGAAATTCGTGTTGCTTCTCAGACATGCTTAGCGGTCAAAAGGTTAAGTTACTGGACCGCTCCCCAGTGGCGGACTAACACCGCAATTGCTTGAGAGTCATCCGTAGTCTCCAGTAGACTCTTGGTTAACTAGAACCTAACAATATCGATCAAACAGCCATCTGTCAGCTTTCCGTGCAAGCCGATGCATTAAAAATGAGCTCATCTACATGCACTGCAGTTTATGAAAAATGCATTTCTATTCGACCTTTATTGGCCATTGGAATTATATATTGAGTGTATCGAATCGATCTACAAAATGATTTTATTTTAACTGGTTGTGGTTTTTTAGTTTTATAATAATAATTATGGCTTGTACCAAAATCACAAATCGAGTTGTTAAACCTGATTTAGTACTGACAGTTCCATAACTTCCACACATTGTTACTACTGGCCATGTGCTGGCCATACACACACGTTGACATGCTTGTCAACGAAAGCAAGAAACAAGAGAAGGATTTTTACATACGATCTGTATTCATGTAAAATATTGTACTTTCACTAAACTAGCTAATAAATAGCTTATCATTGGTAAAGAATATTATTATTCATCACTTCAACCCCGCTGGCGTCGCTCATCAACACACATTATGAGTCATAATTTTGACACAACTAAACCGTACAGACTAAAGCTAGATTTATCTTGGTGCCAGCTTCCCTAAACCACTATTATGTATTCTGTGCCTAAACCCCCTTTATTTAATGGTTGAATTGCTTAAGTGTTGCCATACATAAACACTTTCAAAATTTTCTTTATTATTAAACCAGCGACCCGCCCCGGCTTCGCACGGTAAAAGTCAAACATAATTATTACGCGAACAACTTTTTCTTGTTGCGCATAATTAAAAATCTGTGACTTTATTCTTCTGATTCTAAAGTAAGTATAATTAGTTAAGTAAATGATGAAGGCAAAGGCAATGTAGATTTACATTAAAAGCCCAAGCTCACTATATTTAAATGGATAACAATACATACTATACTTAGTTTATTTCCACCCAGTAGTTTTAAAGTTTAGCGCGCAAATACAATCAGACAAACAGACATGAAATTCAAAAACCATTGATTGGGATTTGTTCTGTTGCTCATTCTGAAGCCGCCCAAAGCATTTTTTATTGTTATTTTCAACGTAGAGACATTTTCTAGTTTATGATTTTATTATAACTATAGATAAATGTTCTTCCCATACATCAACACACTACAAATACAGGCATCGGTTACCTAATTGTTTGTTTTAAGGTGCTTTTATACCAAGTTTCAAACTGATAATAACAAACAAAACAACCGACTTCAGGAACCCTTTGAAAAGTAGGAAATAATGCCCTTCGTAAGTAAATTACCAAGAAACGTCAGATACATTGTTGATTAAGTGATGAATTAAATACATCGAAATCGCCGAAATTTATAATCGAGAAGGAGGATAACACCAGTTTTAAAAAATCATTAAAATATTTCCTGTGCAATAAAGCTTACTATTCCATCAATGAATTTCTAATAGAAAACTGGGAGCCATAGTAAATAAAAATACTAAACTATAATTATTATAATTGATTGTTATTATATAAGTTATTAAGTTAAATTAAATTACTAACAACCTATTTTGCATGCTTACCGGCAGAACTTGGCTTGGTCTTGCAAATCAAATGTCATCAACTGTACCCATGTTCAGCAAATAAATGATTTTGATTTTGATTTTGATTTCGGTGTCAAGTAACTGAACACGGTATGAGGGATGGATTACCTAATTTACTTGCCACCGACTTCGATATATTTAATGTATCCCATTATTTCTTGCTTTTCAAAGGGGTTTTTGAGGTCGGTTTTTTTTGTCAAGTTTTAATTTTTTCACTTTTGTACTGATTATCATCATATGTGATTTAACGACACACATTTACTACATCAAGTAACAATAGCATAATGCCAATTACTCATCACCCGTTACAAAATATTGCTATCCAGGATGTAAGGACGTCAATTGTTGAGGAGTTCTCCTGGTTCTTCGCAACCGGTTCTATTTTTCAACATGAATTTTTATGAGCATAAGTTGCTTCCCAACCTTATACAGAAATCTAATCACCACCCGTGAAATACTTATAATTGAGGAGTTCCGGTGGTCACCCGTGGTCTTCATCGTCAGTTCTACTTCATCAAAAAATGTTTTTGAAACGCAACTGCTTGAGTTATGAAAGAAAATATCAAAATTTATATATGCCTGCCTATAATATTTGAGGAGTTCCTTCGATTCCTCATAGATCCTCTCATCAGACCTCGACTTCGATCACAACGGGACCAAGTTGGAGAAATACTCTATCGTTTAAAAAAAGAATTATGCAAATCGGTCCCGCCATCTCCGAGTAATCGGTGAACATACATATATATAAAAAAAAAAAAACAAACGCGTCGAATTGAGAACCTCCCCCTTCGGTTTTTTGAAGTCGTTTAAAAAAAAAACAAATGGCACTACATCACATCAAGCGAGTCTCAACATGGCTGAATTTATTTCCGCGTTCATAAATTTTTTTGCGATAACTCTTAAGATATTCGTTTAAATTATATGGTGTAAAAGCTTATAATAATGTGCATGAAATGCTTAATGTAACTAACGTATTTAAGTTGATAAGGATTGATACTTAGTCTGTCTAAATAGCTTTCCAATTACCGCATTGTACGTGACCTTTTTTTTAAAAAGATAAATGGGTATAGTAAGTTACCCTTAAAAGATAGACATATGCCATCGCGGACTTTTTTGTAGATCTATAAAAGATTAATATCCCACCATGTATTGTTTTGTTATATCTCAAAAGGATTAGGCAGCGTTTTCGATGAAAGTTCCCAGGCGGCATGAATTTTTCCGACTCTTCCAACAATTCTCGTTTTATTTCAACCAATTTACACAAAACCTTGACAAATTATATACATAAACCTTCCTGATGAATCACTCTATCTATTGGTGGAAACCGCATGAAAATCCGTGCAGTGGTTTTTGAGATTAGCGGTAACAGACAGACAGAGAGACAGACGCGGCGGGCAACTTTGTTTTATAATATGTAAGGATAAATAAATCAGGGGATAATCTTTACACAAATTAATAATAATTATTCTGAAAAAAAAAATGTGTACTTGTTATAATTATATTTCTTTAATGTTCTGGTGTCACTCGTGCAACAAGTGGCCACTGAAAATCAGCGCCGAATTCGCCGTGGCCTAACGCTGGCACCTTTTTTGACACCGTCCGACACAGTTTTGATTTTTTTGTCATTAATTTTTTCCTTCTTGTCTGTCTGTGTCTAATGTTTTTTTTAAATAAATGTCTTATTATAATTATCAATACGGTGCTTTTTCAGGAAAAAGCAACAGTTTCATTCTCGTAACGTAAACATTTGGTTTATGCCTTTAAGAGGGCGCCGACCGTCCAGTGGCGCCCTCATCACTGTTATTGTGTTTTCTATTAAACTAAATTATTTTATCAAAATCGAACCCGTATAAGTTGTTGCGCCGTTTAATACACAATTTATATGCTATGTAATATAGCTGTACAAAGTATAAACGGTACGCAATCATTTTAACAGAAAAAAGCGGCCACTATTTTCTATTAAATTGATTAGATGATGGTTATACTTTGCAAAGCTATATTACATAGCATATACGTTGTGTATTAAGTTGCGTAACAACTTATACGGCTTCAATTTTAATAAAATACTTTCCTTTAATAGAAAACACAATAACAGTGATGAGGGCGCCACTGGACGGTCGGCGCCCTCTTAATACATTTTAACTCCACGCCATTTTCACCTAATAAGTACCAACGGTAAAACACTTCATAAAAACAGCGAAAATGTTTTTGCTCCTTATGTTATAGATTCGACCAGTGTGTTGGTATCTATTTTAACCCTCAGTTACAAGGTTCGAAATCATCAAGATAATTAGGCTTCTTGATAATTATCGGATAATTATCACCAGAATTATCATAAGCAATTCCGATGTTATATTGTTTCATAACAAATTCTAAAAAAAAATAATATTTTATATTTTTTTTATTTAATATCCAACACAACGCGTTCGGATAGACGCAAGTGCGGAAATACACGTTCGAATACTTCGAATACAGTTTATTTTCACGAGCGTATTTTTTTGTTATTATCAATCGATAATTATCGATCTGTTATTATCACGATAATTATCGTGATAATCACTGATAATTATCCTTTCGAATCCTGCTCAGTTATTGCGTTATATTTGTCGTCTTCAACTGTCGACGTCTTCAAAGTCACTCTGTATATTAACTCGTAAAATAAGTCAGCTTAAATCGCAATGAAGAGCGTTTAGCATAATTATGTGCTGTGATTTATTGGAGGGTAGTTGCAGTTTGCGCGGTACGTCATCCCGCTGGCGCGCCGCCAAACGTTGTGCTATCTGTGGACTGTATGTGAATACGTTTAATTGACTTACCTGAAATGTTTATGGGTACATTCTGAAGACACCAATAGCATTTTGTCATTATGATCATCTATGAACAGACGGCACTCATAATAAGTTTTTTTATTTTTTTTTATGGTAAGAGAATGGCAAACGAGCAGGCGGGTTACTTGATGGTAAGCAATCACCGCCGCCCATGGACACCCGCAACACCAGGGGAATCACGGATGCGTTGCCGGCCCTTAGAGAAAGGAGTAGGCTGACAAACAGGCAGACGGCCCACCTGATGGAAAGTGGTCACCGCCGCCCATGGACATCTGCAACACCAGAGGTGCTGCCAATGCGTTGCCAGTCTAGGAAGGATGGGCAATGGGGATGGGATGGGGATGAGGGAATAGGCCACCGGATCTCGTCACTCACCGTACGAAAAGCAAGCTATTACTTTACGCCGATATTCTGTGAGAGTGTTATACTACCCCGGTCAAGCCGACCCATTCGAACAGTAATCATCTAGTGAGGATTACTGTTTGGCTCTAGCATTACAAATTCTGCCGGTACCTATAAATAAACGTTTTTTGGAACCTTTTGTAAAAAAACATACCTTTATTTCAGCCACATTGGTTTACCATTTGAATAAACAAACAAGCAATTCGAATGTGCATCAGACCCGAAGCGCTCATGAAAGAATCAACGCATGAACACCCGAAAAGAATATTATATGAGAACCTACGTTTAGGCTCTTTTAGAGCCACTGGGACGGTTTTTGTAGCTTTTTAGGGTTCCGTACCTCAAAAGGAATAAAGGAACCCTTATAGGATCACTCGTGTGTCTGTCTGTCTGTCTGTCCGTCTGTCACAGCCAATTTGCTCCGAAACTACTGGACCGATTGAGTTGAAATTTGGTATTCATATGTAAGTTGGTGACCGCAACACGGACGCGTGACGTGAATATATGAATTTTAAACATAGGGGCCACTTTTTGGGGTTAAACTAGAAAATTAAAAAAAAAGTTATGCCGTGTGACATATCAAATGAAAGGGTTTATTGTGAAGATCTTAAATATATTAATTTTTTATTTTTAAGTAAAATAGTTTAGAAGATATTCAGGAAAATAGGCAAAAAATGAGCATTCCCCCCCTTATTTCCGAAACTACTGGGGCTAAAATTTTGAAAAAAAATACTGAAAATAGATCTTTGCCTATAGATAACAGGAAAACCTATAAGAAGTCTATGGTATTTAAGGTAGCCTAGTAAATTTCAGATAATCATGTACGGAACGGAACCCTGTCCACGCGAGTTTAACTCGCACTTGTCCGGTTTTTTACTGACAACGAACAAGAATGATCATTGAATATTATTTACAAATAAAATAAAACACTCACTAAGCTACATTCTGTGCGCTGTAGCATGGTCAGAATGACAGTGGCTTAAAGGTCTGTGAAACCAGGCCAAAAAATCGAAGAAAAAAAAACAGAATGACAGCTGTCATTTCACCATTGTTTGGCCGTGAACAAACAGACGCATTTATAATTTGTAAGAATAAGGAATCGGGTGCCGGGTTTTTGTTCTACGGGGCAGTGACTAGCACACTCCATGCCGTGAAAAAATGCGTCTTTTTTGGTGCGTGCAGCACGAACGTCACTAAATTACAAACATGGCTTATTAAAGTTTATATTGTTATAACCAAAGACGGGTTTCACTTTCGCTTCAAGGGCGAACACAGCAAGAAACCTATGCAACTAAGTATTAAATAAATTCCGTGGGGGAGGACACCACAGCCACAGAATAGATAATAGTTTGACAACGCGGTTAGCCTATAGTCTGTTCGGCGAGAGTTGATAAAAAAAGTTAAAAGTCAGAGCTTCTTAACTCATTACAAATAGTGGCACGCTAATTATTTTTACCGATGATAATAAAAAATTAAAGGGAATTTTTTTATCCATTTTTTTTCCATAGAATATTATTACTGAATAGCCTAAATGCATAAACAGAAAGCAATACGCGAAAAGAACACCCCGACGACACACTCGAAGCCGATGACATATTATATGTAGTAAGATATAAGACATGTCATATCCATACTCAACGCGTTTTAAACATGTCATAGATATATTTTTTCTTTTTTGTTTCGTTGGCCGAAGCCAGTGCAGATTATTGAATTTATGTGACATTTGACGCGCACATAGAAGACATTAATTTGCAATATGGCGATTGTGTATATGAACAAAACAAATATATTTTTTTCGGCGCCGTCCGCCCGGCGCGACACCGCAGTTGACGACATCTGCGTCCCTCGTACCACAAATCTCAGTGCGCGCGGCGATAAGCGACGCCCGTCATACAGTTTTCGACAGTTAAGCGACAGTCGCAATTTCGAAACGATATCATAATATTTATCATCTCTCGCCGAACAGACCTTAGTTGGTTGTGACCCTGCCTCCGAAACTAGCGTCCTGGCTGTTCAGAGAGGTAACACCGCCAGTGTTTTGGGAACCATGCCGGAGACGGATTTGCTGGAGGGGGTATTCTTTTTATAATAATATACATTTATGTAAATATATTCCTTTTTAGGGTTCCGTACCTCAAAAGGAAAAAAGGAAACCTTATAGGATCACTCGTGTGTCTGTCTGTCTGTCTGTCTGTCCGTCTGTCACAGCCAATTTGCTCCGAAACTACTGGACCGATTGAGTTGAAATTTCGTATTCATATGTAAGTTGGTGACCGCAACACGGACGCGCGACGTAAATATATGAATTTTAAACATAGGGGCCACTTTTTGGGGGTAAACTAGAAAATTAAAAATAAAATATATATATATATCGTATATATATATATCGTGTGACATATCAAATCAAAGGGCTTATTGTGAGGATCTAAAATATATATTTTTTTGAATTTTAATTTAAATAGTTTAGAAGTTATTCAGGAAAATAGGCGAAAAATGACCATTCCCCCCCCCCCCCCCCCTTATTTCCGAAACCACTTGGGCTAAAATTTTGAAAAAAATACAGATAATAGATCTTTGCCTATAGATTACAGGAAAATCTATAAGAAGTCTATGGTATTTAAGGTAACCTAGTACATTTCAGATAATCATGTACGGAACGGAACCCTCACCACTCGAGTTTAACTCGCACTTGTCCGGTTTTTTTTTAATTAGTAATAGTTGTATATATTTTTAATTTATCTTTTATATATGTAGATTAGTTTTAGTTTTAATTTATAAAGTTATTGTTAATATTTTTCACTAATTTTGACCCTTAATAAGCCAATAAATATTATCTTCTTCCTTTAAGTATTTATTTCTCTATATAAGTATGTATATCATCTTATAGTACCCATAACACAAGCCTTTAGAGCTTACTTTGGGACTAGATCGATTTGTGTGGAGATGTTCCCATGATTTATTTATTTAATAGTACTAACGTACAGAACAATCACTGTCCAAGAAAACCGGTGTTTAGGTACGAAAATATGCCTAATGCTGCCATCTCTCTCCGTCGCATAAACTGCTCTTTCGTGTACGCTAGGGTTGTCAGTTTATCCGCGTCACCCAACAACACCAAACATCTAGGCTACTTGATGACGCGCGAATCGGCCAGCCAGCGAGCGAGCGGCAATCTACTGCGATTAGAGCTCCGAGCTGTCCGACGGCCGAGCGTACCTAAAGTGGCGGCGGCGGTGATCGTTTTCTTACGAGTAGCGCGCAACCGACGCGTCATACAGTTTATTCTACCCACCCGATAGTAATTGACGGTGTACAATGGGTTTTTTGTTGTCTAATTTTTATTTCATTTCCTCGCAAATGTGATGATGAAAAACATTGTGTGTATCACGGGCAGTAAGGGGATATCAAACTCGAGTCATTAAAAGCCCTCGCCTTCGGCGTCGGACTTCTAACTGACTCTCGTTAGCTATACCCTACTTACGGCCCTAGATGCACAATGTACTATAGTTTACCCGCAGATCAGCCGCTGTACACGTTAAAAAATGACGCCAAGTCGCCAACAACACACAACTCAAAAGTATTCATTTGCATTCTCGCGCTTCGGAAATAGCCCTTCGGCCCGAGTGCATCTATAATTGCCTCTCTCAATCTGAAGGGGAGGAGGCCGATTCTCAAACTCGCGAGATCTTCAATAACAATAAACATTTCCTGGTAAAAGCGCGGCGTGTCCACATTTTTTTTTTGTCTACAAATATTTGAGGCCCCACCGGCATCCCGTAAATCCCCTGGATACAACACGAATACCGGACTTAACTTGCAATCCTGGGGAACAGCAGCTTTTATTTTTACCTGTCTAACAAGTTAAAACAAGTTTAAGGAAACCCCGACTCCAGTAATAATAATTTTCTCTAACGCCATTCATTAATGCAATCGACTTGGCGTAGGTAGAGTATAGTATAAAGACTTTAAAATTATAAAAATAGAATAGAACATTTATTTTAGAGATGCAACGGATATCCGGTTACTATCCGGTATCCGGCCTATCCGGCAGTGGCGAAGCGTGAGAGTAAGCCGGTGCATACTTTCTTGTCTCAAACATTATAATATTATTAATTACTTCTTGTATTAACATAAAAATAGCATATTACGTTTTTTGTGTAAATACAATATTGAATGAGTAATAATTATAATGTTTAAAAATAGAAATGATACACCGGCTTACCCTCACGCTTCGCCTCTGCTATCCGGCCGGATACGGGATAGTAGGTACCTAAAGCATGTATCAGAAATAGAATAAAATAAACCTTCAACAGTTTTGTAGTGCATCTTATTTAAAAGTTATCAGGGTTCCGTACCTCAAAAGGAAAAACGGAACCCTTATAGGATTACTCGTGTGTCTGTCGATCTGTCCGTCTGTCACAGCCAATTTGCTCCGAAACTACTGGACCGATTGAGTTGAAATTTGGTACACATATGTTGTGACCGTTGTAAGTTGGTGACCGCAATACGATTGTGTAACGAAAATAAATGAATTTTAAACATGGGGGCCACTTTTAGGGGTTAATGAGAAAAGTAAAAAAAAAGTTTTGCAAACTATGGCATATGACAAAGGGCTTATTGTAAGAATTCTAAAAATATAAATGGTATTGAAATTATATAAGAAAATAGGCGAAAACAAACATCCCTTATCTCCGAACATACTGAGCCTAAAATTTTGAAAAAAATACAGCGCCTGTATTCGGGAACGCTAAGTGATTCTGTAGCGACGCGTAAGCCAGATTTCTCATCTCGCTCTGACGCATTACGCCTCGTGCGGAAGAGTGAGATGAGAAATCAGGCTTACGAGTCGCTACAGAATCACTTAGCGTTCCCGAATAGAGGCGCAGAATAGTTTACCAATAGGTTACAGGAAAACTTATAAGAAGTCTCTAGTATTTAAAGTAACATAGAAAATTTCATATAATCCACGGAACCGTCTCTACGCGAGTTTAACTCGCACTTCCGTCCGGTTTTTTGTGAAAGATTGATTGTAAATAAATTATTTAAAAAAAAAATAAAAAAACACCTGATATAAACGAAATCAACGTCAGTTATTAAATAAAAACTTTGTTTATTTTTATTTAAATATAATCCTTCACTTAACATGCACGTTAGAATATTCTCAACTAACGCTAAAACGACTTTAGCATATTCATTGCCGACAAATGCTACGCGTAGCGCGTAGCAGCGTTATTCCGCTTTGTAGCGCAAATGCGCTACGAACGGTGAACCTAACTATCGGGTACTCGGCACTGAATGTGTTAGAGATAGCTCGTGTGCAGCCGGATATCCGGCAGCCCGGCTATCCGGCCAATGGCTTTGCCGGATATCCGGTATCCGGTATCCGGCCAAACCACTATCCGTTGCATATCGACCTCAGGATTTTCTGGCTCCGATTGCTGCAGACGGCGCTGGCTGAACATCAGCGCTGCGGGTGTCCGACACCTCAGCGTTATACTGAGCCAGTGACCGATTCACTGCCGCGATGACACACATCGCTCTGTTTTTTTATATTTTTTCTTTTTGTTGTTATTATTGTTACTATTGTGAATAAATGTATTGTGTATGTATTGCCACATAAGTTCTAAAATTCAATAAAAATCCAGTAGCTTGATGGCAAGAAAATTAATTTAGAAACGTTACAAAAGTTACGCAACGTAAGAATCAGTAATCCCTATACCTATATAGGTTTAAAGACAGAGATATTTTCAAAAGGTATTTTATCCATACTAATATTATAAATGCGAAAGTAACTCTGACTGTCTGTCGCGCTTTCACGCCAAAACTACTGAACCGATTTAAATGAAATTTAATACACAGATAGTCTAGAGCCTGAGAAAGGATATAGGCTACTTTTTAATGCGATAAAAGGGTTGTAAGGGGTTGAAAGGGGGGATGAAAAGTTGTATAGAAGTAGTCATTTTTAGAGCTAAAGCTTGAAACTTATTTTTTAGGCTGTTGATTCGATGTAAATAAATATGACGTCCAAAGTTTGTAAAACTTTTACCCTCAAGGATGTAAAATAACAATAGGGAATAGGGTATGAAAGTTTGTATGGAAATATGTAAGGTTTATGTGAATGTTTTATTAGAGCTATTCTGATGTAACATTTGTCGAGTCATTACAAAATGTGAAACTATAATTAGCCTAAATAATTAAAAATGCTACCCAAAGACGCTCTACGCGGACGAAGGCGCGGGCACAGCTAGTCGTAAAATAAATGTGAAAATAGTAGTTTATGCAACGGTTGCATAATGATAGGCCTTAAAACACTAGTGCGGTTTTCATGAAACGAGCCGATAGGCGAGTTTCATAATAAGATCGCACGTGTGTTTTAAGGCCAAATTATGCAGAGTTGCATACATAACTTTATCTACACACATATTATAAATCCTCCATGATGGGTTCAGAAACAATATTTTCTGGCAACAAGTTATTTGTTGCAATCTTGGCTGCATATTTCCGATATCCGGCGCATTTTCACATCACACACACTCCGAGAAGACTACTTACTATTCATATTTTCCACTAAAATGTAAATTACAAACAACTTTTTCTATTCAATTCAAAATCAATTCTTCTTTCGTTCAGCAAAACGCCAACATGGCGATCCTCCGTCAAGACCATTTTTTTTTAAATCATAGACAAACGGATGAAGTCTCTATTCTCACGCCACTCGAGATCAAATATTGTGCAGTTTATATTAAAAAAACATACTGAATTGACGTTTCGTATCAATAACTTTTTTAATATCTATGGATACTAGAATAGAGACAACTTGAGTTTTGACAGCTGTTCCAAATTTAATCTCTTTTCTTTACTAAAAACGATAAAGAAGTCATGTTATTTTTTTATCGCAGCACTGGTTTTTCCTAATTGGTTGTCAAAATGGTGGTCATTTCCTAAGGTTTTTGATTAACTAATGGAGGTTTTATGATATGGGTGCAGGTAAAACATTTTTCAACATTAATACTTTACTTAAAACAACCCTTAAGTCGAAAATAGATCTGTAACGGGGTCAAAAATCAACGCGGTCGGACGGAGTTTCAAGTCGCGGGCGTCCGCTGAAATTAGTAAGTATGAAAATATAAGTAAATAGACTAAACTAACAAGAAATGTGTAAATTCTCAATGAAACTTCATATCTAGAACTCGAACAGACTGTGTTATAACAAGATCTTGCAAGTCATTTTGGCCCACATCTAGAGGCCTCCTGATTCTTGGCAAGCCAGTACAGTTCCAGTGACAACGCTATTTTACGAAGTGTTTTAGACAAATAGGTAAATAAACTATATAATAACATAGGTTACTTTTTTAGGGTTCCGTACTTCAAAAGAAAAAAACGGAACCCTTTTAGGATCACTCGTGTGTCTGTCTGTGTGTCCTTCTGTCGCAGCCAATTTGCTCCGAAACTACTGGATTGAGTTGAAATTTGGTACACATACTCGTACGTCAAATGGGGGAAAATGAGACGATTTTCTAATTCCCGGGTAAAAAAAACATAGTTATAATAGGGTTAGCAATGTGATTGCTAGTCTCAGCTTACAGTTTGTACTTATATTTTCTGTTTTGCATATAATACTAACAGGTATATGAATAGTTTTATTTATATATATATTTTTTATGGCTGTCCCAAGTTAGACTGTAGGGTGGGGTAATTTAAGACAACAAGTGTTTCGTGACTTTTATCGGAGTTACACTGCACATTAAGCAACTTAGGACACTTATAACGTTTTAAAAAAAAATATTGCTAAAGGTCTGTTCGCAACGAACACGTTTATAAAAAAAAATGTACAAAACTTAAAGAATCTTCTGTGAAACTTTAAAACTTAATTTTACAATGGGGATCTACGTTTAATCACTGTTGTAGGATGACGGCACGTCATTTTTGAACTTTCCCGCGCGCTCTGCCGCGCCAGTCGCTCGCGCCGCCCGCACCTCTCTGTGATTCATTCGTTCGGTCGCGCGCGTACCGCTCCCGCTCCCGCGCGGCGCCAGTCCGCTGACCGCTCTTGTCATGTTAAGACTTACGCATATAATATTAACAATTGTTTCGTTCTATGTTTGTGCCACGTATTATGCAAAGAAATTATAATCTTTTCGTTCTATGTGTTGTTTGAATAGTGAAACACCGACCAACACCCTACACTGGCGTCCCAACTAGCGGCGATACCTAGTATAGGTATATTGCGAATTTACCCGTTAACGTATTTTGTGTTGGTTCGGTGGAGTGTTTTTAGAACCTAACTGATTGTGATAATGCCTCGCCGTCGTGCAAGTTCGAATCAAGACTCGCTAAAGAGAGAGGGGATGTCTGAAGAGTTGTCGTCATTCCTGTCGGCGTTTGCCAAAGCTCAGGCGGAATCAAACCGCCAACTCGTCGCGAGCCTTCTGGCGGCGCCCGCCGTGACCGCGAGTTCATCACCGTCCCCTGCTCCGTCATGTGCCTCTACGCACCAGCAAGGAAACTTCGCTGCATGCACGGCTCGGTTCAGCAACACCAAGGACCCTGAGGCCTTGGAGGCTTTTATTGACAACATCAGCACGTACAAAGAGTGCACAAACGTAAGCGATGAACACGCACTGAAAGGTTTATCGATGCTTCTCGAAGGTGACGTAGCAATTTGGTTTCGTGGCGTGAAAAAGAACATACCTACATGGGATGAGGCCTTGAAACGACTGCGATCTATGTACGGTAAGCCGCGCCCGCCGCATAAAGTACTTCGAGAAATATTCGCTGCGGAACAAGGACAAGAACGCGCTGAAATATTCATCGGTCGTATCCGAGCTCTCATCGCTATAATTCCATATCCGATGGGCGACCGATTGGAAACCGATATGGTTTACGGGCTCCTAGATCGAAGAATAAGGAAAAGAATAACCCGAGATAACGTAAAGGACCTCGACGAACTAATGGAGAAAGCGAAAGCCGTTGAAGAGTCGCTCGCTGAGGTACAACCGCAGACAACGTCGCGTAACAACGCCGCCGGCAACGCTTCACGCGCTCAAGGACAGAGCGTTAACACTCCGCGTTCCCCCGCGCGCGCCGCGCCGGCGCCGCCGCGCCTCGGCGCGCCGCCGCCGCCGGTCGCTGCGCCGAAACCCGCGCCGCCGCTGCCCGCCACGCCGCCGCCCGTCACGCCGCCGCAACCCGCCGGCAACGCTACAAGTGATTTTACCGCGACAGTAAGCTCAAAGCCAGGTAAACTTTTTTGTATTTATTGTCGCAAGGCAGGACATATTCGTAGCGACTGCTCTAGGTTAAAAGCAAAAATTGATCCGACCGCGGGCGCGATAGTGTGTTATGGCTGTGGTGCCAAAGGTGTTATTCGCGCCAATTGTGAAAACTGCAATCGTGATGAAACGTTCAATTCGTGTGATTTAATGGAACATAATACTCAAAGTAAGTCGAGTGTCGAATTTAGCTGTTTGTCTGCGGATATAGTAACAGTTTCCCCGTCTCAGAATAATAATAATGTACCTAAAGACAACAAATCAAAGAGTATAAAATCACAGAATGTTATTCTACTTCAGTCCGATGTGTCAAAGATTAATTTGAATCAGAATGACATTCTGCCTAGTGATAATTTGTCAAAGAGTGTAAAATCACAGAATGCTATTCTAGTTCGATCCGATGTGTCAAAGATTAATTTGACTCAGAATGACATTCTGCCTAGCGATAATTTGTCAAAGAATATATTATTACAGAATGACATTCTGGCTAAATCTGAGGTGCCAAAGATTATTTTGCAGCAGGGTTACAACCCGTCTGAGAATAATGTGTCAAAGAATAATTTGACTCAGAACGTCATTCTGTCTAGTGTTGAGAATATTTGTGAACTTACTGATTCTTCAAAAGATTGTGATTTGCAAAAGGATCGGGAGCGCGTTTTATATTCAGAATTTGATGATAATGCCTATGGGCGACCTATTTTAAGTATAGAGGTGTGTGGGCACCGCGGTACCGGTTTAATTGATACAGCGGCCAAGCGTAGTATTGCCGGCTCTTCTCTTTACGCGCTTTTATCTAAGAACAAGCATCCTTTTAGAAGCGCACTTATGAAAATTAAACTCGCTGACGGTTTTTTGCGAGACGCTAAAGTAAAACTAGCTGATGTCAAAGTAAAGCTCGAGGATTCTGTAATACCTATCACGTTTGTTATTTTTCCGGAAGCGACTAATAACGAAACTTTGTTAGGTATTGATTTTTTGCGTAAGGCTCGGTTAGTTATAGACATGGCCGCGAATATCTGGTTCACTGTTGATCGGCCTAGGGACATTCACCCCTTACGTTGTGAGACCTCTCGTACTTATAATGGCTACGCTTCTGTAAACCTCCTTAGATCCGACGAAGGTACCATGTTGTCGCTACCAGAGAGGGACCGACTTGCGAAATTGCTTGTAGAGTATGAAGACCTCTTTCAAGAAGGGGGAGGACCGACGCCGTTCGCCGAACACCACATCGACACCGGGGACCATCGACCCATAGCTGGACCGCCTTACCGCCTTACTCCCGCCAAGAGGACTGTCATGGAGACGGAGATAGAAAAAATGCTCAGGGACGGAATCATCGAGGAGTGCGAGTCGCCATGGGCAGCACCAGCACTTTTGGTGCCTAAGAAGGATGGAACCCTTCGATTTTGCGTCGATTACCGCAAACTAAATGCCGTCACCAAAAATGATGCCTACCCACTGCCGGTCATCGACGATTTACTCCAGTACACTGGAAGGAGTTGCTATATGAGCACTATCGATTTACGCTCCGGGTACTGGCAGGTCGCAGTCAGGGAGGAGGATCGTGATAAGACAGCTTTTGTGACACCGTTTGGAGTACATCGATTCAAGCGCATGCCCTTTGGGCTGCGTAACGCTCCGGCTACATTCCAGCGTCTCATTGACAGATTTCGTGCTGGGGCATCCCTCAAAGGGGTGACCCTTTTAGGGTACATAGACGACCTGATAGTAATCTCTGACAGTTTTTCGCAGCATATGGAGGATTTACGTGCTGTCTTCGACCGGCTGCGAGTGTTTAATCTGCGGGCTAACCGTGTGAAGTGCGTGTTTGCCAGAGAAAGCGTCAAATACCTTGGACACATCATTACTTCACAAGGGATATCAGCCGACCCGGACAAGGTCAGTGCCATCTCTGAGATGAGGGAACCTACCTCTGTGAAGCACCTCAAATCCTTTTTACAGACCTGTTCGTGGTTCCGTAAATTCGTCCCGGGATTTGCACAAGTTGCCCAACCATTGACTATCTTAACAAAAAAAAACCAACCATGGATGTGGGGTGAAGCCCAGGTGAATGCGTTTAATGAACTGAAAAGACTACTCACCACATCTCCGATACTTGCTCAGCCTGATTATAAATATTCTTTCGTTCTCAGAACCGACGCTAGTAGCTACGCTGTAGGAGCGGCACTACTCCAGGGGGAGTCGCCTCGAGAGGAGCGGCCCATCGAATACGCTAGCAGACTCCTAACGTCTGCCGAAAGAAACTATTCTACTACGGAGCGCGAAGCGCTGGCAGTCGTATGGGCTGTGGAGAAATTTCGCGGTTACATTGATGGGCACCCGGTGAGGGTGGCGAGTGACCACCAACCTTTAAAATGGTTACTTACCATAAAGTCGCCTAGTGGAAGACTAGTGCGCTGGGCGATGAAGCTTCAATCTTTTAATCTGCAGATCGGCTACACTCCGGGGAAAGCAAATGTCATCGCTGACACTCTCAGTCGAACCACCATGTGAGGAAACAGCTCGTGAGTCCTGCGGAATTTGTACAGTGATTGTTGACACTCCACGTTGGAATGCTTCTACTCTCCGAGAAAAACAACTTTCTGATCCGGAAGTTGCGAAGATTGTTCATGGCTTGGAAAGTAAAGATGAAGTCGAAATCTGCAGATGGACTGAAAGGGGGTATATCATGAACATGGGTATAGTGTATCGCTACGCTCCAGATGTCGATCAAGAGGAGCCACAACTGGTTGTGCCAGAGGACCTGCGGAAAGACATTATGATAGAATGTCACGATGCCTCAACAGCTGGACACGGTGGCATCGAACGTACTCTGCATCGCATATCTTCGAGATATTATTTTCCAGGTATGCGTCGTTACGTCACGGAATATCTGAAGACCTGTATCGAATGTCAGCGTTACAAGCCCACCAACGAGAAACCAAGTGGTTTGATACAAACCCCAGTTCCGGCGCAACGTTTTGAAGTTTTAGCTGTCGATTTGTTCGGACCTTTACCAAGGGGTCCTAACGGCGAGAGATGGGTATTAATTGTTGAAGACACTGCAAGTAAATGGGTTGAAATCTTCCCTTTAGTCGAGGCCACGGCAGAAGCTTGCGCTAAAACACTAATCAATGAAGTTTTCTTACGTTTCGGTGTGCCCAGGCGTATAATTTCAGATAATGGTGTTCAGTTCATCGCCGATGTCTTGCAAAAGGCTATGTTTGCTCTTCGGGTGAAACAGAATTTGGTTCCGTTGTATCACCCTGAAGCAAACCCCGTTGAGAGAAAGAACCGAGAGTTAAAAACTCAGCTTGCCATCTTAGTCGAAGGACATCATCAGCAATGGCCTGAAGCCCTCCCGTTTATACGTTTTGCTCTAAACACGTCCTTAACAAAATCCACTAAGCAGACTCCTGCATACTTAACTTACGGACGCGACCTTAGATCGCCTTTGAATGCTAAAAGCGATTTACGGGCTATTGTTGAAGCTGAAAATTACATACCGCAAATCACGCCTTACTTAACTAAGCTCGCTGATACAATCAGTTCTAGTAAGGAATGTATAGAAAGACAGCAAGATATCCGCAAGGCTGCTAAGGATCAAAGCCGTAAACCAGATGAGCTGATCATCGGAGATCTCGTTTTGATGAAGACGCACGTCTTAAGTAACGCTGCAAGGGGTGTTAGCTCTAAACTTATGCCTAAGCGTGATGGGCCTTATGTCGTTAAACAAAAGGTGAGTCCTACAACTTACCTGCTATCGTTCCCTGATAAGCCGAACCAAATTATCGGAAAGTACCATGTTTCAGATTTGAAAAGGTATCATGGCCGTGAGGGGGAATGTATCGAGGTTCCTGATCCAGTTGCTCCGGCTAGACGTAGAGGCCGGCCACGTAAGCCTAAATAGTTTCTTCATTTTACCAGTAGTGAGGGCACGTGTCCTGGTAAAAAGGGGGAGTATGTAGGATGACGGCACGTCATTTTTGAACTTTCCCGCGCGCTCTGCCGCGCCAGTCGCTCGCGCCGCCCGCACCTCTCTGTGATTCATTCGTTCGGTCGCGCGCGTACCGCTCCCGCTCCCGCGCGGCGCCAGTCCGCTGACCGCTCTTGTCATGTTAAGACTTACGCATATAATATTAACAATTGTTTCGTTCTATGTTTGTGCCACGTATTATGCAAAGAAATTATAATCTTTTCGTTCTATGTGTTGTTTGAATAGTGAAACACCGACCAACACCCTACACTGTTTTATTAGCTTATTGCGTAGGAAATCACAATCTTTACCTGATTATATAAAAATATATTTAAAAAAAACAACATTTGGCTTAGAATTAGAAATTCTAATAGCAATTTACGAACACGAATAATCATTTGTTCTTATAACCTAGGAAGTCACAATCTTAACCTATTTATATTGAAAAATCTACCTAAAAAATCAACAATAGGCATAGAATTTCAGTTTTTTTTTTTCATTTTCATGCGTCCCAAATTTCCCAAATGCGAACGCATCTTTATTTTTCTGTTTTTTTTTTTTCGCGATGGTTGGCATTACTGGAGTAATGTCAATTGCAAACGATCGACGATAAAGTGAGGTAAGACTACTGGGTACTTTTATTGTGAAATATTTAATACGGAAGTCGTGGCCGACACTGTTTTACAGACCAAAAAAATCATCAGTTTGGAAGCACGTGCAAGATCGCATTTTTGGAGAATTTGTGATAGAAATAACAACTTTTTTGCTTTACCTGTGTGAACGTGATGTTGCGGTTGAGTTGGCAGCAAACAGACGTGAATATCTCTAACCATGTTGCCATGACAAGTGATCAAATGTTACCCTACGTTTTGTCCTATTTAACAAACCAGTCTCATTTTCCCCCATTTGACTGTAAGTCATTGACCGCAACACGGAAGCGGACGTAAATAAATTAATTTTAAACATGGCTACTTTGGGGGGGGTAAATTAGAAAATAAAAATAAAAGTTTTGCAGACTATATCGTGTGACATATCAAATGAAAGGGCTTGTTGTAAGAATCTTAAACATATAATTTTTGAGTTATTGTTGTACTTCAGTAAATATAAAATCAGTCATCATCCGAAATATAATATAAATTGCAGCTTCCTTATTTGAAACAAAACCTATAAAATACTCAACAATAACAATTGCAAACAAGCTGCATCCCCTCCGCGCTGCCCTCCCGCATCCCCTCCGCGCTGCCCTCTCGCACCCCCTCCGCGCTGCCCTCCCGCACCACTGCGTTGCTAACGCCGCGAACTCTTGGAGCCCTACCCAGGCCTGCGAGTTGATTTTCTCCTGCTTGAAAAGAGTCCTGGTTGGTCCTAGAAGCGATGCCTGCATCTATGACGAGCGGTTTATTCGTAGGCCGGCTAGAATCAGGGAAATATAAACTTGGAAACTCCCTGGACTTAGGCAGGGGTTTGCCTCCGATTGCTGGGAAGGCGGCGTATGGGGTGCCCATGAAACTTCCATTTCTACTAGGCCAGGGACGAGGTTGACTGGGATTTATATACGCATCAGATCTATCAATATTTCGTCCGTAATTTCCTTGATTTTCGTAAGGTCTGCCTGTATTTTGAGTTGGGTACACCGCTTCACCAAGCTCGCCTCCATCACGATGACCAAGTCGATATTGTTGATCCCCGATATTCTGTTCCGTAGTTTGTTGACTTAATGCTGGAGTGGGTTCATTTGAGCTAGAACTGGGCTCAATGGTGCGATTGTGTTGGCTGTTGTGTTGGTGTTTAGTTTCGTCTTCGTTAGCTTGAATGGAATGGCCGGCTATTACGAATAAACCTGAAAATTAAATATACTTAAGAGAATTGTGAACCAATAGCAAAAATCACCCTTTTCATACAAAAGGCGATAACGATTTCCACCCCTAGAACAAAATCTAGGTCTATACGTTTTTTGAATTTTGATTAGAGATCAAGAAAGTTAAATAATGCCGAAATAAGTTTTGTATGAGAATACTAAAACAACAATAAAACTGAATTTATTGATCAAAGTGAAAAAACTAAACCGTATAAACCTAAATTTTATTCTGACTGACAACCTATCAAAAATTGGTGAACATCGGTTAACATTTAAGGGGTGGAAATCGTTATCGCCTTTTGTACGAAAAGCCGTAGGTTCACACTCCTCTTAACACTAGCTTTTGATTTCGTTTACGTAGCATTTTGTCCAGTGGTGTAGCTACTGTAGGGCTAGTCCCCCAAAGTTCAGGGGGCCCTCGGACCCTCACCAGCAAACCTCGTATTGAACTAGGTAAAAAATATCCCATCTTAAACAGTTTAGTTAGGACCCCAGTTTTTTTGCACAAGGGCCTTTGGTTACCAAACTGCGCCTCTGTTGCTGATCACAAATAAAAAAAAATGGACAAGTGCGAGTTAAACTCGCGTGGAGAGTTTTCCGTTACGTACATGAATATCTGAAATTTACTATGTTACTTTAAGTACCATAGACTTCTAATAGGTTTTCCTGTAATGTATAGGTAAAGAACTATGTTCTGTATTTTTTTCAAAATGTTAGCCCCATTAGTTTCGGAAATAAGGGGGGGGGGGGGGGGGGGATGGTCCATTTTCGCCTATTTTCCTAAATAACTTCTAAAGATCCTCACAATAAGCCCTTTCATTTGATATGTCACACGATATAGGTTGCATAACGTTGCATAATTTTATAATTTACCCCCCAAAAGTGGCCCCCATGTTTAAAATTCAAATATTTACGTCACGCGTCCATGTTGATGTCGTGTCCAATTGCAACTCAATCGGTCCAGTAGTTTCGGAGCAAATTGGCTGTGACAGACAGGGAGACAGACAGACAGACAGACACACGAGTGATCCTATAAGGGTTTCGTTTTTTTCCTTTTGAGGTACGGAACCCTAAGAAATAAAAATAACTGCCATATTATGATATACAACGCATCGCCTATGTCATGGACGAAACTCCCAGCAATACATTTTATTGTAAGTCATATCAGTAATTAGTTTATTAATGAAATTGCATGCCTTTACGGTGAAATAATGTACGTACTGTCCTTTCAACATTAACATCCTGTTCCACATTACTTCTAAGCATAAAATATAAAGTCCGCTTCAATAAGACGAAACAACAACGCTCCCACTAAAGTTTAGGTAGATCTGACTATCGGATCCCTGGTTATATTAGAATTTGTATATTAGCGACTCACCTAACAATAATATAAAAACGAACATATTATCCTTTTATTTTGTCCACGCTTCACAAAACTGTCAGCCACCAACTTTGTATGAGAACTGAATGAAACTCGGCGACCTTGCAATTTTAACCCAGCAGTCTCGCAATTATCCTTATAAATACGCAATTGCGTAAGGCAAACACCTTAAGGACAATAATTTTTGCCTGTCTTTCTGACCCTTTTGTCTGCTCGACCAATAACGCATAAACTACATACCGAGTCTTATAAAATTTGGTATGGCAATAGCTTATCAGCTCAAGCTCAAAATTTCAATGTTGATTTTGAAGTTTATATATTAATATTCTAAATAAAATATATTTAAGATTCTCACAACGAGCCCTTTCATTTGATATGTCACAAGATATAGTTTGCAAAACTTTTATTTTTATTTTCTAATTTACCCCCCAAAAGTGGCCCCCATGTTTACAATTCATTTCTTTACGTTACACGTCCGTGTTGCGGCCACCGACTTACATATGTGTACCAAATTTCCACTCAATCGGTCCAGTAGTTTCGGAGCAAATTGGCTGTGACAGACGGACAGACAGACAGACAGTGATCCTATAAGGGTTCCGTTTTTTTCCGTTTGAGGTACGGAAGCCTATAAATATAATAATAATAAGGGTAAGATTTGGCTCGACCCCCTCCCCCCTAAACGCCTCACGTAAATAATGGAGGCCCCCTTAAGGACGGATAGATCGTGCTGCGCCGCCAGAATACATTCTATTCGTTTCCCTGTTTACCAACTTAGTATAAAATTAAATACAATCCCAAGCCAGCTGCCCTTAATAATATTTATCTCCGCATCCTTACGCAATGATAATAAATTCCACCCGAGCTTCGGGTTTAAATTATTTTAACTTTCCTAAGAAAACAATGGATTCACTGCGGTTTTGTGTTTGTTTTTTAAAGTTTATTTCATGAAACATATTTATAGGGTTCCGAAAATCTAATGATTACTTATATGACTTTGTTGATCTTAAATCAAAATGCAAAAAACGTACAGACCTAGATTTTGTTCTGACTGACAACCTATTAAAAATTGGTCAAAATCGGTAAACATTTAAGGGGTGGAAATCGTTATCGCCTTTTATATGAAAAGGGTGATTTTTGCCGTTGCTTCACAGTCCTCTTAAGTCGTAGGTTTACGTTTTAAATTATAAAATAATAATAAGTATTTCGTGTTCCTAAATTGCAAGCGTCATAAAATAAATACAAAACAAAATGTTCAAGGTGTTTTTACGTGCAAAAACGCATACGAGTAAACATTCAGGAATGTCTCTGCTACGTCGTAACGAACATCAAAATAGCAACATCCACCAAGTACTTGAAACACTAGATTGTGAAAAACAAATAAATTTAGCCGCCCCCATTCGCATTTCGAATCTTTAAATGCTATCGTGCGTTCCGAACTGTCAAAAGTGACTATCAGCAGACCCGATTTTGTGTAGTCATAGGGATGGGCTGATTTTATCGATTTTTATATGTATCGATATTTTTCACTGGCCTCAAAAGGGGAGGTGATTGTACAGGGCAGTGTCCTAATTTTGCCGTGACGTTTTTTAGCTGATATGATGATGTTAAATCATCAATACATATAAAACAGTAGCGTGAGTCACTTATAGATAACGCACGGCCCAAACGGGTGGTCCTAGAGGTTTGAAATTTGGAGGAGACATTCCTCGAGTACCCCAGAGGTGCACTAAGGAGGGATTTTTTTGAAATTCCATCCCTAAAGGGGTGAAAAGGGGTGTTAAAGTTTGTATGGACAATACTGCGGGCGAAGCTGTGGCGGATCCACTAGTAATAGTATCGTAAAGACATCCACTGCTGGACATATGCTTCCGTGATGAATGATCGCCACAAACGCACATCTTCAGTATGTCACACGAATATTTGAAAACTGATAAGTATGCAAATATTATCCTTAAAAGGACTGTGAACCAAAGACAAAAATCACGCTTTCCATACAAATGGCGATAACGATTTCCACCCCTTCAATGTTAATCGATTTTGACCAATTTTGGATATGTTGTCAGTCAGAACAACAAGTAGGCATAAGTAGGTCTATAAGTTTTTTTAATATTCATTAAAATTACCAAAGTCAAATAGTCGCCAAAATTAATTTTGTATGAGAATACTGAAACAAGAATAAAACTGAATTTATAAATTGTAGTGAAAAAATCAAAACGTATAGACCTAGATTTTTTCTGACTGACAACCTATCAAAAATTGGTCAAAATCGGTTAACATTTAAGAGGTGGAAATCGTTATCGCCTTTTGTATGAAAAGCCGTAGGTTCACACTCCTCTTCATATAAACTAATAAGTATTCGAACGAATAACAATTAAATTTAAATTGATCAAAATGAAACGGAAAGTTACCAAGATTTTTCAAACAATATGTTTCTTCTGAGTTAAAAGCATATAAGTTTAAAAATATATTTTTTTAAAGAAAACAGATTTTTACACTAAGCATGACATGTTTAAAATAGTTTGGTAGGTACTTATTTCAGGTGAAAATGAATGAAAATGAAAATGAAAATATTTATTTTGCAAGTAGGCCACATGGGCTCTTTCACATGTCTGAATCTACCAGCGCTTCGAAAGGTCACATCTGCTGGGAAGAAACGCCGCAAAAAACTCAGCAGTAAGTATTTTTTCAACTTTGACAATTTTATCTAAAAACTAACACAAAAGTGCATCAAATAAACCTAATGGGTACAAATTAATTATATTTAATAAGTAATAAGAGAGATGTATAGTCTCCACGTCTGGACAAGTTAAGTGACTTAGAGATGTATAAAGCCTCTAAGGGTCATAATAATAAAAATAATAATTGAAACAAAGAAACATCTAAATCAATTAATCTAGGTTAAATGGTGGTGTAGACAGTCTCCACGGTCAAGTGTTGAAAACCAATTCATATTTTTATATTTATTCAGAAATGATAAAACATTTAACTGGCCCGCTTAAGTTATCTATATGAGCACGACCCGCAGCCGCTGTCCCAGCTGTGCGACACAGTATGAAAGTTATCCCTCGGGCAACGTTCCTTTTCGGGGACAGAATCTCCCCTTTGAATGTGAAATGAATGACATATTACCGTCAATTACCCAGTTTTAATACATCCGTTGAAACGACACAGTTTTCTACAATAAACAGTCAAAGGAAGTTATAATGAGATGTTTAAATATTAAGTAAATTATTTCCTGACTGTTTAAATTATATATTGCATTTTCGACAGTTTTTATTATTCATTGATCATTGCAATGCAACCTAGTAGCACTCATTCAGAAGTGGCTTGGAGTTTCGTGCAAAATACGCTGAACATGTGAAATTTAACACAAACAATACCCGATATGTTTGGTTAACAAAGGTTATATGTAGATATCTGTATTCTGTATATGTCCTTAATATATTTATGTTGCGTATAAAAAGGTATGTTTTCTCGATAGTTAATAGGCGCCATAAATCGGTAGAAGTCAGTTTCTCTAATATTATACTTACCAACAGTAATTAAAATCATGAGTTATTGTCATGGTTACTTTTTGTTAAAGATTAATTGATCGATACATCTAAGGTTACAAAGGCTGGCTTTCGAATTACCGTACAATATTCGTGTATCGATAGTATACCTAACACATCAAATTAAATAGAAACGAATAAAAATCCATCCACAACATAAAAACATTTATTTATCAAACTCAAAACCTTAGGTAGGCAATAAACGTGCATTTTTCAAAGTAATTAAATGAATAATAGCAAAATAATAAGCACTTAAGTAGAAACATGCAGTGGGTAATAAAAACAAAAGCCATTAACAGATTAAAACAGCAAAGCAAAAATAATGTAAACGTTTTATAAAAATAAAAAAAAACACGTCAAAAAAGTAACCTCAAACAATACTTACAAATATCAAGTAGGTAGCGGGCTGCTCTCAGTAAACATCTAAATAACCACCAGAACATCCACACAATTATTCACTCAAGAATAAACGTGAAAACGGAAAATTTCTACGCTGAACACTTTCACTCATTTCCTGTGATTACGCTCCTGGGCGATCCTTGCGTCCACCCAAAATTTGAATTCGTTGAAAAATAATCGTTTATTAAGACATTTTCCTATATTTCTTATTCATGTTGGTGTTAAAAAGCGCCGCGGCTCGTCGCACGCATGTTTTTTTTTCCAAATCGAGCTATTATTTGCCTCTAATCGATATGGCTCGGCTTTAAACGACCGTTTTGCCCAGGGTACGGGCAGCGACTGGATGCGAGTGCTGCCCTCTTCTATAAATTTATCGATGTTTTTGGAATGACAGCTAGGGCGCTATTCGTCAAGCCGTGTCGAGTCGTAATGTTTGAGTTTGGAATACGATTCGATTGTTTTGTTTTTTATTGTTTGCATTCTCGTTTTAACTGACAGAACTGATAAAGTCGATTCTTTAATTGTTTTTTTTTTAATTAGTTGGAATTCAAAAGCGCATTTTGTAAGTTAGTTTTAAAGCGTGTTGTAGTCGGTTGTTACCGATTTAAAATCGAAAACAGCGAAATCCACGATTATATTATTGTTATCGCGGCAGTACCTTGTGAACACATGCTTTTGATTTAGGATTTTCTCCATTAAATCAACATACTGAAATAACAAAAATACGAAATCTAGAAAACGTTTAGGTAAGCCGATTTCGATAGACTCGCGAAATTAAAAGGGAAGGAATATTTATAACCCAAATAAGTCAATTTACCTAGAAACGACAGATATATTATTGATTAACTGATAAATTAAATATAACGAAGTCGGTGTCAAGTAAATGAACACAGTATCCAATGGAAGACCAGCGCTGGCCCCTAAGCCAGCATTATGCTGATGGGACCTTTTCGTAATAGTTGGCACTATTTTCTACTTTTTCTAGTTTTTCGTCTTGTGATGTATTTTGTGCTCTGTTACGAATAAATGTTTTTTCTTTCTTTCTTTCTTTCAGTATGAGGGATTTATTACCTACCTAATTAACTTACCACTGACCGACTTCGATATATTTAATTTATCACTAAATCAATAATATATCTGCCGTTTCTAGGTAATTCACTTACGAAAGCCAATCATTATTTCTTACTTTTCAAAGGGGTTTTGAAGACGGTTTTTTTATTTGTTAAATTATAATTTTATCTTTTTCTGTTTAGTTATTATCATGTGATTTAACGACACACGTTTACTACATAAAGCAACAATAGTATAATGCCAATTGCTCATCACCCTTTAGAAAATTTTGCTATCCAAGGTGCAAGGACGTCGATTTTAGAGGAGCTCTCCTGGTTTTATATTACCACACACATTGTCAAGAGCATAAATTCCTTCTCAACCTTAAGTTAACCTTAACACACTAGTTTTTATCGCGCACATAAAGCATTCGTCCCTTTCGTACTCGCGTATTAGTTAAAAAGTGACATATGTATCTGTCACTTTTTAACGCTTTTTCGCCGTCAGCCGTGGCGTTCAAAAGCTTAATTAATCTCTATGCGCTGAACCTTCCGCAGCACTCCGAAAAAAAAAACTGGATCGATTGACTGATTCTAATTTTAAAATATTTTCATAATTTGTAAGATAAAGTCATTGCTGTCAAAAGAGTATCAAATATTATATTATACATTGCTCTGACCGCCGCATATTATCAAAAGGAAAGCAAAGAAAATGGAAGCGCGTATAACAACGGTACGTGGGAGATTAGGTATAATTATTCTTTTACTAGCTTCTGCCCGCGACTTCGTCATCGTGGAATTCGGTTGTACAGATATAGTGAACAATATGTTTCCATCGGTAAAACTCGGATCTCAATCGGAAGACGACGGGACCCGAAGTGTCAATTAATTATTGTATTAAATGAGTGACATGTTTATATTCATTCATATGAAACTTTATTATTTATTGTCAAATGTCAAAATGAAAAATGACAGCATGGTATGATGGTTACTGGCCCCATATTCTCGATGTTTTCGAGATAATGTCGATTGCAAGATTAAACGTCAGATTCATACAGTTGTGTCAACTGACTGTATGCACTGTCGTTTAATCTCGATTGTGAGATTATCTCGAATGTACCGAGAATTGGGGGCCTGCTGAAGCAATTGATAGAGCACGATAAATACGAACTTTTCCGATAAAACACGATGGAAACTAATTATGCACTACATCTGTAATTATTCCCTTGGGAACTTTTGACTTATCTGGGATTAAAATGACTAACTAAATACGACGTTTCATGAAAATTCGTTCAGCCATATGGAGCTAAGTGTTAACAAACATACAGAAACACACACACACACACACACACACACACACACAATAATTAATTTTAGAAACGGTTACCTAAATTGTTTGTTTCGAACTGCATATATACCAAATTTCAAGTTGATAAACTCATCCAAATAGTTTTTCCCATACTAACTTCCACCCCCTCTTTTACCCCCTTCCACTTTTATTTCCAAGAGTTTCTATAGACTATGTTCTGCCTGAAGTGTTCCTGGATATATTATCGAAAACCGCATTGAAATCCATCCAGTAGTTTTAAAGTTTATCGCGCACATACAATCAGACAAACAGACATGAAATTCAAAACCATTGGGATTTGTTCTGCTGCTCATTCTGAAGCCCCCCGTAGCATTTTTTCATTGTTATCTTCAATGTACAGACTTTTTCCACTTTACGATTTTATTATATGTATAGGTGTATAGCTTACATCAAATTTGCTCGCATGCTCATGCCCCATGGCCGTTTTGCAAACATGAGGCAACGATGTGTCTCGTTCCTCAGTCGCAGTCGCGTCAGTTCGAACAGCATCGTGGGCATGCTGGCCCAACGTTGGGACTCGCCGCTGCTGGACGGCTGGCGTGTAGCAGCCAGCGTCTCCGCCGCACCCCGTCGCTTTTAACCTTTTGACCGCCAAGCATGTCTGAGAAGTAACACGAATTTCATCTTTGGATTATTCATCTCATTTACTTGACGTTTTTTATTTTATAAAATTTTGACTTAGTTCCAATTAAATATGTAATTTTATTTACTTATAAGCATATTTATCGAATTGGCCTCGCTTTCGGTCAATTTTGTAGGAAGATATACTACTTTAAAATTTTAATTGCCAGGCAAATGAGATAAGACGACAGAGGCATCATAAAAACAATAAGCGAATCAACATCCTGCAGCAGCATCCTGTACCGCATTTATTATGGGGAGTGTTCCGAGGAATTGTTCGGGTTATTACCTGCTGCCAAGTTCCACCATCGAACTACTCGCAACAAACTAACCTTTCACCCTCACCACCTAGATCGGTGGCAGTCAACTACCGTACGTTTTTTGCGGCAGTTTTTGCCACGTACGGTAGGAATTTGGAATGAGCTTGCAGCGGCAACGTTCCCGGACCGATACAACCTAGGGATCTTCAAAAAAAGAGCCTACTCCTTTCTCAAAGGGCCGGCAACGCATCCGTGATTCCCCTGGTGTTGCGGGTGTCCATGGGTGGCGGTGATTGCTTACCATCAGGCAACTCGCCTGCTCGTTTGCCCCCCTCTTAATATAAAAAAAAAAAAAAAAACATTTTAGTAGTATTTTTAAGATCAGACGATTTACAAATGAAAAAAAAATGAAAAATTTAAATATAAAATTTTATACAGTACATTTCGTGGAAACCGAAGAAAATATTCTAAGCTTCAATTTAGCATAAAATTTAATATTTCAGTCCTCCTATCGATGGAATAAAATTCTAAATAAATGAATCAATCATATGCAATGCGAATCAAAAGAAAATAATTTTTCTTTGCAAGAAAACTTGAGAAAACTATCATTACTGTGCTCTAAACGCCAAGTGAATGAGAACCAACGAACTGAGAAAAAGTATGTTTCTTGTCGATTATGCCGAAACTGTTATTAATACAGGAATAACTATTAAATGAACACATGCAATCATTCATGTAGTTTTGTTTTCGCTTACAACTGTATGCCAATGGCAGGAAATAAATTTTATATGAAAATACACAGCAATGATAATCATAGTGAACAAAAGCCAGGCAAATGATAGACCCTCATAGCTCAAAGCTCCAGCGACGAGTCACGTCCTCTCTCTGCGGCTTTAGAAGCGTTACTGATGCTGTACAGGCACGGCAGGTGCAACTTATAGAAAGACTTTTAAGTAGGGATGTGCACGTTGTTAAGTGAGGCACCAAGTAAATGATAGCTTAGCTCCGGACAAACCATTTATATTTTTAATTATTCTAAGAAAAACTATGATAAACATAGGAACCATATTTTTTCTTTCAAATCAATAACTAATATTCTAAAGATACGACTCAAAACATTACTTTATTTCAGTCCATGAATTGGTCTTTGCGGGGTAGTTTGTTCACAAAATGGCAAATGAACGCACCAAGTTAATGAGGTTTTAGATGTTTGATATTTTTAGGGTTCCGTACCTCAAAAGGAAAAAAGGAAATATATAGGATTACAGGATTACTCGTGTGTCTGTCTGTCACAGCCAATTTGCTCCGAAATTACTGGACTGATTGATTTGAAATTTGGTATACATATGTAAATCAGTGACCGCAACACGGACGCGTGACGTAAATACATGAATTTTAAACACGGGGGCCACTTTTGGGGAGTAAATTAGAAAATTTTAAAAAATGCAACTTATATCGTGTGACATATTAAATTAAAGGGCTTATTATGAGGTTCTTAAATATATATTTTTTGGAATTTTAAGATAAATGGTTTGAAAGTTATTTAGGAAAATAGGCGAAAATTGACCACCCCCCCCCCCCCTTTATCTCCGAAACTACCGGGCCTACAATTTTGAAAAAAATACAAAAAAATGTTCTTTACCTATAGATTACAGGAAAACCTAAACGAAGTCTATGGTATTTAAAATAACAAAGGAAATTTCAGATAATCATGTATGGAACGGAACCCTGTCCACGCGGGTTTAACTCGGTTTTTAATACGTCATAAACCGCGCCCCTTACGGCGGTTGGGGTGCTGCTGTTTGAGCTGGCGATTGCCATATTGGTTCCATACAAAGTTTAAATAAAAACAATTATAACTCATTAGTGTTTCATTTGAAATGACTTAAAATAATTTTTCGTGGTTAAAAATAAGAGACAAAGAAATTACGATCAAAAAATATTAATAAATTTATAAAATTTTCAATGATTTAAAAAAAAAGTGCACCCGGTTAAGTAATTTCAAAGATGTGAAAAAAAATCAGAAATCATTGTAACTATAACCATCTCCGAGGATATTACGGTTTGACTTGCACTTTCTGAGAAATAACCGTTTTTACTAAACTGCCGTCAAATGGCAAAACGCTGCAAGTCAAAAAACGTAATTTTGAGAATATCGTGTTTAAAGGTTTTTATATTTCATGCTTGAAATCACCCATTATTTATTGTCCTCGAAGGTTGTGGTGTACCTTAAATATGGGCAATTATGCATTCGCAGTGTCCGAATAATCAAAAAGTAATTAATGAACTTAATTAATAAAATATAAGCAATAAAGTGTTTTGCCACAAGAAATATTTAAAAAAGGATGTTATATAGGGCTTAGCAAAACGCTACAAGTTATAAGTTACAGCGTTGTGCCGTACTCATTGGCTACTTATCATGTTTAGCCATGTTAGCCGAAACGCTACAAATGTAGTAAACGCGTTTTGACTTGTCCGTTTCTCATACCGGAGCAGCGACTACTTCTTACCTGCAGCGTTCTGCTGTGATCAGCGGGTGTAACAGTTTCGGAAAAATAACATCACAAGAACATCACAACTGGAGTCGTGATGTTTAGCCTAGTCCCTGATGGAGTTACCGCGTTTTGACATTTTTGTACAGCCTAAACTAAAACAGATATACATTTTATTCAATGTGGTATGGAGAGGGTCGCAATAAGGAATCGTTTGGGCGAAGTTAACACAAAACGCTGTAACTCAAGTTGCAGCGTTCTGCCATTTGACGGCAGCATGGATATTTATTAAAAAAAACCTGTTATAGAAGCGCGGGTAGGGCGGCCGGGTGGTGACGGGCTCCCGGAAGACCAGCAGCCTCCTGTCCAGTCGCGTGTAGCTCAGCACGTCTAGCACGACCTGCCCGCGAATCCTTTGTCGCTCAGTGCATCCCTTACATATTTGACTAATTTGACAGAGATGCACTGCGCGACAAACGACTCGCGTGCGTGTCGTGCAGGGCGTGCTAGCCCCCCAGCAAAAGCGCGGAGGTACGCCTGGACTTTTTTAACCGACTTCAAAAAAGGAGGAGGTTATCTATTTGACCCGTATTTTTTTTTATGTATGTTCCCACATATCTTTCTGGCCCGTGAACGGATTTCGATAATTCTTTTTTTGTTGGAATTGTCATAGTTCAGAAATGGTCCCATAGAAAAATTTGCGGGATCTGATGATGGGATCCGTGAGGAATCAACAGAACTCCTCGAATTTTGTAAGTAAGCATATACCGTTTTTGCTATTTTCTAAGATAACTGATGGATTTGCACAAGAACAGCTTCATTTGGTAAAGCGGAGTGATGATGGAGTCCACGGATTACTACTTGGAACTCTTCATTGATAAATAGTTAACGGATAATGATAATATTTATTTGTCTCTGTCGCTAAGCAACTTGATCTCGTTAAAGCGCATCTGGTAAATCGGAACTGATAGTGGGGTTCGCAACAGAACTCCTTAACGGTCAACAGTCCTTGCATTCCGAACTCAAAACTTTATAAAGATCGATGAGCAGTTTACGTAGTACTATCGTAATCTGGTACTTGTAGATATAATGAAACTATAACATTACATCATATGCATGAAAAAAACTAAAAATTAAATTAATGTTAACAAAAAACAAAACCGACTCCAAAAACCCTTTGAAAACTAAGAAATAAAGACTAGCCGTTAGAATTACCTAGAAATACAATATATTTGTTGATTCAGTAATAAATTAAATATATCGAAGTCGGTGGCAAGCAGGTATACATCTCATACCGACTGTGTTCATTTACTTGCCACCGACTTCTATATATTTAATTTTTTACTGAAGATTCATACAACGCCGCCGAAGATACCCTTCTAATAGTATTTACGCAAAAACCTACCACTGGAGGAAAATAAAAGCATTTAATAAAACGATGATAAACTGATTCACAAAAACTCCCAAAATACCGATATACTTTAAGCATACATATTTAATTGTCTTGATGGGAAATATGTTACAATATAACTCGGTAACTCGTCAAACCAGTTATGAACGGCATCGAAACGAGTCTAGCATGTACGGGGATTACTTAAGTTAATATTAAATACTCCTCTGCTGCACTGGGAGTGAAGAAATAGCCTAGAATGCGTGCAGATGCTTATCATCCTGGCATGTCGTAAAAGTCGACTAAGCGACGGGTCCTCTCCAACATGGTGGACTATCTGTATGGGCGATGGGTTGATCACCTGTCACCATACGGTTCATCATACCATCTTAGGACTAATTAATCGAACGTAGCCACAAGTAGTCTTGTGGCTCTGTCCACCCCATTAGGGATTTCGGGCGTGATAATATGTATGTATATATATATATTAAATGGCAGGCGAAGCGCATCATATATACTTTGATTTTCGATAACTCACTAAAACAGGTATTTTGAATGCGTACGCGCAGCGCCTCCTGTCTTTTGTATGCTACCATAAACATAAAATTTGATGTAAGTAGTTTCCATTAATCCACTTTCAAACTGCCATCAAAACCCCTTCAGTAGCTCTCCTGTGACAACTATTAAAAGCTGAGAATTGTCTTATGACGGACGGAGCGTCTTCGAAAAGATTATCCTTGTATGCATTATTTTCCCTAGGTCTGTACCATTACCATGAGTTTATGCAAACCGTTCTCGTCATCGAAATCTATAGGAAATAAATAAACATTTAAGTGGCGCTCCCATACAACAAACGTGATATTTTTTGCTTGATTATAGATAATGGTACAGAACAGAACACGTCGTGCGCGAGTCCGACTCGCACTTGGCCGGTTTTTTACTTGATTAAGGGTCAACATTAGTGAAAAATATTATTGTGTTTTAACTCTTTTAGTTTTTTGGACATCCTCATTAAATTTATGTCTTGTTTTATTTCTGCGATGTTGGTCTAAAAACAGGATTTTCGGAAATAATTGCAGATTTCGTTTAAACGCCATACATTTAACTGGTATAGTCTAACGAATGCTGTGACGTCATAGTTGTTGTCCATTTTGTATGGAGTGTTTTTGCGAGTGGTATGAACAATGACACAGTATGATAATAATGTGTTGCGTACACAGATCGATTTGTATTAATTAGCACTTCCCAATACAGGATGAAAAAAAATGATGCATTTCATGGGCGCCGCCAGGTTTACTTTCAGGGAGGTGCATCTGAAAATCTGAAAATGCATAGGGTAAGTATGCCGGTAGCGCGGCCAGGGTCAGTTAGCGGCCACTTGGCCAGCAACGTCTCTTAAAATTAAGATAATAGAATTAATACGGCCAATAATAATAAAATGTTTGTGGTATGCGATTCTTAAGTAGCCGTGTGATAACAATACACCAAATTTAAAACGGAAGAGTCTACTCAAAGCTGGGAATTAGCAGTTCAGTTTTGGCTTTTAGTCAGTGGTGTGAGAACGTGCAATAATCTAGAAGAAAAATAACGACGCAGCGCTCGGCGTAAAATTAACTGTGGTCATTCTTATTTATTAATCATGAACGTTAGTTCCTCCTTATCAACAGATGAGGTCTAATAAAGACTACTAAACGTTCTTTTATGGTTTTTTATATGATTTATGTTTTATTTTTCCTATAAACGCAGTGGCCGGCATACCGGCATGCTTCTTTTCATTTATTCCAGTATGCGGCCACGTGGCCGTTGACTGACATGATCATGTGAATATTGTTTTTAAATTGGTAGTTAAAGTATATTAATTAGGGGTTGCAAAATTTTAAATATGTTGTTATTAAGTGATAAATAATGTATGGTTTAGTTTGCGGCCACTTTTTTTTTGATAAAACCTTGTTAAATGGAACTTCAAAATTGTGTACAAATGTGTGTCCGGAAACCGACACTCCGTATAGGAGCGGTGTGCCAGTTTCTCGGCCAGGGTTAATTAGTTTTTATCTATTTCATATGAACGTTACATATCAATGAATAAGTCTAATATTCAATTTTAAATGTCAGTTTATGGATTTTTTCATGTTTTGTACTTTATTTTCCTATAAATCCAGTGGCCGGTTACCGGTTTGCATTTTATTCATTTATTCTAGTTGGCGGCCACGCGGCCGTTAATAGAAATCAGCTAGCGATTTTTAGGGCTCCGTAGCCAAATGGCAAAAAACGGAACCCTTATGGATTCGTCACGTCTGTCTGTCTGTCTGTCTGTCTGTCTGTCTGTCTGTCTGTCTGTCTGTCTGTCTGTCTGTCTGTCTGTCTGTCTGTCTGTCCGTCTGTATGTCACAGCCACTTTTTTCCGAAACTATAAGAAGTATGCTGTTGAAACTTGATAAGTAGATGTATTCTGTGAACCGCATTAAGATTTTCATACAAAAATAAAAATAAAAACAATAAGTTTTGGGGGTTCCCCATACTTAAAACTGAAACTCAAAATATTTTTTTCATCAAACCCATACGTGTGGTGTATCTATGGATAGGTCTTCAAAAAAGATATTGAGGTTTCAAGCTTTTTTTTTTTTTAACTGAATAGTTTGCGCGAGAGACACTTCCAAAGTGGTAAAATATGTCCCCCCCCCTGTAACTTCTAAAATAAGAGAATGATAAAACTAAAAAAAAATATATGATGTACATTACCATGTAAACTTCCACCAAAAATTAGTTTGAACGAGATCTAGTAAGTATGTAGTTTTTTAATACGTCATAAATTACGGAACCTTTGATGGGCGAGTCCGACTCGCACTTGGCCGCTTTTTTTTTCTTAACGTTAATTTACAGGTTAACTGGTTTTACACTGATCTAATCGGTAATTTACAGATTTATTTTATCGAATATTTTGCAAAAACCGGAGTGGCCGCCAACCGGCATTACCGTGGCCGTTAACTGACAAATGTGGCCGCTAACCGGCATTTTGACTACTTTTTTACTTTTCTTGGATTTAATTAGTTGTCACATGCAAGATAACAAGGTACCATAATATTTTCTCGAAAAGACTATATTCTTAACATATTTATGCAAACAACAACTATTTTGCCCATAAAGAACACATCTTTCAAGGGTCTGAAGTAGGCAACTCAGCTAAGTGGCCGTTATCCGGCATAACGACCCTAGTTCGATTTGCCCCGTTTTCTTACCTTTTGGACGCCGTTGTCGACTATGCGTATACAGGGTAAAAAAAGTCCTTAATTACCTTGACTTAAAGTTGAAATTCATGTTACTTCTCAGACATGCTTGGCGTCCAAAAGGTTAAAGGCGCAACAAGGTCAGTGAGACGCGCGCGCGCAGCGAGCGTACACACTTATCTAGTAAAATACTTAATACGTTGGAATGGAACTCAACTGACGCAATGTTGAAGATCATCTACATTTTAATCTTCCTAGGTGAGTTTTACGATTAAACTTTAGATACCGTATAATGGGGCGAGTAGGGGCAAAATCGAAGTTCAAACGTGGATAAAAGTTTATTTTTATATGTGGCACATTAATTTATATACAAAAAAAGTGGTCCGGAGGTATGAATTTTAGTTTGTCAATGATAATTTGTGTTTTCATTATCAACACATAATAGTAGGCAATCCCAGCTCACCCCGTAGTTGGGGTTAGAAGGGATAGCAATGGGGTGAGATGGGAAAATTGCTAGGCTTGGCACTTTCGTACTATGACAATAGCTTGACTTGTCAAGAGAATATTTTATTTATGTTGCAAAAGTATGTTTTATTTATGCTACTGTGATCTTTATTTTAATATAACATGTTTATTGCAATTAGTTCAACTCCTCCGATACTTCAATATTTTTAAAATAATATTTACCATTTTATCATATAAAAAATATAAAAAAGTATAATCTCTTTGTTTCATATATTTCAGAGGCGTGCATGAAGTGCCACAGTCATCCTTCGGTGCAGCAGTTTGTTAATCGACCATTGAACCAGACTACGGTACTAGAGCTATTTTAATACATTACAGACTGTCTGTCTGTCTGTCTGTCTGTCCGTCAGTCACAGCCAATTTGCTCCGAAAATACCGGACCGATTGAGTTCAAATTTGGTATAAAAATATTGGGGGCCATTTTTGGGGGGTAAGTTAGAAAATTCAAAAAAAGTTATGCAAACTATATCGTGTGACATATGAAATGAAAGGGCTGATTATGAGGATCTATAATATATTATTTTTGAAATTTTAAAATAAGCAGTTTGGAAGTTATTTAGGAAAATAGACGAATATTTACAATTCCCCCCTCTTATTTCCGAAACTACTGGTCCTAAAATTTTGAACAACATACAGAAAATGGTTCTTTACCTATAAATTACTGGAAATCCTATAAGAAGTCTATGGTATCAAAAGTAATATAGGAAGTTTCATATAATCATGTACGGACCGGAACCCTCTCCACGCGAGTTTAACTCGCACTTGTCCGGTTTTTTTCATTAATCCTAATCGTTCTTTTGCCATGAAGTTTTATTAACCATACTTAATGAAATATTTTGTTAATTACATTAAAGAAAACAATCGATAAACTCATGTTGAACGTAACTTGTCTATCAGAGAACTGAACCGCCAACCACAACGACCACCTCAACCACTCGTCGCCCGACGGCTGCCCCCAAACCACAAATCGGCGCGCAGCCGGTGCTGGCGCTCGGCGCGCGCGCGGCGCCGGCGCTGCAGTGGCACGCCGGCGTCTACAGCACCGCCGACACGCCGTACGCGCAGATCTGCGGCGGCACAATCGTCAAACGGGACGTCGTCATATCAGGTAGTGGCTTATCAAGGCCTTTGTGACATCCATCTTCACACATAGGCCTCCTCCAAAGGCCTGCATCCATTTCCGTCCCCTTGATACGCCCTCCCTTCCCTCGTCCCTTGGTCCTTTGGCCCGCGTACGAAACGCTTCGCGCCCGCGCCGCGCTGCTTTCGCCGCACACAAATCGGGCAGCGCGGCGCGGGGCGTGCGCCAAGCGGCGGCGACGCGTGCGCTGGCACGCGAAGTTTTTTTAATATGGCTGCCATGTCGAACGCCTCGCGAAAGCGGCGCGGGGTGTGAGCAACGCGGGCCCGCGTTCGAAACGCGTTGAAGCCGCCGCCTGCCTTCGGTGTGCCATGTACAAATTGCGCGGGCCCGCGTTCGCAACGCGACGCGCCGCAACCGCGTTTGGTTCGTCCAGGCCTTAAGAGAAAAAAAGCGTGTTTATAAAATACAGTGTAAACTAAAAGTCTTTCGATATAATGTAAAACGTCCTATAACGTCGAAATTAGTTCAATTAGTTGGTTTACCTTAAGACCCATACATTGATACCATACATTGGTAAAACATATATTTATTGTAAGAACTAAAATTAACGAAGTACTTAGGTTCATTATCTTATTGTATATTTCACGTGAAATATGAGAAGTACCTATATGCAGTTCTGTTTCAGCGGCGCATTGTTTCTGGACCGAAGACATCGGCGCGTTGCACGCGGCGCTGTTCGCGGTGGCGGCCGGCAAGCTGCTGCGCACCTGGGGCGCCCTCGAGGATGCGTACGCGCAGCACTCTGACGTACGTTACAGTTAAGGCCCGGGCAAACCAAACGCGGTTGCGGCGCGTCGCGTTTCGAACGCGGGCCCGCGCAATTTGTACATGGCACACCGAAGGTGGGTGGCAGCTTCAACGCGTTTCGAACGCGGGCCCGCGTTGCTCATGCCCCGCGCCGTTTTCGCGACGCGTTCGCCCCGCCTCGGTGTGATCTGGACATGGCGGCCATATTAAATACAACTTCGCGTGCCCGCGCACACGTCGCCGCCGCTTCGCGCACGCCCCGCGCCGCGCTGCCCGAGTTGTCTGCGGCAAAAGCGGCGCGGCGCGGGCGCGAAGCGTTTCGTACGCGGGCCCGCGCTACTTTTTGGTGTGCCATGGTGAATTTGATTTGTTGTTTTATAAATTTCGCGGGCCCGCGTTCGAAACGCGACGCGCCGCAAACGCATTTGGTGTGCCCGGGCCTTAACACAGGCCGTCTGAACGAGGATTACCGCACATCATGTAGGTACGACCCATTGTTTCCTGGCCTTCATACAAAAAAAACACAGGTTAAAGCGATCCACATCCCGGTTCGCTACCGCGGCAGCGGCGCAAGCTTCCAGAGCGACTTGGCCGTGCTGCGCCTGAGCACGCCGCTCGAGTACGCGCCCGGCGTGCAGCCCGTCTGTGTGGGGCTCGACTCCAGGCTCGACCAGCTTTTGCTGCAACGCGACAACATCGGCACTGTGAGTCATGATCGACCGCATAACCATAAAGAGGGAAGTAAGTTATTTTCATAAAAACGCACCGCGCGCAGCTTGTATGTGTGCTCCAAAGTATCTATGCGTCGCCGCACGCACACTTAAACAAAATCTCGACCCGTTTCTCAGTGCGCCAGTCGGGGCTAACACCGCACGAGGTTCGCGCGTCACGGCTTTTCGGCACCGCTAAATGAATGAAAAATGAATGAAATTTACTCGTGCTCATCACCGCCCCGCGCCGCCCGTCTGCTGGTCCGTCGCTCATTCTTTCATCGTGAAAGGTTTCATCATTGTTTAGGTAAAACCGACCTCACAACCCCTGTACCCAGACAATACAAGTAAAATGTATCCGATGGCATCTGCGTTCCATTCCAGATATTAATACTTGTTTATAGTTTAACTTCACATTTTTAACCTAACCTAACGTCCTTGCATATGACAGCCTTTTCTACGTATTATTGATATAATGAACTTTGCTAAGGCTGCTAAAACATTCAAATTTTAATGTTTTTAACCGACTTCAAAAAAGGAGGAGGTTCTCAATTCGTCAGAATCTTTTTTTTTAATGTATGTTCTCGGATACAGTAATCGGGGACCATTACTCGGAAATGGCTGGACCGATTTGAATGATTCTTTTTTTAATCGATAGAGTATACCTCACAGTTGGTCCCATTGAAAAAAAGTGAGATCTGATGAGGGGATCTATGAGGAATCGATGGAACTCCTCAAATATTATAGGCACGCATATAACAATTTTACTATTTTCGGTAAAAACTCAAGCACTTGCGTTCCAAAGCATTATTTGGTGAACTGAAACTGATGATGAAGACCATAGATAACCACCGGAACTCCTCAATGGTAAATATATCACAGCTGGCGATTAGATTTCTGTATGAGGTTGAGAAACAATTTATGCTCATGAAAATGCACGTGGTAAAATAGAGCTGGTGGTGAAGAAACAGGAGAACTCCTCAAAGATTGATGTCCATGCACCGTGGATAGCAACATTTTGTAAGGGGTGATGAGCAATTGGCATTATGCTATTGTTGTTTGATGAAGTAAATGTGTGTCGTTAAATCACATTCGATAATCACTAAAAAGTAAAAAATAAAATTATAATTTAACAAATAAAAAAACCGACTTCAAAAATCCTTTGAAAAGTAAGAAATAATTATTGGATTCCGTAAGTCAATTTCCTAGAAACGTCAGATATATTATAGATTAAGTGATACATTAAATATATCGAAGTCAGTGTCAAGTAAATGAACACATTATGAGTGATGTATTACCTAATACACTGGCCACCGACTTCGATATATTTAATGTATCACTTAATCTATAATATATCTGACGTTTCTAGGTAATTGACTTACGGAATCCAATAATTATTTCTTACTTCTCAAAGGGTTTTTGATAACAAAACACCACAGATAACAGGTTGGGGCCTGACAGAGCAGAACGGCGAGCCAGCTACTCGCCTTAACTACTTGAAGCTGCCGTACATCGACACGGACGAGTGCTTCACTAGAATGGAGCCCAGTTTTCAGAAGTACCTTACCAGCGACCAGATATGTGCCGGTTTCTGGGATACGGGTGTGTTGTGCTTTGGTATTATGGTTGCCACCTGACCAAATTTTGATACGGGTACCGTTATGGTCTGGAATATCGTGGATTATTTTCGTTTGGTGGAAAACATGGTGGCGGGAAACGAGCAGGACGCAGCCACATGATGTTAATATGTATTAATGATTGATTCTTTAGAAAATTTTAATGATTTTTAGGGTTCCGTACCTCAAAAGGAAAAAAGGAACCCTTATAGGATCACTCGGTTGTCCGTCTGTCTGTCTGTCTGTCTGTCTGTCTGTCAAGACCTTTTTCTCAGGAACGCGTGGAGGTATCAAGTTGAAATTAATATCAAATACTCAGGTCTGCAATCTCTTAAAGCTGTGAAAAAATCAACCTTCTAAGTCACCGCGATCAAAAGATATGACCTTGTATGTCTCATATTTTGATACTTTCATGGGAATCCAAAGGGAATCAAAACCTATAGGGTACTTCCCGTTGACCTAGAATCATGAAATTTGGCAAGAAGTAGTGTCTTACACCACAAGTAAAGGAGAAAGTCCGAAAACGGTGAATTTATACTTACATCACATAAAAAAAAAGTTAAACGGAATAACCTTTGCAAAGTCGTATCATACTCTACGATTGAACGGAGATAGGAGCTTGCGAAAGTAATTTTTTGTTTTATTTCATAGGTAGGTTGTAAATAGTTACCCCGTTGTTAATAATAATAATAAATCATTTAATTCAGAAATAAATCCATACACATTTGATAAAATACAATGAAAATATATAAAATAAAATTTACATTAAAATTAGATTAAAATTGGTTCAAATTCCATTAAACATTATTTATAAATTATCAAAAAATTCAAATAGAAATAAAAATATAAATTACAATTGAAGTCGAGAGTAATAAAATTAAACAAATTGTTAAAAGCCTTTCTTTTTCTTTTTTAGGTTTTTGTACTTACAAGGTACTGTTTCTTTTTCATACGTAATTGCGGAACCCTCGGCGCGCGAGTCAGGCTCGCACTTGACCGGTTTTTTTCTCAGGTACAGTCCTGTGCCGAGGCGACAGCGGCGGCGGTCTCGTCTACAACTTTACCGTGGACAACTCCTCGATAACCGCTCCCTACCTGCTCGGCGTGGCTTCCACGGCGCAACGCGACGAGAACCAATGCAACGCGAACACTCCCGCCAGTTTCACGCTGCTGTCGTTCCACGCGGAGTTCCTGAGGCAGCACGTGCCGGGGATAGAGGCGGAATGCGGGGAGGTGTACGAGCAGATGCCGAGAGACCAGGAGCGAGTGGATCGAGCTGAAAGAGCACGCAGCGCAGGAGCACCCGTAAGAATGGGAAACATTAAATTTTAAGTACTTAATAGTTAGGGTTCTGTAGCCAAATAGACAGAAAATAGAAAAAAAAATTTTGGGTGTTCCGCATACTTAAAACTGAAACTCAATTTTTTTTGACATCAATCCCATACGTATGTGGTATAGGTCTTCAAAAATGATATTGAGGTTTCTGTTATATTTTTTTTCTAAACTGAATAGTTTGCGCGAGAGACACTTCTGAAGTGGTAAAATGTGTCCCCCCCCCCCCTCCTGTAACTTCTAAAATAAGAGAATGATAAAACTAAAAAAAAATATGATGCCCTACATTACCATATAAACTTCCACCGAAAATTGGTTTGAACGAGTTCTAGTATTTAGTTTTTTTAATACGTCATAAATCGTAAACCGCAATTTACCTTTCATTCAATCAACTCAAATATAATTAAATTAATAAAAAATATTAATTTAATTTCATAAACATAAACCTTATGCATAAACCGTGAACCATTATATAGATAATGGTACGGAACCATTCGTGCGCGAGTCCAACTCGCACTTGGCCGGTTTTTTTAAAAGTTGTCTTATTATAGTTTCTGAGAAAAATTGCTGTAATATACAGACAGGCGTACAACGCGAAGCTGATAGTTTCCGAGCGTGGATATGGAACCGCATTTTTATTAAGTTATCGAAAATTGATGCGTTTTAAGAAACTCAACTTTATGTACCCTTGAAAGAAGTTGCGGCAATTGCTTCCATGGAGAAACGAAATGAGAGTTAGATTTATTTTTTTACTAGCTGTGCCCGCGACTTCGTCCGCGTACAGTTTGATTATCGTTATTCCCTTGGGAACTTTTTAATTTTCCGGAATAAAAAGTAGCTTATGTATTAATCCAGGGTATAAGCTATATCCATTCCAAATTTCATCAAAATCCGTCCAGCCGTTTTAACGGGAAGAGGTAACACACATACACACACACACACACACACACACACGCACACGCACACGCACACGCACACGCACACGCACACGCACACACACACGTACAAACTTTCGCATTTATAATATTAGTAGGATAGGGGTCATCCATAAAGTACGTCACACTATTTGCGTGATTTTTTGACCCCTCCCCCGTCCTTGTCACAGTTAGTCACATTTGTGAGACCCCCCTCCCTAGTGTGACGTCACATATTTTCCAATTTTATATCTAGAAATTTTTAAATTAAAACAGCAGATCCGAATATAGTTTAATTTCCATTTCATTTTATTTTTTTCATATAATCAAAATGAAATCAAACATTTGAAATGACGCGACCGACGCGTGACACTAGTAGGTAGAGCGACTGTGAACTCGCCAACAAAAAAAAAAACCTTATCTCCATAAAGATAGCGTTGGAAATATTTTGTTTTTCGTTAATAGTTCAAATTTAGCATTTTAACACTTAGAGTAGATGTACTAAATTTTGAAATGTGACGTCACGAAACTTAGGATCCCTCCCAACCCTCGTCACACAATGTCACACTTCGTCGACCCCCTCCCTCCCCCTTAACGTGTGACGTACTTTATGGATGACCCCATATGAGAGGAACGCAAGTGATCTTGCGAGTGTCTGATGATAAGCGAAGTAAATTAAATTAGGACTGTTTGTTACCTGGACACCACTCCCTTCCTTGCGCAACTCTGGTGCACAGCCTAGTCCTGAATCATAAAGACATTGCTGTATTATTTCTGTTCTGCAGAGCGTTGTCCCGGCGACTCCACCGGCCGCGGCGGTCGGTGCGCCGCGCGCGCCGCTGCCGCCGCCGGCGGCGCCGGGCCTGCAGTGGCACGCCGCCGTCTACAACAAGAGCGCGACGCCGTACGCGCCAGTGTGCGGCGGGAGCGTGGTCTCGCGCGACTTTATCATAACAGGTACAGAGTTCATTTTAGAGGAGCATTTTTTTATGATTACCCATTGAAGTATTGCGTTACACTAGAACAGATATTTCAAACAAGAGACTTGACTTGAGAAGTGACTTTCTGCAGCATGCGCGGTGTGTCCGGCGGTATTCGTTTCCTTATGGATAAAATCGCGCGCAACCGATGCGACATACAGTTCATTCTACCTACGCACACCACAAACGAGCTGAAGTGCACGTATTAGCGCGATCGCAGCTGGAATACCCTCAGGGAGCAGCCGGAATTCTTGCCGACATACTCCACCACGTCGTCATCTGTGGTGGAGTAGTGCAGGCGCGACACGTACAGCGCCGTGTTCGGTGTGGCGGCTCGCAGGCCGGAGTTGAATGGTTCAGTTGGTTATATGCGCGTGCCTATAATATTTGAGGAGTTCCATCGATTTCTCGTAGATCCTCTCATCATACCTCATGTTTGACTACAACGGGACCAACTGGAAGGTATACCCCATCGATAAAAATAATCATCCAAATCGTTCCAGCCATCTCCGAGTCATCGGGGAACATGCATAAAAATGAAAAAAAAACCGACGAATTGAGAACCTCCTCCTTTTATGAAGCCAGTTAAAAACGTCTTAACTTAATCGCGTCGCGAACACTCGCCTACTCCTGCGACTTTCAATTCAACAGGTAGTCGGTTCATCTTGTGGAGTAATTTTTCGTAGGATAAGGAAGGATTACCTTTTGGATGCACTGGTTCGTTTGTTGATATCACTGCGGTCCGCCTTCTTTGTCACTGTCACTAGTTCTAATTTCCTTTGCTTGGAAATAGTTTGTTCATCACAAAACTTTATATATATTGTTTTTCAAACGAGATAGAGGTGCGCGCGCGATTCGACATGTTTTCTTTCACATAGCGACTGGATGTGACGTCACTCGCGCAGTATTGCCAGTACAGATGAGGAAAGGGAAGGATGCGTTCAGGAACTTGTGTAGGTGTTTGTCTGTGATTGATGAGTTAATGTTGTATATATTGTTTATTATTAAATCGGCCAAACCATACTCCCCCGCCTTGGAGTTTACTCCAACATTAAGAGTTACAAAAGTTTAGCCAGCGGTGATAAAAATAAAAACTTAATTTCAATTAATTTGAAGCAGATTTAAAAGCCAGTAAACTGATTTATAAACCCAAATATTCCTAATATAGCCTACTTAATAAAAGTTAAAGTTGAAGTGATTCGGAATGTTTTTTTTTTTTTTTCATACAATTATTGTCACACTATTGAGTAGGGAGTGGGCACACACGCACCACTGGACGTATGTAACTACCAGTTTTAGTTTTGATTTTAACTACACGAGTAATGCCATCATTACCAGGGTAAGTTTCCTCCACCACAGCAAGCGGCCAACAGAGGAGGGGAAGTCGTTCTTCTCTCACAATAACAACTTGACCCTTTCTAATAGGATTAGAAGCTACGTTCCATTTTTCTCGACTCTGTAGGGAGGTAAGATATTCAATATGCCATCTCTTCCAATAAGATTGGACCAGTTTGTCAATCAATTTATATCTTTGTAAACGGGTAACCGGAATGTCATCCAAATTCTCAGCAGGAATGTATTTTAACGGAGTTAAATTTAAGAAATGTGCAGGTGTAAGAGCTAGAGGTTCTGAAGGGTCGCTGCTAAGGACACATAGAGGCCTAGAGTTCATGAGTGCTTCAATTTGAACGAGTACTGTGTTTAGCTCTTCATAAGTCAAGATCTGGGTGCCAATAACTTTATACAAGTGATTCTTAACACACTTGACATTACCTTCCCATAATCCTCCCATGTGAGGTGCATATGGCGGATTTATTTTAAATTCAATTTTCTGCGGTGTTAATTCACGAATTATGGCCTTGTTAAATTCCTCTGAACATACTACTGAATAAATTTCATTAAACTGTCTACGAGCACCAATGAAGTTTTTTCCACCATCGCTGAGAATAAGTGACACAGGGCCCCGGCGAGAAATGAAGCGTTTGAAAGCGGCAATATACATTTCAGTCGACAAGTCGGATACGAATTCTAAATGAATTGCTTTGGAGATTAAATCTACAAACAAACACACATAAGCCTTTTGACTTTTGACCCCACGTCTCTTACCTAGAGTGATATATATAGGACCCATATAGTCAACTCCACATTTTGAAAAACATTTTTGTTGCGTAACACGAAACTCTGGCAGATTACCCATTAGAGGATATAACTCTTTGGGTTTATGTTTAAAACATTTATTACAAGCGTGAACCACTTTACGAACAAGACTGCGAGCAGGTAGCAACCAATATTTATGTCTGAGTAGTCCAAGGACTAGACCAGGTCCAGTGTGTTGGTTTGACATATGATAGTGTTCTACTAATAACTGCGCTATCCGGTCTCTTGAGGGTATGAGTATAGGGTGTTTTTGTTCATATAACAAGGGCGCGTTATGCAAACGTCCACCTACTCGAAGAATACCATCATCATCTATGAAAGGATTTAATTTTCTCATTGGAGTGCGTAGACATTTATTCGTTTTAATTGCATTAATGTCAGAAGAGAAGTGATTATTTTGCACAATTTTTATAAGGCGAGTCTCAGCTGATTCTAAATCGGATACAGTAATCAGACCAGTACTTTTAAGTATTTTTGCGAATCGTAAGACATACACTATAGCATTTAATAATTTATTCCATTTAGACATTCGCTTTGATAGTGCTACAAGCGGGTGAGCTTGCAATTCTGGCTGTATTGTCTGAATTAATGACACAGATTTTGACTCTGGTATTACATCGGGGACATTGTCTTTATTGAAGGTCCTCACAGGCCATTCAGAGTGCGGCAAGGAAATCCAACCTGGACCTTGGAACCAAGATTCATTATTGATTAATTTATTTGGAGTGACAGGGCGCGAAATGAGGTCACTGGGGTTCTCATGGCCAGGAATGTGATGCCAAAATTGTGGGGCAAGTATTTCTTGTATGGCAGAGGTTCTATTGGCTATAAATGTTTGCCATCTGTGTGGTGAAGAATGAATCCATGCTAAAGTGATGGTTGAATCAGAGAATGCAAGTGTTGTATTTACCGGGCATCTAGCATCAATGGTTTTTAAAACAGTCTGTATCAGCTGAGCGAGGAGGTGAGCTGCGCAAAGCTCAAGACGCGCGAGAGTGATCCTTTTGAGTGGAGCGAGGCGGGAACGAGCACACAGCAGCGACACGCTCGATGCTTCAGAGTTTAGTGGGCCTACTCGTATATATATCACAGCACCATAACATTTCTCACTCGCGTCTGCGAAGCCCAGGAGAGTGACGTAAGATTTGTCAAATATACCTACATGTCTAGGTATCTTTGTATCAGAGAGGTTAATAAGCTCATTTTGAATTTGGAGCCATGCCTTCAAAATATCACTGGGAACTTCATCATCCCATGACAATTCTCGTTTCCAGCATTCTTGGATCAACAGCTTCATGTAGGCTGTGAGGGGGGCGAGCAGACCTAATGGGTCATAAAGCGCAGCAGTTTTTGAAAGAATAGAACGTTTTGTGCATTTTTCTTCTTGAGAAATGTTTATTTTAAAATTGAAGCAATCTTTTACAGGATCCCACCTGAGACCAACTTGTTTTGTTTCAGACTCTGAGTCAAAATTTAAATTCTTTGAGGCGCGGGATTCTACAGGTATGTTCTGTAAAAATTGAGGGGAATTTGACATCCATTTTGTTATATTAAAACCACCACTTGCGAACATATTGACCAGCTGATCATAGAGTTGTAGAGCCTCTTGAGGCGAAGATACAGAATGAATGAAATCATCCATATATGAATAAAGCGGGGCAACCCGAGCAGCATCAGGATATTTTTGGCATTCATCAAGAGCAAGTTGGTGAACTACTCGCATCGCAAGGTAAGGGGAACACTTCAATCCAAATGAGATTCTTTGAAACTCATAAGTCTCAATGGATTCATCCGCATGAAATCTAAATAATATTCTTTGAAAACACTTATGATCTGTAATTAATTTCAGCTGAAAATACATCTTTTCCAGGTCTCCAGAAATAGCAACAGCAAAGAGGCGCAGATTGATTAACAAATCAAATATATTTGTCTGTAGGTTGGGACCACAGTGTAAAATATCATTAAGACTTTTGCCAGAAGTTGTGGCGGAGCTAGCATCTAAAACAATTCTTATTTTTGAAGTGTCTTTGTCAGGGCGGTACACAGCTCGGTGCGGAATGTGATAACAAAGAGCTGGGGATTGCGGTTCAGTCACTTTAGTTAAAAATCCTTTATCAATATAATCTTGGATTGTATCATTGTAACCTGAGCGTAGGTCAGAGTCTGAATTTAATTTGCGCTCGAGTGATAAGAGGCGGCGTTTAGCGTTTTTATATGAGTCACCCAACTGTCGCGGGTCGTCCGAGAAAGGCAATGATACTACATATCGACCATCAGATTCGCGGGAAAAAGTTTCTTTAAATATTTGTTCACATTGTTGTTCCTCAGGGCTTAAAACCTTGCGCGTAGGTATTGATTCTAAGTTCCAAAATTGTTGAACAGCAGAGTCTAATTTGATATCATTATTTTCAATGAACGCGTGATAAGAATGATTCGAGTTTTGTTGCGAATACGAATCGCTTTCCGCTTCGCCCATCATTATGTACCCTAACGTAGACTGCATCGCGATTACACCCGTCCTGGGGTGAGTGACCTTGCCTGATAACAACAGGTGCGGGAAGAGACCCGATCCGACCACACAGTCAATTTCGGCCGGCATGTAAAACAAATCATCAGCGAGCGGTATATCTTTAAAATATTCTAACATTTTAGTGTTTAAACGAGTAGTAGGTAAATTACCTGTGATTTTTGTCACCACCGCGGCTTTGATGGAATATTGACAGCGCGGATCCATTCGCGACCGAAATACTATCACTGTATAACCCAGCACCGGTTTCACTGCCATACCTATACCATGTACCGACGAAGATTGATAATTCACTTTTAATTTTAACCTTTCACAACAAGCTTCTGTGACAAAATTCGCGGTCGAGCCTGTATCTAACAAGATTCTCATTGACGGCGGTTTCACTTCACTATTTATCACATCAACACGCGCGGTGGGCACTACGTCGTTATAAAATTTAGTGTTTGTTTTGATATCCGATGTTAAAAAACAATGCGAAGACGGTTGATTATCGTGCGATTCCGCAGTTTGATGTAACGGCGGCGCGTTTGATGTAAACTGACACTGAGCGGGCGCGGCGCAATCTGTCAGCGCTCGCGTTTCGTTAGTATCGCCCGTAACGTTTGAGTGAAATATATTCATCTCGCTCGCACTTAGTGGTTGCATATCGGTTTCAGAAAAAGACAAGACATTTGCTCGCGGAATAAATGCGTCTGGTTGAGTGTTTCGCGGTTGGTATGCAAAGTTGTCCAAATGCAATAAAGAATGATAGTAGTGTATATATGAGAGTTCTAAATCAGAGGCGTGAGGCGGCCAATCACAGAGCTCGAGCGTTATCTCATGACATGAAACAAACAGCATCATGGCCAATCACAGAGCTCGAGCGTAATCACGTGACGTGAAGCAAGCAGCATTGTGGCCAATCACACAGCTCGAGCGTTATCACGTGACATGACGTAAGCAGCTTCGTGACCAATCACAGACCTCGAGAGTTATCACGTGACATGACGTAAACAGCAACGTGTGACGCAATACTAATAACTAGTGAATACTCATGTGGTTGCGGTTTTAGGTTAATTAATTCACTCAATATAGTAATATATATAGCTTGGTCCAGTTGTATGAACGGTTCAAGCCAAAACGTTGCCACACCCAATGCTTTAAGGTTCTTATTAGCCTCCCCACTATGGAAGACCTCATTAGCTCATTACGCTATACGTGGAGTAGCGATTAATATTATGAGTCATAATTATTAAAGGTAAATAGGGAAAATAGTAAAAAAAATGAGTGTAAAGTGAGTGCGCTAAAACAGTATAGGTGTTCATACATACTTATTGTGTTATCGAGCTACCAAAAACCATGTTAGGTTGGTAAATTTATTGTATATTTATTAGATGTTTAAATACTCGGGGCTGCATGAAACAGGAAATACGCTAGACGCATCACACATGACTACATACAGCTCGGCTGCTACTTTATCATGAAGATGCAATATCTATCTAAACGTGTAGTAAGCTTACCTATTTACTCTAGTAACGTGCATTCATAATTTAATTACTATAAACATTGTGCGCGGTATGAAGCAACATTATGAAATTAAAAACAATAAGAATTGAGAATCGGTCACGATATTAACGAATTATTTACCATAGTCCGATTTCATTCCATTATCAAATCTATATCTTAAAAAGTGAACTAGTGTACTAACTACTCACGCCCGATTAATTTATTTCTTCTAGATTGTTCCGTAAAACTCATTATTGCAGGAGTAAAAATTGCATCCGAAGAGTCCTTTGTCTATGTACAGTACATTATACGTGTTAGGGTTCCATTATTAAAAACTGGATCTTAAAAATGACATAGAACCCTCTACATACCTATGACTCGCACTTGACGAACTAATTTGTTCTAGAACATTTTCTAACTGCAAAGCATGTTTATAAATAGAATAATAGAAGTCACGCCTCACATTCCTACGTGTGTGTTTGAAGTGAAAGGTCGTGATGATGATTAAGTGCGAGTGGTGCGCCACCTCATTCACTCGATTAGCTGATATGAGGCGTCATCAAGGATATTGTATGAAACGAGATAATAATATATCTGACGGGGGCTTAACAAAGTGTCCTTACTGTAAAAAGACGTTCTCACGGCAGGATAATGCTGAACGCCACGCCAAGTCATGTCGAATGGGGGCAGCAGGTATATATATTGTTTTTATTTTTTCATATTGCGCGCTAGTGAAAATACATTAAATTAGATATCACCGGTGCGAATCGTAAAATCGCTATGTGTTGTTTTAAGTATATTTATATTTTTTCTTATTTTAACACTAAACGTTTTTATTTTTATATTTCTGCATAAGCCACAAAATCATTTTTTTGTTAATAGTACCGGTTTTGAAATGCTGTTGAATTTTAAACTTTCGCTATGTGTTAACCACATAGTCATGTGACCGCTAGGTAAATAGCTATTTTAAATGATATTAATTAAACCCGCTATGTACCAATATTGCTGTTTAAGTCATGTATAATAACTTAATAACTTTTTTTTTATATTTGATTAATTTATATTAATATTTATAAAAAGGACCTAGTTATCATTATAAAAATACGACTACACATGTTAAGTAACTGTAAAGAAAAAAACGGTATTAACTATCTCTTCAAAAGTACCGAAACCAAAAACACATAGGTAGAGCGATTTTGGGATTCGCACCGACGATATATTACTTGATAATAAATTTAATTTAAGTTATAGTCATGTAAAGTGATCTAGTTATCATTATAAAGATATAACTACACATGTTAAGTAACTGTAAAAGAAAAACGGTTTTAACTGTCTCTTCAAAAGTACCTAGACTAAAAACACAGAGATTTTGAGGATTCATACCGACGATATTATATTATTTAATAACGATTACTTTTTTTCCAGGTCGTAAACGATATGGTGACGGAGCCGTGGATGATGTGCCTATTATAAAAAAATCACGGTGTGCTCTATGTGAAATTGATGTGAATAACATCCATACACATCTCCGAAGCGTATTGCATAAAGACAATGCTTGTACACGACTAAGAGATAATGAACAAGTTCAGATTATCAAGTGTGCGTATAAATCACGCATTGCTACATACAGAGTGTTTAGTCGCAACCCTATTTTAACCCCCACCGATTTCATGCATGAAGTGGAGGAACTAGTTACCCGTCTAATCGCTAATAAACAAGTTGAGGTGGGGAGCGCTGTCAAAGTGAATTTAGAGCTATTCGCCAAGTATACTAAATGGTTGATGATAGCAGCGGGTGAAGAAAAAGAAGTAGAAGAAGTGAAGTCATTCAATACAAAAAATAGGACGATTTTTCCTATGGCAGAAAGTGATGATGCCAATAAAGAAATGTATAAAATATTCCTTGAAGAAATTAATAGCCAAGCTGATGAATTCCAGGAGCGGGACAGTGGATGGGCTATCAAGAACGTGCTCTATCTTGAAATTAATATAAATAAATATGCTCCATTGAAAGGTTCCTCATATCTCCCTCTACCCGACTGGATTCAGAAGAAACGCGCATGTGTTAACATAAAAAACAATGATGAAGCATGTTTCTTTTGGGCTATAGTCAGCGCCCTTTACCCTGCTGCTAAAAACGCAGACCGAATCAGCTCATATCCCACATATCAGGAGGTGTTGAATACTGATGGTATTAGTCTCCCTATAGACATGAGGAATATCAAGAAGTTTGAAGATATGAATGATGTCAGTATAAACATATATGAGATCAGTAAGCGTAGTATTGCAGGACCTATATATCGCGCAAAGGAGAGGTGTGATAAGCATATTAACTTGCTTCTCGTTGAGGAGGGTGAGAAAGCTCACTTTTGCTGGATAAAGAGCTTATCTCGTTTAGTAGGTTCACAGCTAAGCCATCATAATGGGAAAGTATGGATATGCGATGGATGTCTACTCACATTCAATAGTGAAAATAGTCTAATTGAGCATAGTAAGCAGGATTGTTCTCATATTATGACAACATTACCAGTTGAAGAGGATAAGATTTTAAAATTTAAAAACTATCAAAACAGGATGATGGTACCGGTAGTAGTATACGCTGATTTCGAAGCTCTATTGATACCGATAGATTCATGTGCTCCAAACCCGTCATCATCCTATACCACTGATTATCAATCGCATGAACCTTATAGTTTTGGATACTTCATAAAATGTAATTATAACGATTCGCTGAGTAAATATGTATCATTTAGAGGAAGTAATTGTGCTAAACATTTTTTGGAATCTTTGGAGGAAGAGCTAACTCCATTCGCTAACACTATAAATAGAGTGGTGCCAATGCACCCTCTAACAAGGGAGCAGAGTCTAGAGTTTACATCCGCGGTAAATTGTCATATATGCTGCGAGATATTAGATGCGGATAGGGTGCGCGATCACTCCCACCTCACAGGGGAGTACAGAGGAGCTGCACATAATCAATGCAACTTAAATTATAAAATAAAACATGTCATACCCATAGTTCTCCATAATCTATCTCAATATGATTCACATTTTATTATTAGAACATTACAAAACCATGACGTAAACATCCTACCCAAAAATAAGGAAAATTTCATTTCTATCACATCCAAAAAGCATGGAGGGTTAAGCTTCGACTTGAGATTTATAGACTCATACAGGTTTCTAGCGACCAGCCTCGATAAACTCGCATCCAATCTTGATTCGAATCAATTTGTTAACATGCGTAAACACTGTTCAGAACATTTAGATTTATTGATGAGAAAGGGGGTGTTCCCCTATGATTATATATCCTCTATCGGTAAACTCGAAGAATCATCACTTCCACCTCAAAGCAGTTTCTTCAACAAACTTAATAACTCTAATATATCGATCGAGCAGTACAAACACGCTCAAAAAGTTTGGAAAGCTTTTAACATAAAAACATTAGGTGAATATAGCGACATATATTTGAAGACTGATGTCCTACTATTGACCGTTGTTTTTGAAAATTTTAGAGATGTTTGCCTCAAGACATATCAGCTAGACCCAGCGCATTATTACACCGCACCCGGTCTATCTTGGGATGCGATGCTACAGTTATTAAAGGTAGAGATGGAGCTGCTCACCGATCTCTCTATGATAAAGTTCATTTCGAATGGAATACGCGGGGGATTGAGTCAGTGTTGTGGAAGATATGCGAAGGCTAATAATAAATATATAAGAGATTATGATTCGAGTAAACCATCAAATTTCATAATTTACTTAGATGCTAATAATCAGTATGGATGGGCAATGAGTCAGTACTTGCCGCTCAGAGATTTTTGCTGGCTATCCCAAAGCGAAATAGCAAACTTTGATGTTATGCAAATTCCTAACGATGCCGCTACGGGATACATTCTAGAGGTAGATTTAGACTATCCCACGCATTTACACGATTCACACAACGATCTTTGCTTTTGCCCTGAAAACCGTGTATCGGAAGTAAGTAAGTCTAAAAGTGTAAAACTCCTATCAAACTTGTATTGCAAGCGAAAATATGCTATACATTATATTAATCTAAAACAGGCTATAGAAAACGGGTTGATTTGTAAAAAAATCCATAGAGTATTAAGTTTTCACCAAGCACCATGGTTAAAGTCTTATATTGATCTTAATACTTTTAAAAGAATGAATGCGAAGAATGTATTTGAGAAAGATTTTTATAAACTAATGAACAACGCAGTTTTTGGAAAAACCATGGAGAACGTAGATAAGAGAGTTGATGTACGGTTAGTGAACAGGTGGGAGAGTGCGGGTAAGAGATTGGGAGCTAGAGCGTTGATAAGTAGACTTAATTTTCATAGTTGTACTATAGTAAACGAGGACCTCACTATCATTCAGATGAGACGTAACAAGATTAAATATGATAAGCCTATCTATATAGGTTTCACCGTACTCGAGCTTTCAAAAACGTTAATGTATGACTTTCATTACAATTATATATTGTCAAAATATGGTGAAAAGGCCTCTCTTTTATACACAGACACAGATTCATTTATATATAACATAAAAACCGATGATTTTTATGCTGATATTAAACCAGACCTAGAAAAACGATTCGATTCTTCAGACTTCCCCCCTAATAATACCTATAATCTGCCTTTAGTCAACAAGAAAGTGGTGGGAATGTTCAAAGATGAGTGTGCAGGTGAAATGATTGGAGAATTTATAGGTATACGATCGAAGTGCTACTTTATAAAAAAAGAAAGCGAAGAGGAGATAAAGAAAATCAAAGGTGTGAAAAGAAATGTAGTGGAACATGAGGTGTTTAGAGATGACTTTTTCAAGTGTGTGAGCGGTGCAGAAGTAGAGCAATATCGTACTATGCGTGTGATACGTAGTAAAGCTCACGCGCTATACTCCCAGACTCTTAATAAGATCGTCTTGAAAAATTCCGATGATAAGAGGTTTACCATACCTGATGAGCCTTACAAGACATTAGCTTGGGGACATTTCACCATAAACTCATTATTCGTGAAAAAATGGGGTAAGCAGGAAACTGAAGACAGTACGACTACGGTTAAAGGAGCGTTATGATTTTTATCTCATATTTTTATTATTATTAGTATTCGGGAATTAAATATAATTTTAAGTGATGAATAAATCTAATAAACTAAACAAAAATGACTATTTTTTCACCTAACTCCCCAAACATGTATAGCTTTTTTCGTAGCAAGTCTCTTTATTAAAGTAAAAACCAGCGATATGATGATATCCAACTATAGCCAATTAACATACAACTAATTGTCTATAGACCAATGAAAGACTAGAGATATTCAAGCCCACTACTAGTTGGAAGCGTACCTTAACGAAAATCAAGGTTACAAAATAATAATATTAGATTGATACTTTTTTCAGTGCACTATAGATAATTCTTCCAACAAAATACAAGTGCTTATCACTTATCATCAATGACTCTTTGAATATACCATCCTATCCAACACACAGACTAAAAGATAAACAGCTAAACCGAACAGATGATCCGCTACCTGTTCCATAGCCCGTTTTCAATGCAGTTGCTTAACAGTTCGAAAGATAAACGGTCTGTTGTAAGAAATGGACAAATCCACGTCACCCAACAACACCAATCATCAAGGCTACTTGTGAGCGAGCGAGCGGAAACCTACTACCATTTCCAGCTCCGAGCTGTTCGAAGACCGCGCGTACCTAAGGTGTGATGTGAGACCCCCCTGGCGGTGTGCTTATACGGTTCTGGATAAGTGAGCGCTCAAGCGTGAATCATAATCATCTCCCTGCCCGAGACGGGCGCCCGCACGAACGAAACCGGAATTTTGAACCTAGACACGGCGACCGGTGCCGGCACTCATTAGACCGCGTACGTCAAAAAGGGCAATAACTGTCTGTACTTTGACAGTTACGGCGACCTGCGACCTCCCGGAGAGTTCATCCGATACATGAATAGAGGTAGCGACGGCGGCGACGGCGGCGGCGGCGGCGGGCCGAAGGGCGCCGTCGACGGAACCGTTAACGGAACCGTTAACGGAACCGTTAGAGGAACCGTTAACGGAACAGAGGAACCGTTATAACCGTCCTCTAACGGTTCCGTTAACGGTTCCGTCGACGGCGCCCTTCGGCCCGCCGCCGCCGCCGCCGTCGCCGCCGTCGCTACCTCTATTCATGTATCGGATGAACTCTCCGGGAGGTCGCAGGTCGCCGTAACTGTCAAAGTACAGACAGTTATTGCCCTTTTTGACGTACGCGGTCTAATGAGTGCCGGCACCGGTCGCCGTGTCTAGGTTCAAAATTCCGGTTTCGTTCGTGCGGGCGCCCGTCTCGGGCAGGGAGATGATTATGATTCACGCTTGAGCGCTCACTTATCCAGAACCGTATAAGCACACCGCCAGGGGGGTCTCACATCACACCTTAGGTACGCGCGGTCTTCGAACAGCTCGGAGCTGGAAATGGTAGTAGGTTTCCGCTCGCTCGCTCACAAGTAGCCTTGATGATTGGTGTTGTTGGGTGACGTGGATTTGTCCATTTCTTACAACAGACCGTTTATCTTTCGAACTGTTAAGCAACTGCATTGAAAACGGGCTATGGAACAGGTAGCGGATCATCTGTTCGGTTTAGCTGTTTATCTTTTAGTCTGTGTGTTGGATAGGATGGTATATTCAAAGAGTCATTGATGATAAGTGATAAGCACTTGTATTTTGTTGGAAGAATTATCTATAGTGCACTGAAAAAAGTATCAATCTAATATTATTATTTTGTAACCTTGATTTTCGTTAAGGTACGCTTCCAACTAGTAGTGGGCTTGAATATCTCTAGTCTTTCATTGGTCTATAGACAATTAGTTGTATGTTAATTGGCTATAGTTGGATATCATCATATCGCTGGTTTTTACTTTAATAAAGAGACTTGCTACGAAAAAAGCTATACATGTTTGGGGAGTTAGGTGAAAAAATAGTCATTTTTGTTTAGTTTATTAGATTTATTCATCACTTAAAATTATATTTAATTCCCGAATACTAATAATAATAAAAATATGAGATAAAAATCATAACGCTCCTTTAACCGTAGTCGTACTGTCTTCAGTTTCCTGCTTACCCCATTTTTTCACGAATAATGAGTTTATGGTGAAATGTCCCCAAGCTAATGTCTTGTAAGGCTCATCAGGTATGGTAAACCTCTTATCATCGGAATTTTTCAAGACGATCTTATTAAGAGTCTGGGAGTATAGCGCGTGAGCTTTACTACGTATCACACGCATAGTACGATATTGCTCTACTTCTGCACCGCTCACACACTTGAAAAAGTCATCTCTAAACACCTCATGTTCCACTACATTTCTTTTCACACCTTTGATTTTCTTTATCTCCTCTTCGCTTTCTTTTTTTATAAAGTAGCACTTCGATCGTATACCTATAAATTCTCCAATCATTTCACCTGCACACTCATCTTTGAACATTCCCACCACTTTCTTGTTGACTAAAGGCAGATTATAGGTATTATTAGGGGGGAAGTCTGAAGAATCGAATCGTTTTTCTAGGTCTGGTTTAATATCAGCATAAAAATCATCGGTTTTTATGTTATATATAAATGAATCTGTGTCTGTGTATAAAAGAGAGGCCTTTTCACCATATTTTGACAATATATAATTGTAATGAAAGTCATACATTAACGTTTTTGAAAGCTCGAGTACGGTGAAACCTATATAGATAGGCTTATCATATTTAATCTTGTTACGTCTCATCTGAATGATAGTGAGGTCCTCGTTTACTATAGTACAACTATGAAAATTAAGTCTACTTATCAACGCTCTAGCTCCCAATCTCTTACCCGCACTCTCCCACCTGTTCACTAACCGTACATCAACTCTCTTATCTACGTTCTCCATGGTTTTTCCAAAAACTGCGTTGTTCATTAGTTTATAAAAATCTTTCTCAAATACATTCTTCGCATTCATTCTTTTAAAAGTATTAAGATCAATATAAGACTTTAACCATGGTGCTTGGTGAAAACTTAATACTCTATGGATTTTTTTACAAATCAACCCGTTTTCTATAGCCTGTTTTAGATTAATATAATGTATAGCATATTTTCGCTTGCAATACAAGTTTGATAGGAGTTTTACACTTTTAGACTTACTTACTTCCGATACACGGTTTTCAGGGCAAAAGCAAAGATCGTTGTGTGAATCGTGTAAATGCGTGGGATAGTCTAAATCTACCTCTAGAATGTATCCCGTAGCGGCATCGTTAGGAATTTGCATAACATCAAAGTTTGCTATTTCGCTTTGGGATAGCCAGCAAAAATCTCTGAGCGGCAAGTACTGACTCATTGCCCATCCATACTGATTATTAGCATCTAAGTAAATTATGAAATTTGATGGTTTACTCGAATCATAATCTCTTATATATTTATTATTAGCCTTCGCATATCTTCCACAACACTGACTCAATCCCCCGCGTATTCCATTCGAAATGAACTTTATCATAGAGAGATCGGTGAGCAGCTCCATCTCTACCTTTAATAACTGTAGCATCGCATCCCAAGATAGACCGGGTGCGGTGTAATAATGCGCTGGGTCTAGCTGATATGTCTTGAGGCAAACATCTCTAAAATTTTCAAAAACAACGGTCAATAGTAGGACATCAGTCTTCAAATATATGTCGCTATATTCACCTAATGTTTTTATGTTAAAAGCTTTCCAAACTTTTTGAGCGTGTTTGTACTGCTCGATCGATATATTAGAGTTATTAAGTTTGTTGAAGAAACTGCTTTGAGGTGGAAGTGATGATTCTTCGAGTTTACCGATAGAGGATATATAATCATAGGGGAACACCCCCTTTCTCATCAATAAATCTAAATGTTCTGAACAGTGTTTACGCATGTTAACAAATTGATTCGAATCAAGATTGGATGCGAGTTTATCGAGGCTGGTCGCTAGAAACCTGTATGAGTCTATAAATCTCAAGTCGAAGCTTAACCCTCCATGCTTTTTGGATGTGATAGAAATGAAATTTTCCTTATTTTTGGGTAGGATGTTTACGTCATGGTTTTGTAATGTTCTAATAATAAAATGTGAATCATATTGAGATAGATTATGGAGAACTATGGGTATGACATGTTTTATTTTATAATTTAAGTTGCATTGATTATGTGCAGCTCCTCTGTACTCCCCTGTGAGGTGGGAGTGATCGCGCACCCTATCCGCATCTAATATCTCGCAGCATATATGACAATTTACCGCGGATGTAAACTCTAGACTCTGCTCCCTTGTTAGAGGGTGCATTGGCACCACTCTATTTATAGTGTTAGCGAATGGAGTTTGCTCTTCCTCCAAAGATTCCAAAAAATGTTTAGCACAATTACTTCCTCTAAATGATACATATTTACTCAGCGAATCGTTATAATTACATTTTATGAAGTATCCAAAACTATAAGGTTCATGCGATTGATAATCAGTGGTATAGGATGATGACGGGTTTGGAGCACATGAATCTATCGGTATCAATAGAGCTTCGAAATCAGCGTATACTACTACCGGTACCATCATCCTGTTTTGATAGTTTTTAAATTTTAAAATCTTATCCTCTTCAACTGGTAATGTTGTCATAATATGAGAACAATCCTGCTTACTATGCTCAATTAGACTATTTTCACTATTGAATGTGAGTAGACATCCATCGCATATCCATACTTTCCCATTATGATGGCTTAGCTGTGAACCTACTAAACGAGATAAGCTCTTTATCCAGCAAAAGTGAGCTTTCTCACCCTCCTCAACGAGAAGCAAGTTAATATGCTTATCACACCTCTCCTTTGCGCGATATATAGGTCCTGCAATACTACGCTTACTGATCTCATATATGTTTATACTGACATCATTCATATCTTCAAACTTCTTGATATTCCTCATGTCTATAGGGAGACTAATACCATCAGTATTCAACACCTCCTGATATGTGGGATATGAGCTGATTCGGTCTGCGTTTTTAGCAGCAGGGTAAAGGGCGCTGACTATAGCCCAAAAGAAACATGCTTCATCATTGTTTTTTATGTTAACACATGCGCGTTTCTTCTGAATCCAGTCGGGTAGAGGGAGATATGAGGAACCTTTCAATGGAGCATATTTATTTATATTAATTTCAAGATAGAGCACGTTCTTGATAGCCCATCCACTGTCCCGCTCCTGGAATTCATCAGCTTGGCTATTAATTTCTTCAAGGAATATTTTATACATTTCTTTATTGGCATCATCACTTTCTGCCATAGGAAAAATCGTCCTATTTTTTGTATTGAATGACTTCACTTCTTCTACTTCTTTTTCTTCACCCGCTGCTATCATCAACCATTTAGTATACTTGGCGAATAGCTCTAAATTCACTTTGACAGCGCTCCCCACCTCAACTTGTTTATTAGCGATTAGACGGGTAACTAGTTCCTCCACTTCATGCATGAAATCGGTGGGGGTTAAAATAGGGTTGCGACTAAACACTCTGTATGTAGCAATGCGTGATTTATACGCACACTTGATAATCTGAACTTGTTCATTATCTCTTAGTCGTGTACAAGCATTGTCTTTATGCAATACGCTTCGGAGATGTGTATGGATGTTATTCACATCAATTTCACATAGAGCACACCGTGATTTTTTTATAATAGGCACATCATCCACGGCTCCGTCACCATATCGTTTACGACCTGGAAAAAAAGTAATCGTTATTAAATAATATAATATCGTCGGTATGAATCCTCAAAATCTCTGTGTTTTTAGTCTAGGTACTTTTGAAGAGACAGTTAAAACCGTTTTTCTTTTACAGTTACTTAACATGTGTAGTTATATCTTTATAATGATAACTAGATCACTTTACATGACTATAACTTAAATTAAATTTATTATCAAGTAATATATCGTCGGTGCGAATCCCAAAATCGCTCTACCTATGTGTTTTTGGTTTCGGTACTTTTGAAGAGATAGTTAATACCGTTTTTTTCTTTACAGTTACTTAACATGTGTAGTCGTATTTTTATAATGATAACTAGGTCCTTTTTATAAATATTAATATAAATTAATCAAATATAAAAAAAAAGTTATTAAGTTATTATACATGACTTAAACAGCAATATTGGTACATAGCGGGTTTAATTAATATCATTTAAAATAGCTATTTACCTAGCGGTCACATGACTATGTGGTTAACACATAGCGAAAGTTTAAAATTCAACAGCATTTCAAAACCGGTACTATTAACAAAAAAATGATTTTGTGGCTTATGCAGAAATATAAAAATAAAAACGTTTAGTGTTAAAATAAGAAAAAATATAAATATACTTAAAACAACACATAGCGATTTTACGATTCGCACCGGTGATATCTAATTTAATGTATTTTCACTAGCGCGCAATATGAAAAAATAAAAACAATATATATACCTGCTGCCCCCATTCGACATGACTTGGCGTGGCGTTCAGCATTATCCTGCCGTGAGAACGTCTTTTTACAGTAAGGACACTTTGTTAAGCCCCCGTCAGATATATTATTATCTCGTTTCATACAATATCCTTGATGACGCCTCATATCAGCTAATCGAGTGAATGAGGTGGCGCACCACTCGCACTTAATCATCATCACGACCTTTCACTTCAAACACACACGTAGGAATGTGAGGCGTGACTTCTATTATTCTATTTATAAACATGCTTTGCAGTTAGAAAATGTTCTAGAACAAATTAGTTCGTCAAGTGCGAGTCATAGGTATGTAGAGGGTTCTATGTCATTTTTAAGATCCAGTTTTTAATAATGGAACCCTAACACGTATAATGTACTGTACATAGACAAAGGACTCTTCGGATGCAATTTTTACTCCTGCAATAATGAGTTTTACGGAACAATCTAGAAGAAATAAATTAATCGGGCGTGAGTAGTTAGTACACTAGTTCACTTTTTAAGATATAGATTTGATAATGGAATGAAATCGGACTATGGTAAATAATTCGTTAATATTGTAGAAGTGATAGCGGGTAAATGCACTTACGTGGAATAGCGGGCTAAGTAGGATTAATAAGCACCAGCTATTTTGCACTGAATAGTTTATTCTGCACACACGTAAGGAAGAAGTTTACATCACAGTAAAGAGTACAGTTAGAAGGAGAAAAGCACAAAGCATAGATACAGCACAAACAGTAAGCTAGATGTATCGCGGATACAATAATAAAGCGAGCCACACGCGAGAAAGAATGGCGTGCGCTTCGCAGCAGGTATTAGTTCCGACTGGGGCGCGTCGCGCCGCGGTGCATGCGCGGGCGCGCGGGACGCGCGCGCCGATAGGAATGCGGCGCGGCCGGCAAGAACCGGTCGCTCCCATCTACTAACAAACTGTGTGCGCGCGTCCGCACAACATACAAAATATTATGTTTTATAATATTTATAATTATTATTTATATTTAATATTTATTATTATCTATGTATTTATATAATTTAATATATATTTATATGTAATTTAATACCTATATAGTAAACAATTATATAATACAATTTACACATTTAATAAACAAAAGAGTACGCCACATCACCCCCCTCCAGAGACCGTCTTAAGGGCGATAATAATCAGGAAACCTAACTACACGACCTGATCGTGTGCGCCTGGTGTCATTATCCTCTTTCGTGGTTGGAGACTTAGTGGTGTTTTGTGGATGTAGTGGTGCTTGTGTAATGTTAGTGTGCGTGTTGTTGTGGGAGTTGTTGTTTGTAGGTGTTGTAGTGTTAGAGGAGTGAGTGTCGTGAAGTATGTAGGCTGGCTTAATGCGGTCTACAGATACTGTCACTGACTTACCATTATTTGACACCTTGAAAATCTTAGGGCCGCGTTGTAGTACCTTATAGGGCCCTTTGTATGCCGGTTTCATAGATTTGGTCAACGTATCGTCTCTTATGAAGACATGAGAAGACGTTGCCAAATCTTTGAAGACAAACGTTCGACGCTGACTTACGTGGCGGGTAGCTGGTACCGGTTGCAGGTTTTTTGTAAACGTGCGAAGCCGAGACAAGTAGTCCGTCACGTCAGGAATTGCGTCAGTTTTCGGGTTGAAGAATTCACCCGGCAGCCTAAGCGATTGTCCGTAGACTAGCTCTGCGGATGTGGCTTGAAGGTCGTCCTTAAATGCGGTCCTTATGCCTAGCAACACTAGCGGGAGAGACTCGACCCAAGTGCTAGTGGCGTGACACGTAATGGCCGCCTTCAGCTGCCGGTGAAACCTTTCTACTATCCCGTTACAGGCAGGGTGATAAGCTGTAGTACGCTTATGCTCGAAACCCGCCAGATCTGACAGCCGCTTGAAGAGGGCAGACTCGAATTGCCGTCCTCTGTCCGTCACGATGTCCACAGGGCATCCAAATCGAGCAATCCACCCGTGCAGCAGGGCCTGACTAACTGACTCAGCGGTGATGTCATGAAGTGGAATAGCCTCAGGCCATCGTGTGAAGCGGTCGATGGCGGTGAGGCAATACCTAAACCCTTGGCACAGTGGTAACGGGCCGATGAGGTCAATATGGATGTTTTGGAACTTTGCCCTGGGTACTTTGAAGGTGGATAATGGCGTTGAAACATGCCGGGTGACCTTTGCGCGCTGGCAATCCAGACAATTGCGTGTCCACTCTCGACAGTCTCTCCTCACACCTGGCCAGACGTACCTTTCAGCAACTAGTTTAGCTGTTGCGTTTGCTCCCGGGTGACTGAATGAGTGCAGACTCTCAAAAACTTGTCGCCTGAACGTCTCCGGAACGTATGGCCTCGTGGCTGAGGAGTCGCTCCGCTCGTCGCAGTACAGCTCGGATTCGGTTCCTGGTATACGGATTTTTGTAAGGCACAAAGAGCTATCGCTGCTTAGCAGTTGTTCCAACTCCGGGTCGGTGTGTTGAGCTGCAGCTAGTTTGCTCACATCAACTGGCTGGGTGATTTCCTCAACCCGAGAGAGTGTGTCAGCTACGACGTTGCTCTTACCAGAAATGTGCCTGATGTCCGTGCTGAACTGCGATATAAAGTCCAGGTGACGAAACTGTCTCGGCGAGCAGTTCTCCTTACGCGTATGAAACGCGAAGCATATAGGTTTGTGGTCTGTGTAGATTCTGAAGTCGCGGGCTTCCACCATGTGCCTGAAATACTTAATCGCCTCGTAAATAGCCAAAAGCTCCCTGTCGTACGGCGAATATTTTTGTTGCGCAGGGCTCAGCTTGCGTGAGAAAAAGGCCAAGGGTTCCCAGCCTTTGTCCTCGTTGAACTGCTGCACAACAGCTCCCATTGCCACGTCGGAAGCATCAGTAACGATGCATAGCTTGGCATGCATGTCTGGATGAGCCAACAGTGCGGCTTGGCACAAACCTTGCTTGCAGTGATGAAACGCGTCTTGCTCCGCCGGTGTAAAGTTGACTGGGTGTGAGCCTTTTGTCGAACCTGTTAAAAGAGCGTTGAGGGTGGCTTGGTGTTGGGCTGCAGCTGGGATGAATCTCCTGTAAAAATTGAGCATGCCCAAAAATCGCCTCAGTTCCCTCACGTTCTTCGGTGCAGGAAAGGCATTGATCGCATCGACTTTGGCAGGCAGGGGCTTAGTACCCTCTGCGGATATACGGTAGCCTAAAAATGTTACTTCCGATGCCCCGAAAATGCATTTCGAGGTGTTGATCAGCATACCGTACTCCTGCAGTCGGGTAAACAGCTGTTGAAGATGTGCTTCGTGTGTCTTCTCGTCTTTTGAGAAGATAAGGAAGTCATCTAGGTAGCTGTAGCAGAAATCGAACCCCCGTAACATTTCGTCCACGAAGCGCTGGAACGTCTGTCCGGCATTACGAAGTCCGAACGTCATGAACGGGAATTCGTAAAGACCGAACGGCGTTGTAATGGCGGTCTTCGGGATGTCTTCAGTGTTGACGGGAATCTGATTGTACGCCTTAACGAGGTCAATGGTGGAGAATATACGACAGCCTGCTATGCTATGGGCAAAATCGTGGATGTGACGTATTGGATAGCTGTCCGGTATGGTCCGAGCGTTAAGCATCCTGTAGTCACCGCATGGTCTCCATCCGTTGTCTTTTTTAGGGGCCAAATGCAATGGTGCTGCCCAAGGTGACTCTGAGGGCCTGGCTATGCCATTGGATAGCATAGTAGCAAACTCCTCTTTAGCAATTTTATGTTTTTCAGGGGCCAGCCTACGGGGTGTACTAGATACGGGTGGTCCTGGTGTCGTGCGAATATGATGAACCGTGGAGTGTTTCACTATTCGGTGTATGCCTGATGGGCGAGTAATGTCAGGGTAATTGTTTAGTATTGTGTGGTAAACAGACTCACCAGTTACAACCTTGATTGAGGAAATGACATCAGTCGAACGAGCAGGCGAAGCCGCGGCGGTGAGCGTTGTATTATTGTCGATGAGGCGTTGGTTCCTGCAATCAACTACAAGGTCATAATGTGACAAAAAATCTACACCTATTATAGCCCTTGTGACGTCCGCTACTACAAATCGCCAGGTGAAGTCGCGGCGCAAACCTATATTGAGCACTAAATGAATATACCCGTAAGTGTTAATAATAGTGCCGTTTGCGGCGCATAACTTATAGTTTGTAGGATTTCTGCGGCCCTGTAGTTTGGCACGGGGAAACACGCACAAATCACTGCCGGTGTCTACGAGGAATTGTACTTTTGATCTCGAGTCCGTGACAAATAAGCGACCTGGGCTCGAGCAGCCGTCCGTCGCCATTATCGACTGCCCGACGCGTTTCCCGACTGGTAATCGCACGGCTTAATACATTTCTTTGCCTGGTCTCCAAATTTGTGGTGATACCAGCAGGTGGGAAACTTTTTGTAGTGGGAGTGCGACCTTTTTGAGCTGGATCTCTGCCGGGAGTGGCTCTGGCTCGATGATCTGGCTCTGGGGCGGGACATCCTGTCGACCTTGTTGTCCAGAGCCTTCATTTGCTTGCTAAGCTCTGCTATCTGGAACGCCAGTGATCCCGCTGGATTGGTGGTAAACGAGGTTGCTGCTGCTACTTGCGGGTTCGGTATGATGACGTCATGAAGACGGTCAGCTAATTCTGCCAGGTCCCCTAAGGACGACTTTAACTGGGACGCAATGATGTCCTGCATCCTCTGTGGCAGCCTGCCTATCCATATAGAACGTAAAAAATCTTCGGGCAAACCTGGTCCAGCTAAATTCTGCAAGTGCCGGAGAAATTGTGAAGGCTTCTTGTCTCCAAGCTCTTCATGCTTTAACACTTGCTCAATTTTCTTGTCCCGTGACGCAGAAAGTCGCTTTATTAATTCGGTTTTCAGCTTGATATATTTTTCCTGAGCGGGGGGTGACGTAATAATGTCTTCTACCTCCGCGGCGTACTGCGGCTCAAGCTGGGCCATGGCGTAATAAAATTTCGTCTCATCCGCTGTGATTTTGGACAAAGAAAATTGTCCCTCAAGTTGCGCGAACCAAAGCGATGGTTTTTCTGGGTAGAACGGTGGTATTCTAACACCAACTCGGAATGACTCTGCTGATTGTTGGTCGGCGCCATCTTGCGCCGTTGACTCTCTGTCGTCTGGCATCTTTGTGTCCACTGTACGGGGTCACCAGTGTAGAAGTGATAGCGGGTAAATGCACTTACGTGGAATAGCGGGCTAAGTAGGATTAATAAGCACCAGCTATTTTGCACTGAATAGTTTATTCTGCACACACGTAAGGAAGAAGTTTACATCACAGTAAAGAGTACAGTTAGAAGGAGAAAAGCACAAAGCATAGATACAGCACAAACAGTAAGCTAGATGTATCGCGGATACAATAATAAAGCGAGCCACACGCGAGAAAGAATGGCGTGCGCTTCGCAGCAGGTATTAGTTCCGACTGGGGCGCGTCGCGCCGCGGTGCATGCGCGGGCGCGCGGGACGCGCGCGCCGATAGGAATGCGGCGCGGCCGGCAAGAACCGGTCGCTCCCATCTACTAACAAACTGTGTGCGCGCGTCCGCACAACATACAAAATATTATGTTTTATAATATTTATAATTATTATTTATATTTAATATTTATTATTATCTATGTATTTATATAATTTAATATATATTTATATGTAATTTAATACCTATATAGTAAACAATTATATAATACAATTTACACATTTAATAAACAAAAGAGTACGCCACAATATCGTGACCGATTCTCAATTCTTATTGTTTTTAATTTCATAATGTTGCTTCATACCGCGCACAATGTTTATAGTAATTAAATTATGAATGCACGTTACTAGAGTAAATAGGTAAGCTTACTACACGTTTAGATAGATATTGCATCTTCATGATAAAGTAGCAGCCGAGCTGTATGTAGTCATGTGTGATGCGTCTAGCGTATTTCCTGTTTCATGCAGCCCCGAGTATTTAAACATCTAATAAATATACAATAAATTTACCAACCTAACATGGTTTTTGGTAGCTCGATAACACAATAAGTATGTATGAACACCTATACTGTTTTAGCGCACTCACTTTACACTCATTTTTTTTACTATTTTCCCTATTTACCTTTAATAATTATGACTCATAATATTAATCGCTACTCCACGTATAGCGTAATGAGCTAATGAGGTCTTCCATAGTGGGGAGGCTAATAAGAACCTTAAAGCATTGGGTGTGGCAACGTTTTGGCTTGAACCGTTCATACAACTGGACCAAGCTATATATATTACTATATTGAGTGAATTAATTAACCTAAAACCGCAACCACATGAGTATTCACTAGTTATTAGTATTGCGTCACACGTTGCTGTTTACGTCATGTCACGTGATAACTCTCGAGGTCTGTGATTGGTCACGAAGCTGCTTACGTCATGTCACGTGATAACGCTCGAGCTGTGTGATTGGCCACAATGCTGCTTGCTTCACGTCACGTGATTACGCTCGAGCTCTGTGATTGGCCATGATGCTGTTTGTTTCATGTCATGAGATAACGCTCGAGCTCTGTGATTGGCCGCCTCACGCCTCTGATTTAGAACTCTCATATATACACTACTAATGATGTCTTTTATTGCACTTGACACAAGTTTTCATTGATTTACATTCTTTAGTATCGTGAAAACCGAGGCAATTTTTACAAAACGAATTTTTTGCTACAATTGAATATCTAGTGTTCGCGTCAAGTTCAGTGAATTTCTTACAATAATATAAGGGATGTTTTTCGTTAGCACAAACAATACAAGAATTCGTATTTGTTTGCGATAGAGACTGTTCATTCGATTGTAGGATTTGCGGGTGCGGAGATGCTTGCGGGTTGTTCATCACGTATGATTGAAATGGCTTATTTTTATAAGCGTTATTTTGCGAGTAACTTTGCTGCGTTTTTGGTGCGGTATTATAATAATTTTGATGCGTTTTAGCGGGTGCGGGAATAGTAATCGTTTGCGGTTTAATATTTAATTGCGTGCGGGAGAGAATTTTGCTTTGTTCTTTGACAAATTTTTCTAGCGAGGAGAACGTAGGTATTTTTTGCGAGCGGCAGCTTTGTTCGAACAATTGCACGGTGTCTCTGTCGAGTTTGCTAAGAGCGATATGCGTAACTATAAAATCAGCTAGGTTATTAACATTAAGTGCTTTAAGAGCTGCAACAGAGGCACAGTATTGTTCCACGAACGTGTCTAGATTATGTGAGGAAGCGGTTGCGATGGGTTTAAACTTAAACATCTTATCTAAATACTGAGTACCTAAAGTGCGTTCGTCTTGATATTTCTCAACAAGTAAATTCCATATAATACGGTAGTTTGAGGCTACCGGCAGGATCCCAGCCGTGATAGATGAAACCGACCCTGATAATTTCGAGACTAGGTACTGTACGCGTTCTGCGTCCGAGAGGTATTCATTATCGTGAATCATTTCTTTGAAATTCTGGTAAAAAAGCGGCCAATTGGCGGGATCGCCGTTAAAAGGAATCAACTCTAAAACTGGCAATTTATGTTTAGGTTTGCTAATAGGCATTGTGGTTTCTGTTTTTACCTTTGTCGTGAGAGATTCCTCTGCACTTTTTATGTGACAATAAATCATGTCAAATGACTCAATTTGCTTAAACGACGGCTCATACTCAGAATTTATCGCCAAATTAACTTCATTAATTTCCTGAACAACATCAGAGAACTCTGTCCTGAGTTTTTCGAGGGTTTTGATTCTAACAAGAAAACTTTTCTTCTCATCCGCGGTTTTTATACTTCGACTCAAATCATATGCATTTTGCAAAATAGCGAATAAACTTTTTCGTTTTGCCTCTAAAATTAATAATTTACCTTCCATTTTGGCTAAACTTTACTATTAGACAAGTAAAAGTAAAATCTTGTGCAATTATGGCACGTGCTTATGTAAAATGGCGGAGTATGAAATAGTGCGAATTGTGTATTTGTAAATATATGGAAGTGATAAATATGAGAAATATGAATGTAATTTACAGTGGAATGTATAGAGTATCACGGGGAGAAGGACCAACAAAGAGGATGGAGTAATTTTTCGTAGGATAAGGAAGGATTACCTTTTGGATGCACTGGTTCGTTTGTTGATATCACTGCGGTCCGCCTTCTTTGTCACTGTCACTAGTTCTAATTTCCTTTGCTTGGAAATAGTTTGTTCATCACAAAACTTTATATATATTGTTTTTCAAACGAGATAGAGGTGCGCGCGCGATTCGACATGTTTTCTTTCACATAGCGACTGGATGTGACGTCACTCGCGCAGTATTGCCAGTACAGATGAGGAAAGGGAAGGATGCGTTCAGGAACTTGTGTAGGTGTTTGTCTGTGATTGATGAGTTAATGTTGTATATATTGTTTATTATTAAATCGGCCAAACCATCTTGGTCTTTTACCTTTTGACCGCCAAGCATGTCTGAGAAGTAACTCGAATTTCAACTTTAAGTCAAGGTAATGAAGGACTTTTTTACCTTGTATCCGCTGACGGCTGCAGCCGACTGTGGCGGTCAAAAGTTTAATTGATGCAACCTTTCAGCGGCGAATTGTTTCTGGGACGACGCGACCGGCGCCCTCAGCGCGACCTCGTTCGCGGCGGCAGCCGGCAAGCTGCTGAAGCCGTGGGACGCCCGGGACCCGTATGCACAGAAATCGGACGTGAGTCCATAATAATTTATAAACAAGTGTTGTACAGTGTAACTCACTCGTAGCTCTCAGAGCTTGTAAGGCGAAGTGGCAGTGGCTGGGCACAGCCCGCAGAACTGCGGCCCCGGCGCGCCGGACACGCGGGTAAGGCGCTGACAACACCTAAATCGGCTTTACTTAAACAGTTTTTTAACAAAACCTATTTGATTTGGCAAAGCCCAAAAAATACACGTTCATATTCTATATTATTATTGAATACTTAACTTTTTCCAAAACACGATTTGATGAAATCGATGCGATAGAAAGAAATCGTGAAGTTACGTCTGAAATCCTCTATAATTAAACACTATTACATCGTGCCCATACTAAAAACTTGACCAATTTATATTTTACGTGTGGTGTGTTTACTTATATAATTCATCCTTTTTTCATCCTTTCGTCGGCATTAGTGTGAGAGAGATGCACTTAAAGATAAGACGGTTTAACTTATACTGGTGGTAATCTGTGCTGGTGGGAACCTTGCTAGGACCGCAGATGACCGGTGGGACTTTCAGTAGTAGAATGTCAACGGATATTTCTTAAATAAAGGTTTTCATTCCCTAACACTAGTGCCGACGAAAGAGATAGTCATAGAGATAAACGGGTTTCACTTATCTTTGTGTCTTGCATGTTAGAGCCGCTGGGCTAAATTACACATTTGAAAAATAATTTTAATCATTTTTAGGGCTTTGGGTACGGCCAAAGGGTAAAAACGGGACCCTATTACTAAGGCTCCGCTGTCCGTCTGTCCGTCTGTCGGTCTGTCCGTCTGTCCGTCTGTCTCCAGGCTGTATCTCATGAACCGTGATAGTTAGACAGTTGAAATTTTCACAGATGATATTTCTGTTGCCGCTATAACAACAAATACTAAAAAATAGAATAAAATAAATATTTAAGGGGTCACATACAACAAACGTGATTTTTTTGCCGTTTTTAAAGATAATGGTATGGAACCCTTCGTGCGCGAGTCCGACTCGCACTTGACCGGTTTTTCTTGATGCCTGCTTTAACACTACTAAAAATCGCCATGTGCAAAAAGATGACAACAATGTCGAAGATAAAATATCACTATGTGGTATTTTAACATGGTAACAGATAGCGTCGGTGCACATCCCGGCTATGTTCCGCGGCGCGAGCGCGTACTACGCGCACGACATCGCCGCGGCGCGCCTGCGCACGCCGCTCCGCTACACGCCCGGCGTGCAGCCGCTCTGCGTCAGCTTCGACCCTCGGCTCCAGCACAGAGACCAGTGGACGAACAGCTCCGGGAAACCGATGAAAAGGGTAAATTGGAAGCGATTACAATCATTAGCTAGGCGTTAACAGTTTCATTTGTATTCATTATTCCATCAATACATATAAAACAGTACCGTGACTCACTTACAGACAACGCACAGCCTAAACGGGTGCTCCTAGAGGTTTTAAACTTGGAGGAGACATTCCTCGAGTATCCTAGAGGTGCACTAAGAAGGGACTTTTTGAAATTCCTACCCTAAAGGGGTGAAAAGGGGTGATAAAGTTTGTATGGAAAATACCGCGGGCGAAGCTGTGGCGGGTCCCCTAGTCATTGATATAGAGTAGATACTCGATTATCTGAACCTTTCCTTTTGGTAATTACTACACTCTTGGATCTGAACCCTCATTTATCCGAACGATTACCTATTTTATCCGAACGTTGGCGCGAAAGATACAGTGGATTCATCCATAGTTGTCTTACTTGGTAAACAAGTTTCTAACCTCAAAATGCACCTTTTTTGGCTAAAACAGCTGTCCTTGCAAATAAAGGAACCGGAGACAATATTTTAGACATTATTTTGCCAATATTTAGCCTAGGTTTGCTTTATGTAGGATAAAACCGCTGTTGCACCCAAAACTTGTACATTTTGAGGTTAGAAACTTGTTTACCAAATATGACAGTATGGATGAATCCACTGTAGGTACATTGTTGCTCGCTGCCACCGCCTTGAGTATGAGCGTTACAGCCGTTCATCAATTAAAAACCGGACAAGTGCGAGTAAAACTCGCGTGGAGAGGGTTCCGTTCCGTACATGATTATCTAAAATTTACTAGGTTACTTTAAATACCATAGACTTCTTATAGATTTTCCTGTAATTTATAGGTAAAGAACTAATTTGTGTATATTTTCAAAATTTTAGCCCCAGTACTTTTGGAAATAATGGTAAATTTCTGCTTATTTTCCTAAATAACTCCCAAACTATTTTACTTAAAATTCAAAAGAAAATATATTTAAGATCCTCACAATAAGTCCTTTCATTTGATATGTCACACAATATAGGTTGCATAACTTTTTTTTTTATTTCCTAATTTACCCCTCAAAAGTGGCCCCCATGTTTAAAATTCATATATTTACGTCACGCGTCCGTGTTGCGGTCACCGACTAACATATGTATACCAAATTTCACCTCAATCGGTCCAGTAGTTTCGGAGCAAATTGGCTGTGACAGACGGACAGACAGACAGACAGACACACGAGTGATCCTATAAGGGTTTCGTTTTTTTCCTTTTGAGGTACGGAACCCTAAAAATTGAAGAATTTATGAAAAATATAAAAAAATCATTAAACTTTTTTTAGGTGTTTATAAGACCTACATAAATATATATATATATATATATACCAGATAGGTATAATAGGTTAAAATATCCTTCAATATCCCGGAGTTTAATTTATCCATTGAGGCGTTCCAGAGACTATTCGTCAATCAATAACAATCATTCAGATAAAACCAAAAAAGGCGTAATCTAGACTTAGGCATCATATAAATGGTATTTTCTACATAGATATTTAAGTATATAACTTTGGAACAAAAAACTGTAAAACTTCGCATAGTGATTGCTTTTATTTGGGGTCGGGATATGGGATACTATTAATCTCGGCGTACTGAAAGAGTCAGAACTGATCAATGGAATTACTTAATCTATAGATGATAAAATCTGCATTATATTGGGTGAACCACCCTCTCGGTGCACTACTGGCGGCTACACAGTAACGACATCTCTTGTCGAGTAGATCGAGTATAACAGGGGTTCCCAAGTTTTTCAGTCCGTGGCGCACTTACAGGTTTAATATTGTCTTTCCCGTGAATGGTAAAGAGGAACGCCTCACGGTGCCCCACTTTACTCTCTATGGCGCACACATTGGGAACCCCTGTACCATTACCATGAGTTGCGCAAACTGCTCTCGCTGGCGTAAACTATCGCTCGGTCCCTTTTACTTGTATCGGCAACAAGCAGTACCATCACCATGAGTTGCGCAAACTGCTCTCGCTAGCGTAAACTATCGCTCGGGCCCTTTTACTTGTATCGGCAACAAGCAGTACCATTACAATGAGATGCGCAAACCGCTCTCGCTAGCGTTAATATCGGAAATGCTGCTTGTTGCCGATACAAGTAAAAGGGACCGAGCTGTACGCTAGCGAGAGCGTTTTGCGCAACTCATGGTAATGGTACTGGTAGGTATAATGTATTACCAGTGTTGCCAAGTTTTTCAGAGCGTTTGATTCTAAATTGAGCCCTGAATACTGCGAGTCACAGCTGGTTTTAAATAATCAACTTTTTTGTGCTTTAGTTCCAATGGATCGTAGGATGGCTGTACGCATTATCGGCGAACCCAAAGCCTAGACTTACCACCGAAGTTTTACTGGTAGATGAGAAAGCTACCTGCGTCACACGCTACGGCCTCCCAAATTACAGCAAGTACATCACCAACGACAAGATTTGTGCCGGCGACTTTCGAACAAGTTAGTCATTATAAGTTGAAAAAAAAAAGTGTGTGTGTATCAGCTCCGACGCACGACAGGAGTTTACTCCTTACGAACGATTATAAAATAAACCAGTACCCATCATACCATGCTGTCATTTTTCGTTTTGACATTTGACAGTAAACAATAAGGTTTCATATTAATTAATATAAACATGTCGCTCATTGAATACAATAACTAATTGACACTTCGGGTCCCGTCGTCTTCCGACTGAGATCCGAGTTTTACCGATGGAAACATATTATTCACTATATCTGTATGCAATGCGAAGCGAACGACGCATCTTCGGCTAACATCGTGTGACTCCGTATCGTGTGACAGTGTGCCATCGTAGTTTGATTTTACTCCCCATAATTTTTCATACCCCGGGCTTATATATGAAAATCGATTCTTAAGGAGTAAACTCCAAAGGCTTTACTCTCGACATATTGTCAGAAATGGTTCGACACGTGTCCAACTCGTATGGAGCGTGGAAGCCCGTTGTCCCATCCGGAGGCGGATTGTCCCTAAGGCAAACTAGGCTTGTGCCTGGAGCCCGAGAGGTTACAAGGGGGCGCGCACATGAAACCGCGGGGCTAAGTAGTTAGTATAAGTACTACTTAGTTGCAATTTACAGGGTTAGTGTCTATAAGCCCAGATCTCGATTCGACTATATATCGATACGACTAAATCGCGATTGGACCAGATATCTATAAGCCCAATTCTCGATTCGACTAGATCGTGATTTGACCGAGTCTCGATTGGACTAGGTACATCTCAATAAGGCTGCATTGCCATTTGACTAGATCGGTATTGGACTATTATCACGTTGACAGTACCATTACCATGAGTTGCGCAAACCGCTCTCGCTAGCGTAAACTATCGCGCGGTCCCTTTTACTTATATCAGCAACTAGCAGTACCATTACCATGAGTTGCGCAAACCGCTCTCGCTAGCGTAAACTATCGCTCGGTCCCTTTTACTTGTATCGGCAACAAGCAGTACCATTACCATGAGTTGCGCAAACTGCTCTCGCTAGCGTAAACTATCGCTCGGTCCCTTTTACTTGTATCGGCAACAAGCAGTACCATTACCATGAGTTGCGCAAACCGCTCTCGCTAGAGTAAACTATCGCTCGGTCTCTTTTACTTGTATCGGCAATAAGCAGCATTTCCGATAGATTTCGATAGCGAGAACGGTTTGCGCAAACTTATGGTAAGGGCTTAGTATTTCCAATAGTACGCTAGCGAGTACGTTTTGTGCAACTCATCGTAATGGTACAGTACCATTACCATGAGTTGCCGAAAACGTACTCGCTAGCGTAATCTATCGGAAATACTGCTAGTTGCCGATACAAGTAAAAGGGACCGAGCGATAGTTTACGCTAGCGAGAGCGGTTTGCGCAACTCATGGTAATGTTATAGCGGCCCTAACATGCATGACACAAAGATAAGATAGACCGTCTTATCTCTAAGTGCGTCTCTCTCACACTAGTGCCGACGAAATAGATAGTCATAGTGATCAACGGGTTTAATTTATCCAATGGGCCACAGTTGTATAGCATAGCCGCGTCTATGTATTATATGTGTGTAAATAACTGTTAATTTAACATTGTTATTTTCAGCGTTAGATTTCTGCCAAGGCGAGAGTGGGAACGGCCTCGTCCACTACTCATTTTTAAACAACTCTTCTGCCATCGTCCCCTACCTATACGCCGTGGGATCCACATTGAAAAGCATCGAAAACGCATGCGCCTGGCTTCCCGACTATTTGGTTCCAGCTACCTTCACACATGTTCTATATCATAAGGAGTTCCTGATAGAGACCATACCAGACTTGGAGGGTGAATGCAACAGAGTGTATACGCGTAGAGAGCAGAGCGCACAAGGGCTGAGTGATGAAAGTGGGCAAAGCGACCAAAGTGGACTTAAGAACAACGCTGAGCCGGGAGTGAATACGACATCGCAAAATTACAGCAGTTCATTGGCTTCCGTAAGTAGACGACCATCGTCTATATGTCAGTGGCGCAGGCTGCCTACAAGCCGACTCCTGACGACTTTACCAAACTAGAAAGCTACGGCTAGCTGTCAGTGAATTCCATTTTACTCTAACTAAATGTCAGACTCGCACGTACGGTTTTAATTCTTACCGGCTTCCCTTAGGAAATATTTCACGCTTCGCCACTGCTATATGTAAGCCGTCATCATGAACTTATGGACTTATTTCCAATTGATTTTATCCTCTGCCTTCCGTTTAACTTCCTCACGACACGATTCTCTTTTTTACCCGACTGCAGCGAATCAAAAAGGAGGGTTATGTTTTTCGCTCGTATGTATGCATTTCTGTGGGATTCTTTATTAATGTTAAGTTTGTCAAGTTTGTAAGTATTATGGGATAATGTAAAAGTAATTTTCGTAAAAGCCGTTGGGCCTTATCTTAGAATGGATTTAACGTTTTGAACGGCGCCACAGTCGGCTGTAGGTGACAGCAGATTTTCGTGCCCCTGACGCCACGATATGCCGTTTTCCATACATTTTGTCGGCTACAGCCGTCACTCGGCGTCTGTACGCTTTCTCGCATTCAGCCGTGGCGTTCAAAAGGTTAAACGAATGAGTTGCGTATACCGCGTACTGTACCGATACCATGGACCAATAATACAAGAAGACTGTCAACTGTCAACATTGAAGCGTACATCGGAGCTTTGACCCGCCATCTATCGACGAATTTTTAAATTTAGGCCGTAATTCGTTCATACAACTATGGTTTCTTCCGAACAACTGCTAGGTTTTACAAGAAACGTGAAAAAAGCCGAATCAACGACAGTTTGAAGACAAAAATGATTTATTGTAATTTAATTTCATTGGATATAACCCAGGGTAACTCTAGTAGCGTCATCTAGTGACAAGCTTCCGAACTACGATCCGATAATTTTTTTTGTAGCGCCATCTAGCTAGCTTTTCCGGCGTACGCTCAAATGTATTGAGGTTGACAGTCCTTTTGTATTATTGGTCCATGGCGATACTTTATTTCTGTTTAAGGACCCACAAGCTGCAAGCACTGAAGCTACGCTAAGCTGCAGGGCGCAACATCGTGCAGGCTGGACCGAACACTCTGCGTCCTAACACGCCAGAGGGAGCGAGCGTCGCCGTCAGCAAACCGCACGCTCCGCTCTCCTAAAATACGAGAGGGCGTGAGCGTCGCCGTCGGCAACGACACCGTCACGATCACGTCTATCCGCACCGTCACGTCTGCGTCACTATTGAATTACCACGGGCATTCACAAATTGAAGTTATCATTATAAAAATACTTTAAGCCTAAGGTGTTAAACTAGAATCCATAATTCAGCGAACTAAATTGATAGGCAAGCGTTGCCAGGTATGGATTAAATTTAAATAGAAAATAAATGCAAAATCCTGGTTTCATAATAAGTTTTATTACAATTCAAGGTGTTGTCGATAAGTGCCGAGAGTCCCGCCTCTCGGTTTATCTATATGTACAACCATGGACGAATAAAGCGAAAATCGATTATTGATCATGCTGCCTTAAAATCATAACGTCTACGTGAAATTTAGCCTAAAGCATATATTGACTAAGAAGCAAAATGCCTACCAGGCAATATGACTAACGACAACCTTTACAATCTTTATCCTTATCTTTATCTTTATCCTTAGACAATCTTTAGACAATTTGCTGCTTAGGTATTATTGTAATTTAAGCATTTTGCTTGGCAGAGACTTTGATCTTTAGACTATTTACTGCTTAGGTAATTTGCCACATAGACATTCTTTTTAGTCATTTTGCTTCGTAGACGAATTGCAAGTTAGACGTTCTGATCAGGAAGGCAAAATCCAGCGTTCCTAGGATGGTGTTACGCCATCTAGCCTAAACAAGCATGCGAAGCAGAGGGTTGCTAGTTAAAAAAAAAGTTATATTCAATATAATTTAATAATTCACATGTATTTAATGGAATTTGTTAAGGAATGTACACTGTCGTCCAACGGGTATTCTGGATCATTTACGGCTCGTCCTGGAAATTCAAAATGGCGTCGTTATAAAAAAGTTAACCAAAGTTTTTGAAAGGAAAGTATGGATCAAGCCAAAACACCCAAAAGGCCCGGTCACATTGTGGCGCGGCGCGACCGCAGCGTGACGCCATCTGTTGTCTTGTATTGGAAGTAAGGAGTCACACATATCAAGCGCGCGCCGCGCTTGCCGTGTTAATTGACTTTATAAATAAATTATGATTTATTAACTTATATATGCAACGTCTGTTACGACTTCGAATTTTCGCAATATTTTATATTTGTAGAAATTTTCCCCTATTGAATTTTCAACATCAGGCGGCCTCACGTCCATATAAAATGTAAGGCAGTCAGCGCTCTTTTTACAAAGGGCGAGATGTATCATCATAGCATGCATTCGAGATAATCTCACAATCGAGATTAAACGTCAGTGCATACAGTCGTTTGACATAACTGTATGAATCTGACGTTTAATCTCGCACCGAGAACTGAGGGCCTGGACCCCAATTCTCGGGGCTTTCGAAATAATGTCACACGTGAGATTATACGTCAAGTTCATACGGTTGCGTTAAAAAACTGTATGCACTGACATTTGATCTCACGTGTGACATTATCTCGATGCACCGAGAATTGTTGTCCTTTTACTGAAAGGGTTACATCAGTTACATGCTATAATTACCGACTTACAGTGGCCCTGCATGCAGTGCTTTGCATAGTTCACTTTATTTGGCGGTTGCATTTTTTTTTAATTTCTTCTGAGACCATTTAAAATCAAATAGCTGATATTATTTGAATTAATCTTATAAAATTGGGAACTACATGCAAATAAAAGCAATTTCGTATCATACAATTATATTTTCAAAGGTGGATAATGACTATATAATTATTTTACATAATATCCAAAATGGCCGCGGAAATACAAAATTTTAAATATATATTTACATTTACCAATTGTCTATTGGCTAAAGGAAAAACGTACCAAAAACGTTAACGTACAGACAATTCGGCGCGCTTCCAGACATTTATTTTTATTTTTAATAATAATATTTTAAAATCATTTATAAAACAAAGACCAATATGTAAACAAGTTCTTGGTATTCAATAGACACGATATTGTCATATAATTGAAAGTTGTGAAATGCATAGCTGAGCACAAGATTGTTAATCCGTTAATCGTTAATTAACGAAGTTAACATTTCGAGTTTCGATAATCTTTTAAGTTAACTTTAAAAATTGTTAACGGGCTCCTTAACTTCCGTTAAAACAAAGTACATTAAACTTTAATTAAGTACCTACTATTTGCCGAAAGGACACCGCGCGGCTTATGTTGAATGAAAGTTGTATGAAAGATTATTATTATTATTATGTCACATGGATTTTGATTGATTTTATAAATGTGTCATGTCCTGCCTAAACTTCCATAGCCCATACCAACATTGTTTTATAACTATTCACTAACGCAGCGACATATAAAATGCAACTTCTATTACGAGTTAACCATTAACGATTAACGTTACCTTACGTTAAATCTTCCGAACGCTTTAACGTTTAACAAAATTTACTTTTTTTGTAACGTATCAGGGATTAACGAAGATAACTATTACATTAATAGTGCCCAGCTATGGTGAAATGATATCTCTATATTTCAGTCAATATTGCATGAAAGGAAACGCCGAATACCAAATCTTATGGCCACTTCAAAGTGACTTTGAGTAAAGTGACGTTTGTGAATATTTTGACAGAATTTGCTTTAGGTATATCGCAACTTATTATGCTACGGTATAGTAGCCTTTATTAACGTGACAGCAATGGCAGCATCGTAAAAAGTACCATACACAACGCTTAATGTCACAATCCAGGGGCTCCCCTTTCTGCTCCGATGGATTACTCCGCCACTGCCAATCAGGGCTGTTTTCCTAACACGACGATTCAGTGCGTATACGCATGTTCGCGCGTCTTCGATCATGGTCTTCGACACAACTCTGCCAAGGCACCTAACACCGCATAACGAAATAAACGAAATTTCTGAAGAGGCCACCAGTTCTGAATGACCTTTACCCTCACCGCAGACATAAGTCAGTTATCAAATTGCTCTAGGACATTTAAAACCAAATATTTAATTTAAAAAAAAAAACCATCTACTTAAGAATAAAGTAAGGTTACAAAAAGTTATCATTTGTAGGGCGATTTCAATATTTTAGGCATATCGTGACTGGCAGCGGGGGTCGCCCGGCTAGATATCGTGACTGGCAGCGGGGGTCGCCCGGCTACATATCGTGACTGGCAGCGGGGGTCGCCCGGCTACATATCGTGACTGGCAGCGGGGGTCGCCCGGCTACATATCGTGACTGGCAGCGGGGGTCGCCCGGCTACATATCGTGACTGGCAGCGGGGGTCGCCCGGCTACATATCGTGACTGACAGCGGGGGTCGCCCGGCTACATTCTGTTGAATACATAATCTATGCCTGAAATCTATGAAAATTCGTCAACTTATCCCGAGCCACTAAGAATGCCATGGTAACAATCAAGAGCGTAGCGAGGTACTGGCAGGGTGTGGCTGCCCCTCCTAGAAAATGCAGTTTGTCACTGATGTACACAGTGGGCCATAAGTTTTTGCAAATAGCAACACAGATTTTTTTCTAAACTATTAATTGTGCGGTACAACGGATGACGGGAAATTAAACGCCTTTTTGTACATTTTTGACTATGATGGACCGTTTCACAGGAAACCATCGTGGTTATTGTGTTAAACACTTTTCAAAAAACTAGTCTTTCGTTACTATGCGATGCCTTTTTAGGATTGAATATGGATTACGCCGTAAAAGTTAGTGTTCCAGCATCAATTTAATCAAAGTTGTGGTCAATAAGTTTAAAGAAACTGGTTCAACAACGAATATTAAGCAAACAGGACGGTTACGTACCAGAAGTGATGATTGTCAGCATCTTTTCATACAATTGCAGGAGTGCCGGCAACAAGACAGAGCTCATTTAGCCTACAGTGGTTTTACTAATTAAAAATTTATTTTATATTTATTACTAAATACCTAAAAAAATTGCATTTGTAGTTTTGCCTCTATCATGTTTCTAAAAGTGCAAAAACTTACGGCTTGTATATTTGTTTTTCATTTTTAACGTAACCTGTCCCGTTGCTCGTGCAGCATGTACCATGGGTACATTCCCCAACATAATCCTGGCTACGCTCTTGGTTACAATCTCACTCTCAGTCACGCCCGGCTCCGGTCACACCGGGGCAAAGGTATCGCGACACTAATCACCGCACAGTTCACATAACACTAAGAGTCTTTGGCACACAATCATACCATGTTCCGCCCGTTATCACCCGCTATCCGGTTCACAATCTGAAAAAGAACAGGATTCATTAAAAAAACCGGCCAAGTGCGAGTCGGAATCGCGCACGAAGGGTTCCGTACCATTATAATCCAGAAAAAACAAAAAACAAAAAAAAAAACAAGTGTGTTGTATGCGAGCCCCCCTAAATATTTATTTTATTTTAATTTAATATTTATTTTTGAAGTTAATATAGATATAAATAAATATTCTGTGAATATTTCAAGTGTCTACCTGTTGCCGTTATCAGTATCGAGCCAAAACGAGCAAAAGAATCACGTATGTTGTATGGGAGCCCCACTAAATACTTATTTTATTCTGTTTTTTAGTATTTGTTGTTATAGCGGCAACAGAAATACATCATCTGTGAAAATTTCAACTTTCTAACTATCACGGTTCATGAGATACAGCCTGGTGACAGAAGGACAGACGGACAGCGGAGCCTTAGTAATAGGGTCCCGTTTTTACCCTTTGGGTACGGAACCCCAAAAAAGACAGAGTTAACTTGTGATCCCACACTACGCAAAGCCTGTATCGTGGTGACCGAGCAGGCTTAACATTCGGCATAGCGCGAGCGCTCGCAGCGCGCATTAATTCTAGTTGTCTTATGCTAAATTGCCAATTCTACAATAAATACAGTGAATTTGAGTGACCTAATAGAAACTTATATATAACTAATTACTGCTTTCCTATACACGTGTTTATAAGTGATTATTTTGTTGTAGTTGTTGTAGTATTTGTTATTGTTAGTGTGTGTTGGTGGGTGGAAGGAGTGTACATTATCTATTATCAAGCAAAAAACATCGTTTGTTTTATGGGAGCCCCTTTAAATATTTATTTTATTCTGTTTTTTAGTATTTGTTGTTATAGCGGCAACAGAAATACATCATCTGTGAAAATTTCAACGATCTAACTATCACGGTTCATGACATACAGCCTGGTGACAGACGGACAGCGGAGTCTTAGTAATAGGGTCCCGTTTTTCCGGGTACGTAACCCTAAAAATTACTGAGTCAATAGCGCACTGTTGGTCAGCAGCGCCTGCAAGACCTGCTGGCGAGTCGTTTGTCCCTTACACACTTGACTAGTTTGACAGAGACAAGCATTTGGAGTTGGGTCATATCTCATAGCCAAGACAGACAAGTTAAGTATAAACCATGTTTTTAATTATTTTAAACAGCATACGTTTTTATTATCTTTATTTGCAAAACAATCTCGTTTATTACATTTTGCATATTAAATGACCCAACAACACCGAACGCAACGCGTCATAACGAATAATTCGATGCTAATTCTTGTTTCGTGTATTTTATTGGTGTAAATACGTAAAAGAGTGATAAATAGACACTAAAAGTGATTAATCAAGTGACTTATTGTTTTCAACTAAAAAGTTTGTGGTTAAATAGCGATAAAAGTGAATTTACCAAAACATAACCTCAAAATTCCAACACCTTAACTTTTCTTCGCTAAAAACCACCTACTAAAACATTATGTGCGGCATAATTATGTATGAAAAGGGTTAAATGGCTACATTCCAACCTATTACAATGGACAACAATGAAAAAAACCCAGACCAACTGCATAAAAACAATGACGTTGAACCAGCAACATCAAAAACATTAACGCAACAAATATTCCACAAAGGGATGTTTGTAAACAGGCCTCGGGCGTCGTCAATCGGCGAAATGCCATCAGCCCAAACTAATAAAGACCCCGCAGCCTCTGCTACATCAAAGATTCCACCCGTGACCAACTCAGACGGCCAAACTGTAAGCACTAAACAATCATGGCAGCGATCACCAGCTATAAGGAAGCGAAACCGGTCGTCTGACATAATTGAACCAAATCCAAACAAAAAAATTACAAAAACTGCAAAAATAGCAACGAAAAAACATCACAAATAAAGGTGGACAACAAATCCCTAACAACAATAGATTTTCGGGATTACAAAGAGATGCAGAGGATGCCTCACCAACATCTCAAAATAACCTACGCAAAACCGAGTCAAGACCACCACCAATTCATCTTTATGGAATAGAAGATGTAACAAAACTAACGGAGCTTCTGGAACAAGTGACCGAAAAAGAAAACTTTTCCTACACTATCCCAAATAAAAATAACCTGATATTATCCACACGTTCAACTGAAGCCTATAAAGCACTCATTGATCACATAAGGAATAATGGCCTCATTGGCCATACCTTTACACCCAAGGACCAGCGCTGCTACAAGATAGTCATTAAGCATTTACATCATACAACTCCCAAAGAGGCCATAGTAGAAGATATTGAAAAAACTGGCAATAAAGTCAGAGGTGAGATTATCTGCGCGCGCAGTAGATCCACTAAAGAGCCACTTAACACCTTCTTTGTTAATTTAGAGCCAAGCATCAACAATAAAAATGTCAAAAATATTGAATACATCTACAACATGAAAGTGAAGATTGAAGACCCTAAAAAGAAAATGGAAATAGCCCAATGTACAAGGTGCCAGCAATATGGGCACACTAAAAACAACTGCATGAGACCACACAGATGTGTAAAGTGTGGTGATGGACACAAAACTATGGACTGCCCTAAAAAAGACAAAACCACCCCAGCGACCTGTGCACTGTGCCTCGGAAACCACCCTGCGAACTATAAGGGATGCCAGGTCTATAAAGAGATCTTATCCAGAAAGCGGCAACAAAACCTAGTGAGAAGACCAGCAACTGTACAATCGCAACACACAGTGAACTACGAAAATCCTCAAGAATTCCCTTCACTGCCCCAAAGATCCGTGCGCAGCTATGGAGAAATGACAGCAAGCTGTGAAATTCCTCAAGAAATTCTCCAAACGAATCAAAGGCCTATCCACAGCTATAGTAGAATCACAGCAAGCAATCGAGATAAGAGTGAATTTACCATACCCAGATCTATGAGTAGACCCAACTCTATTCCACAACCCGACATTCCAAAGCCCAGGGACTGGCCCCAGTCCCAGCCAAACTATACCATAGAGCAACTACTAATTAGACAAGCTGAAAAAATTGACTTACTACTTCAAAACATGGGAACCCTGATGGGCCTCCTAACAACCCTCATAGCTAGAATATAGTCTTCACCAGCTTTCGTATAGCAACCTGGAACATAAATGGCTTATTGCCAAATAAACATGAAATAGAAGCATTCATAGCCCAAAACAAAATTGATATTCTGCTCGTGTCTGAGACTCACCTCACAGATAAGAAGACTCTAAGAATCCAAGGACACTCGGTCTATTGTACAAATCATCCTGATGGAACAGCCCATGGAGGTACGGCCATAATAGTTAAAAACAATATTAAGCATCATTGCCTAATTGAATACAGAGAACACCACATTCAATGCACTGCAATCATGATTCATGATTGGCAAGGCAAACTCTGTATGGCAGCCACATACTGTCCGCCAAAACATCGAGTCAACGAAGCTATGTTCACAGATTTCTTCTTAACCTTGGGTGACAGATACATTGTGGGAGGGGACTGGAACTCCAAACATACTCACTGGGGATCCAGACTGATAACTACTAAAGGAAGAGAACTGTATAAAACCATCCAAAATAACAACCTTGATGTGTTAACAACATGTGAACCCACATATTGGCCTTCGGACCCTAAAAAAAATCCTGATCTACTGGACTTTTTTGTTTTTAAGGGGATCTCCTCACTTTATCTATGCGCAGAATCAAGCCTAGATGGATCATCGGACCACACCCCTGTCATAGCTACAATTAGTACTGGAGTTATATACAAAGATCAAAAGGAAAGACTCTATAACCATAAAACAGACTGGGAAAGCTTCAGAGAGTACCTCAATGAAAATATACAACTTAATATACCACTCAAAAATGAAGCGGATATTGAAAATGCAACCTTTGGCATTACTAACTTAATACAAGAAGCGGCGTGGCGTTCTACACCATCACTTGAAACCAGACAAGAAAATGCCAATCTGCCATTGGAAATAAAGAATTACATAAGCCAGAAACGAAAAATTCGACGACAATGGCATGCTAGTCGTAGCGCTCGGGATAAAGCAGCACTTAACAAAGCCCAAAAAGAGCTTAAAGAAATGATTACCGTATATGAAAACGACACACTTCAAGATCGTCTCCTCACGCTTTCCGCAAAAAAAAAAGACAACTACTCACTGTGGAAGTTCACCAAATCATACAAGAGACCTCAACAAGCCATACCACCCATAAAATCTGAAACTGGTACATGGGCTAGAACACACAAAGAAAAAGCTGAATTGTTCAGTCAATTTCTTGAAAACACGTTCAAACCTAATGACCCGGACCCATGCGTCTCTGAAAAAGAAATTGATGATATACTCATGACCGACCATCAAATGTCACCGCCTATAACACCAGTTACGCCCAAAGAAATATCTAGAGAAATAAATAGCCTCAAAGATAAGAAAGCTCCTGGCTTTGACCTTATCACATCTGAACTCCTTAAAAAACTTCCTAGAAAAGCAGTAGTGTTTCTTACAATACTGTTCAATGGTATCCTCCGACATCAGTATTATCCAAAGCTTTGGAAAGTATCAACAATAATAATGATAGCAAAACCAGGTAAACCACCAAGCGAGGTATCCTCACATCGTCCGATAAGCCTCCTCCCTGTGGCCTCAAAACTCTTTGAAAGAGTCATACTAAAACGGCTGAACCCAGTAATTGAAGAAAAGAAAATGGTGCCAGACCACCAGTTTGGTTTTCGGTCTCATCACGCCACTGTAGAGCAAGTTCACAGAGTCATACATAAGATAAGAGAAGCTCTTGAAAACAAAGAATATTGTTCTGCGGTATTCTTGGATATACAGCAAGCCTTTGACAGAGTCTGGCACAAAGGTCTGTGCTTTAAACTCAAAACATCCTTGCCACACACATTCTACATGCTACTAAAATCCTACTTGGAACAAAGGATGTTCCAAGTACAAAACGATGATCATACGTCGGGACTACGTAGTATAGAAGCAGGAGTACCACAGGGTTCTGTACTTGGCCCAGTACTGTACACATTATACACATCTGATCTACCGCAGAATGACAAGACTCTCACTGCAACATATGCGGATGATACTGCAATACTGGCAAGCCACAAAAACCCCGATGAAGCATCAGCAGCACTACAAAAACACCTAGACGACGTAGAAAGTTGGTTAAAAAAATGGAGGATCAGGGCTAGTGCTACCAAGTCCAACCATATCACATTTGCACTCAGAAAGGGTGACTGCCCGCCTGTGGAAATGGGAGGTGTTACTCTGCCCCAGAAATCGTGCATCAAATATTTAGGTATGCACATTGACAGAAGACTCACCTGGAAGGAACACATACGGCTGAAACGACAAGAAGCTAATATACGGCTCAAAGACTTATACTGGTTGATCGGAAGGCAATCTAACTTATCCCTGGAAAACAAGCTCCTGATCTACAAATCGATTCTCAAGCCAATATGGACCTACGGGATAGAATTATGGGGCACAGCCAGTCAATCCAATGTTGAAATCCTACAACGATTCCAAAACAATGTGCTGAGAACAATCACCAAATCTCCCTGGTACACTCGAAACACAGAAGTTCATGAATACCTAGAAATAGAAACAGTTAAGGAAACTATCAGACAGAATTGCTCGAGATACAAGCTGCGACTTAACAAACATCAGAATGTGTTGGCCCATCATCTCACAGACACCACCAACAATACAGTCCGCCTAAAACGGGCTCACATCATGGAACTTGACAAGCGATGAGACCCATATGGAGTGACATGTCGCTGGACGTGCCAACTCTCAACCCTTAATGACCACCAACCATCTGATTATAGCCAACGGCTGATTGCAGAGAGATAAATATATTATTACAAAAAAAAAAAAAATTAAATGTATTATTATTATCATTAATGACTTATCAGTAAAACAAAAACAAAGTTTTACTTCAAATTTAAATGGTTTGACTTTTTACACCACTGTGAAGTCTTTACCCTGTCACGTGACTTTAATTAAACACCAGTCGCGACGAAAAATAATGAATCCGTCGCGATAAATATTTGGAGTACGCTAAAAATCATAAGAAACTGTGTGACTTCAATTCTTGCCTATATATTGTCACTCAGCTCTAGCCAATCAAGTCGTGCCATAGATTAAAAAGATTCACTGGATTAGCTGGATCAGCTGTCATGTCGGTTAGTTTGTTTATATTTAATTAACTACCTAAACGAATGGAATATAGTCAAGATATTTCAAATGCTGCTACCCATTTGCTATTGTTATGAAAACTGATGAGTGCACTCACCCCACTGATGATGGGCAGATTGAGCAGCGATCCCAACACTGGGACCATTCGCAGGAAGTTGATGGCGGCTGGCAGAAAGCCCCTGGAACATGACAGAACAATATTAATAAAAATATCAAATAATCATATTGATACATGCAGATTCATATTGATTCCTGTAATTTATGTCATATGTGATTTGATCAATCAGTTAGTCATAATAAAGCAAACCCCTAGGATCCTGGGGGAGACCGCTCACAGAGTCTTTAGGGAATGTTCAAAACGACTGGTGGAGTTGACGCGTGAGGCTGGCTCATATCTGGGCAGCAGATCAGCGTTGCCATCCAACGTTGCAACTGTCAGCGATGGAGGAAATCGGCTATAGATAGGAAGCAATGGAAAAAGCTAGGGGAGGCCTTTGCCAGAGGGCAAACTGAAGATAATTAGGACAAAAAATATATACATACATACACATACATATTATCACGCCCGAAATCCCTAATGGGGTGGGCAGAGCCACAAGACTACTTGTGGCCACGTTTGATTAATTAGTCCTAATATGGTATGATGAACCGTGTGGTGACAGGTGATCAGCCCATCGCCCATACAAATAGTCCACCATGTTGGAGAGGACCCTGTCCCTTAGTCGACTTTTACGACATGCCAGGATGATAAGCATCTGCACGCATTCTATGCTATTTCTTCACTCCCAGTGCAGCAGAGGAGGCAAAAAATATATAAATGTAGTTAAGAGGAGTGTGAACCTACGGCTTTTCATACAACAGGCGATAACGATTTCCACACCTTAAATATTAACCGAATTTGACCAATTTTTGATAGGTTGTCAGACGGAACAAAATCTAGGAAGATCAACAAAGTCAAATAATCGCCGAAATTAGTTTTTTATGAGAACACTAAAACTGAATTTATTAATTATAGTGCAAAAACCAAAACATATAGACCTAGATTTTGTTCTGACTGATAACCTATCAAAAATTGGTCAAAATCGGTTAGCATTTAAGGTGTAGAAATGCTTAAAGGAATCTGCGAAAATAAAGGGATTTATTATTATTATTATTACTATTTAAATGAATAAAGTTGTAAACCCGACCTCCCCCCATTGCCCCTACGAGTTGTATTTCCTTAAGCTTTTCAAAACTTATGTGCACATTTGAATATGATATTTATGAAAAACCTGCGAAGGAATCCATAGATGTGTGAGGATTCACTGGGTCCTAGCGAGGACAACTGGACTAGCTCTCTTAAAGATATGAGGCCTGGATGTCATTTTTTAGAACTAAACAACTACTCTTCCTTACCTAAACAGCAGCAAGAACCCGTAGATCTCAGCGATCATGCCGATCATGGGCCATCCCATCAGCACCACAATGATCCCACCGAAGAACGCCAGAGATGCCTTGATCTTGTGCCGTTGGAAGAAGAAGAAGAATGTCCGCTGGAGCCCGATCACACAGGCTAGACCACTGATGAATAGGATCTGGAAAGAAGTACATTGTGTTACAAGGATGAACAGACAGCAGTTACAAAGGCATATTTGATGCATGAATCGCAAGCAAGAACTTGGCATACTGTTTTTAACTTTCCAGTTTTAAATAGTCGAATTATTCACTATTTAACAGCAGTTCCAAAGTATATGGCTTTTAATGCAGCAGCACTTACATTGCCAATAGCCAGTAGACCCTTATCAAAGAGTAGCAGAACTCCAAGGAAGAGGAAGGTCATCCCGAACCCAGCCAGGCCCACTCCAATTTCTGAAAATTATAACATTTATTGGACGATTTGATTGTGATGACCTTCGAGATTTTTTCATTAAATACTAGCTGTGCCCGCAACTTCATCCGCATTGAGTTTGATTATCATTATTCCCTCGGGAACTTTTCAATATTCCGGGATAAAATGTATGTATGTGTTAATAATAATAACAATAATAATACCTTTTTATTTCAGGCACTAAGGCCCATAACATAAATAACTTAAAGACTAACATACATATAAGTAAAAATAAAACTAATCCAGGGTATAATCCAGGGAATAAACTATCTTAATTCCAAATTTCATCAAACTCCGTCCAACTGTTTTAATGGGAAGAGGTAACAAACATACACACACACAAAATTTCGCATTTATAATATTAGTAGGATATACAAATTGAACTTGTGGACAATGTATACAAAGATTGAGTAATCAATTACTCATAATTGTTTGCCATATATGTATTGTAGTTTACCACCCAGGATGACATAACACAATAAATGTATCAATCAAAAGATAACCAGTAAAAACAATGCTGTAGATTCCCACTTGTTCTATGTCCCAGTTGTTAGTGATGACCATTGTTTTGTTAGCTGAACTGATAAGATCCTAACTTCCGAAGGAATAGCTGGATTTAGAATCAGATTGAAAGCAGTTCAATAGTTTCTGCGATTAGGCCATTCTGATATAGACCCTGCTTTGGCTTTTAGTAGGTCGATAATTTCTAATTAAATTCTAATTCGATTTTCATCATCTGTAAGTTTATATATAGGCCAATTTGGTCACTGGCTAAACAGTCAACCTTCTTGTTTGGAGGATAGAAAATATGGTAGTAACAAAAGGACTTTTTTAAATAGTTTAGTTTCATCAATTTAAAAAGAAATCACTGATTAATGCTGAAAATAGATAAGATGACAAGGTAATCAACAAATTGAATTGATAATTTTGAAATTTCATTTAAAAATTTGAGCAAAAGTTGAGAGAATTTAAGGTAACGTTGAGACAAGAATACTTACTTTGAATGTCTGTTATCTCAATCATGGTGCTGAATGCTTAATCGCAGTAGCTTTAAATATAACTACAACTCCCTATTTGACTAATAAAATAGTTAATTTAATCGACAACAAACTCATAACCTATCACTCCACGTCATTTTAGCAATCGAATTTCTTAACTGTCAAGTAACGCTGCGTTCCATATGTGAAAACATTACCGATGCCCCTTTTTGTTGAACGCGATTACAAAATATTTTGATCGTGGCTGCACTGCTTTCCTAATAGTTATGTTGCCAGGGTATAAAATTAGCATGGATGAGGTAAGATTCCGCGGTAGCTATTTTTTAATGATGAATAATTATCAGTTTATTCTTTAGGCAGTACTTTATTGTACATTCAATTATTTTTTGGAGGTTAATATTCTCTTCTGGGATTTGGTCTTAACGTGATCTTGCAAAATTGCAACGGTAAAATCAGGAAATTTTATGTTTTACGTAGCAACACTAAAGCTAACCTAAATTAATCAATGGAAAACCGCGTCCTTTCTTGCGTTTTCCAAGTTTGATTGACTATTATCGTTGAATTATTATAATCTGACGGAGCTTTTTGTAAAAGCTAGTTAAGTGATCTTTAGTTAATACGCCTCAAGCATTACCTTAAGCCAAAACCCTTTACTTTCAGTATTATCGTGTGATTTGTCCACTTGTCTTAGAGGTGTTATCCTTGTAATTTGTCGATAGCTTTCATATTTCTGTGAATAATGGCGCGTGGAACAGGACGAGGAGGCCGCGGGATGCCGGGACGCGGTGGAATGGGGCGCCCGCCCTTCAATAGGCCGCGAGTTATGTTGCTGAGGCCGCCTTTTGACTTGATTATGGCTGAACCCGCCTTCCCTAGATGTAAACCAGCCGCGGACGACACAGCCCTAACTCAGGTAATGTGGTGATTATTTATTTATTTGCTTTTTATGTGTCAACAAAACAGGAAATTTCGAGCATTGGGCCCATTGCACAGTAAAAACTAGCTAATAAGTACTACTACATATTAGTGATTATGTGATTATTACTAATACTATGAGCTGGTACTCACTCATTTCTCTACCCACGGGACATAAATAGCGTCATATCTTTAGATAAAACAGTATCATGAACTTATTTCTGTACGTTTTGCATACACTAAATATATACAGAACAGTTTTCTTATACGTGCAAGTAAAAATTTGAATAACCTAACAAAAAAGCTCGACATTGATGTATTTAATATTAATACCCAAACTATGAGGCGTACTTTAACAAACACTTACTTTGAATGAGCATGCCCTTACCCTTACCCTTATCCTTATCCTTACCCTTACCCTATCTATCCTCAGTACTTAATTACTTTGTTTGTATTTATAGCATTTTTTGTTTTATTACATGCCCTTGCTTGTCCGCTTTTCCGCTGACTTTATTAATGCTACCCTCTTAATGATAATTTTAATTTGTTCTTGTTCATTCTTAGTTTGTGCATTAATGCCGACTTTCTGCAGTGTTGCACGTTATTTAATGTATTCCTATCGGTGAGAACCTGTAATTGGCTTTTTTTAATTTTTTTATTTAAGTTTCTAAATTGCTTGTGTAAGCTGTTGGTTTTCCATAAATAAATAAATATCTCTATGTTGACTCTTGCAGGCACTCCTCAAAAGACATACAGAGCTGTGCCCCACACCAGTAGAGCAGTCTGCGGTGCTCAGCCTCGTCACCAAGCTGCAAACAGTCCTGGACAACCTGGTCGTGGCTCCCGGAGACTTTGCTGCTTGTGTAAGTATCTGCCAAGAGATTCGGGAATTGCTTCCCCAAACAGAATTGAAGTACCTTTGTAGTCACAGAAGAACTAGCTATAGACATAATTCGTTATTAGTATTCTAATAACTTCAATCACTGCTTACATAATTTGCGCCAGCATTCTGTGAGAGTGCAGTACTTCCTGGTCGAGCTGGTCCGTTTATGAACAGTATTAATCTTAATCTAGTAAGGATTATGGTTGTGAAACTCAGGCATTGAATAAACAGCTACAAAAAAAAAATGCCAATTGTTAAAGAGTAATGGAATGGAAGCATCATAGGTCTTAAACTAAAAGACAAAATTCGAGTCCCTGGGTCACAAAAATTATATTAAAAACAAATCTACCTGACATTACACCAGAATTTACCTACAGAAGAGGGTTGGACAGGGCTTCTATGCGACATTGCCTTAGCGATATATATCACAATGGTTCTACAATGCCACCTTTGCTGTCAAGTTAACCTTTTGACCGCCACAGCCAGCTGCAGCCGTCAGCGTATACAGTTGAAATTCGTGTTACTTCTCAGACATGCTTCGCGGTCAAAAGGTTAATAAGAGCTACTGTATCATGGCATAATTTATTATTATTATTATTTATTAACATGCAAGCAGTTGTAGCAACTGATAAATGCCTGTATCCAGCTATTCTGTAATCGGGTGCTTCTTGTATGAATGTTGTACTTGTCCAGTCTATTCTTGAACTAATTGACATTCAGCGCTGAGACCACTGCTTCTGGTAGTTGGTTCCGCTCTTTAACCATTCTGTTGCTGAAGAAGTGCTTGCGGGGATTATTGTGCGATACATCAGCAACAAGTTTAAAAATCAATTTGCGATATCATTTAGACAACGTCAAATACAGACTCTGGTCATATGATGTGAAACACTCAGATTGACTGCCAGTCCACATTGTAGAACGGTAGCTTGTGACACACAACAATCGATAATTTTGGAGGAGGCATATGCCAAAACGCACACTGAAATTAGAGACGTTTCATAAAGTGATTATATCAATTGTAACTAATATAATATATTTTGAATTAAAAAGCTATATAATTATTATAAAGATAGCTGTTTGGATACACCCCTTGCAAATCAATGGATCTGGTTTTCCATCAGCAGCTCTAACATGAATGACACAAACATAAATTAAACCCGTTTATCTCTATGACTATCTCTTTCATCAGCACTAGTGTGAGAGAGACGCACTTAGAGATAAGATGGTCTATCTTATCTTTGTGTCATTAATGTTAGGGCTGCAGAACATTTTCAAACATTTCTACAAAGTACTAAGTGTGTTGTTTCTTTCAGCAACTGGAGGAGGTCCGTCAAGTCGGATCGTACAAGAAAGGCACAATGATGGCAGGCAAGAACGTTGCTGATATTGTGGTCATCATGAAGACGCTGCCCACCAAGGAGGCTGTGGAGGGGCTGGCCAATAAGGTATTGTTTTAAAACCGCTGGATGCTAACATTATCCCAAAATAAGATTTTTCTTTGGTATAAATTAGAGATGCAACGGATAGTGGTTTGGCCGGATACCGGATATCCGGCATGGCCGCTGGCCGGATAGCCGGATATCCGGCAACTGGATATCCGGCTGCAAATTAGCTATCTCTAAAGTCATGTTAGCTGGCGCGGCCTTCACGCGGCGACCAAGTTTCAACTTGTTACAAATTGTAAGTGCGGGGAAGTCCGTTGAGGTGCAATACGCGCTCGATTACGTCAGTTGGGAATATTCAAACGTGCAAATCCTGATGTTAAATGAAGTTTTATGTTTAAATAACAAGAAACTAAGCTTAAATTTGATAACTGACGTGAATTTCGTTTATATCTGATGGTTTTTTATTGGTTTTATCCTATGTCTGATGCAAGCTTTAACTATCCGGTATCCGGCCGGATACTGACTCACTATCCGGTATCCGGCCGGATACTAAAATCATGGCCGGATAGGCCGGATACCGGATAGTAACCGGATATCCGTTGCATCTCTAGTATAAATACATATGATACAACATATCACAAATACTTATATATATACTAGCTGTGCCCGTGACTTCGTCCGCGTAGAGTTTGACTATCGTTATTCCCGCGGGAAGTTTCAATTTTCCTGGATAAAAAGTAGCCTATGTGTCAATCCAGGATATAAGCTATCTCCATTCCAAATTTCATCAAAATCCGTCCAGCCGTTTTAACGGGAAGTGGTAACAAATTTACAGATAAACTTTCGCATTTATAATATTAGTAGAATTATTTCTGTTTGTAAATTTTGGAATTGATATGTTGCTTTGTACCTATTTTTAATTTTTTGTTTCTCTGCATTGTTTAAGTTATAGTTTAGTATTGTTTATTGCAAACACAATCCTGTATTGTTAATGAGTATGAAATAAAGAAATAAAAAAATAAAAACAAAAACCTGTGCGACGACTGCCATTTTGGTTCAAGTTGTGTGCCGGACGTTGCCGTGCCGGTGTCGTACTTGTCAGAACGTGTTTTCTTTTTGGCAAATAGTAGGTACTTAATTAACGATTAACAGACATTAATTGTTTCAACGGAAGGTAATGAGTCCATTAACAATTTTTAAAATGAACTTAATACCCAATCTGTTAATCGAAATGTTAACTTCGTTAATTAACGGATTAACGGTATTCACATTCTAATTTATTGCTTTTAGTCGGGTCGGGTCAAACATTTACTGTTTTGTGTTGGTACCATGAGCGGAATGATTTGTTCAGGTGACAGAGGACCTCAACAAGCTGATGGTGGCGGAGGCCCTGGGAGTGGCGACGTGCGCGTGCCACGAGCGCGGGTTCACCGTGCAGGCGCCCGCGGCCGCCGTGCGCATCCTCGTCACCACGCTGCACCATAATCTGAGGAAGCTGGAGCCCGAGGTCAGTCGACATAGCTTCAAATTAGTTTTGAAATAGCTGTTATTTATCTATTGCAATAAGTAATGTTCTTTTAAGGGTTCCGCACCTCGAAAGGAAAAAACGGAACCCTTATAGGATCACTCGTGTCTGTCTGTCTGTCACAGTCAATTTGCTCCGAAACTACTGGACCGATTGAGTTGGAATTTGGTGCACATATGTAAGTTGGTGAATGCAACACGGACGTGTAACGTAAATAAATTAATTTTAAACGTTTGGGTGGTAAATTAGAAAATTAAAAAAAAAAGTTACGCAAACTATATCATGTGACATATCAAATGAAAGGGCTTATTGAGAGGATCTTAAATTTTTTTTGTTTTTAATTTTAACATAAATGGTTTAGAAGTAATTTAGGAAACTAGGCGAAAATTGACCAGGCCTAAAATTATGAAAAAAATACGAGAAATAGTTCTTTACCTATAGATTACAGGAAAACCTATAAGAAGTCTATGGTATTTAAAGTAACCTAGTAAATTTCAGATTGTTTTGACGAATAATGGTTATTTTACTCGAATCCTTATGCATGACACACTCTGGTATAAACAAAAATGTGTGTTCATCAGATTCAGCCCTAAAAAAGTTGGGTACAGCCACCTGAAAATAGTAAATTTCAGATAATCAAGTACGGAACGGAAACCTCTCCGCGCGAGTTTAACTCCGGTTTTTTTAAAGAGTATTTTTGTATTGTCCTGTGGTTAAATGTGTTTTTGTTGGCAGGTGCACCTCGAGTACAAGGTTATCAACAGCCACCTGGCGGCCATCCGCCACTCGCGCTGGTTCGAGGAGAACGCTCACCACTCCTCCATCAAGGTATGAAACTGTTTACCTTACTTATTAAGAGGAGTGTGAACCTACGGCTTTTCATACAAAAGGCGATAACGATTTCCACCCCTTAAATGTTCACCGATGTCATGGACTATTAATACAAAAGGACTGTCGACCTCCATACATTTGTGCGTACTCCGGAAAAACTAGCTTCCCTGGCTAATACTAGATGGCGCTACAAAGAAATATATTGGATCGGAGTTCGGAGGCTTGTCACTGGGTGACGCTACTAAAGTTAGCCTGGGAGATATTCAATCAAATTAAATTAAACTAAATCATTTTTGTCTTCAAATTGTCGTTGATTCGACTTTTTTTACGTTGTTTTTGTAAAAAGTAGCAGTTGTTCGGAAGAACGCATAGTTGTTTGAACGAATTACAACAACTTGATCGATACGATACAAAAAAAATCGTGAAGTTACGTCTGAAATCCTCTTTAAACAATTTTTTTAACGTATGGGTCTATAAATGAAAATGCCCATACTAAGAAAAATACTACATAATTTATATTTTCACCCATATCATAAAACCTCCATAATGTATTCAAAAACTGTAGGAAATTAACAGCATTATTACAACCAATTTTACTATGAGCTGTGGTAGTAGGTAAAATCTATACTGTAATGTTATTACAGTATTAATTTTTGTTACGTTATGAGTTTAAATTTGGAACAGCTGTCAAAACACAAGTGGGTCTCTATCCATAGATATTAAAATTGTTATCGATACGAATCATCATTTTTTTTTATATATTAACCGCACGACATTTGATTTCGAGTGCCATGAGAACAGGGACTTCATTCATTTGTCTATGATTTAAAAAAAAGCATTCGGGCTGATGGAGGGTCAATGGGAATTGCCGCCATTACTGTTGTCATTTGTTTGTTTGTTGGTTTTTTGCTGATACGAAAGTATAATTGTAAAAAGTTGTTTGTAATTTACATTTTAGTTGAAAATATGAATAGTAGTGACTCCGAGAACGATGTGAAAACTCCGCCGGATATGGTAAATGCAGGCACGATTGCAACAAATAACTTGTTGCCAGAAAATATTGTTTCTGAACACATAATGGAGAATGACAGGACCGACAGGCGAGTACACTCGTATTTTAAGGCCTATCATTGGCTCTTGTCAGCGTTTTAAATGGTAACGCGTGCAGGTGCTGATCCGGCTGCTACGCGACATGTGCGCGCGCCACGCGGGGCTGGCGCCGCTCACGCCGTGGATGGTGGACCTGCTGGCGCACCACTGCATCATGAGCAACCCGCAGCGGCAGGCGCTGCCCGTCGCCGCGGCCTTCAGGTACACCCAAGGATTACCCTGAATTCAGGAGGATATACTAACGCGGTTATGGTTTTCGTCAGGTAGCTAGAAGGGTGTACCGCTCTTTAGGCAAAATATTTTTCGCCAAATTTCACTTCTCAAAAAACTTATCGCAGTAGTTTCATTTCCCAAACGAGTCTTTAGCATACAGCAGGACCTCTTTAATCCGAACCCCAAAAATTTACCCCCGTTCGGATCCGTGGAGCGTTCGGATTATAGTTTATAGGGTATTTTTTATGAAGTAAAACTTATAGTATTGTGAAATTTGAAATGTATATTCATCTATAAACATTATACATATGTATTTATTAAACTTTTTTAAAGAAATCCAATATTTTAGTTTGTCGGGAGGTATTTAATGACAAATAAAAAGCTTTATCGCGCGCGCGTGAAAAAGCGTGGGCGGGGGTGAGGCGTTCGGATTACAGAGGTGTTCGGATTAGACGGGGTTCGGAATACAGAGGTCCTGGTGTATTTACATTTCGCATTTTATTAATTTGGTCAAATTATCATTGGCATCATTCTACTTTGTCAAGTTTTGTTAAGACAAGCGTTTATTAGGCAAACTTTTCTTTTGGTTAATATTATTTTCCATAAAAATGTAAAGAGGGGGAGAGGGGCGTAGCCCCCACAAGGGCACAAGGGGAGGGTGAAGATCCCCGCAAGAGAAGGAAAAGAATTAGCGATGTAATGTGTAATATTTTCGGGGATAACCTTTTAAGTGCGGTGTACTGAGTGTACATTAAACTAGTGACGTCCCCCGCAGGCGCGCGCTGTCGCTGCTGGCGGGCGGGCTGTTCCTGCCGGGCTGCGCGGGGCTGTCGGACCCGTGCGAGGCGGCGCACGCGCGCGCGCACACGGCGCTGGACCTGCAGGCGCAGGACAACGCCGCGGCCACCGCGCAGACGTGAGTATGAAGAGCACGGCGACGCTGACGCCTCTCACACAGGTTTCGCGGCCGCTTTTTACTGGCCTATTTCTGCCGGGTTAGAGATCGTCCATTAATCATGTGAGGCTCGAGAGAGAGAGAGTGGGAACGTGTTCGGAAATCACAATCAATAAATGATATCACGTGTATTTATTTTTTCGTTAAAAGTGCGATTTGTAATGCGAAAAGCGGAGCGTGACTTTGGCGTGGTGAACAGTGGCTAAAACACAGCATGTGATTAATGGACGACCCCTTATCTGTTGTGCGCACGCATCTCGCGACGCACGAGTCAACGCGCGGGCGCGGCACAGAAGTGACTACAGTGTGGCGCTTTTGGCACAGATATTTCAGCCGTATTGCATCATCGCTACCAGCTAGACTGGCCGAAAACCGATGGGGATTTTAATTAAAAGTCAAAGTCAAAATATCTTTATTCAATTTAGGCTTTTTTACAAGCTCTTATGAAGCTCCAGGAAGCTCCTCCTACCACCGCTTGGGAAAAAAACGTCTACTGAGATTTTTAGAAAACAGTACACATATAAGTTAACAAGTAGACACCCCAGTTGGTACGCCCATCGAGACCCAGGGATCGCCAGTGCAAGGAAGAATTAATTCCAAACATCCTTGTCCATAATGTAGTCTTTATAGTTAATTGGGGTTAAGTTAGTTATGGCGCGGTTAGTACAGATACTTTTGTTAATATACCAAACATTTCTTTTCAGTCTCCTCCGCGTGGTAGCTCGCGGCGGTCACCGCTACGTGCTAGGGCTCCAGGCCTTCGAGGGCGGCAAGGACATCTCCAACGAGATCACCGTGTGGGACGGGGTGGTCGTGTCGCCGCTCGCGCCTGCCTACAGCGACGTGCCTGAGCCCATGGACACCGACGACAAAGGTGGGAGTCGTGACGGAAGTCACGGGCGATGACTATTGGTGTCAGATTGATTTCGACCTGACTATAGATTTAGTTTTATTTTATTTCTCAAATTAAATTACATTATATTCAGTACATATTAAAATATATGAATTCAAAGTTGACATCGTCAAAACATTAAATAATAAAATAATAAAAAATATAAGAATATAAAAAATAAAATAAGAATAATAAGTTGAATATAAGTCGTCACAAATTAATCATCAACAATTTAAATTAAAACTAAAATTTAAAACAACACTATCTAAACATTAATTCAATTATCACACATTAGTAATAAGCGATTTATAATAAAAATAGTAAAGTCAGTCATAAATTTAAATTCAGACTCAATTAAATGTCAACCCCATATACTCATTGAATGAGTATATGGGGTTGCTCAATAAAAGGTTCTTTAGTTTGCGCCTAAATGCTTCATCAGATGTTTCTGATCTGGGTAGACGCTCGTAATAAGTAGGACCTATTTATTATTCGCGGGTTCTTTTTCTCTAGCGCCATGCGTTGAGGGAACGTTTTTAAGCGTCCAGCTCAGATACCTTAACCAATGTAAAAAGAGCGCTGACAGTCATACATTTTATATGGCCGTCAGCGCTCTTTTTTACATTGGGCTAGGTATAGTTAGTTACAAGTTATCACACACATATCAGCTCGGCAGTTGATCAACATTGCTTCAACTCGAACCGTTCAGTATTCTTTGTATAAAACTCTATACTACTTGCCATACCCTACCTCAGGTGACAGTAAAGGTCCTTGTTAAAGAGTACCATTTTCACGGCTATGTGTGGCCAGCAACTATAGGCGTCTCCCTATAACGTACAATGTTAGCGTAAGACAGCTATAGTTGCCGGCTAGAAATTGCCGTGAAAACTTACTCGCTTACAAGCACCTTAACCCTTAGACCGCCACAGTCGGCTGTGGCCGTCGGCAGTTATCCGTGCCCCTGACGCCACGATATGACGTTTTCCATTTCACTTCCCAAAAAACTTATCGCAGTAGTTTCATTTCCCAAACAAATCTTTAGCACATTTACATATCGCATTTTATTAATTTGGTCAAATTATCATTAGGCATTATTTTACTCTCCTCTGCTGCACTGGGAGTGACCCTCCTCTGCTGCACTGGGAGTGAAGAAATAGCATAGAATGCGTGCAGATGCTTATCATCCTGGCATGTCGTAAAAGTCGACTAAGGGACGTCTCTCTCCAACTAACTAAATTATTATCATTATGTATACATTATTATTATTCTCATCATTCAAATTTGTTACAGAGGATGACGCTCAGGACGGGGTGGCGGCTTGAACCAAACGCTATTAGTTATATCTAAATTTAAGATACGTATTGACGTGATGTAATAAATTTATAATAAACTTTATTCTTTTTTTTCTCCAATCATCTTTCTTCATACAACAATAAACATTATAAATATTTTTAGCGCTCTTTTTACATTGGTCTGGTATATACTCTAATTGCACTGTGACGTCATAGTTCAGGGCCATTTTGTATGGAGCGTTTTTGTGAGTGGTATAAACTATGACATTTCCAAGTGTCGTATCTCGAAAAAAAAAAAACAACACGATAATATTTTGCGAACACAGTTTGGTTTCTATTACTCGGTACTTTCCAATAAAAGATGAAATAAATATCATGCAAGTTCCCTATTCCTGCGCACACTCCCCAAAATATAACCTATTCGCAAACTAGTTTAACCTTTTGACCGCCAGTCGGCTGCAGCCGTCAACGTATACAAGGTAAAAAAAGTCCTTCATTCCCTTGATTTAAAGTTGAAATTCGTGTTACTTCTCAGACATGCTTGGCGGTCAAAAGATTAAAAAGAGAATTCCTAAATTAAGTCTCTAGACTCATTGTAATGTTTAGTTTTAGAAATAATCCTGTAAAATTAATCAGATTGAAATCAATCTCGTGCGTCTCTGTCTATAGGATCACTCGTGTGTCTGTCTGTCCGTCTCTCACAGCCAATTTTCTCCCAAACTATTGGACCGATTGAGTTGAAATTTGGTACACATGTAAGTGTCCACAACACAGACGCGCAACGTAAATAATAGTACATTGTGCATCTAGGGCCGTAAGAAGGGGATAACTAACGAGTGTCTGTTAGAAGCCCGACGCCGATAGGCGAGGGCTTTTATGACTCGAGTTTGTTATCCCCTTACTGCCCGTGATACACACAATGTTTTTCATCACATTTGCGAGGAAATGAAATAAAAATTAGACAAAAAAAAGTATATATATTAATTTTATTTCCATTTTACATCCTGAATTACCATCAGGTGGGTGTTCATAAACTGAGCGTACGTTGCGATCAGCGCGGGGCAGCTCCGCCGGCTTGCGGTCGCGCGCCCCGCCGGCTGCGGCTCCCGAGCAGCTCCGCCGACCTGGCGCACTTAACTGCCCGCGGGAGTTCGAAACCATACAAAATCCATAACTCCCTAGGGAGTTATCGATTTTGTATGGTTTATAACTCCCGCTGACGGCGGGGCCCATAGAGGAGTTAAATCGGCTATAGTTGCTCTATACGCTTGCGTATAATAACACCCTTTCCGAGCAAGTGTGATGAAAATAAAATTTCAAACACGGGGACCACTTATGGGGAGTAAATTAGAAAGAAAAGATTTGCAAACTATATCGTGTGACATATCAAATGAAAGGGGTTGTTGTGAGGATCTTGATTTTTTTAAATAATTTTAACATAAATGGTTTTGAAGTTATTTAGGAAAATAGACAAAAACTGACCATTCCCCCAACATAAAGTATCTAAAGTAACAGGAAATTTTATCTAATCACGGAACGGTTTTTAAAGTTTTATTACAGTAGTTGCGAATAAAAGCTAGTCAAAGATAAATTCGAGTTCCGTTCTGTGTATTCGGCCATTAGGTATTTAACATATATAACTAAGTCTCCTCTGCTGCACTGGGAGTGAAGAAATAGCATTGAATGCGTGCAGATGCTTATCATCCTGGCATGTCGTAAAAGTCGACTAAGGGACGGGTCCTCTCCAACATGGTGGACTATCTGTATGGGCGATGGGCTGATCACCTGTCACCATACGGTTCATCATACCATCTTAGGACTAATTAATCGAATGTGGCCACAAGTAGTCTTGTGGCTCTGCCCACCTCATTAGGGATTTCGGGCGTGATGCTATGTATGTATGTAACTAATGAAAAACAAAACGATTTTCGTACACTGTATTATAAACATTTCTACTTCGGCACCACAACGTTGGGAACAAAACACTTCCCGGGTCTATGTTTCATCCGATTGGACGAAATATCGTGACCAGGATACAGACTGGTGGTTTTTGTCATAGTGGACAATTTCGCTAGCTTCATCTCCCGGGACAATTTAGTCGGCACGTCCAATGGATCTGTGTGGTTGGTTTGGTGCGGTTTTTTAGACGAACTCGTGGATATAGCGACTGTTGAATCCTTTTTAATTCTTCTGAAGTCTGTGTAGGTGATTTGGGAGGCTCCATAAATATCTGTGGTAATCATTGAAATATATACTTAGTAAAGAACTGCTCAAAGCGCTTCTCGCGATGCTCACTTTTGAGGTGTCAGAACGCGAATCTGACACCATCGCACGTTCAGTCGTATGGCAACTACGGTCCTTGACACCCGTTTAAGTGGCACTATTAGAATTAAGTACCTAGTACAATTCCACAACCTGTGAGACAGCACCACCGACCCCACCGTCCACAATGATATGAGTCGCGTGTGAATCAAGCAATACTAGACTTTTGTATGTATGTCGTAATAACTAAGACATCAGCAATAGGGTGTGGTTAAGCCATGGCGCTGGCGTTTGAAAACCTTCTATGAGATTTTTTACACGAAATTTTACTGACAGGTATATCCTTCTTTTGAGATTTTTGGTGGTAATTAAGTAAATTAGGAATTAATACGATGTAGGATAGCATCATCATATTATCATCTCCCCTAGCGCTTTTTACCCGACTACGGCGAAGCAAAAAGAAGGGTCATGATTTTGACCGATATATGAGTACGTAGGTATGTGGTATCTCTGATAAGGAAAAGGTAGGTATATTAATCTGTCGCTTTGCTTGGTGGCCGTACGGAAGGGTAGAAAATGGAATTAAAAGAACCCGAATAAAGCTCTCTTTCATAAGACTGACCATTCAGACGTGACGCAAGCTCATGTTTTTTTTTAAATGCAAAAGATAGCGTTATATTGAAACATTCGAGCGCGTCAGATTATTATACAGACGGTCATTATTGCTGTCCTTGTCTTGTTAAACCATAATCTTACGATTATTTGGAGAGATTTTCGTTATCTGATTGTTTGTAAACCTATTCTGATCGTCTTTGGATCCTATATAAAGGGCTTACTTATGGCGGAGTTACCCAGCAGGTGCAAGCTTCCTTATGTAAATCCAAAAATCCTCTATTCGGCTCCTCTAAGAGTTCGGCTCGCCGCGCGGCACCCCCGTCTCCATTGCGCGGGCGACTGCGGCGCCAGTCAATGTTCGAGGGTTTGCCGTGCATAATAAACACCGGCCGTAATACCAGGGCGTCTATTCGGGAACGGCTAAGTAATACTGCAGCGACCCGCGAGCGAGACTCGCATCTTGCTCTTACGCATTACGCGTTGTGCGGAAGAGTGGGAAGAGAAATGACGCTCGCGTGTCGCTACAAAATCACTTAGCGTTCCCAAGTAGAGGCGCAGGCGAGTTTCACTCCGCCCTTTAGGTACGCTCGGCTGTCGCGCTGCTCGGAGCTGTAAATCTAGGCTGCCCGCTCGCTCGCTGGCCGATTCGCCCGTCATCAAGTAGCCTAGATGTTTGGGTGACGCGGATAAAAAACCGACAACCCTAGCGTACACGAAAGAGCATGTTTTATGCGACGGAGTAAGGCATGATTAGGCATATTTTCGTACCGAAACACCGGTTTTGTTGGACAGTGATTATTCTGTACGCAGGGCGCTTGTCAGCATCAATGTGCCTGCGACATTCGAGTCGCGCATCATACGTGACGATGGCAAGCGCCCTGATGGGATGTCGTTGATACCCTGGAGGATGGGTCGTGCGCTGGGTGGGACGCTACGTGCGCCGACACACTGGCCGCGAGCTATCTTCCAGCTACCACTCATCGAGCGGGTGCGGCGGCCGAGTCTATTTTAGTCTAATTTTAGTTTTTATCTATGTTTTTTTAGTGTTAGTGGGTACTGTTTTATTTTAATAATTATTCATGTACGTTAGTACTATTATCTATTCATTGGTAATACTTACCAATATGTTGAATCACATTCAAAAGTCGACAACGATTGTATTTTTCAATTTTTTCACAGATTACTTCCCGAAATTTTACTGGATCAATGTCGTTTATAACTTGGTTTGCAATACAGTAGTTTCCAGCGCTATGATACCTATTCAGTATAGTTTTATGTGGGACATGTGAATTAACATGGCAATCTTTGCCTTTTGTTTGGGGCCCCATGTACTTCCCAGCGCTGTGAGATCTACTGAAGCTCATTTTGGAAAAACCGTGTAAATTTACATGATAATAAATTATTAATGCTAGAATTTCCTTTTGTGCTTTTGACGTGCTTGACAAATTATATCAAGAATGACAACTCAATCTGCGGTGTCAACAAAACAGGTTTTTAGGGACCTTGCACACTCGCTAGACACCGCCGTAAAGGGTATCGACCCTGTTAGGCTCCCCCACACCCCCCCGCTCCGCGGGGAGGCGTGAGTGAAGACTCGAGAGAGCACTCGCGCAACAACACATGTACCTAGAATATCTTTATATATCTTTCGTATTGTTCTCTGTCGCTCGTGTTATCACCTAGGGGCCACTGAAAATCAGCGCAGAGGCTCGCCACGGCATAACGCTGAGTGGCACCGTTCGGCACAGCTTTTTATGTTCATTGTTTATTGTGCTTTTCTTGTTATCTGTCTGTGTCTAATGTGTGTTAAATAAATGTCTTTATTATTATTATATGTATAATTCTACTGTACGTGTGTATGTCACTGAACACCTCCTAAACGGCTGGACCGATTTGAATGAATTTTTTGTATGCGTTTGGGTGGCTCCCTGGTTTAGATTCACAAAACAGCCCGGCAGATGGCGCTGCCGTCGGTATCACAATATCATGCAGGACGTCTGTCGGTTCCGCTAGTGTATGTATATGTTTTTTGTTACCCATGATATCTCTGCGGGTTTCTCTAGTTTCAAGAACACAGTTTACGGATTTATTAATGAAAGTACTGTAACAGGGGTTAAACAAAGATGGTAGGCCTTCTGAAATGGATTTATTAAAATATTTATATGCTCACACTTCGAGCGCTAGACCAAGAATCTTTTTATAGTCTTACCTTTTAAGAGTCTATCTTCTAATATTTGAATTCGTATTGCTTCTAAAGCGCCGTTCTAGCTAGCCTGCTCTACAGTACTGAGTTGGCTCATGAGTCTTTCATAATTTTGGTGTAACTATTTTTATAACGTAGAGAAAGAACTTTTGATTGAAAGAAAACGAGAGCCAATATTCCAAAATCATTCGCTGTTTCATTAATTGTTGGCATCAAATTACTTGAAATTAGTTATCGGACAACAAAACCACTATTTACCTGTGTTTTAGGTATACTAATAGTACTGCGGCCCTAACATGCAAGACACAAAGAAGTTAAACCCGTTTATCTCTATGACTATCCCTTTCGTCGGCACTAGTGTGAGAGAGACGCACTTAGAGATAAGACGGTTTATCTTATCCTTGTGTCTTGCATGTTAGGGCCGCAGTACCATGGCGATGCGGTGATTATCATCAATTAACCTTTTGACCGCCACAGTCGGCTGCAGCCGTCAGTCGAAAAAAGTCCTTCATTACCTTGACTTAAAGTTGAAATTCGTGTTACTTCTCAGACATGCTTGGCGGCCAAAAGATTAAAGCTAGCATAGGTCTTCCACAACGAAAGATCGGATGAGTTCCATGTCGAACGACTTCCAGTTTGGGATCATCCATAAAGTACGTCACACTTTAAGGGAGGGGTCAACGATGTGACATTGTGTGACAAGGGGTGGGAGGGGTCCTAAGTTTCGTGACGTCACATATCAAAATCGAATACATCAATACATGGGCATAAGGTTTCAAGTTTTGTTGGAGTTCACACTCGCTCTACTAGTGTCACGCGCCGGTCGCGTTTTTTGATGTTGATTAAATCTAAATGGAAATAAAACAATTTTCGGAACTGTATTTTAATTTAATAATAGGGAGGGCGGGGTCTCACAAATGTGACCAACTGTGACAAGGACGGGGGAGGGGTCAAATAATCGCGAAATTAGTGTGATGTACTTTATGGATGACCCCTTTCCTCTTGTGGGTCCGTGGTCTCCACTCGAGAACCATTACGCCTCATCAGCCATTAGTTCTTCGAGCTATCTGCCCTGCACATTGCCAGGTGTGTTTCCTGAAAAATTCTAATTAGTCCGTCCTTTCGATTATAAAAAAATATTGAACACATATTTATTATTTTGTGAATTGAACATAAAATTACGAAGATATAGTGCGTCGAAGTACCGCGTGACGTCACTTTGCACACTTTTTACCATTAAGTGACGTCACGAGCCCACTTCCGAACTTTGATGCGCGTTATCTTTGTCAGTTTTGATTAGGTAATTTGATTAAGTAAAAAATATGTGTTCAATATTTTTTGATAATCTATCTGACGGACTAAACAGAATTAGTTTAATTTACCCAGGGACATCGCCATTTGCAAGCTTTGGAAAGCCTTAGTCTGCGGCCCTATCATGCCAGAAACGGGGCAGGTTAAACCGTCTTATCTCTAAGTGCGTCTCTCTCACACTAGTGCCGACGAGAGAGATAGTCGGAGATAAACGTGTTTAGCTTATCCCCGCGTCTGGTATGTTAGGGTCGCTGGTGCTGGTAGCGTGGAGTTTCGGGAGTTATTCTGAATTAATATACTGTGTAAAACACAATTTCATATTAAGATCCTTAAATAAAACAACTTTGTACAAAGTAAGTTCTTTATATTTCGCAAAGGTGTAACAATAATTTACTTTAATTTTATATGGACAAAAAAATAATAAAATTAACATTAAAAATGGCTACCTCGAGTAATTACTAAAAAATAACGTTTACACAATACTGTGGTAATCTCCAATAAAAAAATATTTCTTCCAAATGCACTTATTTTACGTTAAAAATATTTACAAATTAAGTTAACAAAGTATTTAGAAATGTTTCCTTAAAATTGCTCTTAATACGTCAAATTTATTAATTCGTTTTAAATATACCGTTTTAATTTCCTCCTTTTACAAAATCATTAATACTGCCAACATGATTTCCCATAGATGGTTCTTTTTTAAATCGTAACAGACTCGATTATTTCGTTGTAAAATCAACCTTATAGAATTACTCTTAAAGTTGAAACAACAAGCAAATGCAACAGCAATATGCGAGTCGATAATTTAATGAAAAATCGTTTTTAAAAACGTCGCGACGATAGAAACGGTTTTATAATCCAATAAAAGACGCTCTCTTTAAAAAGGAAATTAACTGTTGTCTTTGGTTTCCAGTTCAGATTAAGAGTTTATGGCAGACGAAAAAAAATACAGAAAAAAATTAAACTCCATAAATTAAGTAGGCACGTGTCCTTAAGAAATACACAAATACTGTACAGCGAAATATAACTATATCTACAAGTCAGTCGGCCTTAACTGACTAAACTGTACTGTACAATTATATACATAATCACTTAATACGTACACAAAATCTGACATATCATATCCATGAGTACGTCATCACCTATTTAAAAAATCAGCCAATCAACATTGATTGTCGATCGTCAATGCTTAAAAACGGTGCAGCAGAAACGGCCGATAGAAATTCAACGCCGTTACGCATCTGTCAGCAAATTCGTACGCATATCGGCGTTTTTGGCACTGAATGTTTTAGACATATTCATCATAATGTTGCATTGCAGGTATTTTGACTGATAGCAAATTTTTGTAGCCCTCATTACAGCAACACCCAGCACAAGTGTATAATGCAAGTTAAGACATGTTTCGTCATAATTAATATAGAAATATTATAAACCAATGAACGTCCAATAAACGCTTAAGCAGTGTTTATTACTAAATAATTGTCATTAGCAATGTTAGCGCCAACCTTTACCATTATTAAATAATTCCGTTTAGGAAAAAACCTCATCATTTGCCTGAGTAAATCCTTGACATAAATAAATAATTCGCGGCCATATTGGTACTACTTCTGCTCCGGTTTAGTGGAAACACACAAGGATAGATTACCTTTCAGTGCATGTCTCTTATACTAGTACCTACCGAAGATAGAAATGCACTGAGATAGAATGGAGATAACTTATCCTTGTGCCATCCATGCTAGGTTCACACCGTTCGGACGTGACTCGGTTACATTGCTCAAGCATGAACAGTTCCAATTTATAGCTCCTAAGGTTGGCCCATCGGCCATTCAAACTGCCTTAACGTATAAACTGAGAGCCTTTTGCCCCGCGAGGCTGAACACAAGCGCGGCACAGAAAACGCGTATACGCGTCGGCGGCAGTGGATGCGTTAACGTCACGGTGAAGGCACCTTACGTAAATTACGTCTAAACGCTACTTAGTAAAGCGTAATTTAAAAAACTTATTTTAAAGGGGTTTTGACTAATTTCAAGTAGAAAAATTCAATTTAAATCTTGTACTAAGACAAACGTTACTTATGTTAGTTATTTCAATACAAAGAATTTTGCGGTCTGTAACCACACCAACGGAAAAAGGAAACAATAAGAATAACAAAAAAACTACCAGCAATTAAAGAACACGCACAATAAGCCAGCCATTAACAAATCAATACAACATGAACGCATACGCTGCGTTGGTGGCGGTAAATGTGTTCGCTATAATCACATGATTGCACTATGCATACCAGCCCGTACTCGTTCGTTTGCGTGAGATACGAGACCGAATATCTCCAAAAATAGGCTTTTGCATTAAATAGTAGCTTCTTTGTTATTCTTATGTAGGGCTCGGAAACTGGTTAATTTCCCGAAAAGGTTTCGGTAGTTGATCTCGAACCGGAAATGATTATATTTTACTTTCATTTTGATATTATGTTGAAATTAACTGGTCTACTTGGATTTCGTCGGTAAAATTAGAGCTAGTTATATGCCATCTCCTTTACACATTATTGGCGCTCTTGCTCGCTCGTATACACACCCAGAATAGCTTAATATGGTTTACCGTGACAATAGATTTCATTGTTTTGTTTAATAACTTTACCTACAATTAACCGGTTACGTATGACTACTGGTTTAAAGAAGAATATTAAACCAGTTCCGAGCCCTGATTTTAGCTGTTTTGTAGATGCATTAAAAACTTCACAGCGTTCCATACAAATTCAAAAGTTAGTCACACTCTAAACGATCTAACTACGAAGGAATACAAATTCAAACTTAGACTATGGAATTTATTTAGCTCACTCTTTTTTACAATTAGGCCGAGTTTGCGGGCTATCAGACGATCAAAGAAACGTTAAAATTATTTACTTGGTTAAAGATAAGTTTTAATTTTACGGAAAACAGTCAGACAGGCCTGGATGATCTTTAAGGCATTAACTGCCGGCAACATAACATACATTCCCTGAGTGCCGTGAACGCGTCGGTGCGTGCATCGCCTAAGGATTTGACACCTGGCGAAGTCTCGAGGCGCCCCCCCCCCCCCCTCCAGCCGAATAGATCATTCCTCGTCCTTGAATCCTCGCTAAAGCTTTATTCTAGCTCTCGAACTACTGAACAGATTTTAATAAATGGGGTATTCATAGGATTCGTGAAGAGCATGCAATTAGACTATAAGAATTCTAAGGTTGCGTCATACTGGAGCAAAAATGATGACGTCGCCAGTCGGGTTTCAGTTTTTGATTTTTCTTCAGTTGGAATATATATTAGGTCTGTCTGATAGCCCTTTATTATTATTACCTAATTCACACCTATTTAAATACTACCTCGATTGCTTTTAATTGACCAGTCTTGCTAGCAGTTGAGCGTCATTAACTAATCCGACCGTCAAACCGATAAATATTCTGCGGGATCCCTAAAATCTAGACATCATTAAACGGTACCATTGAAGTATTACGTTACACTAGAGCAGAATGAAAGCGAGCTTTTGATGACGCAGCGGGCGTGCGCGCCGCGTCCGGCGGTGATCGTTTTCTTATAGCGTTTGTGCCATTTGGCCTCAACAGGCTTTACAAAAAATCGAGTTGAGGCGTCCACTCTAGTATACATAATTACTAGAGATGTAACGGATAGTGGTTTGGCCGGATACCGGATATCCGGCATGGTCATTGGCCGGGTAGCCGGATATCCGGCAATCGGACATCCGGCTGCAGGTGAGCTATCTCTAAAGTCGTGTAAGCTGGCGCGGCCTTCGCTCGGTGAGCAAGTTTCAACTTGTTACGAATTGTAATTGCGTAGAAGCCCTTTTGAGGTTCAATACGCACTTTATTACGTCAATTGGGAATATTCGAACGTGCACGACACGATGTTAGGTGAAGTTTTGTTTAAATAAAATTAAGCTTAGCTTTATTTTAATAACTGACGTTGATTTCGTTTATTTCTGATGGTTTTTATTTGTTGTATCCTATTTTTGATCTATGCTTTTACTATCAGGTATCCGGCCGGATAGTAAAATCATGGCCGGATACCGGATAGTAACCGGATATCCGTTGCATCTCTAATAATTGCTCAAAGTACGGTACCTATATTTTTCTTACATAACAAGCTGTACATAGTTTCACCCTTCTATGTGTCAGTCTATAATCAAATCTCGCAAGTTAATATGGTACCACGGAGCTTGGCCACGCATGATGGAGCTGGAAAGTGGCCACAGGAACTCGGTAATAAAACGACGCAACCCCATCGAGTTTGGGCTCGTTTGATTCGTCTTGACAAGGACTCTGGTCCTATATGGTTATTTTTTATTAACAACTAATAAAAGATCGTTTTATTGAGAATAGACAAGCGCTCAAAGACGTAACATGCTTCACGAGTCACTCTAAAAATAATATCTGTACCGGTTATTTTGGTACAACTTCAAACATACTACGTAAACACGTAAATAACAATGTCCATAAGGTCGCAAATCCAGCTTTATATTTAGAATTCGGGCCATAAGTCGCTTATGGATAATGGTAGTTATGGCGGTTGTAATCTTTTAATACCGATTTTCTTTACTTTTATTACCCGAAATTGTGACCGAAACAGATTGTCTACTTTAGCTCCTGGACCGATTTTAAGAAATACGGTATCATGATTCGCGGAGAACGTAAGAGTGGCAGGCTATATAAGATTAGGGTGCATTATATTACGAACAAAAATGCTTAGACGTCGCCAATTGGGTTTGAATTTTTAACTTTATACAGTTACCGTTTGATAGATATTTTAGTCATAGTTTAAAGGACTGTGAACCAGCGGCAAAAATCACCCTTTTCATACAACAGGTGATAACGATTTCGACCCCTTAAATGTTAACCAATTTAGACCAATTTTTGATAGGTTGACAGTCAGAACAAAATCTAGGTCTATACGTTTTTAAATTTTGATTAAAGATCAACAAAGTCCAATAATCGCCGAAATTAGTTTTGTATGAGAATACTGAAACGGCAATAAACTGATTTTATTAATTATTGTTGTTGTGTCAATTTAGATCCATGTATTTTGACATGTGCAATTTATAATGTATTTTATCTTGAGGAATAAATAATCTAATCTAATCTAATCTAATCTAATCTAATCTATAGTGAAAAAAACCAAACCTAACCTAAGGGGTATCCCTTAGATTTTGTTTTGACTGATAACCTATCAAAAATCTGTCAAAATCGGTTAGCATTTAAGGGGTGGAAATCGTTATCGGCTTTTACGTGAAAAGCCGTAGGTTCACATTACTCTTAAGATGCTCTTCCAATATAAGTACACCTATAACTTCACATACACAAGCACCTTTAAATTTATATTCGTTCAATTCCTTTTTTATTATAAATCGAATTGTTTTCATTAATTATTAGCTAGAGTTTTCTGATGTTTTTCACTATATTCCTATTTAATACTAAAATAAAAAACCTACCGCGACCTATCAAAATACTTAAATTTATATTTTAGACATATTTTGGCTATAAACAGGAAATATCTGGATAAATTTAAGATAAAAAACATCAGTTTCCTCTAATTAATTTTTTTATCACACAACCAAAATTTTGCTTATTTAAAACTACCCTTTATTACCAATAGTTACATAGTTAAATGCTATATTCGTTTAGGTGGTAGATAATGCATCAGTGGCGCAGCCTGCCTACAAGCCGATTCCTGACGGCTTTACCAAGCTAGAAAGCTACGGCTAGCTGTCAGTGAAGTCCATGTTACTCTAACTAAATGTCAGACACACATACGATTCTAATTCTTTTGGCTTCTCTTAGGAAATATTTGATGCTTTGCCACTGTAATGTATACAAACTAACCCACGTAACTCAGCTAGTACTTACCACTGGATTAAGGTGCCTTACCACTGAAGTTGACATACGATAAAGCAATCTGATTAGTTAGCTCGGCTCATCTCCGCCCCCCGTTTCAGTGGAAAGGCACCCTTAGCCGAGTCACGTAGGTTATTTTTATAAGGATGGTATTGCTGTCAGAGGACACTTGACATATAGTGATTAAGCCATGCAGAATCAAGTCGATTTTTAACGACTATCGTCGAAAAGTCGATTTTTTTACTTAACTATAGTGATTTGACAAGATGATAAATCAGCTTCACTTTCAACGTTCCGTTTCACACTGCGCACATTTGAAATTAATAATTTAACTTACACGATTTTGGTTTATTTAAAACTATATTATTATTAGAGATGCAACGGATATCCGGTTACTATCCGGTATCCGGCCTATCCGGCCATGATTTTACTATCCGGCCGGATACCGGAGAGTGAGTCAGTATCCGGCCAGATACCGGATAGTAACAACTTGGATCAGAAATACGATAAAACAAATAAAAGCCATCAGAAATAAACAAAATCAACGTCAGTTATTAAATTAAAACTTAGTTTCTTTCTATTTAAGTATAAAACTAACATGTAACATCACGTCGTGTACTTTCGAATATTCCCAACTGGCGTAATAAGGCGCGTATTTAACCTAAAAGGGTCTCCCCGGCACTTACAATTCGTAACGAAGGTCGCGCAAGCTAACACAGCTTTAGAGATAGCTCGTGTGCGGCCGGATATCCGGCTATCCGGCCAATGGCCTTGCTGGATATCCGGTATCCGGCCAAACCACTATCCGTTGCATCTCTATTTATTATTAAACATTACCGTTCACATTTTTGTTCAGTTTAATGGCTTAATTCGTTGAAACGCTTCATGCGTGAAATGGAAAAATAACATCTGTCAGCGATACCATCTTATGTGGAACAGAGCATAGTTAACTACGTATACGAACATAGTCAATGATAATATTGGCATACAATTTTAGAGTTATGCTCGGAGCATCACGAATAGATTTATAATTTAATTGAGATACCTTATTTTCCCCCAAAATGCCGAATTGACTCAATTAATTTTTCCCTAAGCCCTATTGAAAAATGCTAGCCTTACATCGTAATTTACAATCTCTCCTTTTCAATCTACAACAGATAGAAAGGGATAGATATGTATCCTTATATCCATTAAGTAGCAAATTACTGGTCATAATATAAAAATCCAATAAAATTGGCACTAGTTAAAAAAATGCATCCAAGCAATAGCTCTGTAGCATTTACATTAATTTTGGCGGCAACTTTGACAATCAACTTTATAAATAGCACTCACCTTTTGATTAAGAACGTTCTAGATTCCATTGAGATGTCTTTTATTTCATATTTTATTAAAACAATATTTTTTACTTGGCTGTATGAGACACAACCTCTGCTCCTATTTTGGCTGTAATTTTGACAGCTCAACAGGCTACAGATGTAGTGCATAATTAGTTTCCATCGTGCTTTATCGGAAAAGTTCCTATTTATCGAGCTCTTTCAATTAGCTTCAGTACCCATCCATCATACCACTGTCATTTTTCATTTTGATGTTTTACACTAAATAATAAAGTTTCATATTAATTAATATAAACATGTCACTCATTGAATATAATAATTACTTGACACTTCGGGTCCCGTCGTCTTCCGATTGAGATCCGAGTTTTACCGATGGAAACATTATTCACTATATCTGTACTTTTAATATTTAATAAAGTTACTAAGTATTACTAGCAAAACCTAATAGGTACTTAAGCTGTTTTTCCCTGGTTGTATATTTTTTTATTGATGAAATTCAGCGACCGCTCACTCAAATTTTATATCGGCTGTATAATGTATACTTCACCTTTGCTTTGAGTCAGCCATTTTGAAATATCCCACATACTTTTGGCGGCAAGCTTGAATTGAATGCCTATCGAGAGCCGTTTTCGCGGCGTTTTTGACTTATTTTTCCTCAGTTGCTATAACTAACTGGAAGGCTAGTAATTTGACGTTTATATTTTTACTCTGGCAAGTTTTGCCTAGAAGCCGTTCTTAGCTGCATTTTTGACAATCAGTCATAATGGCTGGACGCGAGGCTGGTGCGGGAAGAGTGGAGCGTGGAGCTATGCTGCGGCATGTTTGCCGCGGGCGGCAACCGTGCGTTTGCCGCTTGCCGCTCCTGCTCCTCTAATTGGGCGGCAAATTCGTCCTCTAAAGCCTGTTGGAAACAAATGCGCGTGAAAAATCTTGAAGGTTAGAAAAAAACTTTAATATATTAATGCATATTTTTGAAGCACAATCGTGCGTTCACATCTAACATTAGAAAAAACGTGAACAAACCACTCAACACGTGCTCTCTGCATTTCGATGTATTAGTAATGAAAATAACATACCATGCCGTCCTGCGGGTTTGTCCTGGTTGTTAATGTTGCCGTTAGGTAAAAGCTTGTCATGCCGCATGCCGTGATAGAAATCTAGATTTAGTGTATTCAAAATTGAACCTCATATTCAGACTTACAGGGTTTTTTATAGATTACACTAACAGGTAATGGGTAGCAATTTACCAACGTGAGGGAACCTAGGGTCAATTGGAAGTGGTGCAAAAAAAGCCAATATAGTTGATTCATTTACTCAGCCATGCTTGCCATTGGCTAATTGGATGGCAGCTGAACAATGCAATTTTGAGCAATCATCCCCATTGGGGAAAGAGGCCAGATTCCAGATACTACAGTTTTATACCTCCTCTCGGATGACGGACTATTAGAGCAATGTCGGTCAACACAAGTGACGTAATACTGTAACTGCATAATTTAAGAGGACTGTGAACTATGGCTTTTCATACAAAAGGCGATAACGATTTCCACCTCTTAAATTGTAACAAATTTTGATCAACTTTACAAAATATAGGTCTATACGTTTTGGTTTTTTCACTATAATTAATAAATTCAGTTGTATTTTCATACAAAACCAATTTCGGCCATTATTTGACTTTGTTGATCTTTAATCAATATTCAGCGCCTCTATTCCGGAACGCTAATGATTCTGTAGCGACTCGTAAGCCAGATTTCTCATCCCACTCTTTCGAACGACGCGTAATGCGTTAGAGCGAGATGAGAAATCTGGCTTACGAGTCGCTACAGAATCACCTAGCGTTGCGGAATAGAGGCGCTGAAAACGTATAGACCTAGCCTTTGTTCCGACTAACCTATCAAAATTGGTCAAAATCGGTTAACGTTTAACGCGTGGAAATTGTTATCGCCTGTTGCATGAAAGAGATGATTTTTGCCGTTGCTTCAGTACTATTAATTGTGAAGTGTCACGCACCCCTAACACTTTCCTTAAGGCGTCGTCCTAATAGAACGCGATTGCGCGATCATCGCTAGTTCGCGCTTACTTTGTTCGTACCAACGCGCGATCAAACATACTGATGTCGGATAGGCCCCCAATTCTCGGTGCATTCGAGATAATCTCACAATCGAAATTTAAACATCAGTGCATACAGTCGTTTGACATAACTGTATGAATCTGACGTTTAATCTCGAAATCGACATTACCTCGAATGCAGCGAGAATTGGGCGCCAGGTGTCCTAATTGATCTGCGCCTCTATTCGGGAACGCTAAGTGATTCTGTAGCGATTCGTAAGCGAGATTTCTCATCTCGCTGTTACGCATTACGCATCGTGCGAATCGCTACAGAATAACTTAGCGTACCCGAATAGAGGCGCTGTTCGATGTTTGATCGCGCGTTCGTGCGAACATAATTCGCGCAATCGTGTTCTATTAGGACGACGCCTGACGTGTTCCTCATATCACTGAAAAATGGGAGGGCTATAAACAAATGATTGCTAATATCAACCAAGCGACTTATTTCGGACAGAGCTTGCAAAGCTGTTTGCTAACATCAAACAAGTCAAAGCAATCACATGTCTATAATTTACAAAGCTGTTACAGATGTAGTGCATAATTAGTTTCCATCGTGTTTTATCGGAAAAGTTCGTATTATCGTGCTCTCTCAAGTAGCTTCAGCAGGCCCCCAATTCTCGATGCATTCGAGATAATCTCACAATCAACATTAAACGTCAGTGCATACGGTCATTTGACACAACTGTATGAATCTGACGTTTAATCTCGCAATCGACATTATCTCGAATGCATCGAGAATTGGGGGCCAGTATCCATCATACGATGCTGTCATTTTTCATTTTGGCATTTGACAATAAATAATAAAGTTTCATATTAATGAATATAAACATGTCACTCATTGAATACAATAATTAATAGACACTTCGGGTCCCGTGTGGTCTTCCGATTGAGATCCGAGTTTTACCGATGGAAACATATTATTCACTATATCTGTACTTATTTTCAAAAACGTCTCGGTTGTATTTAGCCGTAAAATTTTAGACAAGCCAAATTGGTACTTTGCTGGCACTTCGTGTATCCGTGACGTGATACAAATCAAAACGGGTCGGGAGCGTCGGAGAGTGACAGGGTTTTTATCCCGGGAAAATGCAGTTACCGGAATAGCGAAGGATTCCACGCAGACGTCGCGAAAGCTAGTGTTAAATAGTCCTACAAAAAATGGTCCTAACAATGTCACCAAAAGTTGAAAGCGTATTTCAGCGCCGCGGGGTTACCATCAAGTGTTTTTTTTTTTTTTAAAGCAGGTTATCTTTTGCCAACACTCCTTCACCATCCAAAGCAGTATAAATAGAATTTTTTCATATAAAGTCACATTCAAAATTCACCCTTGTCATTATAATCTAGCCTAGAGGCTTATAACTTACACTGCCTTTAGAATAAAACTAAGAATATGTCTATTAAGAGGAGTGTGAACCTACGGATTTTCATACAAAAGGCGATAACGATTTCCAACCCTTAAATCTTATCCGATTTTGACCAATTTTTGATAGGTTATCAGGTAGAACAAAATCTATACTTATAAAAAAGTACCGTGACTCACTTATAGACAACGCACAGCCTAAACGGGTGCTCCTAGAGGTGCAAAAAGGAGGGATTTTTTGAAATTCCATCCCTAAAGGGGTGAAAAGGAATAGTAAAGTTTGTATGGAAAATACCGCTGGTGAAGCTGTGGCGGGTCCACTAGTCTAGGTCTATACGTTTTGGTGTTCTCACTATAATCAATAAATTAAGTTTTATTGTTGTTTCAGTATTCTCATACAAAACTAATTTCGGCGATTATTTGACTTTGTTGATCTTTTTAATCAATATTAAAAGAACGAATCGACCTTGATTTTCTTCCGACTTCCAATAATTGGTCAAAATCGATTAACATTTAAGGGGTGGAAACCGTTATCGCCTTTTGTATGAAAAGGGTGATTTTTTTATAATACGTCGATTAAAATACCCCGAAAGTTTAATATGATTTTTAAAGCCGGTTAATGTTACCCGGGTGAAAGTACAACGTTATCCGGATTGGCTGTAATAAAACCAGGTGTAAAACTTTAGTATGTAGTTCCATATGCAGCTAGAGTTGTCTGTGTTGTCAAGGAGCTGAATAAACGTTCACATGATGAAGTCTGTGATCGTGAGCGTCTGCATAATTTTATTTACCGATTATATATTAAAGTGCCCGATTTTATTTACCAATTACATATTAAAGAGCTCCTCTGCTGCACTGGGAGTGAAGAAATAGCATAGAATGCGTGCAGATGCTTATCATCCTGGCATGTCGTAAAAGTCGACTAAGGGCCCGTCCCCTCTCCAACATGGGGGACTATCTGTATGGGCGATGGCCTGATCACCTGTCACCATACGGTTCATCATACCATCTTAGGACTATTTAATCGAACGTGGCCACAAGTAGTCTTGTGGGTCTGCCCACCCCATTAGGGATTTCGGGCGTGATGCTATGTATTAAAGTGCCGATGAATATCGTCATTTCGAACCAGGCATTTGAAATTTCCATAAGTACTTTATTTTGAAATCTTTGTATTAGGATGTGTCCATACTGGCGGCATTAGAACTTGTACAAAAGAATAATTAGCAATAATTTAAAGAAACTCATTTATTTACATAGATAACACGATTTCGCAACTACAACTAAACGTAACTTCAAACAATGTTATTTTACTAAACCAATTTTGAAAACTAACATTAAGATAAGTTACAATTAAAAATATCATCGAACATATTTTACATAAAATACTTTACAACAAAATGTTTTAAAAAAGTATTTTTCTAACTTAAAGTAAAACATATCCGTTATCACCGGATGTATTCCTATAATTTGGTTCGAATAATACTTAACGTGGAAAAAAATACTTAATTTGGTTTACTGTCGTTAGGTACAAATGGAAAATCGTTCACTTGAACGTCCGCATCCATTATTCGTTAATTAAGTAATTAATTGACAACGAAAATAAATTTGGTTATAAATACTTTTCAGCATAATTACATTTTGACTAAATTCACTTTGGATACTATTACTTTTGACCCAACTTCAGAATGATTATTTCACGTGGACGATTTTCCATTTCCATTTCTATCCACACTAAACCCTTAATTTGTGATGAAAAAGTTGTGTATTCCAGAACATGCCCACGACTCCGTCGGGGCTCAGTGTATCACTGTCAAACTATTTAAATATGTAAGGGACATACTGCACGTCTAGCATGCCCTGCCCGCGGGTCATTTGTCGCTCAGTGCATCCCCCACTGTGTCGGAACGACAGATACTCGTATTGTGACTTGTCGTGGCATGTATATTTAAATGGAGATGTTCCCAATGTGTCAAATGTATGAGTATCAATGACGATAAAAAAAAACGTGACGACAGTGGGAACGCGCCCTTACACATATTTGACCAGCATAGCAGGGCACCGTTAATCGCTAATCCGTTAGTAAAAAAGTTAACTTCGTTAAACGATAAAGCGTTACAATTCGTAAAATGCGTAAAAAAATTAATAAATCAGGGGACAATCTTTACACAAATCGATCTAGTCCCAAAGTAAGCTCTGAAGGCTTGTGTTATGGGTACTAGACGACGATATACATACTTATATAGAGAAATAAATACTTAAATACATAGGAAACATCCAAGACTCAGGAACAAACATCCGTGCTCATCACACAAATATTTTCCCTTACCGGTGAATGAACCCGGGACGCTAGCTTCGGAGGCAGGGTCACTACCAACTAGGCGTAAGATTTAATTAATCGTTAACTCGTGATAGAAATAGCATTGTATGTCGCTGCGTTAGTGATTTACTTATAAAAAATGTTGGTATGTGCTATGGAAGTTTAGGCAGGACATGAGAAATTCATAAAATAGCGGCCGAGCGGTCCGCGCGGTGTTTTTTAGCAAATAGTAGGTACTTAATGAACGATTTGCGGACTTTAATTGTTTTAACGGAAGTTAATCAGTCCGTTACAAATTTTTAATGTTAACCTAATTAACGGATTAACGGTCTTGTGCCCAGCTATGTTGACACTGTTGACAGTGACGCGTTAACAAACGACTCCCGAGCATATCGTGCTAGCCCCCTCGAGCGACAAATAGGTCGCGGGCAGGTTCTGCTAGACGTTCTGATATTAAAAACGTTATATTGCAACACACACATTGGCTTTCTATTACCCTACCTACGTAAAAAAAACGTTTCGGTTTCAATAATTTATTATATTCTAAAACAATTATTTAAAAATATGTTTAACATTGTTAAACTTCTAAATAACGAACAAGGCTTTTTTAGGCACATTAAATGTTATAATCTAATTTCATCTTTGACCTCCGAGACGCAGCGACCCTAGCATGACACGATAGCGGACACCGGGATATGTTAAACCCGTTTATCTTTCTATCTCTTTCGTCGGCACTTGTGTGAAGACGCACTTAGAGATAAGACCTTGCTAGGGGCGCTGGGACACAAACCATATATTTATTTACTGTTGATAGTAAAATAAATATGTCGATTAAATGGCATGAATGGCGTTGGGTGGGTACATTGAACAAATCAATTCAGTTATTTACTGGTAATATTCCCAGTGTTACCATTGTGAAAAAACATGGTCTATCGTGCTAGTCATGCGGGGCATGCGGGGTGGTGACGGGCTGCGCCGCACTGCCCGCTCTGTCTGCGGAGCGTTACCTCAACATATTCGCGCTGAGGTAACCGGCAGCTGCCATAGTGCGTCGGGATCTCGCGCGTTCGCTGATTACTCATTGTCTTTCCATTAATCCAATAGACTCCGTGTAACCGGGCGACCCCCGCTGCCAGCATTGGACGCAAAAAAGCCATAAGTAGCGGAGCTATAAGCAGCCGTAGGGAGCGCATAACCTCGCACCAATCGCAGCGCTCTAAAAACCCCGCGCGCCCCGCAAGTATGGCAGTGTTGATTGCTAGTAAAAGTTAGGCTAAGCTAAGGCTAAATCTAGATTATCGAAATAATTTTATTTCAATCGATTCATTACAATACAATTGAAGTTAAACGCAATCAAAATGGAGGCCAAAAATGATTTTTAAAATTAATTCTAACTAAATCTTACAGTTTAAAATCTACATTGTAGCAAGCTATAATAGCTATACGTATAAAAGCCCGCCGCTTTGTGTTTCCCGCCTTTTATTGCTCATAATTTTATTACTTTTTTTTTATTTAGAAGCACGAATCGCACGGTGGGAAAGTCAATTGACATTTCTTTTCCATAGCAAATTCAATTTTGTAGGTAGTCACCAGACGCTGAACAAATATCTACCTTATTAATATAAAAATTATACTTAATTATCAACGTGTAAAAGTATCAATCGCCCAAAGGTTAACTGGAAGAGATCCTTTAATGGAAAAGTTATCCTTTGTACATCTCTTCTATTATTAGTTTTATTCTGTTATTATGTTCTTTAGTAGTGTTATTACATTTAAATAACAATGTTTACTGTTTCTTGATTGGTTGAAATTTCTAATATTGTTCCATAGCCCCACTAGGTGTGAGTAATGTCAATCAATACATATAAACAGTACCGTGACTCACTTATAGACAACGCACAGCCTAAACGGGTGGTCCTAGAGGTTTGAAATTTGGAGGAGACATTCCTCGAGTACCCTAGAGGTGCACTAAGGAGGGATTTTTTGAAATTCCACCCCTGAAGGGGTGAAAAGGGTTGATAAGTTTGTATGGCAAATACCGCGGGCGAAGCTGTGGCGGGTCCACAATCATCTATAATAAATATTATCATCGGAAAGTGAGCGTCTAAAACGTCTTTTTGAAACCGGCAAAATCCACGCGATTGTAAAAAATTATTTTGGTAGGAACGTTTCGTCTTTTCGGTGGAATGTACCTAATAAGTTTTTTAATACCTAATTAATTTTAAATTTAAATTATGGTAAGTTGCATTTTAGGAAGCAAATAGTATTATTTGGCAATGCGAAGGAAGTTTCCTTTTTTACAATACTAGATGGCGTTTTGTGACTTTGGAGTTAGTTAAAAATTAAGGGGATAGTTGAACTTTTTTTTCCTAAACTCACAATTGTAACATACGAATACAACGACTTCCTTAAATGTTATACTACAAAACAATACAGCATATCGACTCAAGCCCCCGCCATTTTTTTAAACTCTACATTACATATATATATTTTCCATGATATATGTTCATGTACACAAAAATGTGACCAACTGTGACAAGGACGGGAGGAGGCGTCAAAAAAAATTAGTGTGACGTACTTTATGTTTATTTCAGTCACTGTTGAAGAATGAAAAACTGTAGTTTCCATATAAAAAGATAAATAATTTCTACCCCATTAAATGTTAACCGATTTTGATCATTTTTGAACATGCTAGCAACCTGAACAATATTTAGGTTTATAGGCTAGTGCCAGGACACCAAATCTCAGTGCATTCGAGATAATTTCACATGCGACATTATCTCGAATGAACAGTTCTTGTGAAGCCTATACACGTACTGTGAACTTGCGAAAAGCTAGCCACGTACACGGTCACTCATCAGGTAAGATGGTGATTACAATCTACATTACAAAAGTGTTTTAGCACCCGCCTGCCGCTGCGTCATTTGAAACTTAGAATCTACACAGCCGAATCTGAAGGTCCATCTCGCTTCAAACTCTTCAAATTAAGCGTAGATAACTGACTGACAGGCACATCGGGCGCGTCGCTGTACGTGTTCGACCCTCGTATGGCCCCCCACCTACTAAAATACTTGGTCGAAACACCATCGCAATCAGCTTCGCTGTCATGAGAGGAGCTCGTTGCGAACGTACTGGTACTCTTGACCGTGTCGTATTTACCATCGATCGATGGCATATCAATCATAACAGCTTCCAATGCGACATCCTGCTTCAGACTCTGCTGCGATATGCTGCGCTTCAAGCCCGCGTTCTCATCTGTCAATCTGAAGAGCTGTTCCGACATGCTCTGACGATTCAGCTTCTTATCGAAACCCGGGCTTTTCGGTCTGATGACCGGTTTATTCGCGACCGGTTTTGACCTCTCCAAACTCCTCCGCGGCTCCTCCTGAATACTCTGCTGTTTCTCGTAGAACTCGTCCCCGTACGCCATGATGGGGCCGCGTTTTGGCTCATCGTGCCCCGAAAACACCGAGAAACCGGAGATTTTCTCTGAGACCAGTTTCAAATTGGACGTCGAACCGTACTTCTGCGCTCTCGTCAGCTTGCCTCTCTTTGTGGTGTTAGTGGCACTGGACGCAGCCGATTTCGTTTGCCTAGAATTCCTCCCCGGGCTTATGCTGCGCCGTCTGTCCATGCTGGACGTGTTCCCGATCAAGTTTAGACTTGTTCTAGAGCGGCTTAAGGAGCCGATGAAGGATGTCCGCTGTTGGTATGCGCTCAGGACGTGTTGCAGCACGTTTCTGGGCCAGGGGTTGTCAAGGTAGATGCTCCTGTCGGGGATCGGGCGCCCGTATTTGGCCTCGTGGTCGTCCAGCTGCTTGCTGAAGGTCTGAATGACCGTCTGGGAGACAGAGGTGGGTTAATGTCGGCGCTGCGGGGACGGCACATCCTAACCTAGGGACGGTGTTTGGAACGCATATTTAGGGAAATGGGGTTACCTTGATGGCGAGAGTCAACCGTATATAAAATATATTTTGTCGGATCAAATCTACGTATTCTACAAAAGGCTAGTTTCCTGAAAAAAAAAACGAAACTATTTAGTCCGTCATTTACATTAACAAAAACGATTGAAAACTTATTTGTTCTTTTGTCAATTAAACAAAAAATGACGAACATATAGTGTGAAGTTCCGCGTGACGTCACGACTTTGCACTTTTTACCATTACGTCATGCGCCCCCACTCCCGAACTTTGATGCGCGTTATCTTTGTCAATTTTGGTTGATTTGATAAAGCAAAAAATAAGTGTTTATTATTTTTTGATAATCTAACTGACGGACTTATTACAATTACTATCTTTTATCCAGGAAACATCGCTATTATGACTTTTTCTTGTCACATTAAAATAATGATTTCTTGATTTGATTTCGTAGAAGTCTTTATCGGCATTGGCGTTTATAGCGTGGAGGTGAAGACCACCCCAGAAATTTTAGGAGGCCCACCGCAGAATATGTGGTAAACTACCCATTGTACATTAGCTACGACCTCATCGGCCATGGCTTTTCATGGGCCAGGCCCCCCCCCCTGTAAAATAACCTATTACACCTACCCCTAATAAACCTATTATTTCATTGCAAACGCACCTAAAGTTTCATTATAAAAATACGCGTTCCAATACACTTTTACAAAGGACATCACGTTTTAACATACGCATTTTAACCCACTTCATACATCTTTAAACTTGACGCCAAATTCCGAAGACCACATAACGCAATACTGATACACTCAAGTAATTTGAGTGTTACCTTGAGCGCAGGCTATTAACACCCTTAGCTCCATATTAACAAATAGTATTTATCTTTAAAACCCACCACCGATTAGTGAAGCTATCATGCCACCATGCTCCCAAAGCATGCTCAACATGCCAACACTGATTACTTTCTCAAAATAACTTTATAGCGACATCAAAGGAGTAACTCCATGGTCACTTATACACACAGACGGTACATCTAAGACTCCGCATAGCGAACGCTGCCAGCAATAGAGGAAAAACAGTAGCGGGTCTAAAGACAGGCGCGAGCGCATAAAGAACGCACCAATCACAACGCTTTAATGGTCCGTGAGCCAGCAACAGATTTTCATGACCAATAGGGATGTTGCCTAGGTCAAAAAATAGTAATTCTAATTAGTCCGTCAGTTAGATTAAGAAAAAAGAATGAACACGTATTTTTAGCTTTATCAAATCAATCAAAATCGACAAAGATAATGCGCATCAAAGTTCGGGAGTGGGGGCTAATGACGTCATTTAATGGTGAAAAGTGTACAAAGTCGTGACGTCACACGGAACTTTAACGCACTATATCTTCGCCATTGTTTGTTTAATTAGCAAAAGAAAAAATATGTGTTCAATATTTTTTAATATATGACGGACTAATTAGATTTTTTTAGGCAACTAGCCTATTCTCTCTCGGGCGATAACTCGTAAAATGCTTCAGTTGTAACATGAATCCTCTTGAGCAAGTAGAAAAAAAAAAAAATTTTAGTCATTCCCTCACCATTGAAAATTCATCGGATTATAGCTAACCCAATATCTTGACGAGCAAAAAGTCAGCTGACTATAGACTGGTGTATTACGTCAGCTGGTCGTACTGGTTATAAGGTCTCAATCGGGAGGGAATGATAAAAAAAATACTACGTTCTTGGGAGGTTACCGCTGCTCAACCCACGGAACCGCAGCTGACGTTCACGAGGCTTCATGATACAATTCTCTGACTCATTTTACGAGTTATCGCACGGGAGGGAATGATTAACGAAATTTGTACCTGTCTCTTGGACTATAAAAACCCCGCGCGCCCCGCTAGTCTGACAGCTTTATTTGCTAGTAAAAGTTAGGCTAAGCGATGTCTTTAGGATAGTTGGTCTATGCCTCTCCCTAAATATAACAGAGAACGAATTCAATTTACTAACTTCCCCTAAATGTTATGTAAGTGACCATGGAATTACCTGTAGTTTTTGTAACTCCACGCTTAACCCCTCGCATGCTTAACCTTTTGACCGCCACAGTCGGCTGCAGCCGTCAGCGCATACAGGGTAAAAAAGTCCTTCGACACCTTGACTTAAAGTTGAAATTCGTGTTACTTCTCAAACATGCTTGGCGGTCAAAAGGTTAAACACGGATCCGTGCTTTTTTACCATCCGCATACGAGGGGTTAATCAACTTTGAAAAAGTAACAGCTAAAAACTCAACATCAAATTTTAACTGCAACTCACCAGCGTTAAGGTTTCATATTGCGTCGTATTTTGATATGTACATATATACATGAATACATCTTGCACATATAAACATGAAACGTGAATAAAAAACGCGGGTAGATGGTCTTTACTTTTAGCAGTTTAAATGATGACCTGATTTCCGAGTGCTATATAACTAGGAGGTATCAAATCGACATTACGTTCTATACAACTGCGTTGAACAAGTGACTTAGTTCGTCACGGTAACGCCATCTATTTACAAGTTTATAAACTACGAAGCTCTATTGCCGACGTCTTAGTTCTTATGACATTTACAGTCTTATTTTGCCTGATTCATCACTGTCTTTCATTGCTCGCTAGGAGCTACGAACCACAAAAACAAAACGCATGAATCAACCAATAATAGACTTTTCGTCAATGCTATAAGAACTCTGATGTCGGCAATATTTACAGCGCGTGCGACGGTGTCAAACTCGCGTTATGACACCAAAAAAAATTCCTTACTATGTTTCTATGATAAATCCTCATCAGTACTAATCTATAATAAAAAACAGGCCTAGTGCAACTGAAATACAGACAGTCTATTTTAGATGCGGAACCCTAAAAAACCGGCCAAGTGCGAGTCGGACTCGCGCACGCAGGGTTCCGTACCATTATCTATAAAAAAGGCAAAACATCTCGTTTGTTGTATGGGAGCCCCCTTAAATATTTATTTTATTCTGATTTTCAGTATTTTATTGTGAAAATTTCATCTGTCGAACTATCACGGTTCATGAGTTACAGCCTAGTGACAGACGGACGGACAGACGGACAGCGGAGCCTTAGTAATAGGGTCCCATTTTACCCTTTGGGTACGGAACCCTAAAAAACGGGGGTCCCAACTAAACTGTTTAGGTTTTATCCAGTAAAAAATACAAACACGTTTAGCTACTTCAATACGAGGTTCCCTGAGCTTGGGGGCCCCGGTGACCACCGTCTAGCCCCTCGCTAGCTACGCCACTGCGCGTCGCACTCGCTACATCCTCTATCTATCTATATACAATCAGTTACCACAAGAATTTAAAGATTTGCCGAACCGTAAGTTCATAAAATATATCGTTCGTGTTGTGTCAGTCATTGCATTATTATTATTATTATTAATTCATAAACCTAAATTATAAATTTTGAAATGATTTAATTGTACTTAATTGACAGAATGAATTCCGAATACTTACTGATCTAATTTAAATTAATTTATAAAATAGCTGTAATTAACCCTTTTCACGCAAATAAACGATTATCTTATCTTATCTTATCTATCAGTTCCTACCGCTTGGTAATTTAAGTTTAAAATAGCCTAACGATTTCACTGCAAGTAAAGACCACCCCCCCACGTAACCCCCCCACACCCCGCACTCACCATCTTCCGGTCGCCGAGCGTGGCGCGCCACTCCTTCAACTCCAGCGCGTACCGCTCCTCGACCGCCTTCAGTTTGTTACCCTCGTGGTTCATGAGCGCCTTCCGTTTCTCGTTCTGATATTGCTCGAGTTCGCGGAGCAACGCCTGGGGGAATCATAGATAGTTCAAGCCGAGTCCCCAATCCGCGCTAGACCCGCGTGGGGCTATACCTTATTACATTATCAAAAGAACTTTGACAGTTCACTGGACTCCACAGAAAAGAAGGTAGGCCTCTTGGATTCTTCGTTCGTAGATTTTGTTCAAGTTTTTTTACTCGCATTGAAAGTAAAAAGCAGAGTGTCATACTCTGCTATAAAAACCATTTTTACCTCGAACCTATAGTCCCCTCGCCGACGCTCGGGAAGCTAATTATATGTATGCCCTTGTTGTACAATCTATTTCGAATCTATATCTATAATCTATTCCCATTTCATTTAATTCTGACGACGCGGTTAGCCTAGTTGGTAGTGACACTGCCTCCGAAGCTAGCGGTCCAGCCGTTTCGGAGATTAGCAGGTACAAACAGACAGCCAGACCGACACAATTTTTTATTATTTTTTATTATTACCGTATATACTTTCATCTGCATTTAGTAAAAATCTGTTATTTTGACATTACAAACACACACTTCAATTTATTTATTTATATAGAAGATTTTAAATCATAAATTATCACAGTCGATTCATGCCTACTTGTCTTATTTGGTAAACAAGTTTCTAACCTCAAAATGGACTTTTGTTGGCTAAAACAACTATTTCCTTGCAAATAAAGCAACCAGAGACCATATTTTAGACATAACTTTGCCAATTTTTAGCCCAAAATTTTGAGGTTAGAAACTTGTTTACCAAAAAAGTATGGAATGGATGAATCGACTATATGTGATATATAACAAAAATATATAGTCTTACTTCGCCGGCAGCTTTAAGCTCCTCGCGCGCCTTCGCGTGCTTCGTCGCCAACCGCTGTTGTTCGGCGCGATACCTTCGCTTCTCGTTCTCCTGGAACTGCAAAAATAAAAATTGATTTTAAAACTAGTATTCAAAACAAAACCAGTTTTCATTAGTTGTTAATAAAAAATAACCATATAGGACCAGAGTTCTTGTCAAGACGAATCCAACGAGCCCAAACTCGATGGGGTTGCGTCGGTTTATTACAGAGGTCCGATGGCCACCTTCTTGACAGATGCTTTATGTGCGCGATAAAATTTAGTATGCTATGGGGGTCTGATGATGGAGCCGGAAGGTGGCCATGGGAATCCAGTAATAAAACGACGCAACCCAATCGAGTTTGGGCTCATTTGATTCCTCTGCACGAGGACTCTTCTCTGGAATATGTAGGAAAAAAATTCCAAGGCAAAACCATAAAACTACTAAAAATGCTCTGAATTAACCGTAAATTTCTGTTTACTACGTTAATATTATTACGTAAAATTTATATCAGAATAATCGTTACTCTATAAATAATTAAAATTTTATACTTTTTTTGGAAAAATAATTGATTGTACAACTTATAATAAACGTAATTACAACACCCAAATTACTACATAATGCGATCTGCCGCGCCGGCGGTTGACTAGAGCGGACCTGTGTGCCGCCGAACGATCGTTCCCAATATAAAAAGAGCGCTCTTTGTACATTGGACGAGGGCGACTTGATGCCGTGCGTCAATATACCTAATCTTACAGGGCAGCTAGCACGACATGCCCGCGAGACGTTTGTCGCTCAGTGCGTCTCTTTCAAACTAGTCAAATATGTAAGGGACGCACTGAGCGACAAATGAGTTGCGGGCAGGTCGTGCTAGACGTGCAGAACTTTATTTAGTAATATCCCTCTTAAAGCGGGTCCCACTGGTCCTAACGCTGTCCAGCGGTGGGCGTACCTTCTTGAGCCTCTCCCGCTCGTCCGTGTGGTGCGCGCCGATGCGCAGCGACTCGCGGAACATCATCTCGCGCGCGCGCATCTCGCCGCGGATGCGCTTGGGCAGCGAGCGCTTCTCGACCGCTTGACATTTCGCCAGCTCCTCCTCCTTGCGGTTGTTTTTCCTGTGGACAAATGGGACTATTAATATTATATCCATTGAAATATATAGTAAGGAACTGCTCAAAGCGATTCTCGCTGAGGTGTCAGAACGCGAATCTGACACCATCGCACGTTCAGTCGCATGGCAACCGCGGTCCTTGTTGCGTCCATTCGATTCATAAGGACTCCCAGAATAGAAAAAAAAAGTTGGCAGGCGTCTAGGTCGCTGATTTTTTTATGTATGATTCTTTAACGTTGTAATTTAAAAACCCAGGGACATACGACTTTCATTTACTGGGCCAAGTCGATTTGTATTGACATAAACTTTCATCCCTATCAATACGAAAGACGAACAAATCATATACCAAAATGGCACCCAGCTCGGTTTGACTGGCTACTGTATACAGTGCACCTGCCCATCGGTGGGCTCACTTATCTGTTCATTGCGTCCCCGCCCCCCCAGCAGCCTCACCTCTTGATCTGCTCTAGCTCCTTGTCGTGCCGCACCAGCATCTGGTGGCGCCGCAGCAGGAACTCCTCCTTGAGCTGACGTTTCGCGAGCTGATGCCGCTCGTGGATCTGCTTCTCCTCCAGTTCCCACAGCGCTGCTTCGCGGGTCCGCATTATCTGTGGAAGGAGATTACTGTTATGAGTCAACCTTAAGGATGTGTACCACGTCAAATCCGCAGTGCATGTATTTGATTTTTCAAGTTTTATTTCATTTGCACCAAATAACGGCAATTATTAATTTTGTACGAATAATGATTTAAAATATACAATATGTGTGATTATTAATAATTATTTAGTATGTGAAATAAAATCAAAACCTGATTTGACTACTTGATTCATAATCAATCAAAATGCAGTATCTGAAACGGTCCGGACACATGGTAATTCAATCAAGAATATTTCCGTGGGAACAACGGTAACGCCTTTTGTTTTCATAAAAAAATCGAGGAGAATATAAAGTTAAGGAAAATACATTTTCTGATTATAAAAGTACTATGAGACAGAAGCATTTTTCGCTTTTTCTTGTAATTTAATCAACTTCCGGTACAAATAACACAGGCACAGCACATAACACATGTAATCTTAAATGTCATTTATCTCCTTTAAAAGACCGGTAAAGTGGTTTTATTTTTTATCACACTTATGCGAAACGACTAATATTACCATACTATTCAATTTCAGCGAAAAATATACAAATCGATATATTGGGTACACATCCTTAAATATATTACTCGTTATCTTATTTATTAAACACAATACAACAGAAGGATATGACCAACAAAACCTCCTAATAGCTCTAAACTAAACTAACACAATCTTTACCTCTATATTGAAATAAGAAAAATAATTAGTGACTTTTTTTTTGACAGTATGACAAATACCGTACTGTTATCTTACGAGGGGCGGCTGAAAAGTTATCTACCGAGCCTATATGTCATGCGAAAATAATACTGGCCACTATGAGGTCGTGTTCACTGGTTATTCTTTTTTCAAAATCACCAACATTCATTTGTTTCTTGCTTCCCCCTTTTTTTTGGACTGGATTGTTTTCAAAATGTCGCAAGACAAAAATAATCTGATTAAAATTGAGCAGCGTGCAGTGATAAAATTTCTCACTAAAGAAGAAAATACACCCTCGCAGATTAGACTGCGTATGTTACCTGTTTTTGGTGGTTCGTGCCCTTCTGAATTTACAATAAAGTTCTGGTCGAAACAGTTTAAGCTTGGCCGTGAGAGCCTTGAAGATGATCCTCGTAGTGGGCGACCAGTTTCCGTTGTCACCGATGAAAATGTGGCCAAAGTGAGAAATTTTATTTTAGAAGACCGGCGAATTAAGCAGTGGGAGTTAGCCAAGGGATTCTGCTTTTGCATGATAACGCACCTGTGCATACTGCTCGCTTAACGAAGCTAGCAATTAATGGAAATGGGTACGAAGTAATCAACCACCCTCCATATAGTCCAGATTTGGCCCCATCCGACTACTTCCTGTTCAGACTTTTGAAGAAAGAACTGAGGGGACGAAGATTCGTAACCAATAACGACATGAAGGCTACTGTTAATGACTTTTTCGATGATAAACCTAAATTTTTTTTTTAACAGGTTAATGTCTTTAATTGATAAATGTAATAAGTGCATTTCCCTGTCAGGAGACTATATTGAAAAATAAAAAATAAACTAGCCATGATCGTCTTTTGTTTCATAGTTAGGTAGATAACTTTTCAGCCTCCCCTCGTACGTACTATTGATTCAGACCGAGAAAAGTCGAATCGTTAACTATCTTGAAATCGTACTGTTAGGAGCGTCCACATCGGCCGGTGGAAAGTGCAATCTGAGGGGGCTGTAGCACTGCAGACGGTGAATGAATTGGATTACGGAATCCTCGCTGGCATTTGCGAGGACTCTCACAATAACAACTATTACAACCGCACTCGGGCAGACTTCTTCAATAACAATGGCGACTACACATGTATTTATAGAATCCAGAACATCACATCGTTAGCGCGATTCAGAGCACGTACAGCGCCATCTGTCGCGTCACGTGATTGGCAATTGAGGTTGACGTTATTTATTGAATACTAGCTTCCGCCCGCGACTTCGTCCGCGTGGAATTCGGTTGTAATTATACTCTCGACAACTTTTGAGTTATTTGGGACAAAAATGACCCTATTTTCTATTCCAGAAGCTAAGGTTTAAACGTCGTATATAGATACGACGTTTCATGCAATTGAATTAATGATATGATTTTGGGAACACAGATAATAGTGGTAGTTAATAGAAAATATTTTTAACCGACTTAACAAAAAAGGAAGAAGTTCCCAATTCGGTCCCAATTCGGTTGTAAGTTTTTTTTTGTTTGTTTCTTCACAACTCCGTAATTTATTAACCGATTTGGAAAATTCTTTTTTTTAATCGATAGGGTATACCTCCAGTTTGGTCCCGTTGTAGTCAAAGTCGAGGTGTGATGAGAGGAACTACGAGGAATCGATGGAACTCTTCAAATATTATAGGCAAACATATAGCAATTTTAGTATTCTCTGTAATAACTCAAGCAGTTACGTTCCAAAAGCATTATTTGGTGAAGTGGAACTGTTGATGAAGACCATAGATGATCACCGGAACTCCTAAATGTTGAGTATTTCACGGTTGGCGATTAAATTGCTGTATAAAGTTCTGAAGCAACTTATGTCCATGAAGATTCATATAGTAAAATTGAAGAACCAGGAGAACTCCTCAACGATTGACATCCTTGCACCGTGGATAGCAACAGTTTGTAAATGGTGATGAGCAATTGGCATTATGCTATTGTTACTTGATGTAGTAAATGTGTGTCGTTAAATCACAGGATAATAAGTAAAATGTGAAAAAAAAAACTTACTTTTCAAAGGCTATTTGAAGTCGGTTTTTTTATTTTATAAATTATAGATTATTAGGTATTTTATTGTCATTGGCTCGTATCAGCGTGTCAACCCACCTGCTGTTTCTGCTGTAGGTACTGCCGGTCGCACAGCGCCTGCCTCTCCCGGTGGTGTTCGTGCATTCGCCTCAGTAGCGCGTCGCCCGCCTCGGCTAGCGACGCGACGAACGAGCGCTCTCTGTCCGCGTGTTCGGCGTCGAGCCGCGCTCGCCGCTGCCGGTACGCGTCCTTGCGACGGTCCTTCGATACCAGCTCCACTTCCTGAAAAAGGATGTGTTCAAATTCATAGTCTATAAATACAAATTAATAAAAATGAAGTGTCTGTTTGTAATGTCAAAATAACAGATGTACTTGTAACAAAAAACGTGTCTGTCAAAATTGTCTGTTTTGTTCCAGCTAGTTTCTGAAACGGCTGGACCGATTTTGACGGGACTCTCTCTCGCAGATATCTGATGTTATAAGGAGTAATTATGAACTAAATTCGATCTTCGCGGGTGACAGCATGCCAATAAAAAAATAAACTAAAATGAAAAGTTTACATTTTTGGTTAAAGTTGAGATTACAATTATATAAAAGAGGTCGGCGGTTCGCCTTATTTTTTCAGGGTTTCACCATTGTCACTGTATGACATTTTAATTTGAAAACATCCCATAACTCACTGCAGGATATCGTAGGACATACATGGGATTAAAAATGATATCCCTTGAGGTGCTCTACCTCTGGACCGCATGGCACTATTTCCTGGGACAGTATAATGCTATTTCATACAGGACTAGTGGACCCGCCACAGCTTCACCCGCGGTATTTTCCATACAAACTGTATCACCCCTATTAACCCCTTTAGGGATTGAATTTCAAAAAATCCCTCCTTAGTGCACCTCTAGGGTACTCGAGGAATGTCTCCTCCAAATGTCAAACCTCTAGGACCACCCGTTTAGGCTGTGCGTTGTCTATAAGTGAGTCACGGTACTGTTTAAATGTTTTGATGACTGATGTTCCAGGAATTTGCATTAATTATGCATCAAAAGGGCAAAGATGCTAGTGGTAAAGACCCTTATTGATCATGCTGTCTAAAAATCAAAACGTCTACGTGCATTTTAGCCTAAAGCTTATATTGACTAAGAAGCAAAATGCCTACCAGGCAATATGACTATGCAGCACTTGCACTTCATTGTATATTGACTAAGAAGCAAAAGGCCTACCAGGCAATATGACTAACGACAACCTTTACGATCTTTATCCTTATCTTTATACTTACACAATCTTTAGACAATTTGCTGCTTAAGTATTATTGCAATGTAGGCATTTTGCTTGGCAGACATTTTGATCTTTAGACGATTTACTGCTTAGGTATTTTACCACATAGACATTCTCTTTACTCATTTTGCTTCGTAGACGAATTGCAAGTTAGACATTCTGACCAGGAAGGGTAAAGACCTGTTTGAGCAGCCTCAGCTCCTGCTTGAGCTGATCTCTGAAGTGCCTCAGGTCCCTCTCGTGTTCCGCCCTCAGCCGCTTGGCCGCCTGCCGCAGTTCGCCCTCCAACTGTTGCTCCGCTCGCTCGGCCGCCGCTCGCTGCGCTCTCAGGAGCGTGTCCAGGTCGGTCTCGTGCGCTCGCGCCAGTGACGCCAGTTCTGCTTCGAACCTGGGGAATAATACGTGTGGACCTATGACTAAACTGAATAAAAAAACAGGCCAAGTGCGAGTCGAACTCGCGCACGAAGGGTTCCGTACCATTATCTGTAAAAACGGCAAAAAGGTCACGTTTGTTGTATGGGAGCCCCCTAAATATTAATGTTATTCTGATTTTTAGTATTTGATGTTATAACGGCAACAGAAATAGATCATCAGTGAAAATTTTAACTGTCTATCATGGTTCATGAGATACAGCCTGGTGACAGACGGACGGACGGACGGACGGACGGACGGACGGATGGACAGACGGACAGCGGAGCCTTAGTAAAAGGGCCCGTTTCTACCCTTTGGGTACGGAACCCTAAAAAAGGGGTATTTTATGTCAATAATTTCAGGCCGATAGTACAGTGGTGGTCTGTGGGGTCCGGAAGGTTCATGCTCGCAAGGACCAATTTAATTTGTTAGTTTTTAAGGTTCCGTACCCAAAGGGCAAAACGGGACCCTATTACTAAGACCGCTGTCCATCTGTCATCAGGCTGTATGTCATGAACCAGGTAGACGCTTGAAATATTCACAGAATATTTACTTATATATTTATTAATTAAATAATTAATTAAAATAAAAAAATATGTAAGGGGGCTCCCATACAACAAACGTCGTTTTTTTTTGTTTGATTATAGATAATATTACGGCGGAACCCTTCGTGCACGAGTCCGACTCGCACTTGGCCGGGTTTTTTTTAATTTATTACTTTTGTGCGATGTCTGAACCCATTACAGAGAACACTATGAAGTCTCGACTTCATAGTGTTCTCTGTAACTATACAATATCGTTTTTCATATTTGTTGATTATCTACATTTGTAGGAAAATTCATTAATAATTATCATGAATTAATTAAGCGCGACGTCAGCCGCGAAATTCAAATAAATATTAGTACTGACTACCTAATATTGATGTAACTGACGTACTGGACGACGCGGATAGCCTAGTTGGTAGTGACCCTGCCTCCGAAGCTAGCGTCTCGGGTTCGATCCCCGGTAAGGGCAAATATTTGTGTAATGAGCACGAATGTTCCTGAGTCTTGGATGTTTCCTATGTATTTAAGTATTTATTTCTCTATACAAGTATGTATATCGTCGTCTAGTACCCATAACACAAGCCTTTAGAGCTTACTTTGGGACTAGATCGATTTGTGTAAAGATTGTTCCCTGATTTATTATTATTATTATTCTTTTGACACCAGACCTCTTGTCCTGCTGGTCGCGCAGCTGCGCCTCCTTCGCGCTGAGGTCCTGGAACTGCTTCTGCTCCTGCTTCTGCAGCATCTTGATCTCCCGCAGTTCTTGCTTGCGGAGGTCGTGGTCGTCCCACGTGCGCCCACTTTCCTCGTCACCCCATATCACCTGATCAATAGATGGTTATTAACTCATGGTTCAGTAAAAAGTTACGATTTGACACGATCGATGCTGATCTGATCATGGAGCCAATAGGTGGATACTGGATACTGGAACTCTTCAATGACTATTAGTAAACCCCTCAAGTTTGGGCTCATTTGGTTTGTTTTGACGAGTCCAATACAACCTTGGAGATGTGATGAGGGTCTTTTCTCCTTTTTAGTGCGTTACAAAAGTGAGTTTTTTTAGTTTTTGTGAACTATAATTTTGTTAAAATCGGTTCAGGTGTTTTGGCTCTAGGTGATAAGAAATCGAATGATTACGTACATACGAGTACATACTCGCGAAAAACATAACCCTCCTTTTTGCCTCGCTAGTCGGGTAAAACCTAACTACTCAATCCCAATCAAGTCTCGGTTAATCTCGGCGAAAAATCCAGCCGAGATTCCCAGTTACAGCTGACCGATTTGACGAGTATGATCTAAATGCACGAGCCGCGAGGCGAGTGGGATGAAAACCTTTTTTGCTTTGCATTGCACATTGGGGTATAAGCCTCGTACCTTGGATGTAGTGGTGGTGACCATAACGCCGTCGATCTCGAATTTTCGCGTGCGCTTGCGCGTCTTCTTCTTCAGGTTCGCCATGTGGATGTCCTCCTTAGACCTGACGGGAATAAACGCTATGAATACCATAGTTGGATGGTCACTTGGATACTGATGTGCAAATTAAAAATAATTTGCAAAGGCCAAAACTAGCCCTACATACAATGAAAATTTAAAACGTATATGACAAGTTCCTAAGAAGTCACTACGAAGGCAAAGAAAAAAACACTTTTTAAATGTCAACCGCTTCTAATAATATGATGTGAGGTAGGTCAAAAATCTATGTGCAGGTTTTTTTAATACTGATTATAGATAATACAATTGGGTATAGTCTAAGAGCTGGTAAAGATCGACCTTCACCAATCAGATAACTTGATGAGACATATTTTTTATCAATTATAATTTATTAACAAACATGCCTATGATAACTTGCCTATCGAAAAGTTTACATAGCTATTTTAAAATTAAAATTAATTAAATTAAAAATAACTATGAACACTTTTCGATGGGCATGTTATCATAGGCATGTTTGTTAATAAATTATATTTGATAAAAAATATGTCTCATCAAGTTATCTGATGGGTGAGGGTCGGTCTTCCACGTCTCCTCTACCAGTAGGTAAAGTTTTTCGAAGACAGGCACATTATACATTATTTTGATAGTAGATGTCTCAGGGACAAGATGCTAAAGATAATTAATTTTTATTTCATACTAGCTGGTACCCGCGACCTCGTCTGCATAGAATAAATTATTTAAGTAGTCTTATGTGATGTCCTTCTCCTTTTTTTTAATAGAGAACTATCCTATATCCTTCCCAATACCTTAGAGAATATGTATGCAAAGTTTCATGATGATCGGTTAAATAGTTTTTACGTGAAAGCGTAACAAACAAACAAACTTACATTCACATTCATAATATTAGTAAGGCTCGTTCATTCAGGATATTTTTTTAACTGACTGCGGAAGCACCCGTTAGAGCTGTTTGCTTAAATCTTTGCCTTAAATTAAATAAAGAAAAAGAAAGTGACGGTTCTACTTCACTGAGCTGTCCACTATCAAGAAATGTTATAATATGCCCGTCTTCAAAAAACCTTACCTACCCAATTATGGCAATAAATCTGTTTTATATGAAAACACTAAATCCTACAAGCATACAAACATCGTTTAGCTTAAAAACTGGTTAAAATTTGGAGGGGTGAAAATGGCTTTTATTTCTATGGATTGTATACGATTGTCGATTTTAGCAACTCTTTCACATATTTAAATATTCTGATCTAAATAATCATGCGCGTGTCCAGATGCTTCAGTACCTTTGTATCCTGTTGTTAGGCTGTCCGTCCTGGTTTTTCCTTCTCAGCACCACTTCTTCAGTCTGTTCTGTATGCTCTCCATTCTCTAAGACTTGATTGTCTACATTCACGCTGTAACCAACAATTATATAGTAAGTTATTGCTCGAGAAATCAAAAAAATCACTTCGGGTCTCTATTACCTCGGAATATAGACTTCTAATAATTGACATAACACAGGCATGAGTTTTAAAATACCACAGCTCGGGCAATATCATAGTTTCTTTAATAAAAAAACTATTTATGCCGTCATTTAAATTACCAAAACGATTGAAAATGTATTTGTTCTTTTGTTAATTAAACTACGTTGAAGTTCCGCGTGACGTCACGACTGTGCACACTGTACCATTAAGTGACGTCACGAGCCTCCACTCCCAAACTTTGATGCGCTTAATCTATGTCAATTTTGATTGATTTGATAAAGCAAAACATACGTGTTCAATATTTTTTGATAATCTAACTGACGGACTAATTAGAATTATCATTTTTTTTTTACACAATAGGGATGTTTATCCGTATTGTGTTATCTATTCAGTGGTATAAACTCTGGAGAACAAACTGTTCTTCGTTTTGATTTGAACAGAATGTAATGTGCGCGTGGGCTCGGTGCACGTACCCGACGTGGTCGGTGGCGGCGGACGAGCCGCGCGAGTGCCCCGCCAGCGAGTCGGCGTCGGCGCCGCGCCGCGAGCCCTCCGACGCCGCCGACCCGCTGTCCGACTGCGACCGCCTGCGCAACAAACATGGACGATGAAAACATACAAATCAAATCGTTAGTCAACAAGTTAGCCATCTGTGGGCTCTCTTACTCGTCACATAATGTAATAAAGACGCTTCGGATAGGACAATAAATACTGAGAAGCGCCGCAAGAAACTCAGAAGATAATAAGCTTTCCTGTTTTTAGGGTTCAGTACCCGTAGGGTAAAAACGGAACCCTATTAAACTAAGGCTCCGCTGTCAGTCGTTCCGTCCGTCCGTCTGTCACGAGGCTGTATCTCATGAACCGTGATAGTTAGACAGTTGAAATTTTCACAGATGATGTATTTCTGTTGCCGCTATAACAACAGATACTAAAAAACAGAATAAAATAAATATTTAAGGGAGCTCCCATACAACAAACCTGATTTTTTTTACCGTTTTTAGAGATTATGATACGGAACCCTTCGTGCGCGAGTCCGACTCTCACTTCGCCGGTTTTTTTTTATCTATAATAAGTCTAATTAACTAAACTTAAAATAAGAAACGTCAAACTCAATTTTGACATACAAAATTGAATTTGACGTTTATTGAGAGCCTAATGGCCGAATTCAGAAACGCCACTTAATCATTTAACTAGATATTATGTAGTTAAATGTCCCTCAACTAGTTGCCACCTATACATAAACGTCACTGAAACGTCACTTTAATTAGAGCTCAATTTGAGTGGCCTTTCTGAATTCGACCATAAAGCTGGTTAGCTGATCACGTACAAAAAAAGTGATGTGTTACCTCTCAAAGCTGTCGGGACTGAGGCGCGAAGCGCGCGCGGCTGAGTCGCGCACACGCGGCTCCTCGCTGCCCACCGTCACTACCGACACGTGTGACGTGTCCTGCCGGCAAACAGTTAATATTACTTTCTAAATTGTTTGTTATAGCAGTTGAGATGAGAGCGTTAAGAAGTATGATAGGAGTTAAACTGAGTGACAGGATAAGAAATAGTGAGATAAGGAAACGTTGTGGTCTGAAAGAAGATGTAGTGACAAAAATTGAGAAAGGTATGCTGAGATGGTTTGGCCATGTCGAGAGAATGAATGAAGAACGATTGACGAAAAAAGTGTATAAGGCGAGTGTGAATGAAAGTGTTGGGAGCGGTAGACCAAGGCGAACGTTTCGAGACTAAATCGGGGACGTCTTGAAAAAAGGCCAGGTCAAGAGTACCCTAAACCGAAGAGCATGTATGAAGGGAATAATGAAAGTGGACGAAGCGAAACAAGTATGTAAGGATCGTAGCAAGTGGAAAGAAGTGGTCTCTGCCTACCCATACGGGAAAGAGGCGTGATTATATGTATGTATGTATAGCTGTTGGTTTTTCATACTGATCGGCGTTTACTTCGGGGTACGCTCTGACCATCATCCTGGGTTTGGAAGGTTATTATGGCTGCTCTTCACGATGACCCACCATGGGCGATTAAGTTTCGTGAATGTCTATTTACTGACTGGCGTCTTTTGAAGATGGACGTCGAATAGCGGCTGCTTCCGAATATAACCATATTCGGAAAATGCATTTTAAAAAATCGTGAAAAAGAATACTTCGTTTTCACATCTCCGTGCGACCAAATGTTGGGAGATTGTGTGGACGCTTGGACGATCATCGGATTGTGAAGTGAAGCCATTACAGTGGAGCAACTGCCGTCTGACCTCCGTAACCTTTGTGACAGGGAAACCGGACCCTATCATTAAGTCCTGCCCAATTTAGGATTATGGTCAAAGCGTACCCAGAATAGGCTAGTTTCCTGAAAAAACTATTTAGTCCATCATTTACATTATCAAAAAATATTGAAAACATATCTTTTCTTTTGTCAATTAAACAAAAACTTACAAAGATATAGTGCGTTGAACGCGTGACGTCACCCCTTGGTTCACTTTATACCATAAAGTGACGTCATGAGCTTTGAAAACGTAATCCTTGTCTATTTTGATAGATTTGATACAGCAAAAAATACGTGTTCAATATTTTTGATAATATTACTGAAGAACTAATTAGTTTTTTTTTACTAAGGAAACATCCCTGTTTAAAACGGGAAAAAGCGCTAGGAAGCGTAATTCAAAGCGCGTAACTCACATTCAGATTGACATTGCTGACGCTGTCGTCGAAGACTCCGGAGTCTCCAGTGGCGCCCGGACTCAGGATCAGCACCTCGCTGCTGTCCAACCGGCGGCCGCGAGTTTTTTCTGCAATCAAAAACAAATAAACTCATAAATCAATAAAATTAAAAACAGCAATAATTTTCACGGCCAAACCGCTGAACCGATTCCAAGGAAATTTGGTAAGCATCTACGTTGGAGCTGGGTCCATACCCAGAAATCCTATCCTAATCCTATCCCATATCCTAGAAAAAAGCACAAAATTCATGGAATCGCGATTAATGCATTCTACGTGGACAAAGCTAGTTTTTATATAAAATTCGCGCCGGTACGCTGAGGACCCATGTTATGTGTGATATCCAAAACTATACGTCTATATGAGTGACTTCATAGTGTTCTCTAATACTATATTTGATAGTTACCTTTTTTTGTTCGTTATTCAATCATCATTTATTAATTTTTTGTGTCTGTCTGTCTGTCCGTCTGTCACAGCCAATTTGCTCCGAAACTAGGGGACCGATTGAAGTGAAATTTGGTATACATATGTAAATCGGTGTTATTGTTTTCATTTAATTATATTTATGTTTTTATATTCTGTAAGCTTTCTCAATGTTTTGAAAAGATCAATTTCTGCTGTGTTTCTTGCGGCGCTTCTCAGTAATGATCGTCTTGTCCGAAACGCTGGTGGCTATATTATGTGACAAGTAAAAGAGCCCACAGATGGACAACTTGCTAAATTAATGATTTGATTTGACTTGCATTTTGATGTACCACGACCTTTAAATTCTTGCATCATTTAAAACCCTGGAGACAACGCTCTTAGCAAAAATTGGGTTGTACCACGACAGCACGAGCATTAACTCACCGCTATACGAATTGGTGCAATCCAGCGAGTCGAGCGAGGAGGGCGCGAAGCAGTCGTCGTCGGAGGACGAGCCCGCGCCGACGATGACCACCTCGTCCGCGATCGGCGGCGTCGTCGAGATCGTCACCGCGTTAGGGGGCAGCTGGAACAGAGATACAACTACATTTCAACAACAACAACAATAACGGTGTCGATTAAACAGCGCATGTTTTTCGGGCTTTATAGTTAGGGAGCTGGGTGCTATTTTGGTATATGATTTGTTGGTCTGTCATATTGATAGGGATGAAAGTTTATGTCAATACAAATGGAAGTCGTAAGTCTCTGCGTTTTTGAGTTACAACTTAAAAAAATGGGCGACCTAGACGTCTGCCAACATTTTTTTTCTATTGTGGGAGTCACTTCGTCCACATTCCCATTTCGTTCACATTCCTACATCGTCCACAATCCAACTTCGTCAACATTCCCATTTCATCCATATTCCCATTTCGTCCTTTTCCCACTTCATCCACATTCCCACCTCGTCAACATTCCTAGCTTAACTAACTTGCGTAAAGTAAAATAGGCCAAATACGTAGGTAGGTTTGGGTTATGTTAGTTTTGCGGTAGGCCCGGAGGGCCAATCCACCTTGGTAGCGGAGCTTCGTCGACACTTATTGATTTGAAATTAGATAGTGTCGACGGAGCTCCTATTTCTGGGTGGTTTGGCCCTCCGTGCCTGTTGCAAAACTAACATAACCTAAACCTACCTACATATTTGGCCTATTTTACTTTACGCAAGTTAGTTAAGCTAGGAATGTTGACGAAGTGTGAATGTGGATGAAGTGGGATTGTGGACGATGTAGGAATGTGAACGTAATGGAAACGTGGACGAAGTGAACCTAAACGGATTTTCTGCCGAGTTTCTTGCAGCGTTTCTCAGTAATGGTGGTCCCGTCCAAAGCGCTGGTAGATTCGACCCATTTTAATTTATTCATGTGACAAGTACCCACAAGAACAAAGAGCCCACGGGTCAATCGTTTGGATCGCGAAGTACTAGGCTATCATAAGGCATCAGAGGTGTACTGACGGGCGCGTTGGCGGCGAGCACGGGCGGATGCGTGGTGGTGACGGTGACGAGCCCGGCGGGGCTGGCGGCCAGCGAGTTGGGCTCCGGCAGCGGCGCCGCGCCCACGGCCACCAGCACGGGCGTGGCCACCGTCACCAGCGGCGCGGCCGCGGCGGGCGGCGCCTCGCGCTCCACCGGTCTGGCCGCTGGGGGCTGCGGAGAGCATACGGTTTATCACATTATCCCTTCGAGTGGCAGGTGTCGAATACGCATACAAAAACGTAATGAAAATTCGGTTATAGTTATCCCCTCGGGAACATTAAAAATGTACGGGATCAAGGTTAGCCCATGCGCTATTCCAGGATATAAGCTATCTTCATTCCAAATTTCATCCAAATCCGTTCAACCGTTCTGGCGTCATTGAGTAACGAAGATCCATCCAAACTTTTGCATTTACAATATTAGTCAGGATTGATGTTTTAAACCAGTGATTTAAATCGCGATTAAAATCAAGTCATTTAACTGTTTAAAAAAACCATTTATAAAAATAATATGATTTTAAGTTAATTTTATTAATAATGTTGTGATTTTTTTATAAATAGTTGACTTCCAAAAAAGATCAGAATATAAAAAAATACGATTGAAATCAAACTAATCAATATTTTTTCATCATTATTTTTATCAACCCTGATTGTCCCTTAATTTATTGTTATTATCACCATCATCCTCAACATATCAGCCGAAAGACGTCCACTCCTGAACATATGCATCTTAATAACACTCAATGACTTGCTAATTAGAGTATAATAAAACCTAATCATAATAACTCACCGTAACAGGTATGATTTCGACAGCGTTAACCTCTTTACTCTTACTCTCTCCTCTTTGCCTTTCCCTGCTCTTCTCTCTCCTCTCTTCCCTACTTCTATTCTCAATCTCAACGACCGCCTTCTCCACTGAATTCGTTCTTGAATACTTCCCTTCTCTCTTCTGTTCTGTGCTGGAATCGCTTACAATAGAATTGGGTCTGCTTTTAACTTTAACTATAATGTCTTTTTCGATGGAATTCTCCGTTTTTGGACTGTCTTTCTCCGGGCTCGGTTCGGTTCTCGGTGTGTCTTTAGTTTCTTTCTTCTCTGGCGTTTTTTGTTTCTCTTCGACCGCTTTCTCAGCTTCTCGACACACCTGGGAATTTACGATTCGTTATTGTATTATTGGATACATGTTTTAATTAAGTGTGAGCTTACGGTTTTTCATACAAAAGGCGATAACGATTTCCACCCCTTAAATGTTACCCGATGTTGACTAATTTTTGATAGGTCAGTCAGAACAAAATCTAGGTTTATACGTTTTGGTATTTTCACTATAATGATTAAAGTCAGTTTTATTGTTGTTTCAGTATTCTCATACAAAGCGAATTTCGGCCATTATTTAACTTTGTTGATCATTTTAATCAAACTTCAAAAACATAGAGGTATAGACCTAGATTTTCTTCTGGTTGAGAACCCATCAAAAATTTGTCAAAATCGGTTATCATTTAAGGGGTGGAAATTGTTATCGCCTTTTGTGTGAAAAGCCGGTAGGTTCACACTGCTCTTAAGGTCCGCACAAAATAGGTCGGCGGTTCGGATTCGAACCCCGAGCTGCCATTTGGTGACCCTTGCGCCCTAGACCATTAAACAAGGGTGTCATTCTTAGGTGGTGTGGCGCTGGTGGCGCTGAGCTTCAGAATTAGTTCGGCAGCGACAAAGTTAAAGTACTAGGCCATGATAAAATAGTTGTACCTGTTCGACGAGCAGCTCGCCCGCGGCGCGCTGCGGCGGCGGCGGCGCGGGCGGCTTGCGCGCGCGCGGCGGGGACGCGGCGCGCGGGGACGGCGCGCGCGGGGGCGACGCGCGCGGGGACGGCGCGCGCGGGGGCGACGCGCGCAGGGACGGCGGCGCCGGCGCGGGGCCCTTCTCCTTCTTCGGCGCCTGCGGGAACATGATATAACATAACCTTTTATAAATAAATTACACGATAGGCTAGTCAATGATGAGTTCGGGAGGTCAATATGATTAAGTAGAGGCTCAATCTATACAAATAAATAAAATTCAAGTGTCTCTATGTAATCTCAAAATAACAGCTTATATACGGTACTTATAATAAACAAATCAGAATCAACGCCAGTTTGAAGACCAAAAGATTTAGTTTAATTCAATTTGATTGAATATCTCCTAGGCTAACTCTAGTAGCCACCTAGTGACATCCTTCCGAACTACGATCCAATAAAAAAAATTGTAGCGCCATCTAGTATTAGCCAGGGAAGCTAGCTTTTCCGGCGTACGCTCAAATGTATGGAGGTTGACAGTCTTCTTGTATTATTTGTCCATGATAAGGGCCATAAATGAACAGTACACTTACGGGTTTCCTGTCAGCGGGCACGTGGTCGTCGTCGTGCGGCCGCTTGGCGGCGGCGGGGGGTGCGGGGGTGGCGGCGGGCGCGGGGGCGGAGGCGGGGGCGGGCGGCGCGGGCGCGGCGGCGCGGGGCGAGGGCGGCGGCTCCTGCTCCGACACTGAAGAGAGCCACACGTTATTATGTACACAAAATAAAACAACATTATTCTCCCTCTTTTATTCAAAAAATAACGTAAAATTATTAGATTACAGAATGGCGACGTAAAAGCATTTTTGCTCCTAGTATGACACAAATTTGGAATTCTTATATAGAATATCATCATAGCTTGGCACCGTTAATCAAATTGTTAACTTCGTTAATCGCTAATACGTTACTAAAAACGTTAACTTCGTTAAACTTTACAGCTTTACATGTCGGACGATTTAACGGATGATAACGTTAATCGTTAACTCGTGATAATAATTGCAATTTATATGTCGTTTTGTTAGTGATTTATTAAATAAAAAAAAGTTGGTATGGGCTATGGAAGTTTTGGCTGGACGTGAGAAATCAATAAACGTAGGGTCTGCGCGCGATAACAGCCGACCCGCCCGGACATACTTGTCAGAACGTGTTTTTCGCAGCACGGCTCGGTCCGCACGGTGTATTTTGGCAAATAGTCGGTACTTAATTAACGATTAAAGGATTTTAATTGTTTTAACGGAAGTTAATAAGTCCGTTAACAATTTTTAAAGCTAACTTTTAGGTTAATCCGTTAGTCGTAATGTTTGTTTCGTTAATTAAGGAATAACGGATTAACGGTCTTGTGCCCAGCTATGCCTGTGACATTCGCACATTCTCTGCGAACCATATGATACACCATTTATTAAAATCGGTCCAGTAGTTCACGAACTACAGTAGAACATCCAATTTTTAGTCACATACATACATACACTGTTAATAAACACGATAGATTGGCTTAGCGCAGTCAGATAAAAAAATACAATAGCATATAGTATAAAAAATATTTTAAAATTAATAAAGAACCAACATTTCCCATTGTAATAAATTTATACCTCGCCACATGTAAAAAGAGCGCCAACTGTCCTACATTTTATACGTCCGTCAGCTCTCTTTTTACAATTGGCGAGGTATATCCCATATTTTCCCAGGAAACTATATGCACTCACTTTTGACGTCCGGCGTGTCCGCCGACCGCACCGACGTGGAGTCATCTTCCATCTCCATATGCATCTGCGAGCTGCGATGTTCCTGCAAACACAACAACAAAACGTGTTACTAAAAAACATGTCTCTTGGCAAAACACCTTTAGATAACTTTATAGAGCAGTGCTCTGTTTATCAAAACTTACACAAGTCGCACTTTACCACAGAATAGATAATAGTAATAACGTACAGAAGAATCACTGTCCAACAAAACCTGTGTTCAGGTACGAAAATATGTCTAATCATGCCTTCTCTCTCCGTCGCATGAAACGTGCTCTTTCGTGTACGCTAGGGTTGTCAGTTTATTCGCGTCACCCAACAACACCAAACATGTAAAGTCTGTTCGCCGAGAGTTGATAAAAAAATGAAAAATCAGGGCTTCTTAACTTATTACAAATAGCGGCCCGCTAATTATTTTTACTGATGATAATAAAAAATTAAAGGGAAAAGATATATTTTTTCATGCAATATTATAATTGAATAGCCTGGATATGCCAGCCATGGGACCATTGCTGGCATATCATCGGACAACGACCATGACGAAGTCTCAGAGTCGGAGGGAGAATCCGAGTCAGTGACGTTTATTGTGAAACGTTCAATTACTTCGTCTATAACAACGTGTGTGCCACGTGCACCGAAATGACACAGTCGAAGCGTATTCCAGAACGGAATGGCAATATGGCCGCCGCGCGCGCACGCTCTCCGGGCGCGGCGGCGCGCTTGACAACACCTGCGTGCCTCGTACCACGAAACTCAGTGGGCGCTGCGATAAGCAACGCCCGTCATACAGTTTGCGATAGGTAAGCGACATTCGCTGATTCGAGACGATATCATAATATTTATCAACTCTTGGCGAACAGACTTTAAGCTACTTGATTAAGACACCTTTAAAACAAAAAAAAATCTGCATCAAAATCGGTTCATCCATCTGGGAGCTACGATGCCACAGACAGTTACATAGATACACACATTAAACTTATAACACCCCTCTGTTTGCGTCGGGGATTGAAAAATGACGGTTTTACAATTGATTATAGGTTGACCGCTTAAATGAGTCGTCGCCCGCGCGGCACAGGGGCGCGGGGGCAGGACGACAAACGGGCCTGAGAGGTGCGAGCGGCGTGAAATGAATGAAAACAAAAATGCGCCTGCCGCCCGCCCTCTCTCGGTCCCCTTTGTCCCCTGCCCCCGCGCCCCTGTGCCGCGCGGGCGAAGACTCAATTGAGCGGTCAACCTATAGCGACAAAAAGGACTATGCAAGATACTTGTAAAAATTGTCAGTCGGAATGGAGAGTCACTGGACACTCAGGGCTTGCTAATCTAACAATGATTTTGGTATCATATCTGGTACCAGATAGATAATGTTACCTTCGACGCAGGCGGAGATTCTCGCGGCTGGGCGTCCGAGACGCATGCAACATTGACACAAAAACCACATTAACGCTTTTATCAATACTTATAAAACAGTACCGTGACTCACTTATAGGAAGCGCACAGCCTAAACGGGTGGTCCTAGAGGTTTGAAATTTGGAGGAGACATTCCTCGAGTACCCTAGAGGTGCACTAAGGAGGGATTTTTCGAAATTCCATCCCTAAAGGGGTGAAAAAAAGATTGTATGGAAAATACCGCGGGCGAAGCTGTGGCGGGTCCACTAGTTATAAATAACTAGAGTACCATGTGCTACGAAAATAATCCACTCAGCATTACCTATTTCAAACGACCGGTCAGTCGTCCCAGAGGCAAAACACTGTAGTGTTTGAATTTGGATAGAGATCGGATAGAATTAGAATATACGGGGTAGGAGGTCCGGAATAGGAAAAAGATGCAATACACTGGAAATTCGTAAATTATTGGACGTAATAGCCCCAAAATTTCCATTAAAAACCAAAAGTTCTTCTTACGAGGTTTTTAACTATAAATTTTTGAATTTTGAGTTGTCAGTTTTTTCATACGCTTCCTAAAAACTTCGTAAGAAATAGAGGAAGAACTTCGTAAGGAATAGCTATGACGTCCAATAGCAATTTTATGGGTTTGAGTTACTATTTCAGACCCCCCCTCTATCAGCGTCCTAGCCGGCGAGAGAAATTTGGGCCACAGCGCCACAACCTGTATATAGGTCTTTATTCGAATTCACATACTACAGTTTTCTACATATGGGACGACAAACTACTATGCATGGACTCAGTCTAGATACATAAGTAATATACATAAATATATCAAAATTAAATACTAACCAATTCTCTGATATTGTTCCTTGTTCGGTTTTTGCTTGCCCTTCCTTGACTTGGACTGTTTGTCAGTCGAAACCACATACATTTCGGTGCAGTCAAGAAAAGGCAACCCACCGTTTTTTAGTAAGCGTGCGATTGAAGCAGAACACAGTGTTAGTTAGTGAATAAACATTATTTAATAACATTAACATTTTCAAGGCGTCTTACGAAGTTGCCCTGGGGTATTCCTCCGTTTCCTATAATTTAATTTGCCATAATAATTACGGGCTATAACCTTCATTTGCCATAATATTAGAAGTCATAGTTATTGAGCGTTATAATATTCAAGTGCTATAATGAATGATTATGGAATATCAAATTATGGCAAACGATAGAGACCCTGCGCTGGCAACGTCGGACTTTTCTCCTTTCTCGATATTATTTAAGTGAAATCGTCTGTAGTCTGTTAAAAGGGTTACAGCATATGCTGCCAACGTTGTTGGAAATATAATATCAAATTAAAAGTGAGCTACCTACTTAATAGCATGTATAGAAAAATACCCTATCAACCCTCACCTCTGATTCATCATCCAGCAGTTCCTCCTCCACCACTTCAGCGCGGTACTCGAGCAGCAGATCCCGCAGAGGTTTGGAGTCCAGGTTACCGGAGACGAACTCGTGCTTCAGCAGTTCCATCGCCGTTGGCCTCTTTTCCGGATCCTGTTGGGAAGCGGACGTGTCACCACAATATTAACTGTATATTTATGACCAATTCATCTTAATAGTAGTAGATAAATAATTATTAGCATGGTGTATTTGTATAGCGCTCCGTGAGTCACAGACGGTGCTGGCTGATCAGCGCTGCAGGTGTCTTGCACCTCAGCATTATGCTGAGCCAGTGTCCCATTCACTGCCGCGAGGACACACACACCACCATTTTGTTTTCTATTGTTTTTAATTTATGTTAATCTGTGTGTCTTCTGTGTTAGTGAATAAACGTTTCTTTCTTTCTTTCTTTCACACGATTGTGCTGGTACGAATACGCATACACACCTTTTCAACACCACTGACGGATATCCGCACCACTGGTACACCGCCAACGACGGTCGTTGTCTACTTTACGAAATAGCTTTAAAAATTTAAACACGCGAAATACAAAATTTGTAAATCAAAAACAATAATGTGACAACCCTGACTAAAATATGAAATATTGTATCTCCGAAATTCCATGGGATCCACATTTGTTTTTTTTAGTACATGTACTGTATGTCCTAAACTATATTAAGAATCGAAAATAAAAATGCAGAAACCTTGGAATTCCGGAGAAAATAATATTTAAAAAGAAAACGTAATAAATTAATTCTGTTCGAAATACCTGCCGTCAAAGTTCGGAACTGAATGCAGAATTATAGCTTCGATTCCTCTATGCATCTTTAGGATAAACATGGCTATAACTCGTATATTTATCTTATAATCATTATTTTTCGATTTTCCGGTACAAAACAAAACATTAAAAAAAAATCAGAATCAAATTTTCAAAAATTGATTACTTGGTAACTAACAATAATTTATCGCGGGATTTCTAGTCTTGCATTGGTAACACTTAACTATTTTGCGATTCGTAATAAAAAGGGGGACATGCGATTTTTGGGTCCCAGGAAACACTGTGCGGAGGCAGGGTCACTACCAACTAGGCTACCAACATGGTGGTCCGTGTAACTCACTTTGACTAGCGCCTTTGCGATGAAATCGTTGAAGGCGTGACTCCACTTGCTGGGCTGCTCCAGCGAGGGCGGATCGCTCTTCTGGATCTTGAGGAGCACCCGCATCGGGGTCATCTCGTGGTTGGGAGGCTCCATTTGGGCGAACTCGATTAAAGTTATCCCCAGCGACCAGATGTCCACCTGTAGATATACACATATTATTACGCATGTTACTTCAGTCAGCCTCAGTCATCAAGACAGCGTAGGGGAAGCTCGCATCGCGAGATTAATTATCGATATAGAGCGGTTAATACCGAAGTTAAGATTTTCATTATTTTAAGTTTGTTGTATTAAGACCTGGGAAACGTTTAGATCGACGAGTCTGTAAAATTCTTTTCAACATTTAATTTCTTAACTGAAAATGATACATTAAAAATAGCACATTCTGATTATTTCTGTAGAGTCTAAAAACGAGTTTCGGAGGCCAGCGGAATTTCTCAACGAAAATTTAAGGTCGTTCTATTTTTTTAACACTACATTCTCTATATAATTTGATCGTTATGGTTATAACATCTCAGTGTGATATACTTCAAACTCGTGGTTTGACATTCGTCACTGGTAAAATAAAGTACCCTATTTATTTAGTACAAACATTTCACTTATTAGCTTTCGGAAGTAGTCGTGTGTTCCGAGTTTTCACGATGGGAAAGGATTATTCACTAAAGTCGTATTTTTAATTAGACGAAGCCAACTGACAGTAGCTAATGTCACTTTGTAAAATAATGTTGCCATATTTAAAGTAATAGTGATGCGTTCAGTTCTCGTTTAATCAGATGAATGAACAATGAGTGTGAATAGTTAATGGCTGGTAGCTTCAGACATGTAAAAGAGCCCATGTGGCCTACTTGCAAAATAAATATTTTCATTTTCATTTTCATAATCATTTCAAACTATAAAAGAATATTATCTAAATAGGACAGTCTTACAAGTTTCCTCGCAATGTTTTCCTTAATGCTTAAAACACTCGATATTCAGTATAGGTAATACTATAGGAACATAGTCGTCGAAAACTCGTTGGTATGTACAAAGAACGACTAAAATTCGAACCCCGTACCCGATATCGGCAGTTCGGCACACTAACTATTCACTAGACAATCAAGGCAATTTCATACATTCAGGAGTTTTTTCAATCATTCACTTTGCCACAACACTATTTTTATTTCATCATAAACTGACAACACAGTAAACGTCAGTTGACCTCGTCTAATAAAAATACGACTATACATCTGTACTGCATACATATTCTGTGGGACCCAGGATGTCAGTGGCGAAGCGTCAAATATTTCCTAGGGGAAGCCGGAAGAATTAGAACCGTACGTGTGAATCTGACATTTAGTTAGAGTAACATGGACTTCACTGACAGCTAGCCGTAGCTTTCTAGCTTGGTAAAGCCCTCAGGAATCGGCTTGTTGTTGCCACTGCAGGGTGTTAATAATAATACAGACGCCGAGAGAGTGCTCCACATCTTAGCGGTACGAATCAAAAGGGATATCGCACACCGCTTCGTCAATAAGGAACAAATTCGTGTAGGCAGTTGCGTGACTGACCTTGAAATCATAAGGGTTATCCCTAAACGTCTCGCACAGGACCACCTCGGGCGCCATCCAGTACGGGGTGCCGATGAACGTGTCATGCTTCTGCAGCGTCGACTTGTTCTTCGCCGACACACCAAAGTCAGCTGTTGGATGAAAACTCTCTTTAATTATTCTTAACCGACTTCAAAAAAAGGAGGTTCTCAATTTGGTTGTATTTTTTTATGTTTGTTACTTCAGAACTCCGTCATATATAAACCGATTTTGAAAATTCATAAGCAAGCATAAAGCAATTTTAGTATTTTCTGTAATAACTCAAGCAATTACATTCCAAAAGCATTATTTGGTGAAGTGGAACTGTTGATGAAGACCACAGATGATCATCGGACCTCCTAAATGTTGAGTATTTCAAGGTTGGTGATTAAATTGCTGTATAAAGTTCTGAACAAACTTGTGTCCATGAAAATGCATGTAGTTAAATTGAAGAACCAGGAGAACTCCTCAACGATTGAAATCCTTGCACCGTGGATAACAACAGTTTGTAAATGGTGATGAGCAATTGGCATTATGCTATTGTTACTTGATGTAGTAAATGTGTGTGGTTAAATCACAGGATAATAAATACAATGTGAAAAAAAAACTTACTTTTCAAAGGCCATTTGACGTCGGTTTTTTTTATTTTATAGATTATAGATTATTATTTATTTAGATATTATAAAACAGTACCGTGACTCACTTATAGACAACGCACAGCCAATACGGGTGTTCCTAGAGGTTTGAAATTTGGAGTAGACAGTCCTCGAGTACCCTAGAGGTGCACTACGGACGGATTTCTTGTAATTCCATACTTAACCCTTAATTTGGCGTCGTTTACTGTGATTTAAGTGTCAAATTGGCGTACGTCCTACTTATAACACCTAGAAAATTGTTGTCTATGGGGTACTAGCGTAATGCAAAACACAATTTGACCAAACGCGCATTTGACAAAAAGTGTATATTGACCAAAAGCAGTTTTGACCAAACGCACCTTTGACGAGAAGCGAATTTTGACTAATCGCGCCTTTGACCATAGGCAAATAACCCTCCGGCGACTCGCCTCTACTTATAACACCCAGAAAATGGTTGTCTATGGACTACTAGCGTAATACAAAACACAATTTGACCAAACGCGCATTTGACAAAAAGTGTATATTGACCAAAAGCAGTTTTGACCAAACGCACCTTTGACGAGAAGCGAATTTTGACTAATCGCGCCTTTGACCATAGGCAAATAACCCTCCGGCGACTCGCCTCTACTTATAACACCCAGAAAATGGTTGTCTATGGACTACTAGCGTAATGCAAAACACAATTTGACCAAACGCGCCTTTGACAAAAAGTGTATTTTGACCAAACACAATTTGACCAAACGCACCTTTGACGAAAAGCGAATTTTGACGAATCGCGCTTTTGACCATAGGCAAATAGACCTATATATTTCTCCTGCGACTCACCCAGCTTGACGCCGCCCTGCATGGTCGCCAGCACGTTGCCCGCCTTCAGGTCGCGGTGGATCACCCTCTGCTGGTGGAGGAACTCCAACCCGCGCGTCATCTCGCGGCACACGTACGCTATCTGCTTCTCGCTGAGACCTTTCTCGAGTTCCGACATCACCGAGTCGAGGGCGCCGCCGTCGCAGTATTCTAGAAGCATCTGGAACGAAAAGGCACGTATCAATACATAGTCAGACCAAACTTACGTGTAATGTCAAAATAACAGTATTTTACTAAATGCATATGAAAGTATATACAGTATACCTTTTGGCCACCAAGGCCACATGTCTGAGAGTAATACGAATTTCAACTTTAAGTCAAGGTATTGAAGGACTTTTTTACCCTGTACACGCTGCCACGCATAGTCGACAACGGCGTCCAAAAGGTTAAAAAAAAGACAATATTTCTGTCTGGCTGTTTGTTCCGGCTAATCTCCGAAACGGCTGGACCGGAGTTATAAGAAGTAACTAAGGCTACTTTTATCAACTGACTTCAATAAAGGAGGAGCTTTTCTATTCGGTTTTTTTTAGTTACCTCACTCTTGGTTTATAAAAAGAAAATCGAGATGTGATGAGAGGATCTATGAGGAATCAATGGAAATCCTCAAATATCATAGGCATTATTATATTTATTATTATTTTTGTAATAACTCGGTTACGTACTAAAAGCATTATATGGTGAAGTGGAACTGTTAATAAAGACCATAGATTTATGGGTGACAAGGGGATCCCACGGCCGTACCTTAACCTTTTGACCGCCACAGTCGGCTGCACCCGTCAGCTTATGCAGGGTTAAAAAATTCCTTCATCACCTTGAGTTAAAGTTATAATTAGTTTTACTTCTCAGTCATGCTAGGCGGTCAAAAGGTTAAACGACCGCTGCCTTAAATTCAACTCCAGCTGCTCTACCAGCACTCACCCATAGCTTGTTCTCGATGAAGTAAGCTTCGTGGAGCTCGACCACGTTGGGGTGCCGCACCTCGGACAGGATGTCGATCTCGACGGTGAAGTCCGCGAGGTCGTCCTCGTTGTCCAGGACGCACATCTTGGCGGCGGCGAGCTGGCCCGTGGTCTTGTGCTGCGCTTTGTACACCTGCAGCATTGAAATATATAGTGAGGAACTGCTTGAAGCACTTCTTGCGATGCTCACTTTTGAGGTGTCAGCGTCGCACGTTCAGTCGCATGGCAACCACGGTCCATGACACCCGTTTAAGTGACACTATTATAATAAAGTATCCAGTACAATTCCACAACCTGTGAGACCGCACCACCGACTGCACCGTCCACAATGATATGATAGCGTGTGAATCAAGCAATATTAGACTTTTGTATGTATGTCGTAAGAACTAAATCAGCAATAGGGTACGTGGGTAAGCCATGGCGCTGGGGTTTGACAACCTTCTATGAGACTTGTACTGATAGGCATATCCTTCTTTTGAGATCTTTGACCTGAGGATAATTTGACGCGATTAAGACGCTGACAAGTGCCAATGACCTTGAGTGATCGGTCACTGTCTGTTTGCACCAGAGTGAACGAGAAGCACTGTGCGGTTATTTGTATGGGGAATATCAAAAACGGATGAATTATATAAGTAAACTACAAGTATAATATAAATTAGTCAATTTTTTAGTATGGTCGTGCGTGATGTAATAGTGTTATTAATTATAGACCCATAAGTTAAAAAAATTAAGACATAGAACTGATAAAGAGGATTTCAGACATAAATTCACGATTTCTTTTATTATCGTATCGATGTCATCAGATCGCGTTTTTGAAATAGCTAGGTTTTCAATAATATAAAGAGTATGAACATATATATTTTTTCGCTTAGCTAAATTATATTTCTACTCACGTCTATAAGTATTTATACTAAATTATTATATACCGTCTGATTAGCCGTAAGAAGTCTGTAGCAGCTCTTAGCTCTTAACTTATTAAAAATAATGGCAGTAACCATATCTGTAGTATATTTTGTGTTTGAATTGTAAGAACCAAATGTAATGTATTAATTAGACGATAATTTGTCTTTTCTGAGCAAGCTAATTTATTCTATCTTTAAGTGGAAACTGTTTTGGCCTATGTATTAACTATCCTATAATTTTATTTTGTATTATAAACGCTGTTTGTTTCCCATATCAATAAAAAATAAAAATAAATCAAATAGTTTACGTTAAAAAACTGTTTAAGAGGAGTGTGAACCTACGGTTTTTCATACAAAAGGCGATAACGATTTCCACCCCTTAAAATAAATATTAACCGATGCTTCTTTCAGAAATAAAGGCAGATTTAGACAGGGTCAATGCACAAGTCAGTATCGGCGCCGAACCGACTGACCTCAAAATATTCGTGTGCGAATATACAAGTCAGCGCTAACCTCCCACCGCTGTACCGATTTCAAATCAATCTACATTTCGTTTTTCTCGGGACAGCGCTGACTTGTCTCGAATTCGAAGTCAGTCACTGACCCTGTCTCAACCTGCCTTTGGGCTCGTTACTCGCGACTCAAGTCTCACCTTCCCAAAAGCGCCATCGCCCAGCTCGCCGATCATGTCCCAGTACTCGGCGGGGTCGAAGTTGTCCCGGATGTTGTTGAACACCTTCTTCTTCTTCGCATCATTGCCGCCGCCGAGGTGCAGCACCTGCGGGCATCGTCATCAATACATGTAAAACAGTACCGCGACTCACTTATAGACAACGCACAGCCTAAACGGGTGCTCCTAGAGGTTTGAAATTGGACTCACCTTCTTGAGATTATTGAAGAACGACATGTTGGCATGCGCGCGTGGCGAGCGCCTCAACCGTCTTTGCACATCCTGTCAGCGCGCGCGGTGCGTCTGAAATAAAACAAACATTTAGAAAAGGCGCAATTCGTGTAATACCTCGTATCGGAAATTAAACTTTATTATAATGTGATTTGGGTTTAAAAAACATAGGTATAGGCATAGGTATTAAAGTCATTATGGCTTCAAGAGGAGGCGGAGCCGGAAGGGCATCCTATGTATTATACCAAGGTATGAGCTATCTCCCAAATTACATCCAAATCAGTCCAGCTATTGAAGAGTGAAGGAGTAACAAACATGCATCCTCACAAACTGTCGCGTTTATAGTAGTACTAGCTGGTGCCCGCGACGTCGTCTGCGTAGAATAATTATTTAAGTAGCCTATGTCCTCATCCTGTGGATGTGTCCATCCTAGATTCATCAAAATTGGTTCAGCGGTTAAGGCATGAAAACGTAACAAACAGTTACTTTCGCATTTATAATATAAGTTAGGATTAGTAGGATAGAATAGAACATTTTGTGACTTATGCCACACTAAGCTTCTGCCCGCGACTTCGTCCACGTGGAATCCGGATATAGGTATTCCCACGGGAACATTAAAGTATCTAGGATAAAAAGTAGTATATGTACTATTCCAAGCTATCTCCATTCCAAATTTTATCCAGATCCGTTCAGCCGTTTCGGCGTGATTGAGTAACAAACATACATCCATCCAAACTTCCGCATTTATAATATTAAGTAAGATAAAATGATTCACAGTCCAGTTATCAACCATTCCTGCTTCCGGTGATAAGAATGTATAGCTGTCAACTTGTTTTTTTTTTTAATTTTATACAACGCACTGAGAGCATGATTTTTTTAAGTGTCGTCCTAATACAACACGATTGCGCGATCATCGCTAGTTCGCGCGAATTTTGTTAGCACGAACGCGAACAATGTTCGCGCGAACATTTAAAAAAAAACCTCACAACAAGCCCTTTCATTTGATTGTCACACGTAGCGAATACAATGCCGGGATCTCTGGATCCCGGCCGTTTTCTTGCCCCGAAAATCCCGGGACTGTACTTGGCTAATCTCGGGATTTTCGGGATTGCCACAAGCAGGTCTAGTTTGCATTCCGTAGTCCGTTACGTTACGCCTTAACAATAACCTTGCCTAGATTATATTCATGGCATTTATTACGACAAAAAACAACCCTTAGATACGGTACGGCCTACGATACGTATTACACGGGTACAACCCTAATAATATTATGTTTGTCATAGAACTTATAAGAGAAGGGACATTGGATGCTTTGATATTTTCGCGGTTGTATTTTCGAAATTCTAAATAGGTTTTTGTTTTGTCTTACAAAAGTAAAGTTTTTGGATTTGTCTTTTTTCTTACTGATTTGTGCTGTGCAACGATATTAAAACATTTTTTAAGAAATCACTAGTTTTTTTCACATAGTCCAATCCCGGGAAAGCCCCGGGATCCCGGGATTAAGCATAAAAAATCCCGTAATCCTGGGATTGAAAAACAACATGCTCAGGATTGTATTCTCTAGTCACACGCCATAGTTTGCAAAACTTTTTTTAAATGTTCTAATTTGCCCCCCAAAAGTAGTTCCGCATGTTTGAAATTCGTTCGGTCCAGTCGTTTAAGGGTTATAAGGGTTCCGTTTTTGCCTTTTGAGGTACGAACCCCTAAAAAAACCATACACGAAATCGCTAAGGCAATGCCGAATGTGGTCTATGTCCTGTTCCTGCATCAATTATACGTCAGGGTAGCAAATAAAAGTGACGTAGGTACATCTCGAGGTCATTCTGTGCGAGGGAGATAGCGGCGGGGTTGGTCGCAAATACAAATGACTCAGATAGACATGGTGATGTCATGCGCATCCTTTGCCTGGGTGTGGCGGTGCAGATGACAAGCGAAAGGTGATAAGCAATCATAACACATTTATTATAGAAAGCGCGCGAGTTGAAAGCCGTTAGGAATGCTGGGTAAAAATATAGTAATCCTAATTAGTCCGTCAGTTAGATTATCAAAAAATATAGAACTCGTATTTTTGCTTTATCAAATCAATGAAAATTGACAAAGATAACGCGCATAAAGTGGGGGCTAACGACGTCACTTAATGGTAAAAAGTGTACAAAGTCGAGACGTCACGCGGAACTTTTACGCACTATATCTTCGTCATTTTTTGTTTAATTGACAAAAGAAAAAAATATGTGTTGAATAATTTTTTGTAATGTAAATGACGGACTAATTCGATTTTTTCAGGAAACTAGCCTATTATTGATGTCGATAAATTTCAACGTTGTTATAAATTTAACATTCTATATTTTGCGTAATGATCATTCAGAAAGTCCAGTATAACGGCTTGCTCGATCAAAAGCATGATACAAAGTGAAGGTTAAATTGTTCTGGTTTTCTTCAACACACATTTCTAGAAAATTTTTCGCCATTTCCCGTCATTGGCGATGAAGAAAACGTTTTTTTGTAACAGAATTTAATTCACTCGGATCAGCCAGTATTAAATATTGTGTAACAGGTATATTTTTTTGAATTTTATTATAAATTGTTTAGAAGTTACTGACCATTATTTCCGAAACTACTAAGCCTAAAATTTTGAAAAAAATATAGAAAATAGTTCTTTACCTATAGATTACAGGAAAACCTATAAGTAGTCTATGGTATTTAAAGAAACAGGAAATTTCAGATAATCACGTACGCAACGGAACCCTCTCCACGCGCGTTTAACTCGCACTTGTCCGGTTTTTAGATATATTTTTTGTATTTATTTGAAGAGGTATCGCAGGAAGCCTACAAGTAGAATTCTAATGGTATTAAGGAAGGTCCCAGGTAACAGACTTTAAAAAAAAAGATGCAGCAATTTACAATTCAAAATGACAGTAAAGAGTTTCACAAAAAACGCTATATTCTCATAACTTACACTTCCTCCTGATCCAATTGAAAGGTCTGGAGGCTCAATTCGTAATTGGCTTATCTGCGGCCATGAATTAATTGTAGTTCATATAATAACATATTATGCAAAAGATGCGCAGGCACAAGAATGGTTTAAATTTCCTTTGCGCAAGATTGGAAAGAGCCACTTTCAACGGTAGTACATTGTCCGAAAGGCCAAAAAGCCGGTCAAGTGCGAGTCTGACTCGCGCGCCAAGGGTCCCGTACTTACCTAGGAAAAACACAGTACCTTGGAAAAATTACTTTTAACAACCGGGTAACCAGTTACAACCTACCTATGAAATCGTAACCGTAATCGAAATGTCGCAAGCTCCTATCTCCGTGCAACCGTCGAGTGTGATACGACCTTGCAAAGGTTATTCCGTTAAACTAATATTTTTTGTGATGTTACAAATTTACAGTTTTCGGACGATTATTGTATGATACTAGGTCAACGGGAAGAACCCTACACAGGGAAGTACCCTCTTGGACAGGGGCGGATTTCCCTATAGGCCGAGTAGGCCCAGGCCCAGGGTGGTAAAACTTGGTGAGTTTTTTTTAGTAGTCGTATCAAAACGGCAAATATAAATATGTAAACACCGATTGATATAATTTTATAATTTACAGATTCGTTAATTTTCAATTTAATTTAGTACCACGTTTACATGCAGCTGAAGTGAACAGGGAAGTGGGCAGCGCGAGTATGCAAATGGGTCACTTTTCCTGCTCCTGCCGCTGCTACTCGCGTTGCCCATGCAGCCGAAGTGAGCAGGGAAGTGGGCAGCGCGAGTATGTAAACACCCACTGCCTTCGAAATCAGTATGCGGGAATTATTACTGGCTGCGCAAGCAGCAATGGCAGTGGCTGCATGTAAATGAGGTATAATTCTAATAGATCAAAAATGTCGTACTTTACAGGAAGTAGGGGGGCGGCAATCTTCCATAGGCCTAATGGGCTTATTACACGTCCCTAAATTTTAGCCACTTACGAGAGGGACGCCGCAATACGTTGGAATGTGATTGAGATATCTCCATACGTATCTAACGTAATGCGGCGTCCCTCTCGTAAGTAACTAAATTTAGGAAGGTTATATGCCCATAAGGCAGCGGAGGTATGCACTCATAAAAAAACATTCGTCCTGTTCCCACCCGCCGATAAGCTAGACAGTGACAACTGGGCGTCTATTCGGGAAAGTCTAAGTGATACTGCAGCGACCTGCGAGCGAGACTCGCATCTCGCTCTTACGCATTACGCGTCGTGCGGAAGAGTGGGATGCGAAATTTCGCTCGCGAGTCGCTATAACATCACTTAGCGTTCCAGAATAGAGGCGCTGTTTTATGTTCACGATAAAAGATAGCGTGCTGGGCTCTCAGACGAAATTAAAAGTTAAATAACCGCAGACTCCACCGAAACGTACCTAAACCTCAGAAACCGGTAACCATAGAGCACGTGAACCGGTATCCGAGAACGTGCCGGTTAAATTAGAATAATTTGTGCATCTATATTTACTTAGAAATCGTTCTAAATATGGGCCTATATTAGACACCGGTCTTAGCGATTGAAAACACGACCGTTACTGTGACAACGAAACGCCGCTTTGTATTTACCCAAAAAACCCTATGAAAAGTAAGAAATAATCAGTGATGCAACGAATACAACTTTTACGAATACGAATACGAATATCAAACCTACTATTCGGCGAATACGAATACGAATATTTCGCCATGGTAATAAAATACTTATTTATTTGATGAATGTTTACTCTTCTAATAATTAAAATTTACAACAGGCAAATTTTTATTTAAAAAACATAAAATTTGTAGATTTTCTGGTTTTAGGCGATTTCTTTTTTCAGTCTGGATGTTCCCAGCCGTTGAAAAAAGTCTTTCCGAGGCGACTGTACATGGCTTCAGTGAAAAATATTGCGTCGTCGTTGCGGTTAAGGGCCTCTGCACACGTCATATTTTTACGCTCGTTTTTCAAATCTGCAGTAAATAGAGTTCCGTACAAAAATATCAGTTTTTAAATATTCGTATTAGTATTTGCCGAATACGAATATTCGGTAAATGTCTACTATTCGCCGAATACGAATATTCGTATTCGTATTTGTTGCATCACTAATTTTCATACACACACCACATACCATATTTTAACAACATTATGCAGTTTTCCATACCTTTCGGTCGGCTAATGCTGTTGTTGGCGTCCGTAGCATGCTTTTTTGCGTTCTTAGGGTGAAAAACTGAACTACCAAATGGGTGTGATAAATTAATAAATCATTAAATATTCTTAGCACTTGCAAAATATACAAAATATCAACATGACTAAAGAGTGTCCTCTATACTATATTTTGTAATAATTATCTTTTATTGCTTTATTACTTTGTAATGTTTCTATTTAATTTGATTTGGGTTTTTATATATCAAATAGTTAAATAACAGATTGATGAAAAAGAAACTGTATGAATAGCTAAACACAAAAAGTTTCTATGATATAAATGAATTTTTCAATGAGACATATTACTGAACTAGCTCAATTATTATATTAAATAGTGTGAATGCCGTCTGTAAAAGTAGTATATGTATAAGATCACATTTGCATGCCTATTGGTGAAACAGGTGAACCTGCCTCACTCTGTAACATCTTTAGCTGTACCATGTTTAAAGCTAATAAATAAATAAATTATTAAATTATTAAAAAGGTATTTGGCTTGAAAAGATGACTTTCTGCTGAGTTTCTTGTTGCCTTTCTTCTCAGTAATGATGGTCTGAAGCTGTAGTTTCAACCAGTTTTAAGTTATTCATGTGAGAAGTAAAAAAGCTGCTGAATTTTGCTGAATAAACCTTTTGATTTTACCCGCTACCATTTCATTGTCACCAACCTCCATCCTCTTATGCTCATGACAGACGGTTGGCACATATACAGTAAGGTATTGTTTATACAGAAGGCAAGCTGCCGGAAGTGTCTTCGTTAAACCTGGACACTCCACTACATGTGCCATTCCAGAGCCTGCACAGTCACAGCAGGCTGCCAAACTCGCTGCTTCACCAGAAGTTGTGTAAGTTATTTAACAACCTGCCCTACATTCCATCAAGATACGCTTAAAGCATGCTCACAGCATCGACAGCGCTGTATTGAGTTCCGAATTGACCGTAAGGTCTGATATAATCTATACATATAAAACAGTACCATGACGACAATCAACTATGCACAAGTTTAAATCAGCACAGGAGCGGAACACGCGTAAACAATTATTTAGTTAATATATTCATATGAAATACCATACGTATGCATCCGTGTGGGTGTTACCGGTTTCTTCGAACTTGGCCTTTGCGCATTGCCGTGCGCTTCGATCAGTCAATGCTGTTACCGTTCTCACAGACCAAATATCCTAAAGACGCCGCTCAGTCTAACTTTAACTAGCAAATAATCATATATTTTATTAAATAAAAAAACCGACTACAAATAGCCTTTGAAAAGTAAGTTTTTTTTTACATTTTATTCATTATCCTATGATTTAACGAAACACATTTACTACATCAAGTAACAATAGCATAATGCCAATTGCTCATCACCATTTACAAACTGTTGTTATCCACGGTGCAAGGATGTCAATCGTTGAGGAGTTCTCCTGGTTCTTCAATTTTACTACATGAATTTTCATGGACATAAGTTGCTACAGAACTTTATACAGCAATTTAATCGTCAACCGTGAAATACTCATCATTTAGGAGTTCCGGTGATCATCTATGGTCTTCATCAACAGTTCCACTTCACCAAATAATGCTTTTGGAACGTAACTGCTTGAGTTATTACAGAACATACTAAAATTGCTCTATGCTTGCCTATAATATTTGAAGAGTTCCATCGATTCCTCATAGATCCTCTCGTCACACCTCGACTTTGACTACAACGGGACCAAACTGGAGATATACCGTACCGATTAAAAAAAAAGAATTTTCCAAATCGGTTTATAAATGACGAAGTTGAGAAGCAATAAACATAAAATAAAAAAAGCGAATTGAGAACCTCCTCCTTTTTTTTGAAGTCGGTTCAAAAGCCAGCGGCGGGGCGACAGGCCGGCCCGTGCGCATTACCTCGAACGCAGCAATCACAACGCCCTCCATACCCCGCATGCGCAAGTTTGCTAGTAAAAGAGCTAAGCGGTGCTTTTAGGATATCTGGCGCCTCATTCGGGAACGCTAAGTGATTCTGTAGCGACTCATAAGCCAGATTTCTCATCCCACTCTTCCGCACGACGCGTAATGCGTAAGAGCGAGATGAGAAATCTGGCTTCTAGTCGCTACAGAATCACTTAGCGTTCCCGAATGAGGCGCCTGGTCTGTGGCTATCACTTAATTATCGAGAAACCTTCAATTATTTAACAGCGTCATTTAACTTTCAATCGTGCAATTAGCCATCATTAATATTGAATGCAGGCGTTAAACGTTTAGCTGGGAATTGTTGGGATGTTTCGTGTTTGTGAACCGTTATGTATGTTAAAATGTAATTAGTAATTCCCAGTTATCTCTATTCGTTATAATTAACTTTTTTTCAAGTCAGATAATATTGTCACCCTACAACCAGTAGTCGATTGTCATTCATCATCAAGTCATTGAGCAAACAGACATACAGACGAATATAGATACACACATTTTAAAAAATTTGATTTTTTTTTGTTATAATCACCGTATATACTTTCGTACGTATTCAGTAATAATCATATAATTTATAAAATAAAAAACCGACTTCTAGTACCCTTTGAAAAGTAAGTTTTTTTTTTTCAAATTTTATTTATTATCCTTTGGTTTAACGACACTACATCAAGTAACAATAGCATAATGCCAATTGCTCATTACCATTTACAAACTGTTGCTATCCCCGGTGCAAAGATGTCAATCGTTGAGAAGTTCTCCTGGTTCTTCAATTTTACTACATGAATTTTCATGGACATAAGTTGCTTCAGAACTTTATACAGCAATTTAATCGCCAACCGTGAAATACGCAACACTTAGGAGTTCCGGTGATCATCTATGGTCTTCATCAACAGTTCCACTTCACCAAATAATGCTTTTGGTACGTAACTGCTTGAGTTATTACAGAAAATGCTAAAATTGCTCTATGCTTACCTATAATATTTGAATAGTTCCATCGATTCCTCATAGATCCTCTCATCATAACTCGACTTTGACTACAACGGGACCAAACTTGAGGTATACCCTAACGATTAAAAAAAACATTTTCAAAATCGATTTGTAAATGACGGAGTTCTGAAGTAACAAATATAAAAAAAATACAACCGAATTGAGAACCTCCTCCTTTTTTTTAGGCCGAAATAAAGCTGTTATTTTGACATTACAAACAGATACTGCAATTTTATTTATAGATATAGATGTATAGATAACAGCAATTTAACTATGTTTATTTTACCCGGTACGTAAGGATTTCGCCACATTGGTCAAATGTCAACATTCCGCGAGCCGCAATGACGCCGATGGTCAGAAGCGAACGCGCGCGCTAGAAACGAAAGCGTGTCAGTCAGGTGTCTCGAAATGAGCTGCGCATACGCATTGCACTTTCGCGTTGACAACTACCAAATGGGTTTATCCGACGTTCAAGCAACGAAGAGGGTTATTTCAGCATTCTAACGCGCTGACAACATCTAAATCGGTTTTACTTAAAACAGTTTTTCAAAAAAACCTATTTGATTTGGCAAAGCGCAAAACAAAAATTCATATTCTTTATATTATTGAAAACTTAACTAATTCCAAAACACGATTTGATGAAATCGATACGATAGAAAAAAACCGTGAAGTTACACCTGAACTCCTCTTTAAACAGTTCTGCGTCTTAATTTTTTAAACTTATGGGTCTATAATGAATAACACTACTACATCACGCCAATACTCAAAAGTTGACTAATTTATATTTTACGTGTAGTGGTATATACTTCACTTACTTATATAATTCATCCGTTTCTGATTTTCCCCATACAAATAACCGCAGAGTGCTTCTCGTTCACTCCCGTGCAAAAAGACAGAGACCGCTCGGCCAAGGTCATTGGCTGTTGTCAGCGTCTTAATGGTTAAAAAAGTAGCCCATGTCATTTCCCAGTGCTGACATTATCTCCTTACCTTTCATCATAATCGGTTCAGTGGTTTCAACAGACAGACAGACAGCATTACTTTCGCATTTTTAGGTTTCTGTACCCGAAGGAACTAACAGGACCCTATTACTGACCCTACAACGTCCTCCTGTCCGTCCGTCTGGCAGAGGCCTCTAGCTCAGCAACGGTAAGAGACAGAAGATTGTAATTTTCACAGAATATGTGTTTTTATGGCATGAATACTAGCAAATAATAAAAATTACTTAGTTTTAAACCTGAGGCGAGAGTGAATGAAAGTGTTGGAAGGGGTAGACCTAGGCGGACGTTTCGAGACCAAATCAGGGACGTCTTGAAAAAAGGCCAGGTCAAGAGTACCCTAAACCGAAGAGCATGTATGAAGGGAATAATGAAAGTGGACGAAGCGAAACAAGTATGTAAGGATCGTAGCAAGTGGAAAGAAGTGGTCTCTGCCTACCCCTACGGGAAAGAGGCGTGATTATATGTATGTATGTTTACGCCTGAGAAGCTCCCCATACATTGATACCGTAAAAAAAATTTTTAGTTTATACTCCATAGTCTAACAACAAATATCAATTCAATGGAGTTCTGTTATAGAAATGTGAAAAATATATTGAAATCAAACCAGAAAATTACCGCTGCAGCTCAACAATCTGCCAACTTAGTTGCAACTGTCAAAGTTCTTATACCATTATAAAGTCTATTATTGATGACCGTGCCAAATTGGCGTAGTACGGTATCCTCGGAGCGCGAGTTCAACTCGCACTTGTCAAGATCGAAGTGGTGAACATGGTCTATTTTCCTTTCACTTTCCGGTGCATATGGACGTTGGAAACTCCCACGAGATGACAGCTACGAGCGGAAGCCGCATATGCGCAGATCTGTGCACTTTAAAAAAAAAGGTTATGTTCAACTACAGACTGTATAGACGCGTTGCTGTTCTGGTGAAATGTCGCGACGCCACGAAAGGGAGAAAAATATAAACTAAGCACACACATTGGTTTAAAAAAAGCCGGTCAAGTGTGAGCTTGACTCGCGCGCCGAGGGTCCCGTACATACCTATGAAAAACAGACAGTACCTTGCCTTGTAGGTACGGAACCCTCAAAATAAATATATAAATATCAGGGGACAGGGGACTAACTTTTGCAAACTCTTATCTCTGTGCAACCGCCGAGTGGAATACGACCTTGCAAAGGTTATTTCGTTTAATTTTTTTTTGTGACGCAACTACAAATTTACAGTTTTCGGACTTTTCCTTTTACTTGTGCTGTAAGACACTGCTTCTTGCCAAATTTCATGATTCTAGGTCAACGGGAAGTACCCTATAGTTTTAATATACAGGCTTCTTAATAATAATATTCTATGAAAAAATATAGTTTTTCCCTTTAATTTTTTATTATCATCCGTAAAAATTATTAGCGGGCCGCTATTTGTAATCCATCGTCCACTTTTTGTAATGAGTTAAGAAGCCCTGGCTTTTGCTGGCATTAGGCTTGACGGCATTAGGCTGCCTTTCCATTGAAGCGAAGCGGAGCGATGAGCCAAGCAAACCAATCAGATAGCTTTATCGTATGTCATTGAAATATTTGACAACGATAAAGCAATCTGATTGGTTAGCACGGCACATCTCCGCTCCGCTGCGCTTCAATGGAAAGTCACCCTAACAGGGGCAGGGCGTCGCATGCGAACACGCTCGCATGTCGCCGGTGGAAAGTTAATACGGTCGTAATTGCCATACGTAATACGTTCTGCTGGTCGTATGAATTTGTTAATACTCGGTGTACAGATTTACGTCTTGAAAAAGTGAAACGCTTAAGGCTGTTAGTTAACGCTTTCATTGCCGGACATTAAATCAAATAGTATCGCAGGTACCACAGAATTGTCTGTCAGACCCGCTGGGTGAGTTCATACAGTAATATAACGAGCCACTCAAATCGATACGCTCTGTATGCTGGCCAGACGCTATGAAGTGCGCCCGCTAGGCGGGTGCTGCGGTGTAAACTGTAGTCATCAATAGCTACTATAGCGTCTGCTAAGTGAGCATTTTGGCATGTAAGCAAAGTCAACAAGCGCATGAGTATTAAAAGCGTCGACCCAAGTGGATCGGTGTAATAAAGCCAAAGTTAATCTTATAGATCATCATAATATTGATCCGACTAATTAATTATTACACAATCTCTTAGAAATCTTAGATATCTTTGAAAGAAGTGGTCTCTCTGTATGTCACAGCTGTTTATCTCAGCAAGTACTTAAGAGAAGTGTGAACCTACGGTTTTTCATGCAAACGCCAATTCCGATTTCCACCCCTTAAATGTTAACCGATTTTGACTAATTTTGATATGTTGTCAGTCAGAATAAAATCAATGTCTATATGTTTTGATTTTTTTCATTATAATCAATACATTCAGTTTTATTGTGGTTTTAATGTTCTCATACAAAACTAATTTCGGCATTATTTGACTTTCGGGATCTTTAATCGAAATTCAAAAAACGTATAGACCTAGATTTTGTTCTGACTGACAACCTACCAAAAATTGGTCAAATTCGATTAATATTTAAGGGGTGAAAATCGGTACCGGCGTTTGTATGAAAAGGGTGATTTTTTTGCCTTTGGTTCGCAGTCCTCTTAAGTTATGAACTTTGAAATAATGTATAGAACTTTCGAGCAATCAAAATATTTCGGAGCGCGTTTACATTATCACCTTCAGTACCCAGATTCCATAAATTTTAACATTTTATCAATAATGTAATAAATACGTTTCCTAAAAATAACTACCTAATCAACGGGCAACGGAAGCTTTTATCAGTGTTAACGGGCAATAATAATACATAATTTGTCGGTCTGTCACCACGCGGCATTACGACTGGTTTTCATTATTAGTGAGCTGCTGCTTTCTTACATACATACATAGTATCACGCCCGAAATCTCTAATGGGGTGGGGCAGAGCCACAAGACTACTTGTGGCCACGTTCCAAGTTAATTAGTCCTAAGATGGTATGATGAACCGTATGGTGACAGGTGATCAGCCCATCGCCCACACAGATAGTCCACCATGTTGGAGAGGGCCCGTCCCTTAGTCGACTTTACGACATGCCAGGATGATAAGCATCTGCACGCATTCTATGCTATTTCTGCACTCCCAGTGCAGCACAGGAGTTCTTTCGGAGTGCTTTCTTGGTCGAATTATATCTAATTAGATGGCTGCTAAGCAAAGATCATATATCCAATAGACCGCATAGCTCTGGCCGTATTTTTAACCGACTTCAAAAAAAAAGGAGGAGGTTCTCAATTCGGTTGTATTTTCTTTTCATGTTTGTTACTTCAGAACTCCGTCATTTAAAAACCGATTTTGAAAATTCTTTTTTATATTCTATTCGATATATTTAATGTATCACTTAATCTATAATATATCTGACGTTTCTAGGTAATTGACTTACGGAATGCAATAATTATTTCTTACTTTTCAAAGGGTTTTTGAAGTCGGTTTTTTTATTTGTTATTTAGATTGTTAATACTTCCACGAGTTAGTGAGAAAATTATAACTTGATACCTCTACGCGTTCCTAAGAAAAAGGGTCTTGACAGACAAACAGACGATCAACGAAGTGTTCCTATAACGGTTCTTTTTCCTTCTGAGGTACGGAACCCTAAAAACAATGAGGCCTTGAATAATCGCCGACATTTCACATGCCGCCATCATAATAGAAACAAAGGCTATATCCAGTGTTGTATATGTCATAAAATAGCGTTTACGGGTGCTATCTTTTGTTGGCCTATTCTGCACTCCGTAGCTATGCCAATAGTCTAGGCATCTTCCTAATAGAACGCGATTGCGCGATCATCGCTAGTTCGCGCGAACATTGTTCTTACGCACGCGCGATCACACATACTGATGTCGGACAGGTGTCCTAATTCATCGCGCGAATGTCAATTAGGCTGGTTTTAGTGATACGCGGACCGTCAGTACGGATCGCTCCGCACAGGCCGATCTGTATTAACCTTTTGGCCGCCGTTGACGACTATACGTGACAGGGTATACAGGGTAAAAAAGACCTTCACTGCCTTGACTTAAATTTGAAATTCGTGTTCCGCTCAGACATGTTGGGCGGCCAAAAGGTTAAAGCTTAGGGAGCGTTTTAGAGTAATGCGGACGGGTCCGTACGGAGCTTTAATACAGATCGGTCTGTGCGGAGCGATCCGTACTATAGTGGTCTGTGCACTGCACTTATATAATTTAAGAACAGCTAAAGATTAACTTTTTATTTTTAAAACGAACGTAAACAAGAACAGGACCTTCGCGTCGTTATTACACAAGAGATGCGCATGCGCATCGTTATATATTTTATTAGTTATGATAATAGGTTTAGCCTTCAGACAGGGTCAATGTTTATAGTCGGACGGTGTGCTTCAAAATCACTTACTTTTGCGTTTACGCAGAATCCCGGAATGACACTATATTCACTAATATTATAAATGCTAATGTGTCTATGACTTTGTTTGTTACTCCCTCACGTTAAAAGGGTGCGATTGACTTGAGTTTTTGCATAGAAAATAATAATACATTTATTCACCACACAAGACACACAAAAAACCGGAAAAGCGCGAGTTAAACTCGCGTGGCGAGGGTTCCGTATAATTATCGGAAATTTCCTATGTTACTTTAAATACCATAGACTTCTGATAGGATTTCCTGTAACCTATAGGTAAAGAACTGTTTTCTGTTTTCTTTAAAAAAAGTTTAGGCCCCGTAGTTTGGTGGTATGGTAAATTTTCGCCTATTTTCTTAAATAACGACTATTTATCTTAAAATAATAAAAAATATATTTAAGATTCGGAAAACAACCCTTTCATTTGATGTATCACACGATATAGTTTGCAAAACTTGCAATTTAGCATGGTCTCAACCAATCAATAATAGACTTTATGATAATGATATAAGAACTTTGACAGTTGCAACTAAGTTGGCAGATTGTTGAGCTGCAGCGGTCATTTTCTGGTTTAATTTCAATATATTTTTCACATTTCTATAACAGAACACAATTGAATTGATATTTGTTGTTTAACTATGGAGTATAAACTAAAATCAGGCCAAATTTGATAGCTGAACTTCTCGTCTTAGAAATATATCAGTCAATTTTTAGGGAATAATGTATGTGGAGCTTCTCATGCTTAAAACTTATTATATTTTTATTATTTGCAACACATATTCTGTGAAAATTCTAACCTTCTAGCTCTTACCGTTGCTGAGCTAGAGGCCTCTGACAGACGGACGGACGTTGTAGGCTCAATAATAGGGTCCCGTTGATCCCTTCGGGTACGGAACCCTAAAATCTAAAATGCACTACACGCAAAAAGCTTACATAAACATACATACGATATAATAATAAACTTAATTGGTATACATTATACAGCATAGCGATAGTTGAAAGGCCGGAGGAAAATGTATAAACAAAGTCGCCGGCAAAAGCTTGTTAAACATAATGATTTACTGTAAAAAAAATACTTTTCTATCTAAAAAATCTAGTTAACTCAAATAGGTTATCACAAGAACTAGGAGGCTGCATCTCCTATCTGATATCTCCCACTCAAGATAGCAGATAACGTTCCTTCACTTAATCCAACTATTATCTCACTTTGACACGAAATTGCATAAACAACCATGGCACTAAACTATAAAGTTCAAATTCCGAGGCAACGCGTGAGCGACATACGAGGTTGGGTAAGTAATATAAGTTGATAACACTTATCGGGTCACGTGAGAAACGTAATACATACTCAGAAGGCACAGCTTATTGTTTACAGCGAGTTCAGTTTAGTTAATAAGTTCATGGCAAAAAGTTTCTTCACAAATCAGAGTCAAAGTCAAAGTCAAACTATCTTTATTCAATTTAGCCTTTTACAAGCTCTTATGAAGGTCAAACAATGAATCTACCACCGGTTCGGAAAAAATCCTCTACTGAGAAGAGCCGGCAAGAAACTCGGTGAGGTATAATTTTTTCAAATTAAGTAGTACACATATAAGTCAACAATGATGTCTACAGTTTTATACAAATCTAAGTATATACCACAGCAGGTACGCTCATCGAGACCCAGGGATCGCCGGTGCAGGTCACGATTTAAGCCAAACGTCTCCATGATGTAGTCTTTAACTGAGTAATATGCCCTAGAAATTCTTATATCCTCCTAAGACCCTGCGTCCTTTGTAAAGAACAAAATGCGTATAGATTTTGACTGTCTTAATTTTACATGGTTTAAAATTCAAGTACCTACCTAACACCAAATTACTTTCGGGTCACAGGAGGATAAATGACGCATAATTCCAAAATGATAATACAAATTCGAAAAATATATCGAAGTTAGATGCAGTCGCATTCAATGCATATGAAGTCATATATCACGGAGTTTTTATTTTTTGGTGTGGCGCGCTACTTTTTGGTGTGTCATTGTCAATTTGATTTGTTGTTTAACAAATTGCGCGGGCCCGCGTTTGAAACGCGACGCGCCGCAAACGCGTTTGCCCGGGCTTTTAAAAGTAAGTTTTTTTCAGTTTTTAGTTACTAATCATGTGATTGAACGGCAAACATTTACCACATCAAGTAACCGCTACCCGTAAAAACTTCATCGATAGTTCCACTTCACCAAATAATGCTTTTGGAATGTAACTGCTTGAGTTATTAAAGAAAATACTAAAATTGCTATATGCGTGCCTATAATATTTGAGGAGTTCCTTCGATTCCTCATAGATCCTCTCATCACACCTCGACTTTGACTACAGCGGGACCAATTTGGAAAAAATAATATACCCAATCGATTAAAAAAAAGATTTTCTCATCTCGGTATATAAATTACGGAGTTCTGAGCTAACAAACATAAAAAAAAAATACAACCGAATAGAGAACCTCCTTCTTGAAGTTGGTTGAAAATCAAGTCGCACAGTTTCAACGTGGAAGAGGAAGAAACAGACAAACTTTCGCATATTATTAGTAAGGATTAAACTCGCATGTCACTGCGGTTTTTTATATGAATCATTTTGTTTGTAACTAAGTAAACCTGATTCGTCGCGTGACTGCAAATATTACGTCATTGTGACTCCATCACGTGACGTCATACATCATTATCAGGTACAACACAAATAATTACTAAGAACACAAAACCGTTCAGAAATAGGTTTTCCGCCTATGGTCAAACGTGCGATTCGTCAAAATAGCCTTTTAGTCAAAGAATCGTTTGGTCAAAGATGTCGTTTGTCAAAGTCGCGATTCGTCAGACCATTTTCGCCAAAGGTGGTTTTGGTCAAAGATGTCGTTTTCCAAAGTCGCGATTCGTCAAACCATTTTCGTTTGGTTTGACGACCGACAAACCAAACCAAACTCGACAGAAAGAGTATTTTGACGAATCGCACTTTTGACAAACACAATTTGACCAAACGAGCCTTTGACAAAAAGAGTATTTCGACGAATCGCACTTTTGACAAACACAATTTGACCAGACGAGCCTTTGACAAAAAGAGTATTTCGACGAATCGCACTTTTGACAAACACAATTTGACCAAACGAGCCTTTGACAAAAAGAGTATTTCGACGAATCGCACTTTTGACAAACACAATTTGACCAGACGAGCCTTTGACAAAAAGAGTATTTCGACGAATCGCACTTTTGACAAACACAATTTGACCAAACGAGCCTTTGACAAAAAGAGTATTTTGACGAATCGCACTTTTGACAAACACAATTTGACCAAACGAGCCTTTGACAAAAAGAGTATTTCGACGAATCGCACTTTTGACAAACACAATTTGACCAGACGAGCCTTTGACAAAAAGAGTATTTCGACGAATCGCACTTTTGACAAACACAATTTGACCAAACGAGCCTTTGACAAAAAGAGTATTTTGACGAATCGCACTTTTGACAAACACAATTTGACCAAACGAGCCTTTGACAAAAAGAGTATTTCGACGAATCGCACTTTTGACAAACACAATTTGACCAAACGAGCCTTTGACAAAAAGAGTATTTCGACGAATCGCACTTTTGACAAACACAATTTGACCAAACGAGCCTTTGACAAAAAGAGTATTTTGACGAATCGCACTTTTGACAAACACAATTTGACCAAACGAGCCTTTGACAAAAAGAGTATTTTGACGAATCGCACTTTTGACAAACACAATTTGACCAAACGAGCCTTTGACAAAAAGAGTATTTTGACGAATCGCACTTTTGACAATTACAATTTGACCAAACGAGCCTTTGACAAAAAGAGTATTTTGACGAATCGCACTTTTGACAATTACAATTTGACCAAACGAGCCTTTGACAAAAAGAGTATTTTGACGAATCGCACTTTTGACAATTACAATTTGACCAAACGAGCCTTTGACAAAAAGAGTATTTTGACGAATCGCACTTTTGACAATTACAATTTGACCAAACGAGCCTTTGACAAAAAGAGTATTTTGACGAATCGCACTTTTGACAATTACAATTTGACCAAACGAGCCTTTGACAAAAAGAGTATTTTGACGAATCGCACTTTTGACAATTACAATTTGACCAAACGAGCCTTTGACAAAAAGAGTATTTTGACGAATCGCACTTTTGACAATTACAATTTGACCAAACGAGCCTTTGACAAAAAGAGTATTTTGACGAATCGCACTTTTGACAATTACAATTTGACCAAACGAGCCTTTGACAAAAAGAGTATTTTGACGAATCGCACTTTTGACAATTACAATTTGACCAAACGAGCCTTTGACAAAAAGAGTATTTTGACGAATCGCACTTTTGACAATTACAATTTGACCAAACGAGCCTTTGACAAAAAGAGTATTTTGACGAATCGCACGTTTGACCATAGGCGGAAAACCCTCAGAAATAGGTATGTACAATTCGTATCACGTAAGTTTGCGTGTGTGAAGGTAGCTACTAGTAGCGACGCAGTAGTTGTTAGGGGGTCAACGGGTGCAGCGGCATGAGTGTTCAATGAACACGGCTTGAAGCTAACTTCAAAGATACAAACTTACGTGTACGAATTGCAAACACGCTTAGAGGATTGATAAACAAATACTTTTCACACGTAAAATTATGTATACATCAATACAAAAAAAGTTGAGTTGAGTTGTCTGTTTGTAATGTCAAAATAACAGCTTTTAACTAAATAATTATGAAAGAATATACAAATATGTAACATTTTTGTTTTTTAAATTCTTGTCTCTTTCTGTTTGTTCCGGCTAATCTCCGAAACGGCTGGACTGATTCTGTCAGGACTTTCACTGGCAGATAGGTGATGTTATAAGGAGTAGGAAAAAAATATTGAAGCCCATGAAATTATAAACAAAATTTGATCTACACGGATGGAAACGCGGGGGACAGCTGATTTAACAAAAAAAAATTAAACTCGAATGGATAACCTCAAAAAGAAATAAACTAGGTATTCTGCGATATTCATTCCTTATCGACCGCACGAGAATCAATTTCTTGTATTTTTTCAGTTTTGCGACTGCATCGTTGCAAAAAGTCGACGTGTGCGAGCGCCCTAACCTGTGGCAGGGCTAGCATGGTCCGATGCATGTCGCGCTTTCTTTGAAAAACTAATAGCCCGAGACCAGTATAGAGTTTCTCGTGTGAACGTGTGTCCTAGAATTCTTGCACTTGGACCCTACTATACTTCTAATATTATAAATGCGAAAGTTTATGTGTGTGTTTGTTACTCAGCGCCGTTTCGGCTAAACGGATTTTCATGAAACTTGGATAGGTACTTCAGGTCCTGAAATAGGATATACTGTACTTTTTATTTCTGCTGCACTGGGAGTGAAGAAATAGCATAGAATGCGTTCAGATGCTTATCATCCTGGCATGTCGTAAAAGTCGACTAAGGGACGGGTCCTCTCCAACATGGTGGACTATCTGTATGGGCGATGGGCTGATCACCTGTCACCATACGGTTCATCATACCATCTTAGGACTAATTAATCAAAAGTAGTCTTGTGGCTCTGCCCTCCCCATTAGGGATTTCAGGCGTGATGCTATGTATGTATGTAGGTATGCATCCCGGGAAAGAGTTGCTATAACCGAATTCCATGCCTATAAAATCCAAACCCCAAACATTTTGTCCCAAGACCAATGCCATTTACAACTGACATAAGGCGTGCAGTGTCCTTTTGGCAAATAGTAGGTAAAACTTAATTAACGTTTAACGAAGTTTAATAGTTTTAACGGAAGTTAATGAGTCCATTGATTTTTAAAGTTAACTTAAATTTAATCTGTTACTCGAAATGTTAACTTCGTTGAATAACGATTAACGGATTAACGGTCTTGTGCCCTATGACAAAGCTGTGCGTTTTTTTCCCCTCGCCTATCTGTAGCCAGCAGGGCAGCGAGGGTCCCCCGGCTATACGGATTCTTTTGGAAATATGGTCTGTATCTATTAGCTGGGCACTGAGACTGCCAGTCACCAGCAATGATATCCAAGTGCAAGAATTCTAGAACTTATCGTCGTCTAGTACCCATAACACAAGCCTTTAGAGCTTACTTTGGGACTAGAGTGATTTGTGTAAAGATTGTCCCCTGATTTATTTATTTATTTATTATTTAATAATATAATGTTAAACTTAATATACCTTAGGTACCTGCATGAAGGACTATTAGATTCCTTTCTAAATTTGCCTGATTTAATTAAGTCTAAATGTAAAAATGTTGTTTTCTGACTTCTTATTTACCTACTACATTTATAGGAAATTAATACATTTCATTTCAATTTCATTCCATCCTAATTTTAGTGCTACCGTCCTGCCATATTAAGACCATGACCTTCAGTTGACCACAATTACATATGTATAAAACAAAATAAGGTAAATCCTTATATATAACCAACTTCTTGGAACAAATATCATCACGCATTGAACACTGTGCCTGTTCGCTATGACTACATTTCTATATAATCTAAAATGAACTATGCCGACATAAATATAAGATTCAATTTGGAACACATGGATGCGGGCCAGTCTTGGCTCATGATTTTTAAACCAGTTTAATGGAAAATGACCTTTATTGTAGTATGCATATGCATTTGATTTCGATGTAAATTTGAACAGGTGTTGCTTATATTAATAATGCATTAATTATGACATAATTGTTGTTTTTAGATCGAATTATGTCAATGTTATGTTTAAGGGTGATGCCTTTTCCTCTATATTCAAGATCTGAGCTGGTATGCCACTAGTTTAATGTTTGTTAACTTTTTTATAGTCAGACAACATCAGGATTCAGGTTCAGGGGTATAGCCAGGATTCTGTGGGGCAGGCAAAGAAAAACTAAGATACCCATACCTCGGACTTCTCCTTTTCTTTCTAATATAGAGAGCTCTCAGCAGTCTGTGTGACCATTTATCACAATTTCCTCGGGAACTGATAATTATCCAGGACAAAAAAGAGCCTATCATTAACTCTCTCTTTTAGCAACAAAACACGTCTATCGGTCCATTTTAGCATGAAATATGGGGAAAGAAAATAAGCATTTACTGTTGACTTTATCAACACTGCTGTATTCAGTTGTTGATGCTATTGGGTTTATGTTTAGCCTGTATTTTTTTTTAAAGTCAAGTCGTTCAATTATTCATTTAATTTGTCATGATTATTAACATAAATCATTGATACTTTTCCAAGGTTAACTGTTAAATTTAAAGGTCAAATTAAAGACCTTTTTTATTCCTTTAAATATAACATTTTCTCTGTTAAACTTAAAGAGAGAAACATTTTATAATTGTGACAAAATTAGTACAACAGGTCAGCTATGACATTCATAAGATCAAAGCAACAAGTTATAATTATAATTACCATAATTATCGTAACTGGAACACTTTAATTATAATAGCTTTACACATATTATTTAAAAACATTGCAAGGTTGAACCATTGCCAGATGCTTTTACATTTTTCTAGATTTCTGTTAAGTGAGGGTGAGTGTGTGTCCGTTTGTATGTTTGTTACTCCTTCAACAGCTGGATGGATTTGGATGAAATTTGGAATGGAGATAGCTTATTCCCTGGATTAACACATAGGATGCTTTTCATCCCAATCAAACAAACAAAGTCGGGGGCTCGTGGGTGTCAAATATTTGTATACGATAAGTGAAAATAGATTTATATTGATAACCTTATGATTGCAATCAAGACTGATTAAATCTATTGTCATTTAATTGAGTGCTTAGATTTTATATCTATTTAATCTTATCCACGGTGTTCTCTGATGTACTAATACATCGGTGGTGGCGCGTGAGGGTAAACCGGTGCATAATTTAATAAGCACGAATGTTTGCTTGTGAGTCTTGGATGTGTCCTATGTATTTAAGTATTTATTTCTCAGTATACGTATGTATATTGTTATCTAGTACCCATAACACAAGCCTTTAGAGCTTACTTTGGGACTAAATCGATTTGTTTAAAGATTGTCCCCCAATTTATTTATTTAATTTCTTAACTCAAACATTATAATATTATTCATTACTTCTTGTATTAACATAAAAATTGCATATAACATAATTTTTTTTATGTTAATACAATATTTAATGAGTAATATGATTTTCTTTTTTATACATACAAGATACAAGTGGAACTGGGCAGGATATGTTATAAGGGGGCCTGAGAAATGGAGTAAAATCATATCAACATGGTACCCAAGAAGCTATAAGATAAACAGAGGGAGAGAATTTAAAAGATGGGAGGATGAAATCGTGGAGATGGCCGGCAGGACGTGGACCAGAGTGGCACCAATTAAGAGGAACTGGAAAAAATGAGGGAGGCCTTTACCAGAAGGCACACAGAAATATAAATCCGGTTCCTGAATTTACGCAAAATGTTAATTTATTATTTTCTTATTAAAGGCTATAAATAAATATAATTTTAATAATAGATATGAAACACCGGAATTAGACCTATTTTTGCAAAATTGATTTGGCCTTTAAAGGGATCAAGGTTCTGAGCTCAAAGAGCTTGCTTGTTTTGCTACTCATAGTGATCAGTTTTTCATCAATAATGGGACATACCAAGCAACTACCAAAAACCAATTATCTAAGAAAAATTACATAATAGTTACAATCTCTATCAGTGCTCAAATTGGCGCAATTTCTGTCCTTTTTCTGACATAATATCACAAAACAACTTCTATATATTTGGATGATATAAAGTTTTTCATTTCTCATTATTTTATAAAATCATAGTTTCAACCAGTTAGTAGCTTTCCCAAGCCTTTAGAAACGTCGTTAATGTAATAGTGCATCAATTTTGTTTAAAATACTAGAATAACACATCCTTGACTTAAAAACCTTTATAAAAACTGTATCATGACACAATCAAGCACCTAGGTATATAAAATCACAAAATTACCTCATATGGGGTAAAAGAGATCATCCAGAACGCCCATTAGTAGTCGGAGCACACACTACACCGCAATCCAGAGGAGAAATTGCACACAAATAAAGCATTATTTGAAGAGAAAACGCAACGAGGGGTTAAGACCGCTAATTGAATTAGGCACACGTTTACCTCAAATGTTTGTACCGCAAATATAGTTAAAGTATACGGACGGAGGCGCGAGCGCGATCAGAATGAACCATTCATGTAAATTGACGACCCGGCCTCGCCTAGCAAAGCTTGTGTCCTCGAAAACGACAAAAAACCAGTTCCACCGATTCACCTACTGAACTAAAGAACGCCGTTTCCGGCACGAACCAAATTAATAGCCACAGACAGGCAATGATATAATTAACATTATCTCAGTGTTTATCCTACCTGAATCACGATAATTTTATTGCAAACCACTAAATATGATAGGTGAAAGGAGACATACCTTTGCAAATATTCGTGTTTAACGACGAATAGAAACTTCAGTAATTATTTTTTAGGCACTCAAACAGTTTGACACAAAACAATTGTTCACATGTAATCCTTTTCACTTGTATTAGTCACACCCACGATAATTAAAAACTATGCCCAGTGTGCGGCGGATATGCGTTATCCCGTGAAAGACGCCATTTTGATTTCGTCAACTAAGTAGATATAGACAAGATAGAGCAGTCACGTTTCGTTACTCCTAGAAGAGTTGTAATTATAAAGTATAAATAATTGTTAGATTTGAAGAACACGCACTATCTATCTATTCTTTATATATTTTTCCTGACTTTTACATTGTCTTTATTCTTGTTAACAATTATTTTAAGGTATTAAAAAATCCCTCACCATTCTTAGATACTGCAATATCAGTGTACTAAACGGGACATTTATTATTTAGTGATTAAAAATTTAATATTTTATATTGTTACATATGATATTTACCGCGTGTTTACTGCTTTAGTAAAATATTTTAGGGGATACTTATTAAAACTCACAAGCAAAAACTAATAAAAATCAGTTGGCTCACAGTAATTCCTAAGTCAATGATAGAAGAGTTAAAATACTATATGTCTATGGTTAGCGATACCACACAAATAAAACAATCCTCAAAGTAATTTAATTAACTTAAAAGTGTTATAAAGCTTTTCATATTCTTTTTTATTTATTTCTTTTGGTCAGTTGTAATATTAAGTTTAATCAATAATATATATCTATTTAGCTCGTGCGTAACAGACACATTTCAAATATATATTTTCATTAGCTTTTACCCGCAACTTCGTCTGCACGGAAATTTAGCTTTAAAGTGTTACGAATTTTCATTTTACTAACTTTTTTTTTTCCTTAAATTACGTGCTCACTTCGGGCACGCACGAACTTGCTGTTAATTAATTTGCCAGCCCGTATTTCACAATTTTAGGGGTTTGTTATCCTAAAAAAGTAGCCTAAAACTAAGTCCAAAACTACCATCATACCAAATTTCATGAAATTGGTTCGTATAAACGTAACACACATACAGATAAACAGAGCTAGTTTCGCATTTATAATACTAGTTTGGATTTGAGACTCTTTTGAATCATTTTCTTAATATATTTTAGAGCGGGTACTTACCTGTTCGAAATCTCTTTTATTAGGTATTTGTCTTATTTAGGAATAGTACTTGGGAAACTTTTAGTATATAGTGTAGCAACACCACAAGTTGCAGTTGTCAAAAAAAATAAGCAAAGAACTTGGCAGCTGTATCAGAATACGTGTTTTTATTCGATAAATTAGCGAAAATGGCAGTGTGAAACAACTGTGAATGCGAAACTAAATGTGCAACGTGTGATCAACATGTCGAGCCGTCGTTCTATACTCGGTTCGACGCTGGACACGCTGCCAGCACCCTCCGATCCGCTTCGGGAATTGTTCGAAGCCTGCAAAACTGGTGATGCAGCTCGCGTAAAAAAGTTGATTACTCCTCAAACAGTAAATGCCAGGGACACAGCTGGTAGAAAATCCACTCCGCTACACTTCGCTGCAGGTATTCACATTAATTAATACGCATTTGTTTGTGTTGTCGTCGTTACAATCGTGTTTAGTACAAGTGAAAGGAGACCGATTTGGGAAGTCGTTAAATTTGGCCATTGCAATATATATATTGCATAATTAGTTACGGTCGTGATTGTTCTGAATTTCGTGCTTTATACCGTTCAGAACTATTGTTAGACAGTAATTTAGCCATAACTTCTAGTTGTTATGAGTTTAGTGACACCAATTTTAGTGGAGTTTTATGATACAAAATGTGTATGTATGTAAGTGGGAGGAAGTTGATTTGATAATATATGATTTGTTTGTGTATATTTAGTTGTTAATTTTGTTTGATGTGCCAGTAAAGAAATGGTGCATTCGATTTTAATGAATGCATGAGTTTGTGATTGTTTTTTTTTGTTTATTATGATTGAAAACAATGTCATTCTGAAATCTTGATTTTGTTCTGACTGACACAATTGACCTATCAAAAATTTGACAAAATTGGTTAATATTTAAGGGGTGGATAGCATGATTGACTTTTGTATGATAAGGGGTATTTTTGCCGCTGATTCACAATTCTCTTAACTCAACTTATCATTTTCATTGGGTATTAAAAAATGTTTTTTTTTTAAAGAATGCTTTTTAAACATTATTTATTAAAAATCTACATCTTCCATATTTGTCTAGGAATGTTCTATACATACATACATAGCATCACGCCCGAAATCCCTAATGGGGTGGGCAGAGCCACAAGACTACTTGTGGCCACGTTCGCTTAATTAGTCCTAAGATGTTATGATGAACCGTATGGTGACAGGTGATCAGCCCATTGCCCATACAGATAGTCCACCATGTAGGAGAGGACCCATCCCTTAGTCGACTTTTACGACATGCCAGGATGATAAGCTTCTGCACGCATTCTATGCTATTTCTTTACTCCCAGTGCAGCAGAGGAGATGTTCTATAACCCACTATAATTCTTAAGTCTCTTTAACCAACTTTACTTAGTTTGTCTAGCAGTAAAAATAGACATATGCATAGCCCATCTTGGTACCTGATGATGTGGGTTATTGATAAAGCGCTCTTAGTCTATATATGTAACTATATACATATGTATACTTTATCTAACAGGATATGGTCGCAGAGAAGTGGTAGAGCTCCTCATCTCCGCCGGAGCAGCGTTGCAAGCCCGTGACGATGGCGGGCTCCAACCATTACACAATGCATGCTCATTTGGTCACGCAGACGTGGTCAGGGCTCTGCTGGGGGCCGGTGCAGCCCCTGCCGCTAGGGATAACTGGGGATATACACCGCTGCATGAGGCTGCTGCTAAGGGAAAGGTGGATGTATGTATAGGTGAGTAAAGACTAGTTTAGCTGTTAAACTCGCAGAAGCAACGATTTATCAGGCTACCAGTAGCCCTAGAGAACTAGAGATGTAACGGATAGTGGTTTGGCAGGATACCGGATACCGGATATCCGGCATGGTCATAGGCCGGTTAGCCAGATATCTGGCTCCAGGTGAGCTATCTCTAAAGTCGTGTTAGCTGGCGCGTCCTTCGCTCGGCGAGCAAGTTTCAACTTGTTACGAATTGTCAGTGCGTGGGGAGACCCTTTTGAGGTTCAATACACCCTTTATTACGTCAATTGGGAATATTCGAATGTGCACGTTTAAATAAAATTAAGTTTTGATTTATTTTAATAACCGATGACGTTGATTTGCTTTATTTCTTATGGTTTTTATTTATTTTCCGACTCACTATCCAGTAACCGGCCGGATAGTAAAGTAATGGCCGGAGAGGCCGGATACAGGGTATTAACCAGATATCTGTTGTATCTCTAGATAGAACCCCATCATTTAAATATAATCTAAAATAATAAATTGTTTTTCTTCCAGCATTGCTACAACATGGCGCTGATCCGAACATACGAAACACAGAAGGCAAGACGCCGTTGGATCTAGCGGACTCTGCTACCAGACCTGTGCTAACAGGTTAATTATACTCCAAAATTAACCAACAATGTTTTTATTAGTTGTTAATAAAAGAACCAGCTATGACCAGAGTCCTTGTCAAGACGAATCAAACGAGCCCAAACTCGATGGGGTTGCGTCGTTTGATTACAGAGTTCCCGTGGCCACCTTCCGGCTCCATCATCAGATATGCGAACGCCACAAAGTAGGACGGTACCCTTGATTGGTTAATAGCCATCACCAGCCAGTCAAGAGCCGGGTAGCAACGATGCACGATCAGATCCCGACCTTTACGCCCGTAATTGTTTCGTTACTCGATGACTCACACTAACGTATTTGCACTAAACATACGCATCACGTGTGATTAGGGGGATTAGAGAAGGGGGGGGGGGGGGTCGAATAACCGGACGAGTGCGACTTAAACTACATGTGTACATAATTATCTGACATTTCCTATGTTGACTAAAGATCTATTTTCTGTATTTTTTTCAAAATTTTAGACCCAATAGTTTCGGAGAGAAGGAGGGAATGGTCAACTTTCGTCTATTATCCCAAATAACTTTCAAACTATTTATTTTAAAATAAAAATAAACATGTTTATTTTAGACTCTGAACACGAGCCCTTTCATTTGATATGTGACACGATATAGTTTGCAAACTTTTTTTTTTTCATTTTCTAATTTGCCCTACAAAAGTGGCCCTCATGCGACGCCCTCGCCAGACTAAGAATGAAGATACTTGGCAATGGTTATCCAGAACCAGGGGAATTCAAGGCACTACCACTGCGCTCCACAAGTCACTTCATTGAAGTGGTGGAGAATGCTATGGATAGTGCTTAGGAAAAAGGGGTAATTACACAAAAGATCCCATAGGGTCGAAGTGTATCCGCAAGGACCCCACCCTCTAAGATAAGATAAGATAAGGCCCTCATGTTTAAAATTAATTTATTTACGTTACATATCCCTGTTGCAGTCCCCGACTTACAAATGTGTACCAAATTTAAACTCAATCGGAGTGAATTGCCTATGACAGATGGACAGACATACCTACACACGAGTGATCCTTTAAGGGTTCCGTTTTTTTCCTTTTGATGTGTGGAACCGTAAAAATCGCCTCACGTTTCTTTCTTGTCTATTTCTGTATGGCATGCTAGACTGGCTAATTGTGACGCATCAAAAATGATTGATTGACAAATCCTTGGTCCGTTCCAGGCGAGTACTGTGCAGCGGATGTGCTGGAAGCGGCTCGCTCCGGCGCCGACGAGCGCCTCGCGGCGCTGCTGACGCCACTCAACGTGAACGTGCACGCGGGGGACGGGCGCCGCTCGACGCCCCTGCACCTGGCCGCGGGGTACAACCGCTGCAGGGCCGTGCGGCTGCTGCTGCAGCGCGGCGCCGACACGCACGCCAAGGACAAAGGGTGAGTGCATCGAACTCCATCGGCATCGTCAGTCCGTGATAGTACTGCCCCAATGGCTATAGCAGAGGCATCAGTTAACAGTGAAATAAGCATAAGATCTGTTCGGCGAGAGTTGATAAAAAAGTAAAAAGTCAGGGCTTCTTAACTCATTACAAATAGCGGCCCGCTGATTATTTTTACCGATGATAAAATTAAAGGGAAAAATTATATTTTTTTCATAAAAATATTATTATTGAATAGCCTAACTGTTTAAACAAAGCAACACGCGAACACCCAAACGACACACTCGAAGCCAATGACATATTATAGAAAGACACAAGACACGTCATATCCATGCTCAACGCGTGTTAAACATGTGTCATAGACAAAAAATATCTTTTTCGTTTGTTTTCGGCCAGTGCAGATTTATGTGACATTTGATGCGCATATTATAAGACATTAATTTGCAATATCGCAATTGTGTAGGTATATGAACAAAGCAAATATATTTTTTTCGCCGCCGTCCGCCCGGCGCGAGATTGCATCTGACAACATCTGCAGCCCTCGTACAACGAAACTCAGTGCGTGTGGCGATAAGCGACGCCCGTCATACAGTTTGCGATAGGTAAGCGACAGTCGCTATTTCGAAACGATCTCATAATATTTATCAACTCTCGGCGACCAGACTGGGCACAATACCGTTAATCGTTAGTTAACGAAGTTAACATTTCGAGTAACGGATTATTAACTTTCAAGTTAATAATATTCTATGAAAAAAAAAAAATTCCTTTATATTCTTTATCATCGGTAAAAGTACAATACAATACAAATACTCTTTATTGATCACCACATAAAACATTTTGGAAATAGACAAAGAAATAAGTAACACGGTGGACAATAGGCTATCTTATCGCTAAGTAGCGATCTCTTCCAGACAACCTTTTGAAAGAAGAGATGGCATAAGAGACTTGCACAGGCAGGTGGTGAATACTATAATAAACATTTAAATTACACAAAACCACTAACATATAAAATACTATACATAGATAAATACATACTATACTATACATAGATACATACATATAAACATACATAATTATAATAGAAAGGAAACCTAGTCAGTTACACAAAAGAGAAAGTAAGATAAGAGAGAAAATAATTAGCGGGCCGCTATTTGTGATGAGTTATGAAGCCCTGATTATTAACTTTTTTTATCAACTCTCTGCGAACATACTTTTCTGGTCAGTGAGATCAGTCTGTTATTTATATCGACCATCTCTTCCGCCTCTGCTGCACTGGGAGTGAAGAAATAGCATAGGATGCGTGCAGATGCTTATCATCCTGGCATGTCATAAAAGTCGACTAAGGGACGGGTCCTCTCCAACATGGTGGACTAACTGTATGGGCGATGGGCTGATCACCTGTCACCATACGGTTCATCATACCATCTTAGGATTAATCCATCGAACGTGGCACAAGTAGTCTTGTGGCTCCGCCCACCCCATTACGGATTTCGGGCGTGATGCTATGTATGTATCTCTTTCCAGCGGTCTGGTCCCTCTTCACAACGCGTGCTCGTACGGACACTACGAAGTGACCGAGTTGCTGGTGCGCGCGGGCGCGGACGTGAACGCGACTGACTTGTGGGCGTTCACTCCGCTGCACGAGGCGGCGAGCAAAGCCAGGCTCGAGGTGAGGGGATACATGTTAACCTTTTGCCCGCCAAGCATGTCTGAGAACAGGGTTCGAAATGATCAAGGTAGTTACGCTTCTTAATAATTATCACCAGTGTAAGATATTCATTTGTTATTATTGCTTCATAAGAAATTCCGATATTACATTGTTTCATAACAAATTCTAACAAAAATTAATAAAAACAAATACATTTTTTATTTTTTTAAATTTAATATCCAACACAACGCGTTCGTATAGACGCAAGTGCGGAAATACACGTTCAATAGTAGTTTATGCAACGGTTGCATAATGATAGGCCTTAAAACACTAGTGCGGTTTTCATGAATTTTGCAATTTATCTACACACATATTATAAATCCTCCATGATGGGTTCAGAAACAATATTTTCTGGCAACAAGTTATTTGTTGCAATCGTGGCTGCATATTTCCGATATCCGGCGCATTTTCACATCACACACACTCCGAGAAGACTACTTACTATTCATATTTTCAACTAAAATGTAAATTACAAACAACTTTTTCTATTCAATTCAAAAACAATTCTACTTTCGTTCAGCAAACGCCAACATGGCGATCCTCCGTCAAGACCATTTTTTTTTAAATCATAGACAAACGGATGAAGTCTCTATTCTCACGTCACTCGAGATCGAATATTGTGCAGTTTATATTAAAAAAACATACTGAATTGACGTTTCGTATCAATAACTGTTTTAATATCTATGCATACTAGAATAGAGACCACTTGAGTTTTGACAGCTGTTCCAAATTTAATCTCATTTCTTTACTAAAAACGATAAAGAAGTCATGTTATTTCTTTATTGCAGCACTGGTTTTTCCTAATTGTTTGTCAAAATGGTGGTCATTTCCTACGGTTTTTGATTAACCAATGGAGGTTTTATGATATGGGTGTAGATAAATACAGTTTACTGTCACGAGCGAAATTTTTTGTTATTATCAATCGATAATTTATCATTGATAACTATCTTTTCGAACCCTGCCTGAGAAGTAACACGAGTTTCAACTTTAAGTCAAGGTCAAGTGAAGGTCTTTTTTACCCTGTATAGCCTGTCACGCATAGTCGACAACGGCGCCCAAGAGGTAGCCCTGTCCTTGACTAGCGCTTCATACAAACCTAGTTCAGGTGTGGTTTGGATATTTTAAGCCGGATCGCATTGGAACTTTGCATAGGTATGTAGGCCACACCTTTGCCCGCGGTATTTTCCATTCAAACTTTGTCACCCCTTTTCACCCCTTTAGGGATGGAGTTTCAAAAAATCCCTCCTTAGTACTCGAGGAATGTCTCCTCCTTTCAAACCTCTAGGACCACCCGTTTAGGCTGTGCGTTGTCTATAAGTGAGTCCCGGTATAGAAACAGGTTCGTATGAAAATTCAAAATAATGTATTATATTTATTTTATTTTATTTATTTATTTATTCATTTAATTCAGATTTCTCCATAATTTGTTAGCGATATATACACCTGTTAAATTTTATCTCATAACTCGCAATGTAAAAACCTAGATTTGTCTTTTATATATGTTATTGCAAATTTTCTATGCGATCTGGCTAAAAATGTGCATCGAATATTGTTCATAATTTGAAAGGTTTTTTTTTGCGCGGGGCTCTAAATCTATTTCAAAAATAAAAGTAGCCTAAGTTACTCCTTATGATATCAGCTGTCTGCCAGTGAAAGTCCCGTCAAAATCGGTCCGTCAGTTTCGGAGATTGGCCAGAACAGACAGACAAACAACAATTTTAAAATTCGTTTTTTTTTCGTTATAAGTACCGTATATGTTATTTCGACATTACAAACAGATACTTAATTTACTTTACACCTATAAAACCTCCATAGTGTAATCAAAAACCATAGGGAATGACCACCATTTTGACAACCAATTAGGAAAAACCAGTGCTGCAATGTTATTCCCGTATCGTTTTTAGTATAGAAATGAGATTAAATTTGGAACAGCTGTCAAAACTCAAGTGGGTCTCTATTCTAGTATCCATAGATATTAAAACAGTTATTGATAGGAAACGTCAACATAGTATGTTTTTTTAATATAAACTGCACAAAATTTGATCTCAAGTGACATGAGAATAGAGACATCATTTGTTTGTCTATGATTTAAAAAAAAATGGTCTTGACGGAGGATCGAATTGCCGCCATTATGTTGGTGTTTTGCTGAACGAAAGTAGAATTGTTGTTGAATTGAATAGAAAAAGTTGTTTGTAATTTACATTTTAGTTGAAAATATGAATAGTAAGTAGTCTTCTCGGAGTGTGTGTGATGTGAAAATGCGCCGGATATCGGAAATATGCAGCCACGATTGCAACACATAACTTGATGCCAGAAAATATTGTTTCTGAACCCATCATGGAGATTTATAATATGTGTGTAGATAAAGTTATGTATGCAACTCTGCATAATTTGGCCCTAAAACACACGTGCGATCTTATTATGAAACTCGCTAAAAGCTCGTTCCATAAAACCGCACTAGTGTTTTAAGGCCTATCATTATGCAACCGTTGCATAAACTACTATTGTATTTGTAAAGATAATTCAAGTTTTTATTTTTTCAGGTGTGTTCTTTACTGCTAAGCGAGGGCGCGGATCCCACTTTGCTAAACTGCCACGGAAAGTCGGCGTTAGATGTCGCCCCTACAAGGGAATTACAGGAAAGGCTAGCTTGTACGTATCACTAGTTTATGCCCACGACTTCGTCCCTTAGGGGAAAATTTTGTAGCTCTTATTAACCCCGGCACATAAGTTGACCGAAAATTGCGGTTGTCTGCGCACCTTCGCACTCGTACAACTATGGTTACTTCGCGGCACGTAGGTTGAAATATATATATTCTTTACATTTAGGTAGCTACCTAATCGAATACAATACAGATTCCCAACATAAAGTTATCTGGTTACTTACTTTGTGTCGATTAAAATGGTTTTATTTTATTTTTCACCGAAGGAACCATAGATTAACAGTCAACCTTGACTTTCCTGTGTCTTTTAATACATTTTCATATTTTATTTCAGTCGAATACCGCGGGCACTGTTTGCTAGAGGCGTGTCGGTTGGCGGAGCCGGCCCGAGTCAAGAAACAGCTGTCGTCCCTCAGCAACCAATCCGTGAGTGTACCACTTGATTTACAGTACAATTAAAATGAGTTAACGATTCGACTTTTCTCGGCTATTGTCGGCTAAATCCGGAGACGAAAATGGCACAAGTTACATTGCTGCTATTTCTTTTAGGTAGCATTCAACTTAAAGTATCGTAAACGCAATGTATATCACCCACCATGATGACATTACTTACCAGTAGACCTAAGAAGTTTACAGAAGCGATATGTACAAGCATTATTTATTAGTGTATATAAATGTACCTATAATATAAAAAAATACATGATTCTTTATTAATCAATAGTTACTGTGTTACGTAAGGTAACAGGTAGGTGTCATGCTGTCAAAAATAGTCACTAATTATTTTTCTTATTTCAATATAAAAATTGTGTTACTTTAGAGCTATGAGGAGGTTTTGTTGCTCATATCCTTCTGTTGTATTGTGTTTAATAAGATAACGGGTAATGAATTTAAATGTCATACTGTAATTTGATATACTCTACCGACAATGACAATAACCGAGGATGGCCGAATGGTCAACTTATGGATACTGGATAGTACAGATGTAGTGAATAGTCCTTGCCCATCGTATTTTCTCGGAAACGTTCGTATTTGTCATGGTACTTCAGTCAGCCTCAGTACTCATCAAGACAGCGTAGGGGAAGCTCGCATCGCGAGATTAATAATATAGAGCGGTTATTACCTAATCAAGACAGCGTAGGGGAAACTCAGCAGCGTAGTCTTTAAAGAACTTTAAGAAGTTGCTGTTTTGCACTAGAACATAAAAAAGTTTGTATGGAAAATACCCTGGCCGAAGCTGTGGCGGGTCCACTAGTAATTTATATAACGCTAATACGACGACGCAGTTGGTCTAGTCGGTAGTGAGCCTGCCTCCGAAGCTAACAGGCTCGGGTTCGATACCCGGTAAGGGGATATATTTGTGATGAGCATGAATGTTTGTTCCTGAGTCTTTGATGTTTCCTATGTATTTAAGTATTTATTTCTCTATATAAGAATGTATGTCGTCGTCTAGTACCCATAACACAAGCCTTTAGAGCTTACTTTGGGACTAGATGTGTGTAAAAGATTGTCCCCTGATCTATTTATCTCAACAGATGAGCTCCGAAACAGCCTCCCAAGGTCCATCACCAGAGGAAGCCTCCCCAGAGTGCACGGTGGAAGCGCTGGCCAACTTCCAGCATCTCAGCACCGGCGACCGACCCTTGCACTGCGCCTCTGGCAGCATATATCCTAAGAGAAAACAGGTACGATATATTTACTAGTGTCCAACCGAAGTTTCGGTTTCGGCAAAAAATACATGTTTCGGCAGAAGGTTCGGTTTCGGTCAAAAAAGTGCTGAACCTTTCGGTTGCGCCGAAACTTACCCACCCGTAGTATCTGAGGCTCGCTGATCGTCATTTGTTAAAATTAAAACTCAGAATACATCTTTTTAGGGTTCCGTACCCAAAGGGTAAAAACGGGACCCTATTACTAAGGCTCATCAGTCCGTCTGTCCGTCCGTCTGTCACCACGCTGTATCTCATGAACCATGATAGTAAGACGATTTAAATTTTCACAGATGATGTATTTCTGTTGCCGCTATAACAACAAATACTAAAAACCAGAAAAAAATAATATCTACGGGGGCTCCCATACAAAAAACGTGATTTTTTTGCCGTTTTTATAGATAATGGTACGGAAACCTTCGTGCGCGAATCCGACTCGCACTTGGCCGGCTTTTAAACTTTTATAAGTGTACTTGTCTCATTTCAAACCACCTACACGACCTACAAGTGGTTTATTGTTCATAATGTCTAGAAACAACAGTCCACTGATGTTTTTATTCATAGCGTTCAGCGATTTTAACAGCTATATAAGTTTCGGTTTCGGCCGGTACTAGAATCAAAACCGGACATTCGGTTTCGGCAAAAAAAAATGCTTAGGTCGTATAATACTAGCTTTCACAGCCGCAGCCACAGAATAGATAATAGTACTAACACTAAACATAGTCTAACAAAACCGGTGTTTGGTACGAAAATATTCCTTATCATGCCTTCTCTCTCCGTCGCATGAAACGTGCTCTTTCGTGCACGCTAGGGTTGTCAATGTATCCGCGTCAACAACACCAAACCTCTAAGCTACTAATTTGACCTACTGCGATTTACAGCTCCGAGCTGTCCGGAGGACGAGCGTACCTAAAGTGAGATCCCCTGAGGCAACTTTTTCAGCGTGGATGTCTTTAAAATATATTTTAACCACCTTTCTACCCTTAGTTTCTAGTTTATCGGTAGAAAGGTGGAAAAACACTGCTGTATATTATGATAATGTGATTTTTAACCTTTTGGCTGCCAAGCATGTCAAAGAAGTAACACGAATTTCAACTTTAAGTCTAGGTAATGAAGGAGTTTTTTACTCTGTATCCGCTGACGGCTGCAGCCGACTGTGGCGGTCAAAAGGTTGAACAGTCTATTTTGACGACGCTGTTAGCCTAGTTGGGAGTGACCCTGCCTGTGCTAGCGGTCCCGGGTTCGATCCCCGGTAAGGGCAAAATTTTTGTGAGTGATGAGCACAAATATTTTTTAGTCTTGGATGTTTCCTATGTATTTAAGTATTTATTTATCTTTATAAGTAAGTATGTCCTTGTCTAGTACCCATAACACAAGCTTTTGGAGCTGACTTTGGGACTAGATCGATTTGCGTAAAGAATGTCTTTTTTTTTTAGGTTATGGAGATGTTAATAAGAAAAGGCGCCCGTGTGAACGAGAAAAATAAGGACGGACAAACACCGTTGCACGTAGCTACAGAACACTCGCATTTAGACGCAATGGACTTGCTGCTAAGGCATGGTAAGTGGTGTCAGAATGAAAATATAATGCCTTCGCTCTCCCCCAAAATAAAATATAAATACCTATAGAAGTATAGACCATATATCCAATATACTCCGCATAGCCCACCATCAGACCGTATCGTATAGGTACCGATCCTTACCAAGGACCGGGAATTTTGAAACTGTTCTCGGCCTTTTTGATCATGTTGCCTAAAAATCAAAACGTGAAATTTAGCCTAAAGCTTATGGACTAAAAAGCAAAATGCCTACCAGGCAATATGACTATTCAGCACTTGCACTTCATTGTATATTGACTAAGAAGCAAAATGCCTACCAGGCAATATGACTATGCAGCACTTGAACTTCATTGTATATTGACTAAGAAGCAAAAGGCCTACCAGGCAATATGACTAACGTCAACCTTTAGAAATCTTTATCCTTATCTTTATCTTTATCCTTAGACAATCTTTAGAAAATTTGCTGCTTAGGTATTTTGCCACATAGACATTCTTTTTAGTCATTTTTCTTCGTAGATGAATTGCAAGTTAGACATTCTGATCAGGAAGGTATTGCGTGCCCTAGTCACGATCCACAGGTTTAAAAACACTGGTTTATAAAACATGGCCAAATTAATTAGAGCTGTCATTTGACTCCAACCTCCCATAGACCTCCCAATCTTCTGGTTCCCGAAACGCGGGACTTCGCGAAGCAGTTGGTCGTCGCGTAATTCATGATCTCTGGAAATTTTTGCATCTACTCCAAGGAGTAGGAGTCCGAGGAGTCTTCGGTGCCACTTCTCTCTGGAGCTGTCACTGAGCTGTGGACTTTGTAAATGTCCGGTTCGAAGGACCAATGTTAGGGTCCTACTGGGACGTTAATTAAAATGACTGTAGAAGGAGCTGATGTATTCGGCGTCTTAATACAATTTATTCCGGTTGAACAATAGTATTATATTAAAAGTCGGTGGCTGTCGATAAGGTGAGTGTTTGGGAGTGTGTTTGTACGATATTGGCCTTAAAATAGTATTTTCGGAAATAATTACAAATTTCATATATTTTGTATACATCTCCCAATGTAAAAAGAGCTCTGAGGGCCATATAAAATGTATGACCGTCAGCGCTCTTTTTACATTCGTCTGGTATACACTCTAACTGCACTGTGACGTCATAGTTCAGGGTCATTTTGTATGGAGCGTTTTTGTGAGTGGTATGAACTATGGCTTTTCAAAGCGTCGTATCTCAAAAAAAAACAACATAATAATGTTTTACGTACAGTTTGGTTTCTATTACTCAGTACTTTCCAATAAAAAATGAAATAAAAATCATGCGAGTTCCCAGTTCTGGCTATCCTCGAAAGTTACATTGCTATAATTGCAGTAAGAAATTTTCGAAAAACTAGCCCCTTAAGACCGGTTCGCGACAACGTTACAGTTGTTATTGTGCTCAGGGGCGAAGGTGAACGCCGTGGACGGGGCCGGGAGCAGCGCGCTGGCCGTGGCGGCGCGCGCGGACGCGGCGGCCGCGTGCCGCCTGCTGCTGGCGTGCGGCGCGCGCGCGGCGCCCGAGCGGTACCCGCCGCCCGCAGGTACCACTCCACTGATGTTGTGTCACATCTTAGCAATTCTTTTATTTTACACGTTATATAATTAAGCTTTATCTCGCTCATTTTATATTGGTATGGTCTTAGACGCGTGCGCGAACGCGGCGGCGCTCCGGCTGCTGGAGGCGGCGCGCACGGGCGACGTGGAGGCGGCGCGCGCCACGCTGGACGCGCGCCCGCGCCTCGTCAGCTGCCGCGACGTCGACGGCCGCCACTCCACGCCGCTGCACTTCGCCGCCGGGTACAGGGCACGCGCCACGGCACCATACGCACAGCACACGACACAGGACACGCAGTACGGCGCGCACAGCACAGGGCATCGGCCGCACAGTACAGAGCCCACAGCACAGGGCACACAGCACAGGGCACACAGCACAGGACACGTAGCACACAGTACAGAGGCCACAGCACAGGGCACACAGCACAGGACACGTAGCACACAGTACAGAGGCCACAGCACAGGGCACACAGCACAGGACACGTAGCACACAGTACAGAGGCCACAGCACAAGGCACACAGCACAGGACACGTAGCACACAGTACAGAGGCCACAGCACAGGGCACACAGCACAGGACACGTAGCACACAGTACAGAGGCCACAGCACAGGGCACACAGCACAGGACACGTAGCACACAGTACAGAGGCCACAGCACATGGCACACAGTACAGGACACACAGCACAGGACACGTTTCACACAGTATAGTACAGAGCACACATTACATGGCATGCAGCACAGGGCACACATCACATAGTAAAGAACACAAAGTATTTAGCACACAACACAGGGCACACAGCACACAGCACACAATACTGTGCACACAGCACACACTACAGTGCACATAGCGCACAGTACAGAGCACACATTACAGGGCATGCAGCTCAGAGCACACATCACATAGTAAAGAACATGATGTTTCATAAAAAAATCATTTCAAATGGGTATTAATACACAACTAATTTGTGCAGTTTGGCGAATTAAACGCAATACGCTGGCAGACGGATGTGGGTAGATATCATACGACTCATCCCACTAATCAATGAAACACTAATAATTGTTTATAAAAAGCAAGACTTCCAGGGTGGCCATAAAAAAATAACTAACACCAAAGGCTAATGCGGGAGCTTCGCTACGCTACGCTCCCGCATTAGCCTTTGGACCTAACCGTTCCGAGTCTCTTCCGCTCTGACCCATCTTGCTCGCTCGCTTCGCTCGCTCGCTGTTTGAGTTTTTTTTTTCATAATGACACATTACATCCTAACCTCGAGTGTTTTTTTTGTCATGTCCTTAAGATGGGTAGTCAGAGCTATATACCTACCTATATTAACATTCATATGATAAATTATGTTGTACTGTGTATACACTATAAAATAAAAAATATTTGTAATAAAAGATCGATATTTAGTTGTTCTGTCTTTTGAATAATTTATGAAATGTATGTTTTAAGAAGTAAGAATCCTTGTACAGTTGTTCTAGGAATTAAGAAAATTTATAATGTATAATCGATGGAGCCAGATTACTTGTAAAGAAATTATAGGAACTGAATATTCTATAGACCGTTTTCCATGAAATGAAATTCGATGAAAAATTGTCGAAGATTCAGTGGGCACCCGCACACAGCACACAATACTGTGCACACAGCACACACTACAGTGCACATAGCGCACAGTACAGAGCAAACATTACAGGGCACGCAGCTCAGGGCACACATCACACAATACAGTGCACAAAGCGCACAGTACAGAACACATAGTACAGGGCACACCGCACACAATACAGTGCACATAGCACACAGTACAAACAGCCCTCGGTACAGAGCACTAGTGGCGGCGCGTGAGGGTAATTTCTTAACTCAAACATTATAATATTATTAATTACTACTTGTATAAACATAAAAATTGTATATTACATTTTTTTTATGTAAATACAATATTTAATGAGTAATAATATAATGTTTAGCAATAGAAATAACACACCTGCTTACCCTCACGCTTCGCCTCTGCAGAGCACACAATACACAGTACAAGAGACACAGTGCACGATACGTACCCAATTACATTAAATTATCACAAACGCCGCTTAACCACTTGATCCAAGATTAAACAGTTAAAAAAACTTCCTCAACCAGCTGTCAATCTATACACAAAACGTCACTTTGACTTAACGTCAATTTGAGTGGCCTCTGTGAATTCGGCCATAAGTCCGTCGACTAATGACATCTCAAAGTCAAAGTCAAAATATCTTTATTCAATTAAGGCTTTCCCAAGCTCTCATGAAGTCAAGGAATGAATCTACCACCGGTTAGGAAAAAACCTCTACTGAGAAGAGCCGACTAGAAACTCGGTGAAGTAGACATTTTTCAAAACAGTTCACTTATAACGACATCTAGCGACTGTTGCGTTAATTAAAAGCTAAGGTTTCGTTTTGTAACTAGATGGCGCTGCTAACTCCAATATTCTGTTCTAGATACAACCGGTTACCCCTCGCGCAACTCTTACTACAGAGAGGCGCCGATGTCCATGCGAAAGATAAAGGGTAAATTAGTTAATATTGCATTTTTTTTTTCTTTTTTTTTTTGGGTTAAGGAGCCCTTTTACAATACTGAACAGCGGCCCTAACATGCATGACACAAAGATAAATTAGAACCGTTTATCTCTAAGTGCGTCTCTATCACACTAGTGCCGACGAAAGAGGTAGTCATAGAGATAAACGGTTCTAATTTATCTTTGTGCCATGCATGTTTCTTGTTTTCTCGTTCCGTACCTCAAAAGGAAAAAACAGAATCCTTATAGGCTCACTCGTGTGTCTGTCTGTCAAAGCCAATCTGTTCCGTAACTACTGGACCGATTGAGTTGAAATTCGGTACACATAGTAAGTCGGTGACCGCAACACGGACGCGTAACGTTAATAAATGAATTTTAACATGGGAGCCACTTTTGAGGGTCAATTAGAAAATTATAAAAGAAGAAGTTTTGCAAACTATATGATGACATATCAAATGAAAGGAGTTGTTGTGAAAATCTTAAATATATTTTTTTCAGAATTTTAAGACAAATAGCTTGGAAGTTATTTAGGAAAATTGGTGAAAATTGACCATTCCCCCCTTATCTCCGAAACTACTGGGCCTAAAAAACCTATAAGAAGTGAATGGGAATTTTCAGAGAATCTGTTCGGAACGGAACCCTCTCCACGCGAGTTTAACTCCCACTTGTCCGGTTTTTTGTAGATTAAATTCAGATCGTTTATGCAGCAAGTTGGCCATCTGTGGACTCTCACTCGTCACATAATATAATAAACTAAAATGAATCTACCAGCGCTTCGGACACAAACTTTTATTCAGTAGTGACGATATGCGTGTTTCCAGCGGGCTCGTCCCACTCCACAACGCGTGCTCGTACGGGCACTACGAAGTGACCGAACTATTAGTGTCCTGCGGCGCCGGCGTGAACGCGGCGGACCTGTGGCGGTTCACGCCGCTTCACGAGGCGGCCGCGAAGGGCAAAAGTGACATCGTGAGACTACTGCTCAAGGTACAAAAATGAAGCATGTCGCCCCCTAATGCTATATCTGATGCATCACAACTTACTGAGAAACGGGCCATCCATAAATTACGTATCACGAATTTTATGATTTTAAATGCTTCGAACCCCTTCGGCGCAAAGTGCACAAAACGCGAAATGTACACTACACGCATAACGTATACATTGGTAAAATGAACAATGCGCAAAATGTACACAACGCATATTGCGACACACGCAAAATGTACAAAAGCAAAAAGCACATTCTCTAAATTTACATTTCGCAAAATGTACACACTACACGCAGAATTCACAATACCGAAAATGTGCAATACGCAAATAGTTCAACACGCAAAATGTACAAAAAACTAAGAGTGCGTATCGGTGCTCAGCAACAGCTGGTATCTATGAAATGAGTTATACATACATACATACATATTATCACGCCCGAAATCCCTAATGGGGTGGGCAGAGCCACAAGACTACTTGTGGCCACGTTCGATTAATTAGTCCTAAGATGGTATGATGAACCGTATGGTGACAGGTGATCAGCCCATCGCCCATACAGATAGATAGTCCACCATGTTGGAGAGGACCCGTCCCTTAGTCGACTTTTACGACATGCCAGGATGATAAGCATCTGCACGCATTCTATGCTATTTCTTCACTCCCAGTGCAGCAGAGGAGCCAGCAAATTAGTTATAACTAAACTAAATATATAAAACACAAACTGGTGTCCTCGATTACGTCTGTGTAGAATACTTATTCAGTAGTCTATGTCCTTCTCCAAGGTTCATACCAAATCTCTACACCAAAACACATCAAAATCGGTTGAGTCGAGGGCGGAAAGCTAGATTTATATATTTAGTTAACTCATTTGATGGCGCTTGCAAATCACGTGGTTTTTTTTAATTTATTTTTAACGAAAACGTTAATTTTAATCTGTTTGTGTATTTTTGTGACAAAGCGACGAACATAAGCTTTAAAATTACGTTTAAATCATTAATTTTGGTAAAGAATTAACGGAGATATAGAGCGTCTTCACAAAAATACCTTTTAGAAATAATATATATGATGATCTGTTTTTAGGGTTCCGTACCTCAAAAGGAAAAAGGAACCCTTATAGGATTACTTGTTTGTCCCTCTGTCTGTCCGTCTGTGTGTCAACCCCTTTTCTCAGGAAGTATCAAGTTGAAATTAATATCACGCATTCAGGTCTGGCTCTCTTGAAGCTGTGAAAAAATTAACCTTCTAAGTTAACGCAATCAAAAGATACGGCCGGTTATGCCACATATTTTGATACTTTCAAGGGGATCCAAAGGGAATCAAAACCTATAGGGTACTTCCCGTTGACCTAGAATCATGAAATTTGGCAAGAAGCAGTGTCTTACAGCACAAGTAAAGGAAAAACTCCGAAAACTGTAAATAAGTAGTTACAACACAAACAAAATAGTAGTTTAACGGAATAACCTTTGTAAAGTCGTATCACACTCGACGGTTGCACGGAGATGGGAGCTTGCGAAAGTTATTGTTTGTCTTATTTCATAGGTAGGTTGTAAATGGTTACCCCGTTGTCAGTTTATCCGCGTCACCCAACAACACCAAACATCTAGGCTACTAATGAGGCGCGAATCGCGCAGCGAGCGAGCGAGCGGCAACCTGCGATTTACAGCTCCGAGCTGTCCGACGCACGAGCGTACCTAAGTGCAGAGTGAAAGCCCCCCTGATGGTGATGAAGCCTGTTTTGTTGTCCAGCACGGCGCGGACCCGACGCGCCGCAACCGCGACGGCCTGACGCCGCTGCAGCTGGTGCGCAGCGGGGACACCGACACGGCCGACGCGCTGCGCGGCGACGCGGCACTCCTCGACGCTGCCAAACGCGGCGAGCTCGCCCGCGCCAGGTACATATGGGATGAATACCGCAATCAGCTCTGATTGCGGTATTTTACATACAAATTTTGAATTGCAATTTCATCCCCTTAAGAGGGCTGTCACTAAATCGCGTTCCGGAAGATTAGGTATATTGACACGCATCCTCAAGTCGCCGCCGTCGTCCAATGTACAAAGAGCGCTGACGGCCACTGGGAGTTTGCATTGGGAACGATCGTTCGGCGGGACACAGGTCCGCTCTAGTCAACCGCCGGCGCGGCACTGAATTCAGGCGGGCGAATTCGAATTATGTATAGTAATTTGGGAGTTGTAATTACGTTTATCAATTATTTTTTCCAAAAAAAGTATTAAATTTTAATTTTTTAAAAACTAACGATTATTCTGTTATTTTACGTAATAATATCAACGTAGTAAAGAGAAATGTACGGTTTATTCTTAGCGTTTTTAGTAGTTTTATGGTTAACCTTGGATTTCTTATTCCATATATATTTCAAAATTCAGAGACCATTCGAGCGATATTATTATATATTTATCTACACCCATATCATAAAACCTCCATAGTGTAATCAAAAACCGTAGGAAATGACCACCATTGTGACAACCAATTAGTTAAAGCCAGTGCTGCAATGTTATTACAGTATCAATTTTAGTATCGAAATGAGATTAAATTTGGAACAGCTGTCAAAACTCAAGTGGGTCTCTATTCTAGTATCCATAGATATTAAACAGTTATTGATACGAAACATCAATTCAGTACGTTTTTTTAATATAAACCTAACGACATTTGATCTCGAGTGACGTGAGAATAGAAACTTCATTCGTTTGTCTATGATTAAAAAAAAATGGTCTTGACGGAGGATCGAATTGCCGCCATTATGTTGGTTTTTTGCTGAACGAAAGTAGAATTGTTGTTGAATTGAATAGAAAAAGTTGTTTGTATTTTACATTTTAGTTGAAAATATGAATAGTAGTCTTCTCGGAGTGACTGTGTGATGTGAAAATGCGCCGGATATCGGAAATATGCAGCCACGATTGCAACAAATAACTTGTTGCCAGAAAATATTTTTTCTGAACACATCATGGAGGATTTATAATATGTGTGTCGATAAAGCTATGTATGCAACTCTGCATAATTTGGCCTTAAAAAACACGTGCGATCTTATTATGATACTCGCTAAAGCTCGTTTCATGAAAACCGCACTAGTGTTTTAAGGCCTATCATTATGCAACCGTTGCATAAACTACTATTTTCATTTCGGTTGCTTAGTAGAGTAGTTCAATCCACGAGCTCGAAAAAATGCTGTGGCGCATTTTTTTTAATACTTCCTGCGCAATTTCGGCTTTATATCAATAGATAAGAATAAATTGCATAAAGCGAGTCCGCTAGGATCAACACTAATAACTATACTCCACCATTGTGCAAGTCAAATAACAAACTCAAAACAAAAAAACATTTTTTTTGTTTTGAGTTTTGACGGGACTTTCACTGGCAGATAGCTGTAATATGGAGTAACTTGGGCTATTTTAGTAACATAATTAGGGTACCGCGCAAAAAAATGAGTATCCATGAAATGAAACCGCGGAGGCTAGTATGAATATAATATCTTTTGCAGAAAACTGATAACTCCTCAGAACGTGAACTGCAGGGATGCCCACGGAAGGAATTCGACTCCGCTACACCTCGCCGGTAAGTTCAATTTAACCCTCACAACGCCTATTATAATAGGACCATCGTGATCAGGATTTCAGCCGAAAGACGTCCACTGCTGGACATAGTCCTCTCCCAATTCTGGCTGGGTTCCATCAGTGTCTCAAGTCAGGTGAAAGTCTTGGTCCAGTGTGTGCTACCAGTGATGACTTGCGGTACTGAGGCGTGGTCGCTCACTATGGGCTTCAGAAGAAGGCTCAAGGTCACCCAAAGGGCGATGGAGAGAACTATGCTCGGAGTATCGCTGCGAGATCAAATTAGAAATGATGAGACCCGCAAAAGATCAAGAGTAGCCGACAGCCCAAAGATTTACTAAACTTATCATAGGATGATTTAAAGTGCTAAGAGGCTATTTAAAAATTATAAGGGTGCGTCATACCAGGTGCAAAAATCCTTTTTACGCCGCTAGTCGGGTTTAACCAACTTTTTGCAGTAGTAGAAAGAAAAGCAGATTATGCACCTCGCATCAAGAGATGTGTTATTTGCGCTCGTGTTTTTAGAGCCCTCACCTGCGTTCGGGCTCCAAACTAATACTCGGCGCAATAGTGAATCACTTGCTGCTTGATGCAACAATCTACTATTATTGCCCTGCGCGGACTGTTCGCGGATAGTATAGGGTTTTATTTTCGCTCCAGCCGGCTACAACAATCTAGAAGTAGCCGAGGCGCTGCTGGAGGCGGGCGCGGCCGTGGCGGCGCGCGACAAGGGCGGCCTGGTGCCGCTGCACAACGCGGCGTCGTACGGGCACCTGGAGCTGGCCGCGCTGCTGCTGCGCGCGGGCACGGCGCCCAACGCCGCCGACCGCTGGGGCTTCACGCCGCTGCACGAGGCGGCGCACAAGGCGCGCACGCAGCTCTGCGCGCTGCTGGTGAGTCTTAACTACAATACAATACCACAGTATAACAAACTAACAGTGTTTTGTCTCGGCAGTGTCCTCGAAATAATAACCTACTGCGCAGCCTGTGGCCAGCCGCAGTGCGGCTAACCGGATATTGTAAACTTACCCTAGGGTGTTGTCTTAAACAAGATACTTCTCTCCAGTTTCGGAGGTTGGCTTTTCGATAGGTATTCCTCCTTATCTTTCCCTGGTGACGATCGCCTCGTTCCCCAGCTCGCGCACGGCGCGGACCCGTACCTGAAGAACCAGGAGGGGCAGACGGCGCTCGAGCTGGCCGGCGCCGAGGACGTGCGCTCGCTGCTGCAGGACGCGATGACGAGCGCCACGCGCGCGCCGCCGCAGCCCGCCGCGCCCGCGCCGCTGCCGCCGCCGCTGCCCGTGCTGCTGCCCAGCGGCCACACCGCGCCGCTGCCGCTGCCGGTGAGCACCGACACAGACACACAGACACACAGACAGACCGACAGGCGCTCGCTGCTGCAGGACGCGATGACGAGCGCCACGCGCGCGCCGCCGCAGCCCGCCGCGCCCGCGCCGCTGCCGCCGCCGCTGCCCGTGCTGCTGCCCAGCGGCCACACCGCGCCGCTGCCGCTGCCGGTGAGCACCGACACAGACACACAGACACACAGACAGACCGACAGGCGCTCGCTGCTGCAGGACGCGATGACGAGCGCCACGCGCGCGCCGCCGCAGCCCGCCGCGCCCGCGCCGCTGCCGCCGCCGCTGCCCGTGCTGCTGCCCAGCGGCCACACCGCGCCGCTGCCGCTGCCGGTGAGCACCGACACAGACACACAGACACACAGACAGACCGACAGGCGCTCGCTGCTGCAGGACGCGATGACGAGCGCCACGCGCGCGCCGCCGCAGCCCGCCGCGCCCGCGCCGCTGCCGCCGCCGCTGCCCGTGCTGCTGCCCAGCGGCCACACCGCGCCGCTGCCGCTGCCGGTGAGCACCGACACAGACACACAGACACACAGACAGACCGACAGGCGCTCGCTGCTGCAGGACGCGATGACGAGCGCCACGCGCGCGCCGCCGCAGCCCGCCGCGCCCGCGCCGCTGCCGCCGCCGCTGCCCGTGCTGCTGCCCAGCGGCCACACCGCGCCGCTGCCGCTGCCGGTGAGCACCGACACAGACACACAGACACACAGACAGACCGACAGGCGCTCGCTGCTGCAGGACGCGATGACGAGCGCCACGCGCGCGCCGCCGCAGCCCGCCGCGCCCGCGCCGCTGCCGCCGCCGCTGCCCGTGCTGCTGCCCAGCGGCCACACCGCGCCGCTGCCGCTGCCGGTGAGCACCGACACAGACACACAGACACACAGACAGACCGACAGGCGCTCGCTGCTGCAGGACGCGATGACGAGCGCCACGCGCGCGCCGCCGCAGCCCGCCGCGCCCGCGCCGCTGCCGCCGCCGCTGCCCGTGCTGCTGCCCAGCGGCCACACCGCGCCGCTGCCGCTGCCGGTGAGCACCGACACAGACACACAGACACACAGACAGACCGACAGGCGCTCGCTGCTGCAGGACGCGATGACGAGCGCCACGCGCGCGCCGCCGCAGCCCGCCGCGCCCGCGCCGCTGCCGCCGCCGCTGCCCGTGCTGCTGCCCAGCGGCCACACCGCGCCGCTGCCGCTGCCGGTGAGCACCGACACAGACACACAGACACACAGACAGACCGACAGGCGCTCGCTGCTGCAGGACGCGATGACTGCGCGTCCGCTCGGGCCGCCACAGTACTTACCAAGGTGTGAATGGTACTTTGCTGGCCTGGAAATAGGCCAGCATAGTATACTTTTCTGGCCTGGATATAGGCCAGCAAGGTATGCTTTTCTGGCCTGGAAATAGGCAAACAAAGTATGCTTTTCTCGCCTGGAAATAGGCCAGCAAAGTATGCTTTCGGGCCTGGATATAGGCCAGCAAAGTATGCTTTTCTGGCCTGAATATAGGCCAGCAAGGTATGCTTTTCTGGCCTGGAAATAGGCCAGCAAGGTATGCTTTTTCGGCCTGGAAACAGGCCAGCAAAGTATACTTTTCTGGCCTTGAAATAGGCCAGCAAAGTATACTTTTCTGGCCTGTATTAAACTGTCCAGCAAATTAGTAGTTTTGTGGCCGCAATTGGGAACATCTATGGCAACATTTCCGAGCAGTGTTGTGCAAAAGGTAATAAAAAAATAGGGTGAAAAAAATCATAACAGAATCCAAAAATGTCATATTTTGAATGTACGTCTGTTTGCTTGTACATTTATCACAGGAAAACTACTGAAGGGATTTTAACAATTTGTCCGCAGTCTCACCAGTGTGCGCGCATTTATAGTTTTTATTTCTAGTTTAATACTAGCCGTCCCCCGCAGTTTCACCCGCGTAGATCGAATTTAGAACAAAATTTCGTGGGTTTAAATATTTCGCGCGGAACCCAAATTCTTTTTCTAAAATAAAAGTAGCTAAGTTACTCTTTATAACATCAGCTATCTGCCAGTGAAAGTCCCGTCAAAATCGGTCGAGCCGTTTCGGAGATTAGCCGGAACAAACAGACAGACAAACATTTTAATTTTTTTATAAGTACCGTATATCGTATGCAATTAGTAAAAAGCTGTTTTGACATTACTGACACTTAAGAGGAGTGTGAACCTACGGTTTTTCATACAAAAGGTGATAACGATTTCCACCCCTTAAATTGTAACCAATATTCACCATTTTTTGATAGGTTGTCAGTCAAAACAAAATGTAGGTCTATATGTTTTCATTTTTTCACTATAATCAATAATTTCAGTTTTATTGCGGTTTCAGTATTCTCATACAAAACGAATTTCGGCATTATTTGACTTTCTTGATCTTTAATCAAAATTCAAAAAACGTATTGAGCTAGATTTTGTTCTGCCTGACAACCTATCAAAAATTGTTCAAAATCGGTTAACATTTAAGGGGTGGAAATCGTTATCGCCTTTTGTATGAAAAGAGTGATCTTTGCCTTTGGTTCACAGTCCTCTTAAATTGTATTTATTTGTATAAATACATATAGTATGTGATTTACAAGCATTACAATCAACAACTGTCTTCAGGTGGTGGCAAGCAACTACTGGGCGGAGGGCTCCCGAGGCAGTTTGGAAGACGCCGCTGGGAGGCCCGCGTCCGCCCTCTCCACTTCAGAATCTCTGCAGACCTTCCTAACTAGGTAAAATAATTACTTGGTATACGTTAGAAAAACTACAATTAAAGTGCTCTCTCGTGTTAGGAAGTTTTCTGAAAAATTCTATGTTGTCCGACATTTAGATTATAAAAAAATAATGAACACATATTTTTTCTTTTGTCGATTGAACAAAAAATTACAAAGATATAATGCGAAGTTTCGCGTGACGTCACGATTTTGCACACTTTGTACCAATTAGTGGGGACTTATGACGTCCTAAGTCCCCACACCCGAACTTTGATGCGCGTTATCTTTGTAAATTTTCATTGATTTGATAAAGCCAATTTTTCAGAAAAATTCTTTATTGAGCAGTTTTGGATAACATCGTCTGGAAACCTGCATACATCTGAAGACAGATGTGTGTCAATCAAATCAAATCGTTAATTCAGCAAATTGGCCACATGTGGACTCTTTTACTCGTCACAGAATATAATAAAATAAAATGAATCTACCAGCGCTTCGGACAAGACCATCATTACTGAGAAGCGTGGCAAGAAACAGCATATCGCTGTGAGAGGTCTGCGGCACAGTATAATCAAGTATACAGTATTCCATCTTCATACAAACGGCCGAAACGACGCGCTTCGAAGTCTCGGTAAACTTCGGTACGCAACAGTCGCGAGCGCGCCGGGGCTGTTTACGAACGTGGACAGTGCGAGACGCTCCCGCGAATTTATTCACGTAAATTATGTCACAGATAAAGTTATGTATGCAACTGTACATAATTTGGCCTTAAAACACTCGTGCGATCTTATTATGAAACTCACCTGTTGGCTCGTTTCATAAACCCGCACTTGTATTTTAAGAACTATCATTATGCAACCGTTGCATAAACTACTGTATCTGAGGAAGGGGACGTGTATAGAGTGAAGTTGGTGCGTTTCCCCCAGCATCGGGCTGGAGCAGCTGGCGCCGGTGCTGGAGCGCGAGCAGATCACGGTGGACATCCTGGCCGAGCTGGGCCACGACGAGCTGCGCGCCGTGGGCGTGGCGGCCTACGGGCACCGGCACCGCCTGCTCAAGGCTGCTCGCCACTCCGCGCACGCCGCCGCAGGTAACAGCAGCGGGCAGGGCAGGATACAACACAGAGTCGAAGAAACGGGGAGGCCTTGCAAGCTACAGAGTATAGTGGAAAATTCAAAAATACAAGGGACCATAAGGTAAGGAGCCATATTTTGAAACTATGGCTCCTTACCTTAAACTGATTTGAGTACTACGCAAATCTAGCTCGGGGGGTCATGACCACCCATGACCCCCTGCATCCGCTTGGCTGTAAGGCGGTGTATAAGCTAGCCTCAGCTTTCGAGCGAGAACAGAACTGTATGTATAAAGAATGGGAGTACCAGAAGAAGTTCGAATTGAAAAGTACATATGTATTTATGCAAACTATTTATTGCACATAACTAAATCAAAAAAGTTATAAATCTAACATTACTAAATATACAAAAGCGGGTTTATCCCTGATGGAATCTATTCCAGCTAACTTTGGAGTTGATGGAAGAAGACAATGCATGAGAATAGACAAAATTACAAGCGATGCAAAATAAATAACCATTAGCTGAATTTTCACATAAAAACGGATTAAACGGATAGATTTGATTTGTGTGCAAAGCGATAGTTGAAAGGCCCGAGAATTCGGCAATTTTTAATCCCGGAAAATGCAGTTTCTGAGGGAATAGCGATAGATGCTATTGCTTACATTATTTCTCATTCCAGAATGTTACGGCGGCACGACTTTGATCGACGTGACACCGACGAGCGACGACTGCAGCGAGAGCGAGCACGCGATAGTCGAGAGGGAGATGCAAGCGTCGGTGCGCGAGCACCGCGACCAGGCCGGCGGGAACTATAGCCACTATAACGTTGTTAGGGTGAGTTGTTATTGTTGAAGCTCTAAAGTCATCTTCCTATTGCTTTTTCCCGTTCAATTCGGAGTACGCTTTAACCATGAGCCTACATTTGGGAGGTCAGGTCATTACAGTGATTCTGAATTATTTTGCTAAGATACTGCTGATATTGCTCTTATTAATTGACAGCAAAGGCAGCCGCATATTAAAAAAATCAGACGCGATATCGTTTAGGTAATGTCGAATGGCTCAGAACTATTTATTGGCTATCAAGAGCCAAAGTAACATTGCACTCCATATAGCGATTTAAAAAGAATATATTAGATAAGATTGATACACGTATTTTAATTATTCAAGGCCAGGTCAGGGCGAGTCACTGGTCAAAAATTCTAAAATGCAAAGGAGCGTGACATGACTTATTTCGCTATACTGATTTTTAGTAAATGTAGCTTGGGGGGGTCATGACCACCATCACCGGGGGTCACATCCACCACGACCGGGGTCATGCCCACCCGTGACCCCCCCTCGAAAATGCCGTAGTTCTCAGCTAGTTGCGTTATATCGTCCACAGATACAAAAGATAGTGAACGGGCGGCTGTGGGAGCGCTACCAGCACCGGCGGCGCGAGGTGGCGGCGGAGGCGGGCAGCGCCAACGAGCGCCTGCTGTTCCACGGGTCGCCCTTCATCAACGCGATCGTGCAGAAGGGCTTCGACGAGCGTCACGCCTACATAGGTCACTACATCCTACTCCATTTTGCTTGACTCCTGCGACATGACATTTCAGGGGTCGAGCCCAGGGCAGCTCAGTTGACAACGGAAACTGCCTGGAATTAAGAGCTCATAATACGACCCCTAATAGCAAAGATTTATAAAAAAAACTCGCTCAAGTGCTAGTCTGACTGGCGCGCTACAACTACAGTAGAATCCGTTTATTATGACATCGAAAGGAATTGACAAACACGTCACAATAAGCGGACGTCATACAAAGCGTTTTGTGAAAAAAATCTTTTTTATGTAACCGGATATAATTGATTAAAAATGAGTCATAATAAGCGACATGTCACTGGAAGGGAAGTCATTATATCCGACTTTTATATCAAGAATTTTATATGAAAACCAAACTTGGTAGTGTAATTACCTCATAATAAACGTTTGGTCAATATAGGCGGAGTCATAATAAACGGGTTCTACTGTATGTAACCATTTACAACCTTCCTGTAAAATAAAGCAAGAATTTCCCTACCTTCTATCTCTGAGCAACCGTAGTGTTGATATGACCTTGCCGTTTAACTATTTTTAGGGTTCCGTTCACTCGTGTGTTTATCTGTCTGTGTCACAGCCAATTTGCTCCGAAACTACTGGACCGATTGAGTGGAAATTTGGTACACATAGTTATGTAAGTCGGTGACCGCAACACGGACGCGTAACGTAAATTAATTAATTTTAATTTTAAAGTTTTGGGGGGTAAATTAGAAAATTCACAAAGAAAATTGTGCGAATCATGGCGTGTGACATATCAAATTAAAGGGCTCGTTCTGAACATCTTAAATATTTTTTTTTTATAATTTTTAATATAAATAGTATTGAAGTTATTTAGGAAAACAAGCGAAAATTAACCACTTTATAACCGAAACTATTGGGCCTAAAATTTTGAATCAACTACAAATTTTCGGTTCTCGGATTGTTCTCTTTACTTGTGCTATAAGACACTGCTTCTTGCCAAATTTCATGATTCTAGGTCAACGGGAAGTACCCTATAGGTTTTGATTCCCATTGGATTCCCTTGAAAGTATCCAATAATGTGGCATAAACGGCCGTATCTTTTGACTGCGGTGACTTATAAGGTTGATTTTTTCGCAGCTCCTAGGGATTGCAGACCTGAGTATTTGCTATTAATTATAACTTGATACCTCCACGCGTTCCTGAGAAAAAGGGTCTTGACAGACAGACAGACGGACAACGAAGTGATCCTATAAGGGTTCCATTTTTGACGACGCGGTTAGCCTAGTTGGTAGTGACCCTGCCTCCGAAGCTAGCGTCTCGGGTTCGATCCTCGGTAAGGGCAAATATTTGTGTGATGAGCACGAATGTTTGTTCCTGAGTCCTGAATGTTTACTATGTATTTAAGTATTTATTTCTCTATACAAGTATGTATATCGTCGTCTAGTACCCATAACACAAGCCTTTAGAGCTTACTTTGGGACTAGATCGATTTGTGTAAAGATTGGCCCCTGATTTATTATTTATTATTATTATTATTTTTCCCTATGAGGTACGGAACCCTAAAAATATATCTCGATTATAAATTTTTCTCTCACAGGTGGTATGTTCGGTGCGGGTATATACTTCGCGGAGCATTCATCTAAAAGTAACCAGTACGTGTACGGATTTGGAGGCGGTTCGGGCTGCCCCACGCACAAGGACCGCAGCTGCTACCTGTGTCACAGGTATTTATACCTAGTATTTTTACTTGGTATTTATAACAGGTATTTACAATAACTCGGCCGGTAGAAGGAAACTGTATTTGACAATTTGAGTTATAGTTTAAAAGCGATCGTATTATCTTGATATGATGAGCATTAAATCCATTTTACCCTCGACGTGACTATCCACCCTCGCCGTACCGGTTCGGGTGGCTATATGCACGTCTCGGGTAAAATGGCTCGTTTTATGCTCTTGTTGTACAATCTCTCCTCACTCCTTGTCTCCTCTGCTGCACTGGGAGTGCAGAAATAGCATAGAATGCGTGCAGATACTTATCATCCTGGCATGTCGTAAAAGTCGACTAAGGAACGGGTCCTCTCCAACATGGTGGACTATCTGTATGGGCGATGGGCTGATCACCTGTCACCATACGGTTCATCATACCATCTTAGGACTAATTCATCAAACGTGGCCACCAGTAGTCTTGTGGCTCTGCCCACCCCATTAGGGATTTCGGGCGTGATGCTATCAATGTGTGCGTGTGTTGTACAATCGACTATTGTTCCGTAGACAACTGGTGCTGTGCCGCGTGACGCTCGGGCGCGCGTTCCAGCTGTCGGCGGCGCTGAAGATGGCGCACGCGCCGCCCGGGCACCACGCCGTGTCGGGCCGCCCCAGCCAGGGCGGGCTCTGCTTCCCCGAGCACGTCGTCTACCGCGGGGAGCAGGTACCAACTGATATGCTATCCTATCCTGGGTAAAAAAAAAGTTATTCTAATTAATCCGTCAATTAGTTAGATTATCAAAAAATATTGAACCCGTATTTTTTCTTTTGTCAATTGAACAAAAAATAACGAAGATATAGTGCGTTGAAGTTCCGCGTGACGTCACGACTGCACACTTTTTACCATTAAGTGACGTCATGAGACCCCACTCCCGAACTTTGATGCGCGATATCTTTGTCAATTTTGATCGATGGGATAAAGCAAAAAATACGTGTTCAATATTTTTTGATAATCTAACTGACGGACTAATTACAATTACTATTTTTTTACCCAGGAAACATCTCTATTGTATTATTTATTTATTTATAATCAGGCAAGCAGTTCTGGCAACTGATAAACGCCTGTATTCAGGATGATGTAGATGTAAGTGTGTTTGTTACGCTTTCACGCGAAAACTACTTAACCGATCATCATGAAACTTTGTACACATATTCTTGGAGATATTAGAAGTGACACAGGATACTTTTTATCCCGGAAAATTAAAAAATTCCCGAGGGAATAACTCTATCCGAATTTCACGCGAACGTACTTGTACCTAAGCTAAGAAAGGATGCGAGAAAGATTATTATTATTATTGTTGAACTGAAACAACTCAGCCCTATTTGAGCACGAATGTTTGTTCCTGAGTCTTGGATGTTTCCTATGTATTTAAGTATTTATTTCTCTATATAAGTATGTATATCGTCGTCTAGTACCCATAACACAAGCCTTTAGAGCTGACTTTGGGACTAGATCGATTTCCGTTGTCACCTGATTTATTTATATTTAGATAGTATTTAGGACCAAATCCCTAACATTTTTTTTTTGTTTCAGGCCTACCCAGAATACCTTATAACCTATCAAATAGTAAGCGGCGAGGGCAACCCGGGCGCTGTATGAATTCTAAGTATTTTTACCTGGTACGAAGTACCGATATGAGAATATTTTTCTGATATATTTTTAGTCTTTCGATGAGGAAAGCTAATTTGTAGAAGAGTTTAATACGAGTTACGGAAACTGTGTTAAATTTCTTTAACCTTTTCACCGCCACAGTCAGCTGCATCCGTAAGCGGATACAAGCTAAAAAAGTCCTTCAATACCTTGACTTAAAGTTGAAATTCGTGTTACTGTCTGACATGCTTGGCGGTCAAAAGGTTAAAATGAAAATATCACTAAAACGAAAAGACATATTTGAACTAATGAAATTGCCAATTTATTTTATGTTTTTTGGAATCGTAAGGCAGCCATTACACGTTCAATCTAGATCGAGATCCGTGGTCAGTGAGGGTATTTTCCAGGAGTTCCATAGTTATAGTTCCATATGGAACAATCGGTACATATGTTAATGACAAATTAATGATCGCAATAGTTCCATATGGAACTGCATACTAAGATTTACACCTGATTTTTGCATGAAACTATTGCAAGTTAAACCCGCGTGGAAAGAGTTCCGTTCAATAAATGATTAACTGAAATTTCCTATGTTACTTTAAATACCATAGACTTCTTATAAGTTTTCCTGTAATCTATAGGTAAAGAACTATATTTTGAATTTTTTTTCAAAATTGTAGGCCTGGAGGTTTCGGAGATAAGGGGGGGGGGGGGGGGGGGGGGGGGGGGGGGGATGGTCAATTTTCGCCTAATTTCCTAAATAACTTCCAAACCATTTATCTTAAACATATTTAAGATCCTCACAATAAGCCCCTACTGACGATCAATATGATTGTGCAACCAGTGATATTGCACAGTTATATTGTAGGTCAGTGGCTAGCCTTACTGTTCGAATGCAACCATTTTGTTTTATACCCAAGCTGGCCATCATGCTGATAAATAAAGAACGAAAAAATGCTAGATTCACAATTTTGAAACGCTTGCCAATTTATTTAACCTTTTGACCGCCACAGTCGGCTGCAGCCGTCAGTGGATACAGGGTAAAAAAGTCCTTCATTACCTTGACTTAAAGTTGAAATTCGTGTTACTTCTCAGACATGCTTGGCGATCAGAAGGTTAAACCAACACAGAATATTAGTAGTAGGTACTAACTTACAGAAGAATCACTGTCTAACAAAACCGGTGTTTAGGTACGAAAATATACCTAATCATTCCGTCTCTCTCCGTCGCATAAACTGCTCTTTCGTGTACGCTAGGGTTGTCAGTTTATCCGTGTTACCCCACAACACCAAACATCTAGGCTACTAATGACGCGCGCGGCCAGCGAGCGAGCGAGCGGAAACCTGCTGCGATTAGAGCTCCGAGCTGTCCGACGGCCGAGCGTACCTAAAGTACAATGCAAGTCAAATTACTTGGAAATTATGTTTCGTTTGTTTGTCAAGAACGTCTGTTTTCCTAACAAATTATCTTTTTACCCGACTACAGCAAAAATGGGGTTATGATTTTAGCAGTCTATGTAAGTTACAGATGTAGTGCATACTGTTTCAATCAGTAAAACTCGGATCGCAATCGGAAGACGACGGAACCCGAAGTGTCAATTAATTATTGTATTCAATGAGTGACATGTGTAATTCATTGATATGAAACTTTAGTATTTACTGTCAAATGTCAAAATGAAAAATGACAGCATATGGCACTGTTGTTTGACACTTCGAGTCCCGTCGTCTTCCGATTGCAATCCGAGTTTTACCGATGGAAACATATTATTCACTATATCTGTAGTTTGTATGCTCGTCTGTTCCCTCGTTGCTCTTAAAATACGCATTATGTTGACAAATGGGCTGTCGGCTGACGTCATAAGAAATCCAACATGGTGGATGTTACGAATTAAATAACTCGAAGAAGAAAAATTAGGGCGAGTAAATTTTTTTATCAAATGACAGTTTGAATTGTACAGATTATAAAAATATATAACTTATAGCCGAAAAGAACCTTCTTAACCTTTTGACCGCCACAGTCTGCTGCAGCCGTCAGCGGATGCAGGGTAAAAAAAGTCCTTCATACCTTGACTTAAAGTTGAAATTCGTGTTACTTCTCAAGACATGCTTGGCGGTCAAAAGGTTAATGAAACTTATATACCGGTTGGGTTTTTATAAAACTTTCACTGCTTGCCCATAAATCAAGATCCATACATAATTACTTTAGCGAGAACCCGGCTCACGGGTTGTTCGACAATTACTCCTAATACCCGTGAGCTAGGTTCTTGGCACTGAAAGTGTTAGGAGCGCATTTTCATCATTACAAAAATTGTAGTCTGGTGTTAGTTTTCAATTTTATCTTGTTGTCTTGTATAGTATGTTGTACTGTTATTTTAGCTATGTTTTTAGCTATTTTAAATATATACACTTAATTTTAAAGGTTGTGTTTTTGTCTAATAGCTATCATGTTTGACAAAAACGTATCTCCCCATAATCAATTATTTCACAACATAATTTGGTGCTCTGGCGCTCAGGGCATTGCGCAGCTAATAACCAGGGCTATTTGACTTTACCTAAGCGAAATCGCGAATTACTGCTAGTATATGGTAGCTCTTATATTTACATGACAACAAAGGCGGCTTCGTAAAATAACCATATGCGATATGGCTTCGGCATTGTCGAATAGTGGGGGACAGGCTAAGTGGAAATTGTCCGCTGTATTTGTAGTTATAGAATTTTCCAAGAATCATATCATTATAAAGTTATGTTGGATGATATATCCAGGCGCGGTCGCAGACTGAAATTTTGGAGGGGGTCAGTAATAATAAAATATTATGTCGAGTAAATTAGACTTTACTTTTTAAATTTTTAAAGATTTTTTAATTTGACATGTACGATTTGGGGGTGGGGGAGGGGGGGGGTCATGTCCCATGGGACCCCCCCCCCCTTTGGGCTGCGACTGGATATACCACTCAATGCGTCACTTTATTATGACTAAAGTTCTATAGAAGGTCCTTTGCATTTATGATGCATTTGTCAAACTATTGTCTTGAAGCTCGAGTGGGGGAAAAAAATCGTACACATAAAATATCAAATATAATTTTATCAAGCAATATACGTTACTTAGTATTGAACTTTGCAGTTGAGTACTACTTTGTAGTTCAATGCGTATAATGTATGCCAATTTCACATCAGCCTACTGTTTAACCTTTAACACCAATTACGGATATATCCGTACCATAGCTCCGTCAATGACTGATGTATGCCAATTTCGCATCAGCCTACTGTTTAACATTTAACACGATATATCCGTACCACAGGTCCGTCAATGAGTGATATATGCCAATTTCGCATCAGCCTACTGTTTAACCTTTAACACCAATTACGGATATATCCGTACCACGGGTCCTTCAATGACTGATGTATGCCAATTTCGCAGCCTATTGTTTAAATAACCTTTAAGACCAATTACGGATATCCGCACCATAAGTCCGTCAATGACTGATATATTACATTGTAAAAATACATGCGTGATAATCAATGCCAATTTTGCACCAGCTAGTTAACCTTTTACGCCAATGACGGATATATCAGTACCACAGGTCCGTCGATGACTCAGAGAATACAGTGTATAAACACATTACCCTCCTTGGCGTCGCGCAGTCGGGTAAAAAAGACCTAGGTTGCTTCTTAAACATGCAAGCCGTGACTGTCAATTTTTGTATTTGACATGTCTATACGCCTATACTAGGCCTCTTTTACATTGTACGCCCTGACGGATATATCCGTCGTTGACGGTCAAAAGGTTAAATCACCTTGTTTGCAGGAATTCCTATGTTACGTTAGCGCCGCCTTTTTGTTAATCAATGTTTTGTTTCTTAACCTTTTGGACGCCATTGTCGACTATGCGTGACAGCGTATACAGGGTAAAAAAGTCCTTCAGTACCTTGACTTAAAGTTGAAATTCGTGTTACTTTTCAGACATGCTTGGCGGCCAAAAGGTTAAATATGTATACACTTTGACATCGGTATTTTGGTCATGTTTTTTGTATTATGAACACTAAATAAACATGGGTTTTTGTCAGAAATGGTCGGTCATGTTTCCGACGCGTATGGAGTCCTTTAGGGGTTGAGCGCGGTCGCGGTCAAAGCAAGCCGTTTATTTGAAGTGTTCATAATGTCTTACAAAAGTTTTAATTTGACTATTTTGTATTATTATATTTCTATTGAAATTGTTAGAAGTGCGTAAATAAATTGAGACTGGAATCGAGTCAATGATTCTGTTTTCATGTTGAATCTTCGCAAACCTGATAATTTATCAATTATTTGTATATAACGCGCGTTATTTGTAGTTTTGCTGTTTGTAGGAGGTAAGGTACGGAATACATTTGAAATTTGTATTTGAACTTGTTTTTTTTATCACCTGTCGGTTAAATACCCGAGCGTCACGAGCGTGAATAAAAAACAATATTACAAATAAAATTCATTTACTCAAATAACCAATATTCAATTAGGGGATGTTAGCAAGGTAGTCCTTGACGTCGTTGGGCTCGACGCGCCTGAAACCGGAGGCGTCGCATATGCCCACCTGTGGACAAACAATATACTAAATAAAGAAGTTATTAATACTTAGCACACACGGCTTTACTCACGATTTATCGACTCCAATCGAGTTCGAAACATGTCCGACTATTTCTGACAATAAAGTCGTGTAGTGAGTAAAGCCGTGTGTTTTTCGAGTATTCATAATGTCTCACGAAAGTTTTAATTTGATTAAAGAAATTATTATTATTAGATCTATCTGCTATGAAGTTTCTTTATAGATTATTTTAAAAAATCTGACGGGAATCGCCGAACTGTTGCAAATGACGAAAATTAAGTGAATCTTAAATGGGTATATATATAAAAGGTTCTATATATATAAAAAGAGTCCTCTCTGCACTGGGAGTGAAGAAATAGCATAGAATGCGTGCAGATGCTTATCATCCTGGCATGTCGTAAAAGTCGACTAAGGGATGGGTCCTCTCCAACATGGTGGACTATCTGTTTGGGCGATGGGCTGATCACCTGTCACCATACGGTTCATCATACCATCTTAGGACTAATTAATCGAACGTGGCCACAAGTAGTCTTGTGGCTCTGCCCACCCCATTAGGGATTTCGGGCGTGATAATATGTATGTATATAAAAGGTTAAATTCAATACATTTCAATTTAATTTAATTTAATAATTTGTATTTAATCTAATACTAACATAGTTTTTCAAGACACATTATGATTAACACCTTATGGAATTTAATTCTAAAATAAATGAACATTATCGACCGAGCGAGCGAAGCGTCTCCGTTTCAGCTTGGGCAAAAATGCTTTCGTATGTCCAGCGTCCAGCGGATGTCCATTTGTGCTCGTCTACAGCTCGCAGTTCTCAACCGATCCACGTGAAATTTTGTGAGGAGGTTCAGTAAATGTATACATTTTTTTTGTCGATTCAATTTTTCGAAATATTTAAAAATGGCGGAGAAATGGAGGTTTTTGCAATTACAAAGTTACTGGCGGTGTCGGTAAACTCACTCGATGTATGGAGATATCAGTTTTTCAACGGCAAAGTTAAGTTTGTCGCAAGGCCAATCATTATTTCTTACTTTTCAAAGGGTTTTTGTTTTACAGCTCACGGAGCCACTAGTTATTATTATTATTAAATGGCCGGTATTTTGTCATGCCTGCCTCTCCACAGCTTCTAGTGTTTGACATCTCTATCTATACACAAATGTCCTTACCTCAATATTATCGGCCGTCATCTGGCCCTCGAAACCTTCCTTCAGCGTGAGGATAGCGGTGTGCACCGCGTCGTCTAGCTCCAAGTCTTCAGTATATCTGGAAAAAATTGTATTAAAACAAGTTTAAGAACCACTTAACGAATTTGGGGTTCTCACTGTTACCTTCAGCAATTCTTGAGTATGATTTGTGTATAAAATAGGAGCTGCAAATAAAAATTACGCGCTTTTCCCGCCGCGGGAATCCGCTTCTGAACGGCACTAGTCACAATTTAATATGGCGACGGGAAACCGCGCAGTGCAGCATACAACTTTCATATTAAATTGTGACTAGTGCGGTTCAGAAGCGGATTCCCGCGGCGGGAAAACCGCCCGTATAGTATGACCCATAGTCTTGTGCAGTTTATTTTTCAAGTTGAGATTTAATCAATATTTAAAGTGCCTACTAAAAACGCTCACTATACTATAGATTACTAGTGAACCCGCTTACAGCTTCGCCGGCGGTATTTTCCATACAAACATAATCACCCCTTTAGGGGTGTAATTTCAAAAAATCCCTCCTTATTGCACGTCTAGGGTACTCGAAGAATATCTCCTCCAAATTTCAAATGTCTAGGACCACCCGTTTAGGCTGTGCGTTGTCTATAAGTGAGTCGCGGTACTTGCATAAGCATTGATGATGTCTGTCTTATGGATGGATATTTGAGTTGTTTTCAACACGCTCTTAATAGATTCACTTGTAACTAACAAACAATGTAAAGAAAACTTAGAAGTTAAATTTAACCTATTTCTAATTGTCGTAACGATTTGAAACTTTGCAAGTGTATGCGATTCGTTTGACAATACAATAATTTGGTACCACCACAACTGACCACGGAGGCAGGAGGTGGATAGTGGAATTCTTCAATGACTGCCAGTAAACCCTGAGTATGAAGCTCATTTGGTTTGTTTTGGCGAGTCCAATACATTACCTTGGTGATGAGGGTCTTTTGTACTTTTTAGTGCGTTACTGACAAAAGTGTGTTTTTTATTTTTTGTGAACTATAATTATTTCAAGTTTGGAGATAGATAGAGAAGATAATCATTCTGGATAATTCCATACAGATAAAGCATACAGAAACATAACTATTCACCTCTTCTCCAAGAAAGTCTTCCCGTTGTTAAAGTTCTTCCCCATAGCGGTGGCCTTCCAGGCGAAGTAGGCGCCCGAGGGATCACACTGGAACAGGTACGGCCTGTCGTTCTCCCAGCCGCAGATGAGGAGGGACACCCCGAAGGGACGTACACCACTGACAAATGAGAATTAATTAAGTAAAAAACGTTAACATATTGAATGCCACGTAGGCGATATATGACAGCGGTTTTTCGTGCCACTGATGCCACGATATGCCGCTTCCCATACATTTGCGTCAGCTAATGCTATTGTTGGCATCTGTGGCCAATTGCTCGCATTTGAAGAAAAAATGAAACCTCACAGTTTCTTGCAAACTCTTATAAATAGAGGGTTCTTTTCCGAACTGATGGTAGATTCATTCCTTGACCTTCAAAAGAGCTTTTAAAAGCCTAAATTGAATAAAGATATTGTGACTTGACTTTGGCCATTCCGTTAGAAAGGTTAAAAATGACAGAACATCATTAAGAAGTGCCGGTTGAATGCCCATTAGCTAGTCCTATGTGCATCGTTCAGAAACTGTCAGTTGCATAAAGAAGGATTTTACAGCAATATTTCTGGAACTTATCATTAAAATGATCATCATTACACTACTGTGGCGATCGGCGCAATATGTTACGACGAAAACCACCCATACCAACTGATAGCTTCGCGCCGCGGGAGCGACGCTTAATATAGATGTGACTTGACGTGAGACAGCGATATTTGCCTCTTACTCCTCATTCTCGTACTGGGCTATTAAGTCACTAGTTGTGAGTACTTAATATCTAATATAAATAGAGTAAGTTTTGAATAAATATCCTCATAATACTACAACATCCACTTTGTTACATTCTGATTGATTAAACAGATGCTAACTATAGTGGCGTGGCCATCAACCAAAGCGACAAATGGGGCTATAAAACTAAATTTTTGGTACTCTGAATGGTCCTACAGAGCGTGTCTCATATCTGCAGGTTTGCATAGTGCAGGAAAGAAAGTTTTATTGCACCAATCGTCACTTTGGTTGTTGGGCACTATAGTATATAGTAGACAGATTGGAACACCAATAAAATTGGAACACCTTATCACTCACCCAGACTGTGTATACTCCTGCATGACCGTAGCCACTCGCTGCACCAGCTGCGCAGTCGGGATGGGCTCGTGGTACATCAGGTAATACTGCTGCGCCATCTTGCGGGCCTGTGTTACCAGCAGGCGGTAATCAGGACCCATGCCTGAGTACACCATGCCTGAAAATAATGTAATTTTTTAGTATTTCAAGTGAATGTGGGTTAGTTATGTTTATTGAATGCAGTTTTGACGACACTTCACTCTTATGTTGAGGATCTGGGCATTTATCTTATAACAAGCTCAGCCACAGGCCATAGCCAGGCGACCCCTCCTGCCAACATTAGTCAAGAGACTATAAACAGCAGGGCTACAAGAGCACAGCACGCAAACAACCCATTGCCCTGGAAGTCTGGCAGTTTTATGCTGGTAAAAGTTAGGCTAAGCAATGTCGTTTAACACATTCAGTGCCGAGAACCCGATAGTTGGGTTCACCATTTGAAGCGCATTTTCGCTACAAAGCGGAAAAACGCTGCTACGCTGTTTGTCGACACTGAATGTGTTAAATATATGGTTTGTGAGTTCAGCATGTATTTGGGATGAAACACAAAGTTGTATGGTTTAGGTTTTATTAGACTTACCAATGTGGCCGGTAAGCATCTCCACTTTATTAACACTGTGTTCATCATACAAAATGCTCTTATGTTTGTTCTCGGTGGCAATCACGACGCCATTTGAGGCTGAAATGAAAATAATAAATGACCTATTAAACTTATTTAAGAATGTATTCAACGAAGATGCATTGATGACTAGACAAAATTGAATGTAAATATTGCAACTAATTTTCGAAACTAGCATAATATACTATAAAATTAGCGAAGATTATAATTTCAAGTGTAATTTAATTACATACGAAATACTGTTTTTTTTCTAGAAATATGGAGAATCACGAAGACGCTACCATAACCTCTAAGTTAAAATTCTTACCTTTTATACCGACGGAGGTACCGCCGGCTGCTACAGCGGCTAAGGCATATTCGATCTGCACTAATTTTCCTGAAGGGCTGAAAGAGAACACAAGAATTATTAACCCAAGTAACAAAAAGTTCTTAGGAGTGACCAATAGTTGGTAACTCTAGTTTTCACGGCTGAATTATGTATTCGCCACATGAAAACAGCCGCTAGCTTGTAGCGGACGAAAATTAATACGATTTTAGCTTTCAATTATACGTAAATGATCAAAAATTACCTAAAAGTAGTAAGGGAAAAACTATAACGTTCTGACGCCATGATTACAAGGCAAATTGTCAAAATTATTTGCACCCTAATGTTGCCAACATTGAACACAGTCGTTGCTAAACATTGACAACTGTCAGTCAATATTTCCACAGATACACTTTATTCGTAAGATTTGAAACAATCTTTTACTCACTGACGAATCAATCTTTCGATTATTTGAGTTTTGCCTGATGCAAGAATCCGAACAAACCTCCCTTGTCGGCGATTGGTGAATCGGTTAGCCAATGAGAAGTGGGAATCTTCGCTCGATATTTGATTGTCAAATTATGGAAACATTGGGTCTATTTATAAATTTAATGTTTCATGTTAAATCTCAATAAAGCAGATCGCTACAATGATGACCAATCTACGCGGTATTTCTCCTCTATCCGACGCTATGTCGGACAGTACTTTAGAGAGGAATCGTGCTGAGAAGGCGCTCATTACTAAAACGCCCGACCAAAGTCAGGTTTTTCTAAACAAAACCAACGCTGGTGGACTGAAGAACTATTCCGATAAGAATGGGAACGAAGTTACTAAGTCCGTTTACAGGGGACGCAAAACAATTGCGTTCTGGACGCTGGTGTGTCTACTCTTCGTGCTCGCGATTGGAAACTTGATTCTTACATTCACTATTTTGGCCGTTTTGCGGCTTGGGCAGGGTGAGAATTATTTATTTATTTAGTCTACGCTAATTGCAGTGTATTACGCATACTTCGCAGCATGTTTCAATACTTATAGGCGGGAGTGGGGTGCGAAAACGGAAACCACTCCAATACCACTAAATAGGAAATGAAAATGCGTGAAACCTTCAGCTGTATCAATATTATTGTGCAGTTGGAGAGGTGTATGTCCAGCAGTGGACTGGAGTGGATAGGCTGTTGATGATGATGATGTCGCACGTTTGCCGGAACAACGTGATATCTCAAAAAAAATAATAATTGAGATATCACATTGTTCCGGCAAATGTGCGATGTTGTCTATAGACTCAAAGTGTGTCTGTGTATTGATACCAGACAGAAGTATGAACTAGTGGGAAGGAAGTGGGAAAACGTTTCCTATAATTAATTGCACATAGTTGCCCTAAACCAGAAAACTTTGAATGCATTGTCGGCAAAATGTCTATAATGTTCTGTTCAAAAACTTACTATACTCTATTGGCACTGGTCAGGCATGGAAAGTATGGAGCTCCTCCCTGAACATAATGCCATCAAGTTCTTTGGAGCAACGGGTCTGGAGCATGTCTACAAGCGTGACGGGCTGCTGGAGGGCTTCAGCGATGAACCAGTTGTGATGAGTAGCGAGAATGGCTCCGTGCTGTTCAACTTGCAAACCAGGTAGGTTTATGAATGGTTTGTGTCTTGGTAAGGTTTAAGGTTAAAAGTCTAGAGCGACTACTTGGTATATAACATAATATTTTATGCATAAAAATGTCAGATTCAAATATAGTGCAAAAATATCTACTCCGACTATACATTACATGAATTGACCAGTTAGTGAAAATGACTTATTAGACAAAATGACGAATTAGGGAAATTGAAAAATTAACGATTTTGATGGCATTGACGAATAGGGAAACTGACGAATTAAGAAAATGGTGAAGCAGGGAAAATTACCAGTGGTGCACTAATTCCAGATTACTACTGAGAATAAAAAATTGGTGGTAACTCCTGGGAATTTTATTCCTATAAGTAACCACTTGTAACAGGCAGGAAAGAAAGTCCCAGTAGCTACCAAAAAGTGATGGTAACCATAGCTGGGCACCGTTAATCAAATAGTTAACTTTGTTAATCGCTAATCCGTTACTTAAAAAGTTAACTTCGTTAAAAGTTAAAGTTTAACATTTTGGAAGATTTAACGAGGTTATCCTTAATCGTTAGCGAATGATAGAAATAACATTTTTATGATGTAGCGTTAGGGATTTACTTTGAAAAAAATTGGTATGGGATGGTATTTGCTACGGAAGTTTAGGCAAGACATGAAAAATTAATAAAGTACCTAATCATGCCGACTAATAATGCCGACCCGCCCGAACGTACTAGTCAGAACAGAACGTGTTTTCAATTAATGATTAACGGACTCTAATCACTTCAACGGTAGTTAACGAGTCCGCTAACAATTTTTAAAATTAACTTGGAAGTTTATCAGTTACTCGAAATGTTAACTTCGTTAATTAAAGATTAACGAATTAACGGTCTTGTGCACAGTTATTCTTATGGGAATAGGGAACATAGATCCGTTATCCATTCATCCATATTCAATGCTAAATCAATAATGAACTCCAAATCTTTTACAGACTTTCTCGCAGCGAGACGAAACTGGCGGTGAACACGTCGGGCGTCTTCGTGCGGGGGGTGAGCTCGCTGCAGCTGCAGGACCCCGTCTCCGGGGAGACGGTGTTCAGCACAGCGGCGCAGACCATGAACATTCCTGACGGCGTCCAGAACCTGCTCGCTAAGGTAGGCTAAGCTAACTAGGTTAGGTATGTTCTGTATTTAATCTATACAAATTAATAAAAGTTGTTGACCCAGTGCCCATGTGAATATTTTGCGCAGTATCTTGATCACCGAATGGTGATATTTGAACGTCAAAATAAGTAGACGCAACAGTGTAAACTCTACATAGCGAGACTTAAGGGACTGCCTACGCATTCGCAGCGTTATTGAGTGTTGTTAAATGGGGAAAAGAAAAATCATTATTATTTTACTATTATAATATTATTTACTAATAAAGTATAAGTAAGCAATTAAGAATATAGATATAGCTAGGCAAAATACAGTTAATCCGTTAATCGTTAATTAACGAAGTTAACATTTCGAGTAACGGATTATGTTTTAAGTTCACTTTAAAAATCTTTACCTATTACTATAAATGATTAAAGTCCGTTAATCGTTAATGAAGTACCTACTCAAGTTGTATTTGCCAAAAGGACATCAATAGATGGCACTTTCTAAAACAGTTTTTTTTTTTTCAATGAAAACATTAATTGTACTCTATTTGTCTATTTTTCCTCAATAGCAGAGAACATAAGCTTTGAAATGATGCTTACATCATAAATGGAATTTTAAAATTACTATTTCATCTTTTCCAGCAAATCTCAACCAACCGCATATCCTCCCCGACCGACCAGGACCTCACTCTTCGCTCGGACTCCTCGGCCCACCTCAGAGGCTCGGAAGGCACCCGCATGGAATCGAAGGAGCTCTTCTGGTCCGCAGACCAGGACATATACCTCAAATCCATCAACGGCTCCGTAGTGCTGAGCGGTAAGGAGGGGGTTTATATACCAGTACGGAACTTACCAATAGCGCTGCCTCTGAATAAAACAGAGTTTCAGGTTACCGGACAGTTTAAAGTATGTGTGTGCATGCCTCAAGGGAAGCTGTTCCGGATCGCTGTTCCTAACGGACAGAAGGTAACGTGTTCCCATATTAATATGACTGGAGATTTGAATCCGTGTGTTTAGTCCTTTATTAATATCAAGTATGACTGGTTTTTTTTTTGGTACGAATTTTATGCGTTTGTAAAGGGCTCCCAATAATAGGTTATCTCACAAAGCAACTTGAAAAAAAAAGGGAAAAAATAATCATCTGGCCTCAAACCGGGGTCTTCCGGTTTCGGGACCGCCCGATTTCCCACCTGAACTATTATAACCTTGCAGATGGTGGCGAAAATTACCTTCGTATTCTAATGATATTGTAGCAGTTTTTCATTGCCTGAAACACGGATAAAACGACGTTTTCTAAAAATTAAACCTAGGTAGATCGATTTATCGTTCCCGAAACCCCCTGCATACTGAATTGCATGAAAATTGTTGGAGCAGTTTCCGAGATTCAGATTATATTATATACATATATACACGAATTGCAAGTTTAGAGGCATTAGATAGGCTGCTTTTGACTGATATTGTACCCGAATAAGGCCTTTATTTTATTTATTTTCCGACTACGACTAAGCAAAAAGGAGGTTTATGATTTTGACCGGTATGTGTGTTCATCTGTTCCCTCATAACTCCTAAACTATTTATCATAATTTGAGAAATGAGGTATCGTTGGAAGCGTCTTGATCGTCCGCTGGTTACAGGCTATGTGACGTCACATTAAACTGAATATGGCGCCCACTAGTGGGCATAGTCATGAAATAAAAAAAAATGCTTTTTAATGATGACGTGTTGGCTATCAGTTGAAACAGATTAAATAGGAAATTTCAAAAATATATATTGTTAGCTGTTTGATACTTTTTAGAGTAGTTGGATCTTAGGTTTTGGACTTATTAGGTACTTGTTGAAGTTTGAATATGGAAAAACGCCTACTTGAGTACGATAGCAGTCATGGGCACTAGAGATCAGAGGCGGAGCGTGGGGGTAAGTCGGTGTATACTTTCTAAACTCAAAAAATAAAATATGACTAATTATTTCTTGTATTAACATAAAAATTACATATTACATTATTTTGTATGTAAATAAAATATTTGTGTTATAATATAATGTTTAAAAATATAAATGATACACCAGCTTACCCTCACGCTCCGCCACTGCTAGAGATCTCTCTCTACTATACAATTGATACAATGGCAATTATATTTCACTTTTATTCTATGGGACATTCTTATTATGTATTGACAGTCAATATCTAATTATTAATAATACAGCTTATCCAATAGTTTTAAAAGCATCTTATGTGCATTTTCCTCATATTTGGAATTAAAAGCGGCGTGTCACTTGGTAGCAAAATTATTTTCGTCTTGGGCGATAATGCATGCCTCGCTACGCTCCGGATTCTACTTTAGAATATGCCATTTTGCTCCCTAGTGACACAATCTACTATAGTTAATTGAGATAGATTAAGTATAATCATGATTATAATGTGTCAATTATAACTTTTTGTAATTGTAAGAGTTTTGTAGGTTTTTGTGAATAGAATTTATCGAAAATGTAAAAACGATGATTATGAATTAGTTGATTTTTTTAACTACTCACACCCTGAGTGCAATATATCTTAAGATTACAATGATGATTTGTGTACATCGTATTGTGACATATCGTGCATGCGTATTGTTTTTAAATATTAAAATAAAAAAGGTTCACTTTTAAATTAGTATTTTTATTCAGTTAATTTTTTTGGTCTGGTCCATTCAAATATGACCCTTAGCTTTTGGCAACAAGGTCCTATTTCCACGTCCTCAGTCGCTTGTTTACTTTCACAAAATCCTATCTTACTCGAACCTGAAGTTGCAATAACGACCTCATAACATCACAATAAAGTTCAAATTTCGAAGCAACGTATTAGCAAAATACGACTCTAGAATCCATAAAGCAGCGAACTAAGTTGACATATGAAAGTGTTGCCAGGATGGAATTTATTAGTGATGTGGTTAATGTCGATGTTTCAGTATCGAATCGATTGACGCGGTCTGTCAAGTCTGAGTTGACATCTATTTTGTCATTAAAATCAGGAATATGAATAATATTTTGCCTGTACCCCATAATTAATAAATAAGCTATAAAATAGGAAACATGCATAATTTATTTCGTCTTTTATTGGAAAATGCTGAGTAATAGAGACCGATCTGTGTGCGCAAAACATTATTATGTTGGCTTTTTTATGAGTTATGAAGCTTTGAGAAGTCATTGTTCATACCACTCGCAAAAACACTCCATACAAAATGGACAACAGCTATGACGTCACAACATTCGTTAGACTGTACAAAATGTAAACAAAACGTGTACGTTTAAACAAAATCTGCAATTATTTCCGAAAATAGTGTTTTTAGACCAACTTCGTATGAATAAAACATGACAAATTTGATGACGATGTCCAAAAAACTAAAATGTGAACTAAAAAACAATATACCTATATTTTTCACTAATTTAGACCCTTAATCAAATAAAAATAAATAGTCAAAATGATCTGCTTTTTTCTGTAATATGCTTTTGTTTACATTTACTTTCATAATATATCATTTAAACCTCATTTTGATTTTCATGCATGTTGCCCATTCCACACAAACACTCTTACTGTGGCAACATTTGCGCATTTTGAGCTGTCAATTTAGTTCACCGAATTATCGAGTATAGTTCAAGCAAGTTGTACAAAACTTTTTTGCGCCACCCCTAGCTTCTCGTCCTCGCGATTGTGGACCTTAGCGTGCGCCTTCAAGGTGCATTTTTGCACGAACTTCTTGCCGCACTTGTCGCAGCAGAACCGTCGATCGTCGCTGTGCGTGCGCATGTGAACGTCTAACGCTTTCTTACGGGGGTAGCTGGAAAAGATTAAGAAACATAGTCTGTATAATCTACAATCCTACTAATATTATAAATGCGAAAGTTTGTGTGTGTGTATGTTTGTTACCTCTACCAGTTAAAACGGCTAGATGGATTTTGATGAAATTTGGAATGGAGATAGCTTATACCCTGGATTAACACATAGGCTACTTTTTATCCCGGAAAACTGAAAAATTCCCGAGGGAATAACGATAATCAAACTCTACGCGGACGAAGTCGCGAGCACAGCTAGTTAATTATAGTTCACCAAAATAAATACGCTTTGGTCAGTAACCCCACCAGACCCTCGTCACCAAGGTAATGTAGCGGACTCGTCAAAACACCATATAAGCCCAAACTCGAGGGGTTTACTATTAGTCACTGAAGAGTTCCACTATCCACCTCCTGGTTCACGGTCAGATCAGCTCGATGATACCAAATCATTATACTGTCATCCAAATTGCATAGAAGTTTCCAATCGATACGATTTATAAGTAGTTTAAAATTGACTTCAATGATTTTATTACATTTTTTGTTAGTGACATTACAAGTGAAACTAACTTTTATTAAGCGTGTTAAAAAAATTAAGTTACTGACTGCTAAATAGCATATCAACCCCATGAACACGGCGGAATCAATTTCTAGTAAAAAAAAAATTAAGTTAAACTCGCGTGGAGAGCGTTCCGTGATTATATGACTTTAAATAAAATGGACTTCTTATTTGTTATATTCGTATTTTTTTCAAAATTTAAGGACCAGTAGTTACGGAGATAAGGGTAAATTCTCGCCTATTTTCTTAAATAACTATGAAACCGTTTACCTTAAACTTATAATAAAAAGAAAATATTTAAGATCCTCACAACGAGCCCTTTCATTTGATATGTCACATGCCATAGCTTGTCATTTTTTTTTCTAATTTACCCCGCAGAAGTGGAAATGTTTAAAATTTATTTATTAACGTTGCACGTCCATGTTGCCACTGATTTATTACATATGTATACCAAATTTCAACTCAACCGCTCCAGTACTTTCGAAGCAAATTGGTTGTGACAGACAGACACCGAGTGATCCTATAAGGGTTCCGTTTTTTTGCTTTTGAGGTATGGAACCCTAAAAAACATAAGATGACTTTAACTTTTAGGATTATTAATGTTATTACCTTTTAGGGCACAGCGTGCACTGGAACTCGTTTTGACCAGTGTGCGCCGCCGCGTGACCGCGCAACTCATGCTGCACAATAATTTATCACACTATATAATACTATCACTATAATACACTCCTATCATAGCTGGGCACAAGACCGTTAATCCGGTAATCGTTAATTAACGACGTTATATTACCAGTAACGGATTCACTTTTAAACTAGTGGCTCCGTGAGCTGTAGACCTCACGACAAAAGACTTCAAAAAACTGAATCTCAAACAAAAACCCTTTGAAAAAGTAAGAAATAATGATTGGCCTTGCGACAAACTTAACTTTGCCGTTGAAAAACTGATATCTCCATACATCGAGTCAGTTTACCAACACCGCCAGTAACTTTGTAATTGCAAGAACCTCCATATCTCCGCCATTTTCAAATATTTCGAAAAACTGAATCGACAATTTTTTTTTATACATTTACTGAACCTTCTCACAAAATTTCACGAGAATCGGTTGAGAACTGCGAGCTGTAGACGAGAACAAATGAACATCCGCTGGACATTGGAGAATGGACATACGAAAGCATTTTTGCCCAAGCTGAAACGGAGACGCTTCGCTGGCTTCGCTCGCTCGGTCGATTATCTTAATTATAGTTAACGGACTCATTAACTCCCTGTATAACAATTAATGTCCGTTAATCGTTCATTTAGTACCTAATATATTGATGTTCGTAAAAGGGAATCTCTAAATAATTAGGTATTATTACAAAGTCCAAATAACCTGCTTTTATACATTTTTCATGTCCCGCCTGTCCATACCAACATTTTTTTATAAGTAAATCATTAACGCAATGACATAAAATGCAATTTCTATCACGTGTTAGCGATTAACGATAACTTCCGTTAAATCTTCAGAAATGAAACGTTTTAACGTTCAACGAAGTTAACTTTTTTATTAACGGATTAGCGATTAACGAAGTTAACTATTTGATTAACGGTGCCCAGCTATGCCTACTATCCTACTAATATTATAAACGCGAAAGTTTGTGATGATGGATGGGTGTTTGTAACTCCTTCACGCTTCAACGGCTGGACGGATTTGGATGAAATTTGGAATGGAGATAGCTCATACCCTGGATTAACACATAGGATACTTTTTATCTCTGAAAATTTCAAATTTCCCGAGGGAATAACTATAACCGATAGCCACGCGGATGAAGTCCCTTCACCAAGCAGGAGATAAATGGCCGAATTCAGAAACGCCACTTAAGCATTTGACTAGATATTTAGTAGTTAAATGTCCCTCAACTAGTTGTCAACCTATACAAAAACGTCACTGAAACGTCACTTTAATTAAAGCTCAAACTGAGTGACCTTTCTGAATTCGGCTTAAAGGATAGCAAGACGTACCCGGTGAAAGAATCCTGCGCCGCACTCTGCGCACAGATGGCGCTTCACTCTGAGGTGCTTACTGCGCATGTGCGTCGACAGGTTGCCTGCGAAAAGAACACTTATAATTAATAAATAAATCAAGGGACAATCTTTACACAAATCGATCTAGTCCTAAAGTAAGCTCTATAGGCTCGTGTTATGGGTACTAGACGACGATATACATACTTATATAGAGAAATAAATACTTAAATACACAGGAAACATCCAAGACTCAGGAACAAACATTCGTGCTCATCACACTAATATTTGCCCTTATCGGGGATCGAACCCGGGACGCTAGCTTCGGAGGCAGGGTCACTACCAACTAGGCTAACCGCGTCGTCAAGTTCTATACATATAAGATGGGTTTTCACCAGGTCATATGTTTTTTAGGGTGCCGTACCTCAAAAGGAAAAAACGGAACCCTTAGGATCACTCGTGTGTCTGTCTGTCCGTCTGTCACAGCCAATTTGTTCCATAACTACTGGACCGATTAATTTGAAGGTACACATTTATATGTAGGTGACCGCAACACGGAAAAGTCCCTAAATAAACGAATCTTAAACATTGGGGCCACTTTTTGGGGGCAAAGAAGAGAAATTAAAAAAAACTTTAACGTGGGACAGAGTAACCCTTTGACCGCCACAGTCGGCAGTTTTCCATACATTTGCGTCGGCTACAGCCGTCGTCGGGCGCTCGTGGCACGCTTTTTTGCTGTAAGCCGTGGCTTTCAAAAGGTTAAATGAAAAGGCTCATTGTGAGGACTTTAATATTTTTTTTTTTATAATTTTAAGATACATGATTATCAAGTTATTTAAGAAAATAGGCGAAAATTGACCATTCCCCCTCTCCCCTTATCTCCGGGCCTAAAATTTTGAAAAAAATCTAGAAAATAGCTCTTTACATATAGATTACAGGAAAACCTGTAAGTCGTATGGTTAATAAAGTCACACAGGAAATCAATACATATAAAACAGTACCATGACTCACTTACAGACAACGCAAAACGGGTGGTCCTAGAGTTTTGAAATTTGGAGGAGACATTCCTCGAATACCCTAGAGGTGTACTAAGGAGGGTTTTTTTGAAACTCCACCTCTAAAGGGGTGAAAAGGGGAGATAAAGTTTAAACTTCTCTTAAAATCTAGGTTATTTCGTTTCCTTTCAACAATGTTTTGTGGAAGTTTATTATATATTTTTCTTCCTACTACGCTTTAATGTCATCATAATGGCTTTAAATACTCAGCACAAAGCAGCTCTAGAGCAAATAAAGTTGCATACAAATTTCATTATTGCACTGTTTTGTTTTTTTTTTAAGTTGGTTGTTTGATCAAGAAGTTTACACCAACAGCTACCCAATCCGCCCATTCACAGTCCGACGAAACAGCCGACCACTCTTCTGTGGACTTACTGTTCCCAAAAAAAAAACAGGCCACATATCGGCGGCCATATCGAACTGTGATTGTCTCGTCTAAAATGTTATGCTCAAAGTACTAGCTGATAAGATAGTATGGGTTACAAAAAGATTAAAAAAAAAAATTGGCATAATATGACAATGAATAGACTACATACAAGATTTCTGTGAAAATTTTCGGATTTTCGACTTTAGCTTCAGAACCAATAGACCGATTTTAATAAATAGGGTATCTTAAGATTCGGGGAGAACGTGCGAGTGTCATAGGCTATATAAAAATTCTAAGGGTGCGTCATAACAGGTGCCAATATCCTTTTTACTTCTCTAGTTGGGTTTAACTGTACCTTTACGTTTTTTACCAACTTTTAGCAGTAGTAGAAAGAAAAGCACATTATGCACCTCGCATCAAGTGATTTGTTATTGCGCTCGTGTTTTTAGAGCCCTCACTAGCGTTCGGGCTCCAAATCAACACTCGGCGCAATAATGAATCACTTTCTGCTTGGTGCAACAATCTACTATTGTGTGTATAAGCTTTTTTGCAATAATGCTGTATGACTAAGCATTGACTAAACGCATCTAAATTCATTGAAGAGGTGTTGGTTAAAATTTACAAAAATTTAGGCACCGTTTTAACGTGTCCCCGCCACGCTCGTGCTACCCACCTGCGAGCAGGAACCGGTGCGCGCACACCCCGCACCGGTGCGGCGCGCGCGCGCCGTGCTGCGCGGACAGGTGGCGCGCGCGCCGCGTCATCGTGCCGAAGCGCTCCGGGCACTGCGGGCACGCGTACAGCTCTATCGATTTGTGCTTGCGCTGCCTAGGAAGGCCGGATCGTTAGCCAAGATAGGACTTCACGACAAATTTAAATTCAAATCATGTATTCAACAAAGAATGATGGGCAAATTGGCCAATATAACCAATATAAATCTCATGTAGGTATAGCACGTCACATAGGGACAATCTTTACATAAATCGATCTAGTCCCAAAGTAAGCTCTAAAGGCTTCTGTTACGGGTACTAGACGACGATATAAATACTTATATAGAGAAATAAATACTTAAATACATAGGAAACATCCAAGACTCAGGAACAAACATTCATGCTCATCACACAAATATTTCCCCGTACCGGGGATCGAACCCGGGACGCTAGCTTCGGAGGCAGGGTCACTCCCAACTAGGCTATCCGCGTCGTCTAAAGCTAGTTACATAAGCTTCATTTTCTAATACGGGGACAAACTTCTATAACCCCGGAGAAGATAGTTATCAGCCTTCAAATATTCACACACACAACGTTTATTACTATACTAGCTGTGCCCCGCATGCGTTGCAATGCTATTTCTCCCAGCCTTCACAGTCTAGTCGTCGTAATAACAATTAAAGCAAACAGTGGGATCAATAAGCCTACATACGTTATAATTCTATTGGTGATTGGGCTGGGTTCCATACATTTTTGCCCATCATCCTTTTCATTCGGCAGGCTTCTTATTTCCTGATAAGGGGTAATCAATAAATTGCGTCACACGAATCATGATTTTTGGAGATATTTGTATAACCCCCTCCCCTCGTCTGACAATGGCTTTAGAAATTATTTTAACGTTTTCGATAGATTTGTAGTTTAGAGTTTTAATACATACATACATAGCATCCCGAAATCCCTAATGGGGTGGGCAGAGCCACAAGACTACTTGTGGCCACGTTCGATTAATTAGTCCTAAGATGGTATGATGAACCGTATGGTGACAGGTGATCAGCCCATCGCCCATACAGATAGTCCACCATGTTGGAGAGGACCCGTCCCTTAGTCGACGTTTACGACATGCCAGGATGATAAGCATCTGCACGCATTCTATGCTATTTCTGCACTCCCAGTGCAGCAGAGGAGTAACTAAGTAATTAAAAACATTACAATGTATTAAGCAATAAATGATAATTATTAAGACTAATAAAAAATACAAATATGAAAAACCTGTCAAGTGCGAGTCTGACTCGCGCGCCGAGAGTTCCGTACTTACTTACCTATGAAAAAGAAACAGTACCTTGTAGGTACGGAACCCTAAAACTGAAAAAATTGCTTTTAACAACGGGGTAACCATTTACACCCTACCTATGAAATCAGACGAAAAAAACATTCGCAAGCTCCTATCTCCGTGTAATCGTCTAGTGTGATACGATCTTGCTAAGGTTATTCCGTTTAACTATTGGTTTTATGTGATGTAATTACAAATTTACGGTTTTCGGATTTTTCCTTTACTTGACCTAGAATCATGAAATTTGGCAAGAAGCAGTGTCTTGCCAAATTTCATGATTCTAGGTCAACGGGAAGTACCCTATAGGTTTTGATTCCCTTTGGATTCCCTTGAAAGTATCCAAATATGTGACATAAACGGCCGTGTCTTTTGATTGCGGTGACTAAGAAGGTTGATTTTTTCACGGCTCCAAGGGATTGCAGACCTGAGTATTTGATATTAATTTCAACTTGATACCTCCACGCGTTCTTGAGAGAAAGGTCTTGACACACAGACAGACAGACAGACGGACAAACGAGTGATCCTATAAGGGTTCCTTTTTAGGTACGGAACCCTAAAAAAAAATAATTATATTTTACGTGTAGTGTGTATCTTGTGTTCTATAATTCATCCGTTTTTGATTTTCCGCGTACAAATAACCGCACAGTGCTTCTCGTTCACTCCGGTGCAAACAGACAGTGACCAACCACTCAAGGTCATTGGCTTTTGAAGTGTACCAAGGCGTGACGTCACGCGGAACTTCAACGCACTATATCTGCGTATTTTTTTGTTTAATTGACAAAAGAAAAAATACGTTTTCAATAGTTTCTGATAATGTAAATGACGGGCAAAATAGATTTTTTTCAGGAAACTAGCCTACTTACTATAATATTATCTTCTACTGACCTGTGTGAGTTCATAGTATTATAATTGCTAAACGTTGTATTGCACTCCTTGCATTCGAAGGGCCCTTTTATGTGGGACGGCATGTGCCTCTTGAGCCTCTTCTTCGTTAAGAAACCTGCAACAAAAAAAACTTCGATAAAAGTTCAAAATGTTTCATTACGCTTTTGACCGCCCCAGTCGGCTGCAGCCGTCAGCGGATACAGGGTAAAACTGTCCTTCATTACCTTGACTTAAAGTTGAAATTCGTGTTACTTCTCACGTGCTTGGCGGTCAAAGGGTTAGGAGTGTGAAGCAACGGCAATAATCAGCCTTTTCATACAAAAGGCGATAACGATTTCCATCCCTTAAATGTTAACCGATTTCGACCAATTTTTGATAGGTTCTCAAGGTAGGTCTTAGGTCAGAACAAAATCTAGGTCTATAATTTTTTTGAATTTTGATTATAGATCAACAAAGTCAAATAAACGCCGAAATTAGTTTCGTATGAGAATACTGAAACAACAATAAAACTGAATTTATTGATTATAGTGAAAAAATCAAAACGTATGGACCCACATTTTGTTCTGAATGACAACTAATCAAAAATTGGTCAACTTCGGTTAACATTTAAGGGGTGGAAATCGTTACCGCGTTTTGAATGAAAAACCATACGTTCACACTCCTCTTAAGCAAATTGGCTACTTGACTATAGTAGCAAATATTAATATATTTCTGTGGAACGATAGCTTAACCCTCAATAGTACATTATAAAACAGAATTAATGTAAAAATAAATCAAGAATACTTAGAATTTATTAACTTAAAAACTTAATTTTTACTTCTCCGTCACGTGACTTTAAACATCACGACACGACGTATGACGTTTGCATTGCTTTTTTTGACGTTTACAACCGGTTCAGTACCTATGTTGTCCGCTTGCCGACACCGTTGGCCGCTTAATAGCTCGCTAAACGCTAGCTTACTGTCAGCCGTTTCGCGGCAAAAAAAAAAAGAAAAATATTATTAGTGCTATTTGCTTCAAAAAGTGAAAAATGCATGACTAAAATGTTTTTACATAATCTAAAATGAGCTATTAAGCGGCCAACGGTGTTTTTTTAAATAATGGTCAAGCACCGAATTGGCCACCGGTGGTCACCGAACCCTTGGTAAACTCTAGCCGTGTCAATCGCCCGATAGTCGCGTGTTTGCATCGAAACAGGTACAGTGCGAGGTAGTGGTAAACGCGCGACTGTATGGCTAGAAAAAGTCGCCGTCCATAAATTACGTAACGCAACATTGTCAAATTGCTGACCCCCCCCCCCCCCTCCCCCCATGTAACAGGACCGTAACGCTTAGCCGGTACCCCCCCCCTCCCTCTTCATTCCGTTACGTAACAGGTGCTTTGTAAAAATGTTTTGCCTAATATTCAGGTAATTCGGCGCTGTTTTTACATTGGGCGAGGTATAATCGAGGTATAGGCGAGGGCGAGGGTCAATTTTACGTCCTTTGTGGTGGGGATACCGACCGACCAACTTGCGGCCTTCACAAAGCAGGAATTCTGGCCGAGGGGTGTCGTATTCCGTCGTTTTCGTGGACGGTTATTGGACACCGAGAAACCGTGTCACACGTCGCAGACCAAACGTGTCACCTAGTTATTTAAGAGTTTTATTGTTACTTATGTATGTTAGTCTTTAAGGTATTTATGTTATGGGCCTTGTTGCCTGAAATAAATGGTATTATTATTATTATTATTATAATCATCTATGAACATATTTCGGTTCCATTTCTTAATAATATAATTTCTTGAGTTTACATTAATTGTGCAATATTATAAAATCGTGACGTAACACTAACCTTGAACCCCCCCTGCCCAATGTAACAGGAACGTAACGCTTGGCCCGACCCCCCCCCCCCCCTACCTCCAAATTGCGTTACGTAATTTATGGACGACCCCTTAGGTTTTTACAGGTTATTATGAAAGTCAAGGACCTCACCTTTTCCACATGTGTCACAAATATGATTCGGGAAATGTCTATTCATGTGTGTGTGATACACATACATATTCGGCAACGTCACGGCACACACAGTACACTTGAAATCCTCGGTAACTTCATGCAGCACCTCGCTCTTCACTGTAGGTTCTTTCTTCTTCTTTCTTGGTACTGTTATGCGTTTCTCTCTTTCTAACATTATCGTTTTCTCGTGTTCCAGTTTGATGGGGTCTGGGTATTTTATATCTTTAAAAATACATATAAATTCAACATTATTATCAAGATTGGCAATATTGAAGCGACACACAATGTGTGTGGGTGTGTCAGCGTAGCAGGGTCTGCCTACCCCTTAGTTTCCTAAATAATTTATATAAATAATAGAAAAATATTATAATAACTTCCAAACTATTTATCTAAAAATTATAAAAGAATATATTTTTAAGATTCTCATAATGAGCCCTTTCATTTGATGTCACAGGATATAGTATGCAGAACTTTTTTTTTCTTTTTCAAATTTATCCCCCCAAAAGAGTATGTTTAAAATTCATATATTTACGTTACGCGTCCATGTTGTGGTCACCGACTTACATATGTGTACCAAATTTCAACTCAATCGGACCAGTAGTTTCAGAGCAAATTGGTTGTGACAGACGGATAGACAGATGGCAACACAAGTGATCCTATAAAGGTTCCGTTTTTTCCTTTTGATGTACAGAACCCTAAAAATGCCATGTGCGTTATGAAATTGTTATTTTAAGGTATATTATGATGTATATATGATATGTTTCTAGATTGTCTCCCACAAAACGTCTTAACCTTTTGACCGCCACAGTCGGCTGCAGCCGTCAGCGGATACAGGGTAAAAAAGTCCTTCATTACCTTGACTTAAAGTTGAAATTTGTGTTACTTCTCAGACATGCTTGGCGGTCAAAAGGTAAAATAATAAATGAACAGCCCCAAGTCATAGGACATTCTCATTATGTCTGTAGAATTTTATTCTAAAGAGCTATTGATATTTTAATATTTTTATTACCATGTTTAACTTCTTCATTTAGTTTTTTATCATCTAATTTGTCGAGGGCATATTTCTCATCCAAATCTGAGGCATATTCGTTGAATACTTTTGCTATAATCATGTGCTCTGCAGTTTTGTTCGTTTTTATTACTGTGAAAAAAGAACACAATTATAACGTATATAAATATTATGTGACATGTGTGTGTATAGCGACTGTATAAGCTCTTATACAGCTTGTGTGCTTCTTGGGTATGCCATGAAAGATATTCTACAAAAAGAAATATGTGTGTAAATATCCAACTATAGACGGTGACATTATCCACTACACATACATGTTTTGTATCACTGGATGAAGGCTCATATTTGGATGAAGCTTATCCTGAACTAGACCAATAACCAGGTTTAGTAGCAGAAAGCCTATGAATACAGCAGCCATGAAGCCACTTGTTGTGAATCTAAGGGGAAACCTATGCACGGCAGGACAGCAGTCGACGTCAGTCAGTTGTTTATCGATCTATCTATCTATCTAAAATCAGTTGGTTATCTATCTTAAATAAGTATAAAGTCTAATTTACTCACAACCATTGACCTGCAATGCGTTTAAAGTATCCAGCACTTGTCGTTTGAACTTCCGTGCATCCTTGAGGCACTTGGCACACTCGGTACAGATGTAGCTGTCATATTCATAGTCTGCTTGTAAAGGCTGAAACAAGATTGTTGTTTAGAAATCTCAGATACGTATTTAGACTTGGTACAAGAAAATCCATACTTGTTACTGATTGCGATTATTCTACAGGGTGGCACGGACTTATACGAGTTTTGAATATACGTCAAATATGTTTAAAATACTTACTTTTATGGAAAACAAATCCATGAGAATGGCAGAATAATTTGTATCTTGGCTTTCACTGAACAAGTTCATTAAATCGTTTGTCGACAAGCAACAGAAGCAAAAATACGTGTCAATTGACATTTTTGTGAGGTTCCAAGTACAATAAAAATTATAAATAAAGAACTGCTTGCGTTTGAGAACAATTCACAGTATATGAATTGAGGTTATGTTTACAAGATTTCACTGACCTAAACTCACTTTGACATTTTGATTTGATGTCAGATGTCATATTCCGTTATGTTCGTTTAGAAATGATTTCCTATTTAGATATTACAAATCGGAAGAGGCCTTGGTCGGAGACAAAGTGCTTCGGTTTTATTTTTATTATTCGTAGCTCCTAGCAGGGAGCAAAATAAAAATTTAAATTTAAATTTACTACCAAAATAAAAATTAAAATTTATATTTTTAATTTTCATATGTTAAGAGCCCTATTACGATTTTTTCAATAATTGAGCAACTTTGGCGTTCTGATTATGAGAAACTGAAAGACTTAGACAAATGTGACATGCTGAATGGTGGAGTATAGTTATTAGTATTGATCCTAGCGGCCTCGCTTTTTGCAATTTATTCTTATCTATTGATATAAAGCCGAAATTCCGGAGCAAGTTTTTCAAAAAATGCGCGAAGGCACTTTTTCGAGCTCGTAGATTGAACTACTCTACTAAGCAAATGAAATCAAAAAAATATAATAATATGTCTTGAATAGTCGTGTAGTGCCTAGCGGCCTTGGATTTTTGAAATATGTATGCAATAATGTAAAAAAAAAACCAAGGCAAAACCATAAAACTACTAAAAACGCTAAGAATTAACCGTAAATTTCTCTTTACTACGTTAATATTATTACGTAAAATTTATATCAGAATAATCTTTATTTTATAAACAATTAAAATTTCATACTTTTTTTGGAAAAAATATTCATTATAAAACCTAAAATGAACGTAATTACTACTCCCAATTTACTACATAATGCGATGTCTCGGCCGTCCGAAGTCAGTGCCGCGCGTGTGCTTGTCGAAGATGGTCCTGTGTTCTGCGAAGCGATAGTTCCCAATATAAAAAGAGCTCTGACGGCCATACATCTTACATGGCCGTCAGCGCTCTTTGTACATTGGACGAGGGCGACGCGTGGCCGTTGTTAAATATACCTAACCTTTCAGAACGCGATTTTTTGATAGCCCTCTTAAGGGAAACTTCAGCCTAAAGAAACTTTTGGAAATAAAAATGGAAGGGGGTTGAAGTTGGTACCTATGGGAAAAACAAAATCGCAGATAAGCCAAAAACTCCATAGGGGATAATTATATCCGATTTCACGCGGACGAAGTCGCGGGGAGAGCTAGTATGCAATAAAATGTTCAGAAGCACACAACCGTAAAACCGCAAATCATCTGTTAAGGTTTTTTTGATTATTATATTTTTTTCTAAATAATCGAATTGTATTTTGGTTTTTTGTTACACAAATGAAGTTACACGTGGTGCTACAAGAGAACACAGTTACTGCATCTTGTGTCTTTGAATCCCTTGCTATGCTCAGGATTCTAAGCAGATGATATTGACGGTCAATATCGACTACTGATGTTCAATATAATTGTGCAACCAGTGATATTGCACAGTTATATTGTAGGTCAGTGGCTAGCCTTATATTACCATATTATTAAATTTCAACGCAAAATATACAAATCGATATATTGGGTATACATCGTCATACATGAATAGTATGGTAGTATTAGTCATTTCGCATAAGTGTAATAAAAAATAAAACCACTTTACCGTTCTTTTAAAGGAGATAATGCCATTTAAGATTACACGTGTTATGTGCTGTGCCTATGTATTTGTACCGGAAGTTGATTAAATTACAATAAAAAGCAAAAAATGTTTCCGTCCCATAGTACTTTTATAATCAGAAAATGTATTTTGTATACTTAACTACATACAAGATTTCTGTGAAAATTTTCGGATTTTCGACTTTAGCTTCAGAACCAATAGACCGATTTTAATAAATAGGGTATCTTAAGATTCGGGGAGAACGTGCGAGTGTCATAGGCTATATAAAAATTCTAAGGGTGCGTCATAACAGGTGCCAATATCCTTTTTACTTCTCTAGTTGGGTTTAACTGTACCTTTACGTTTTTTACCAACTTTTAGCAGTAGTAGAAAGAAAAGCACATTATGCACCTCGCATCAAGTGATTTGTTATTGCGCTCGTGTTTTTAGAGCCCTCACTAGCGTTCGGGCTCCAAATCAACACTCGGCGCAATAATGAATCACTTTCTGCTTGGTGCAACAATCTACTATTGTGTGTATAAGCTTTTTTGCAATAATGCTGTATGACTAAGCATTGACTAAACGCATCTAAATTCATTGAAGAGGTGTTGGTTAAAATTTACAAAAATTTAGGCACCGTTTTAACGTGTCCCCGCCACGCTCGTGCTACCCACCTGCGAGCAGGAACCGGTGCGCGCACACCCCGCACCGGTGCGGCGCGCGCGCGCCGTGCTGCGCGGACAGGTGGCGCGCGCGCCGCGTCATCGTGCCGAAGCGCTCCGGGCACTGCGGGCACGCGTACAGCTCTATCGATTTGTGCTTGCGCTGCCTAGGAAGGCCGGATCGTTAGCCAAGATAGGACTTCACGACAAATTTAAATTCAAATCATGTATTCAACAAAGAATGATGGGCAAATTGGCCAATATAACCAATATAAATCTCATGTAGGTATAGCACGTCACATAGGGACAATCTTTACATAAATCGATCTAGTCCCAAAGTAAGCTCTAAAGGCTTCTGTTACGGGTACTAGACGACGATATAAATACTTATATAGAGAAATAAATACTTAAATACATAGGAAACATCCAAGACTCAGGAACAAACATTCATGCTCATCACACAAATATTTCCCCGTACCGGGGATCGAACCCGGGACGCTAGCTTCGGAGGCAGGGTCACTCCCAACTAGGCTATCCGCGTCGTCTAAAGCTAGTTACATAAGCTTCATTTTCTAATACGGGGACAAACTTCTATAACCCCGGAGAAGATAGTTATCAGCCTTCAAATATTCACACACACAACGTTTATTACTATACTAGCTGTGCCCCGCATGCGTTGCAATGCTATTTCTCCCAGCCTTCACAGTCTAGTCGTCGTAATAACAATTAAAGCAAACAGTGGGATCAATAAGCCTACATACGTTATAATTCTATTGGTGATTGGGCTGGGTTCCATACATTTTTGCCCATCATCCTTTTCATTCGGCAGGCTTCTTATTTCCTGATAAGGGGTAATCAATAAATTGCGTCACACGAATCATGATTTTTGGAGATATTTGTATAACCCCCTCCCCTCGTCTGACAATGGCTTTAGAAATTATTTTAACGTTTTCGATAGATTTGTAGTTTAGAGTTTTAATACATACATACATAGCATCCCGAAATCCCTAATGGGGTGGGCAGAGCCACAAGACTACTTGTGGCCACGTTCGATTAATTAGTCCTAAGATGGTATGATGAACCGTATGGTGACAGGTGATCAGCCCATCGCCCATACAGATAGTCCACCATGTTGGAGAGGACCCGTCCCTTAGTCGACGTTTACGACATGCCAGGATGATAAGCATCTGCACGCATTCTATGCTATTTCTGCACTCCCAGTGCAGCAGAGGAGTAACTAAGTAATTAAAAACATTACAATGTATTAAGCAATAAATGATAATTATTAAGACTAATAAAAAATACAAATATGAAAAACCTGTCAAGTGCGAGTCTGACTCGCGCGCCGAGAGTTCCGTACTTACTTACCTATGAAAAAGAAACAGTACCTTGTAGGTACGGAACCCTAAAACTGAAAAAATTGCTTTTAACAACGGGGTAACCATTTACACCCTACCTATGAAATCAGACGAAAAAAACATTCGCAAGCTCCTATCTCCGTGTAATCGTCTAGTGTGATACGATCTTGCTAAGGTTATTCCGTTTAACTATTGGTTTTATGTGATGTAATTACAAATTTACGGTTTTCGGATTTTTCCTTTACTTGACCTAGAATCATGAAATTTGGCAAGAAGCAGTGTCTTGCCAAATTTCATGATTCTAGGTCAACGGGAAGTACCCTATAGGTTTTGATTCCCTTTGGATTCCCTTGAAAGTATCCAAATATGTGACATAAACGGCCGTGTCTTTTGATTGCGGTGACTAAGAAGGTTGATTTTTTCACGGCTCCAAGGGATTGCAGACCTGAGTATTTGATATTAATTTCAACTTGATACCTCCACGCGTTCTTGAGAGAAAGGTCTTGACACACAGACAGACAGACAGACGGACAAACGAGTGATCCTATAAGGGTTCCTTTTTAGGTACGGAACCCTAAAAAAAAATAATTATATTTTACGTGTAGTGTGTATCTTGTGTTCTATAATTCATCCGTTTTTGATTTTCCGCGTACAAATAACCGCACAGTGCTTCTCGTTCACTCCGGTGCAAACAGACAGTGACCAACCACTCAAGGTCATTGGCTTTTGAAGTGTACCAAGGCGTGACGTCACGCGGAACTTCAACGCACTATATCTGCGTATTTTTTTGTTTAATTGACAAAAGAAAAAATACGTTTTCAATAGTTTCTGATAATGTAAATGACGGGCAAAATAGATTTTTTTCAGAAAACTAGCCTACTTACTATAATATTATCTTCTACTGACCTGTGTGAGTTCATAGTATTATAATTGCTAAACGTTGTATTGCACTCCTTGCATTCGAAGGGCCCTTTTATGTGGGACGGCATGTGCCTCTTGAGCCTCTTCTTCGTTAAGAAACCTGCAACAAAAAAAACTTCGATAAAAGTTCAAAATGTTTCATTACGCTTTTGACCGCCCCAGTCGGCTGCAGCCGTCAGCGGATACAGGGTAAAACTGTCCTTCATTACCTTGACTTAAAGTTGAAATTCGTGTTACTTCTCACGTGCTTGGCGGTCAAAGGGTTAGGAGTGTGAAGCAACGGCAATAATCAGCCTTTTCATACAAAAGGCGATAACGATTTCCATCCCTTAAATGTTAACCGATTTCGACCAATTTTTGATAGGTTCTCAAGGTAGGTCTTAGGTCAGAACAAAATCTAGGTCTATAATTTTTTTGAATTTTGATTATAGATCAACAAAGTCAAATAAACGCCGAAATTAGTTTCGTATGAGAATACTGAAACAACAATAAAACTGAATTTATTGATTATAGTGAAAAAATCAAAACGTATGGACCCACATTTTGTTCTGAATGACAACTAATCAAAAATTGGTCAACTTCGGTTAACATTTAAGGGGTGGAAATCGTTACCGCGTTTTGAATGAAAAACCATACGTTCACACTCCTCTTAAGCAAATTGGCTACTTGACTATAGTAGCAAATATTAATATATTTCTGTGGAACGATAGCTTAACCCTCAATAGTACATTATAAAACAGAATTAATGTAAAAATAAATCAAGAATACTTAGAATTTATTAACTTAAAAACTTAATTTTTACTTCTCCGTCACGTGACTTTAAACATCACGACACGACGTATGACGTTTGCATTGCTTTTTTTGACGTTTACAACCGGTTCAGTACCTATGTTGTCCGCTTGCCGACACCGTTGGCCGCTTAATAGCTCGCTAAACGCTAGCTTACTGTCAGCCGTTTCGCGGCAAAAAAAAAAAGAAAAATATTATTAGTGCTATTTGCTTCAAAAAGTGAAAAATGCATGACTAAAATGTTTTTACATAATCTAAAATGAGCTATTAAGCGGCCAACGGTGTTTTTTTAAATAATGGTCAAGCACCGAATTGGCCACCGGTGGTCACCGAACCCTTGGTAAACTCTAGCCGTGTCAATCGCCCGATAGTCGCGTGTTTGCATCGAAACAGGTACAGTGCGAGGTAGTGGTAAACGCGCGACTGTATGGCTAGAAAAAGTCGCCGTCCATAAATTACGTAACGCAACATTGTCAAATTGCTGACCCCCCCCCCCCCTCCCCCCATGTAACAGGACCGTAACGCTTAGCCGGTACCCCCCCCTCCCTCTTCATTCCGTTACGTAACAGGTGCTTTGTAAAAATGTTTTGCCTAATATTCAGGTAATTCGGCGCTGTTTTTACATTGGGCGAGGTATAATCGAGGTATAGGCGAGGGCGAGGGTCAATTTTACGTCCTTTGTGGTGGGGATACCGACCGACCAACTTGCGGCCTTCACAAAGCAGGAATTCTGGCCGAGGGGTGTCGTATTCCGTCGTTTTCGTGGACGGTTATTGGACACCGAGAAACCGTGTCACACGTCGCAGACCAAACGTGTCACCTAGTTATTTAAGAGTTTTATTGTTACTTATGTATGTTAGTCTTTAAGGTATTTATGTTATGGGCCTTGTTGCCTGAAATAAATGGTATTATTATTATTATTATTATAATCATCTATGAACATATTTCGGTTCCATTTCTTAATAATATAATTTCTTGAGTTTACATTAATTGTGCAATATTATAAAATCGTGACGTAACACTAACCTTGAACCCCCCCTGCCCAATGTAACAGGAACGTAACGCTTGGCCCGACCCCCCCCCCCCCCTACCTCCAAATTGCGTTACGTAATTTATGGACGACCCCTTAGGTTTTTACAGGTTATTATGAAAGTCAAGGACCTCACCTTTTCCACATGTGTCACAAATATGATTCGGGAAATGTCTATTCATGTGTGTGTGATACACATACATATTCGGCAACGTCACGGCACACACAGTACACTTGAAATCCTCGGTAACTTCATGCAGCACCTCGCTCTTCACTGTAGGTTCTTTCTTCTTCTTTCTTGGTACTGTTATGCGTTTCTCTCTTTCTAACATTATCGTTTTCTCGTGTTCCAGTTTGATGGGGTCTGGGTATTTTATATCTTTAAAAATACATATAAATTCAACATTATTATCAAGATTGGCAATATTGAAGCGACACACAATGTGTGTGGGTGTGTCAGCGTAGCAGGGTCTGCCTACCCCTTAGTTTCCTAAATAATTTATATAAATAATAGAAAAATATTATAATAACTTCCAAACTATTTATCTAAAAATTATAAAAGAATATATTTTTAAGATTCTCATAATGAGCCCTTTCATTTGATGTCACAGGATATAGTATGCAGAACTTTTTTTTTCTTTTTCAAATTTATCCCCCCAAAAGAGTATGTTTAAAATTCATATATTTACGTTACGCGTCCATGTTGTGGTCACCGACTTACATATGTGTACCAAATTTCAACTCAATCGGACCAGTAGTTTCAGAGCAAATTGGTTGTGACAGACGGATAGACAGATGGCAACACAAGTGATCCTATAAAGGTTCCGTTTTTTCCTTTTGATGTACAGAACCCTAAAAATGCCATGTGCGTTATGAAATTGTTATTTTAAGGTATATTATGATGTATATATGATATGTTTCTAGATTGTCTCCCACAAAACGTCTTAACCTTTTGACCGCCACAGTCGGCTGCAGCCGTCAGCGGATACAGGGTAAAAAAGTCCTTCATTACCTTGACTTAAAGTTGAAATTTGTGTTACTTCTCAGACATGCTTGGCGGTCAAAAGGTAAAATAATAAATGAACAGCCCCAAGTCATAGGACATTCTCATTATGTCTGTAGAATTTTATTCTAAAGAGCTATTGATATTTTAATATTTTTATTACCATGTTTAACTTCTTCATTTAGTTTTTTATCATCTAATTTGTCGAGGGCATATTTCTCATCCAAATCTGAGGCATATTCGTTGAATACTTTTGCTATAATCATGTGCTCTGCAGTTTTGTTCGTTTTTATTACTGTGAAAAAAGAACACAATTATAACGTATATAAATATTATGTGACATGTGTGTGTATAGCGACTGTATAAGCTCTTATACAGCTTGTGTGCTTCTTGGGTATGCCATGAAAGATATTCTACAAAAAGAAATATGTGTGTAAATATCCAACTATAGACGGTGACATTATCCACTACACATACATGTTTTGTATCACTGGATGAAGGCTCATATTTGGATGAAGCTTATCCTGAACTAGACCAATAACCAGGTTTAGTAGCAGAAAGCCTATGAATACAGCAGCCATGAAGCCACTTGTTGTGAATCTAAGGGGAAACCTATGCACGGCAGGACAGCAGTCGACGTCAGTCAGTTGTTTATCGATCTATCTATCTATCTAAAATCAGTTGGTTATCTATCTTAAATAAGTATAAAGTCTAATTTACTCACAACCATTGACCTGCAATGCGTTTAAAGTATCCAGCACTTGTCGTTTGAACTTCCGTGCATCCTTGAGGCACTTGGCACACTCGGTACAGATGTAGCTGTCATATTCATAGTCTGCTTGTAAAGGCTGAAACAAGATTGTTGTTTAGAAATCTCAGATACGTATTTAGACTTGGTACAAGAAAATCCATACTTGTTACTGATTGCGATTATTCTACAGGGTGGCACGGACTTATACGAGTTTTGAATATACGTCAAATATGTTTAAAATACTTACTTTTATGGAAAACAAATCCATGAGAATGGCAGAATAATTTGTATCTTGGCTTTCACTGAACAAGTTCATTAAATCGTTTGTCGACAAGCAACAGAAGCAAAAATACGTGTCAATTGACATTTTTGTGAGGTTCCAAGTACAATAAAAATTATAAATAAAGAACTGCTTGCGTTTGAGAACAATTCACAGTATATGAATTGAGGTTATGTTTACAAGATTTCACTGACCTAAACTCACTTTGACATTTTGATTTGATGTCAGATGTCATATTCCGTTATGTTCGTTTAGAAATGATTTCCTATTTAGATATTACAAATCGGAAGAGGCCTTGGTCGGAGACAAAGTGCTTCGGTTTTATTTTTATTATTCGTAGCTCCTAGCAGGGAGCAAAATAAAAATTTAAATTTAAATTTACTACCAAAATAAAAATTAAAATTTATATTTTTAATTTTCATATGTTAAGAGCCCTATTACGATTTTTTCAATAATTGAGCAACTTTGGCGTTCTGATTATGAGAAACTGAAAGACTTAGACAAATGTGACATGCTGAATGGTGGAGTATAGTTATTAGTATTGATCCTAGCGGCCTCGCTTTTTGCAATTTATTCTTATCTATTGATATAAAGCCGAAATTCCGGAGCAAGTTTTTCAAAAAATGCGCGAAGGCACTTTTTCGAGCTCGTAGATTGAACTACTCTACTAAGCAAATGAAATCAAAAAAATATAATAATATGTCTTGAATAGTCGTGTAGTGCCTAGCGGCCTTGGATTTTTGAAATATGTATGCAATAATGTAAAAAAAAAACCAAGGCAAAACCATAAAACTACTAAAAACGCTAAGAATTAACCGTAAATTTCTCTTTACTACGTTAATATTATTACGTAAAATTTATATCAGAATAATCTTTATTTTATAAACAATTAAAATTTCATACTTTTTTTGGAAAAAATATTCATTATAAAACCTAAAATGAACGTAATTACTACTCCCAATTTACTACATAATGCGATGTCTCGGCCGTCCGAAGTCAGTGCCGCGCGTGTGCTTGTCGAAGATGGTCCTGTGTTCTGCGAAGCGATAGTTCCCAATATAAAAAGAGCTCTGACGGCCATACATCTTACATGGCCGTCAGCGCTCTTTGTACATTGGACGAGGGCGACGCGTGGCCGTTGTTAAATATACCTAACCTTTCAGAACGCGATTTTTTGATAGCCCTCTTAAGGGAAACTTCAGCCTAAAGAAACTTTTGGAAATAAAAATGGAAGGGGGTTGAAGTTGGTACCTATGGGAAAAACAAAATCGCAGATAAGCCAAAAACTCCATAGGGGATAATTATATCCGATTTCACGCGGACGAAGTCGCGGGGAGAGCTAGTATGCAATAAAATGTTCAGAAGCACACAACCGTAAAACCGCAAATCATCTGTTAAGGTTTTTTTGATTATTATATTTTTTTCTAAATAATCGAATTGTATTTTGGTTTTTTGTTACACAAATGAAGTTACACGTGGTGCTACAAGAGAACACAGTTACTGCATCTTGTGTCTTTGAATCCCTTGCTATGCTCAGGATTCTAAGCAGATGATATTGACGGTCAATATCGACTACTGATGTTCAATATAATTGTGCAACCAGTGATATTGCACAGTTATATTGTAGGTCAGTGGCTAGCCTTATATTACCATATTATTAAATTTCAACGCAAAATATACAAATCGATATATTGGGTATACATCGTCATACATGAATAGTATGGTAGTATTAGTCATTTCGCATAAGTGTAATAAAAAATAAAACCACTTTACCGTTCTTTTAAAGGAGATAATGCCATTTAAGATTACACGTGTTATGTGCTGTGCCTATGTATTTGTACCGGAAGTTGATTAAATTACAATAAAAAGCAAAAAATGTTTCCGTCCCATAGTACTTTTATAATCAGAAAATGTATTTTGTATACTTAACTACATACAAGATTTCTGTGAAAATTTTCGGATTTTCGACTTTAGCTTCAGAACCAATAGACCGATTTTAATAAATAGGGTATCTTAAGATTCGGGGAGAACGTGCGAGTGTCATAGGCTATATAAAAATTCTAAGGGTGCGTCATAACAGGTGCCAATATCCTTTTTACTTCTCTAGTTGGGTTTAACTGTACCTTTACGTTTTTTACCAACTTTTAGCAGTAGTAGAAAGAAAAGCACATTATGCACCTCGCATCAAGTGATTTGTTATTGCGCTCGTGTTTTTAGAGCCCTCACTAGCGTTCGGGCTCCAAATCAACACTCGGCGCAATAATGAATCACTTTCTGCTTGGTGCAACAATCTACTATTGTGTGTATAAGCTTTTTTGCAATAATGCTGTATGACTAAGCATTGACTAAACGCATCTAAATTCATTGAAGAGGTGTTGGTTAAAATTTACAAAAATTTAGGCACCGTTTTAACGTGTCCCCGCCACGCTCGTGCTACCCACCTGCGAGCAGGAACCGGTGCGCGCACACCCCGCACCGGTGCGGCGCGCGCGCGCCGTGCTGCGCGGACAGGTGGCGCGCGCGCCGCGTCATCGTGCCGAAGCGCTCCGGGCACTGCGGGCACGCGTACAGCTCTATCGATTTGTGCTTGCGCTGCCTAGGAAGGCCGGATCGTTAGCCAAGATAGGACTTCACGACAAATTTAAATTCAAATCATGTATTCAACAAAGAATGATGGGCAAATTGGCCAATATAACCAATATAAATCTCATGTAGGTATAGCACGTCACATAGGGACAATCTTTACATAAATCGATCTAGTCCCAAAGTAAGCTCTAAAGGCTTCTGTTACGGGTACTAGACGACGATATAAATACTTATATAGAGAAATAAATACTTAAATACATAGGAAACATCCAAGACTCAGGAACAAACATTCATGCTCATCACACAAATATTTCCCCGTACCGGGGATCGAACCCGGGACGCTAGCTTCGGAGGCAGGGTCACTCCCAACTAGGCTATCCGCGTCGTCTAAAGCTAGTTACATAAGCTTCATTTTCTAATACGGGGACAAACTTCTATAACCCCGGAGAAGATAGTTATCAGCCTTCAAATATTCACACACACAACGTTTATTACTATACTAGCTGTGCCCCGCATGCGTTGCAATGCTATTTCTCCCAGCCTTCACAGTCTAGTCGTCGTAATAACAATTAAAGCAAACAGTGGGATCAATAAGCCTACATACGTTATAATTCTATTGGTGATTGGGCTGGGTTCCATACATTTTTGCCCATCATCCTTTTCATTCGGCAGGCTTCTTATTTCCTGATAAGGGGTAATCAATAAATTGCGTCACACGAATCATGATTTTTGGAGATATTTGTATAACCCCCTCCCCTCGTCTGACAATGGCTTTAGAAATTATTTTAACGTTTTCGATAGATTTGTAGTTTAGAGTTTTAATACATACATACATAGCATCCCGAAATCCCTAATGGGGTGGGCAGAGCCACAAGACTACTTGTGGCCACGTTCGATTAATTAGTCCTAAGATGGTATGATGAACCGTATGGTGACAGGTGATCAGCCCATCGCCCATACAGATAGTCCACCATGTTGGAGAGGACCCGTCCCTTAGTCGACGTTTACGACATGCCAGGATGATAAGCATCTGCACGCATTCTATGCTATTTCTGCACTCCCAGTGCAGCAGAGGAGTAACTAAGTAATTAAAAACATTACAATGTATTAAGCAATAAATGATAATTATTAAGACTAATAAAAAATACAAATATGAAAAACCTGTCAAGTGCGAGTCTGACTCGCGCGCCGAGAGTTCCGTACTTACTTACCTATGAAAAAGAAACAGTACCTTGTAGGTACGGAACCCTAAAACTGAAAAAATTGCTTTTAACAACGGGGTAACCATTTACACCCTACCTATGAAATCAGACGAAAAAAACATTCGCAAGCTCCTATCTCCGTGTAATCGTCTAGTGTGATACGATCTTGCTAAGGTTATTCCGTTTAACTATTGGTTTTATGTGATGTAATTACAAATTTACGGTTTTCGGATTTTTCCTTTACTTGACCTAGAATCATGAAATTTGGCAAGAAGCAGTGTCTTGCCAAATTTCATGATTCTAGGTCAACGGGAAGTACCCTATAGGTTTTGATTCCCTTTGGATTCCCTTGAAAGTATCCAAATATGTGACATAAACGGCCGTGTCTTTTGATTGCGGTGACTAAGAAGGTTGATTTTTTCACGGCTCCAAGGGATTGCAGACCTGAGTATTTGATATTAATTTCAACTTGATACCTCCACGCGTTCTTGAGAGAAAGGTCTTGACACACAGACAGACAGACAGACGGACAAACGAGTGATCCTATAAGGGTTCCTTTTTAGGTACGGAACCCTAAAAAAAAATAATTATATTTTACGTGTAGTGTGTATCTTGTGTTCTATAATTCATCCGTTTTTGATTTTCCGCGTACAAATAACCGCACAGTGCTTCTCGTTCACTCCGGTGCAAACAGACAGTGACCAACCACTCAAGGTCATTGGCTTTTGAAGTGTACCAAGGCGTGACGTCACGCGGAACTTCAACGCACTATATCTGCGTATTTTTTTGTTTAATTGACAAAAGAAAAAATACGTTTTCAATAGTTTCTGATAATGTAAATGACGGGCAAAATAGATTTTTTTCAGGAAACTAGCCTACTTACTATAATATTATCTTCTACTGACCTGTGTGAGTTCATAGTATTATAATTGCTAAACGTTGTATTGCACTCCTTGCATTCGAAGGGCCCTTTTATGTGGGACGGCATGTGCCTCTTGAGCCTCTTCTTCGTTAAGAAACCTGCAACAAAAAAAACTTCGATAAAAGTTCAAAATGTTTCATTACGCTTTTGACCGCCCCAGTCGGCTGCAGCCGTCAGCGGATACAGGGTAAAACTGTCCTTCATTACCTTGACTTAAAGTTGAAATTCGTGTTACTTCTCACGTGCTTGGCGGTCAAAGGGTTAGGAGTGTGAAGCAACGGCAATAATCAGCCTTTTCATACAAAAGGCGATAACGATTTCCATCCCTTAAATGTTAACCGATTTCGACCAATTTTTGATAGGTTCTCAAGGTAGGTCTTAGGTCAGAACAAAATCTAGGTCTATAATTTTTTTGAATTTTGATTATAGATCAACAAAGTCAAATAAACGCCGAAATTAGTTTCGTATGAGAATACTGAAACAACAATAAAACTGAATTTATTGATTATAGTGAAAAAATCAAAACGTATGGACCCACATTTTGTTCTGAATGACAACTAATCAAAAATTGGTCAACTTCGGTTAACATTTAAGGGGTGGAAATCGTTACCGCGTTTTGAATGAAAAACCATACGTTCACACTCCTCTTAAGCAAATTGGCTACTTGACTATAGTAGCAAATATTAATATATTTCTGTGGAACGATAGCTTAACCCTCAATAGTACATTATAAAACAGAATTAATGTAAAAATAAATCAAGAATACTTAGAATTTATTAACTTAAAAACTTAATTTTTACTTCTCCGTCACGTGACTTTAAACATCACGACACGACGTATGACGTTTGCATTGCTTTTTTTGACGTTTACAACCGGTTCAGTACCTATGTTGTCCGCTTGCCGACACCGTTGGCCGCTTAATAGCTCGCTAAACGCTAGCTTACTGTCAGCCGTTTCGCGGCAAAAAAAAAAAGAAAAATATTATTAGTGCTATTTGCTTCAAAAAGTGAAAAATGCATGACTAAAATGTTTTTACATAATCTAAAATGAGCTATTAAGCGGCCAACGGTGTTTTTTTAAATAATGGTCAAGCACCGAATTGGCCACCGGTGGTCACCGAACCCTTGGTAAACTCTAGCCGTGTCAATCGCCCGATAGTCGCGTGTTTGCATCGAAACAGGTACAGTGCGAGGTAGTGGTAAACGCGCGACTGTATGGCTAGAAAAAGTCGCCGTCCATAAATTACGTAACGCAACATTGTCAAATTGCTGACCCCCCCCCCCCTCCCCCCATGTAACAGGACCGTAACGCTTAGCCGGTACCCCCCCCTCCCTCTTCATTCCGTTACGTAACAGGTGCTTTGTAAAAATGTTTTGCCTAATATTCAGGTAATTCGGCGCTGTTTTTACATTGGGCGAGGTATAATCGAGGTATAGGCGAGGGCGAGGGTCAATTTTACGTCCTTTGTGGTGGGGATACCGACCGACCAACTTGCGGCCTTCACAAAGCAGGAATTCTGGCCGAGGGGTGTCGTATTCCGTCGTTTTCGTGGACGGTTATTGGACACCGAGAAACCGTGTCACACGTCGCAGACCAAACGTGTCACCTAGTTATTTAAGAGTTTTATTGTTACTTATGTATGTTAGTCTTTAAGGTATTTATGTTATGGGCCTTGTTGCCTGAAATAAATGGTATTATTATTATTATTATTATAATCATCTATGAACATATTTCGGTTCCATTTCTTAATAATATAATTTCTTGAGTTTACATTAATTGTGCAATATTATAAAATCGTGACGTAACACTAACCTTGAACCCCCCCTGCCCAATGTAACAGGAACGTAACGCTTGGCCCGACCCCCCCCCCCCCCCTACCTCCAAATTGCGTTACGTAATTTATGGACGACCCCTTAGGTTTTTACAGGTTATTATGAAAGTCAAGGACCTCACCTTTTCCACATGTGTCACAAATATGATTCGGGAAATGTCTATTCATGTGTGTGTGATACACATACATATTCGGCAACGTCACGGCACACACAGTACACTTGAAATCCTCGGTAACTTCATGCAGCACCTCGCTCTTCACTGTAGGTTCTTTCTTCTTCTTTCTTGGTACTGTTATGCGTTTCTCTCTTTCTAACATTATCGTTTTCTCGTGTTCCAGTTTGATGGGGTCTGGGTATTTTATATCTTTAAAAATACATATAAATTCAACATTATTATCAAGATTGGCAATATTGAAGCGACACACAATGTGTGTGGGTGTGTCAGCGTAGCAGGGTCTGCCTACCCCTTAGTTTCCTAAATAATTTATATAAATAATAGAAAAATATTATAATAACTTCCAAACTATTTATCTAAAAATTATAAAAGAATATATTTTTAAGATTCTCATAATGAGCCCTTTCATTTGATGTCACAGGATATAGTATGCAGAACTTTTTTTTTCTTTTTCAAATTTATCCCCCCAAAAGAGTATGTTTAAAATTCATATATTTACGTTACGCGTCCATGTTGTGGTCACCGACTTACATATGTGTACCAAATTTCAACTCAATCGGACCAGTAGTTTCAGAGCAAATTGGTTGTGACAGACGGATAGACAGATGGCAACACAAGTGATCCTATAAAGGTTCCGTTTTTTCCTTTTGATGTACAGAACCCTAAAAATGCCATGTGCGTTATGAAATTGTTATTTTAAGGTATATTATGATGTATATATGATATGTTTCTAGATTGTCTCCCACAAAACGTCTTAACCTTTTGACCGCCACAGTCGGCTGCAGCCGTCAGCGGATACAGGGTAAAAAAGTCCTTCATTACCTTGACTTAAAGTTGAAATTTGTGTTACTTCTCAGACATGCTTGGCGGTCAAAAGGTAAAATAATAAATGAACAGCCCCAAGTCATAGGACATTCTCATTATGTCTGTAGAATTTTATTCTAAAGAGCTATTGATATTTTAATATTTTTATTACCATGTTTAACTTCTTCATTTAGTTTTTTATCATCTAATTTGTCGAGGGCATATTTCTCATCCAAATCTGAGGCATATTCGTTGAATACTTTTGCTATAATCATGTGCTCTGCAGTTTTGTTCGTTTTTATTACTGTGAAAAAAGAACACAATTATAACGTATATAAATATTATGTGACATGTGTGTGTATAGCGACTGTATAAGCTCTTATACAGCTTGTGTGCTTCTTGGGTATGCCATGAAAGATATTCTACAAAAAGAAATATGTGTGTAAATATCCAACTATAGACGGTGACATTATCCACTACACATACATGTTTTGTATCACTGGATGAAGGCTCATATTTGGATGAAGCTTATCCTGAACTAGACCAATAACCAGGTTTAGTAGCAGAAAGCCTATGAATACAGCAGCCATGAAGCCACTTGTTGTGAATCTAAGGGGAAACCTATGCACGGCAGGACAGCAGTCGACGTCAGTCAGTTGTTTATCGATCTATCTATCTATCTAAAATCAGTTGGTTATCTATCTTAAATAAGTATAAAGTCTAATTTACTCACAACCATTGACCTGCAATGCGTTTAAAGTATCCAGCACTTGTCGTTTGAACTTCCGTGCATCCTTGAGGCACTTGGCACACTCGGTACAGATGTAGCTGTCATATTCATAGTCTGCTTGTAAAGGCTGAAACAAGATTGTTGTTTAGAAATCTCAGATACGTATTTAGACTTGGTACAAGAAAATCCATACTTGTTACTGATTGCGATTATTCTACAGGGTGGCACGGACTTATACGAGTTTTGAATATACGTCAAATATGTTTAAAATACTTACTTTTATGGAAAACAAATCCATGAGAATGGCAGAATAATTTGTATCTTGGCTTTCACTGAACAAGTTCATTAAATCGTTTGTCGACAAGCAACAGAAGCAAAAATACGTGTCAATTGACATTTTTGTGAGGTTCCAAGTACAATAAAAATTATAAATAAAGAACTGCTTGCGTTTGAGAACAATTCACAGTATATGAATTGAGGTTATGTTTACAAGATTTCACTGACCTAAACTCACTTTGACATTTTGATTTGATGTCAGATGTCATATTCCGTTATGTTCGTTTAGAAATGATTTCCTATTTAGATATTACAAATCGGAAGAGGCCTTGGTCGGAGACAAAGTGCTTCGGTTTTATTTTTATTATTCGTAGCTCCTAGCAGGGAGCAAAATAAAAATTTAAATTTAAATTTACTACCAAAATAAAAATTAAAATTTATATTTTTAATTTTCATATGTTAAGAGCCCTATTACGATTTTTTCAATAATTGAGCAACTTTGGCGTTCTGATTATGAGAAACTGAAAGACTTAGACAAATGTGACATGCTGAATGGTGGAGTATAGTTATTAGTATTGATCCTAGCGGCCTCGCTTTTTGCAATTTATTCTTATCTATTGATATAAAGCCGAAATTCCGGAGCAAGTTTTTCAAAAAATGCGCGAAGGCACTTTTTCGAGCTCGTAGATTGAACTACTCTACTAAGCAAATGAAATCAAAAAAATATAATAATATGTCTTGAATAGTCGTGTAGTGCCTAGCGGCCTTGGATTTTTGAAATATGTATGCAATAATGTAAAAAAAAAACCAAGGCAAAACCATAAAACTACTAAAAACGCTAAGAATTAACCGTAAATTTCTCTTTACTACGTTAATATTATTACGTAAAATTTATATCAGAATAATCTTTATTTTATAAACAATTAAAATTTCATACTTTTTTTGGAAAAAATATTCATTATAAAACCTAAAATGAACGTAATTACTACTCCCAATTTACTACATAATGCGATGTCTCGGCCGTCCGAAGTCAGTGCCGCGCGTGTGCTTGTCGAAGATGGTCCTGTGTTCTGCGAAGCGATAGTTCCCAATATAAAAAGAGCTCTGACGGCCATACATCTTACATGGCCGTCAGCGCTCTTTGTACATTGGACGAGGGCGACGCGTGGCCGTTGTTAAATATACCTAACCTTTCAGAACGCGATTTTTTGATAGCCCTCTTAAGGGAAACTTCAGCCTAAAGAAACTTTTGGAAATAAAAATGGAAGGGGGTTGAAGTTGGTACCTATGGGAAAAACAAAATCGCAGATAAGCCAAAAACTCCATAGGGGATAATTATATCCGATTTCACGCGGACGAAGTCGCGGGGAGAGCTAGTATGCAATAAAATGTTCAGAAGCACACAACCGTAAAACCGCAAATCATCTGTTAAGGTTTTTTTGATTATTATATTTTTTTCTAAATAATCGAATTGTATTTTGGTTTTTTGTTACACAAATGAAGTTACACGTGGTGCTACAAGAGAACACAGTTACTGCATCTTGTGTCTTTGAATCCCTTGCTATGCTCAGGATTCTAAGCAGATGATATTGACGGTCAATATCGACTACTGATGTTCAATATAATTGTGCAACCAGTGATATTGCACAGTTATATTGTAGGTCAGTGGCTAGCCTTATATTACCATATTATTAAATTTCAACGCAAAATATACAAATCGATATATTGGGTATACATCGTCATACATGAATAGTATGGTAGTATTAGTCATTTCGCATAAGTGTAATAAAAAATAAAACCACTTTACCGTTCTTTTAAAGGAGATAATGCCATTTAAGATTACACGTGTTATGTGCTGTGCCTATGTATTTGTACCGGAAGTTGATTAAATTACAATAAAAAGCAAAAAATGTTTCCGTCCCATAGTACTTTTATAATCAGAAAATGTATTTTGTATACTTAACTTTGTACTCTCCTCGATTTTTTGATGACAAAAAGAAAAAAGTTTTTACCGTTGTTCCCACGGAACTATTCTTGATTGAATTTTCATGTGTCCAGACTGTTTCAAATACTGCATATTGATTGGTTATGACTCGAGTAGTCAAATCAGGTTCTAATTGTATTTCACATACTAAATAATTATTAATGATCACACAATTTGTATATTTTAAATCATTATTCATACAAAATTACCCATTGCCGTTATTTGGTGCAAATGAAACAAAACTTGAAAAATAAAATTGATGTACTGCGGATTTGCCGGGGTATACATCCTTTAGTTCAATAGTTCAATTATCGATAGTTCCGGTCTTTCCGGTGATGTTGATTGTATAACGGACTTCCGCCCACTCTTCTGTTAGCTAAGAAAGAATAATGGCGTCGTGCTCTTGTGAAAAATTACAAATTGAAAGTTGTACCCAATTGTTTAAAACAATTAAAGTGATTTCCTGATGCTAAATGGTGGCATTAGTAACTTCGAAGAAGAAACCCTTAACCCTGAGAAGAACCTTTACGATAAATAGCGCCCAGCGTGCTAAAGTATTTATTCGATTATAGAAAAAAAAGATATATTTATTTCTTGTAATAGTACCTTTTCCTAGTGCACAGTAGTTTGTAATTACCTTTTTTTACTAAATTAAGTGTTTGTGACTATTATAAGCGTCGCTGCTACGCTAAACAATTGCGAAAATTGTTCGACCGCCTGTCAACGGAAAAATTTGAACCTGCGCATAAACCGGGGGAGTATTTTGCCTATTTTAATATTTAAATACATTGTTACTTGCATTATATAACACATTGGAACACTCTGCAAAGCTCAGTACTGTGAGCAACGTTAATACACACCTGGCGCCGTTCAGTCTCGCTTGGTTTGACGTAAAGTGGAAGCGAAGTTGAAGACAAGTAACATTTGCCACAGACATTATAACTCTCATTTACTCCACAAATACATAGTAAACGAACACTCTAACATTATTGGTGACTTTCGCAAACCTACATCCCTCTCAGTTGTTTTGTTGCTTTTCAGTGGCTTTCAAACTGGCTGCCAACATGAGCCCAAAAGTACAGACTCGTAGGGCTTTGGCACGCCAGCATGATTTGCAATTGAGGGCAGCTTTAGAAGAACTGCAGGCATCGAAAACTCTGTGTGAAAAACTGCTAAAAGAAAGGGAAGACAGCGAAGACGAGATCAATATGGTTGTAGACAGAAACTCTGAGTTAAAAACCCAACTGGCAGCACTACACGTCGAGCATTTATCCATCCTTGAGGAGCTCCACCAGTTAAAAACAACAATAGCTACATTTGATAAGTGTGCCGAAGAATATGTAGTCGTATTGAACCGTATCTCTGAGTTGGAAAATGAATTACGGGATGCTCACAAGGAAAAATGTGATTTGCGGTATGTTTGTGAGCAACATGAGGCCGCACAGACCCAAGGCCTTTATGATGAACTGGTAGGCAGCCGTCCTAGTGCTAAATTGGTAATGGACAAGGAGCGAGACTCCGGTTATCCTACTATAGACCTAACTAGAGATGACTCAACGATGGCGCCTTGTTACTTTGTAAGTAAAAATAAACTTAAAAAATATATTAAGGTTAAGAAGTTCATTAAGCGCACGCATAAATTAATAAAATCTAAAAGCAGATTGCAAAAGAATGTGCAATTAATTAATCAGCGTAATATGTTAATTAATAAATTAAAAACATGTAGTTACGAATTAGAGGCCAAAAATTCGTTATATGACAGTGTCACACAAAGCCTGCAATCAAACATCAGTAGGCTCGAGGTCTCCCTTAGAGACATTAGTGCTAAATACGAAAGTAGCAAGAAGGAGCTCAATGAGCAAGTGAGGGTTGCATCGGAATTAGTAGACATGTGTCGTGAAAATGAAGAACGCTATGATTCTCTTATAACTAATCACATGTGTTTCTGTTCGCATGCAACTACACTGGACAAGTGTGTGGTCCCCGCGCCCCCCGCAGGCCCCGCGCGCCGCGACGTGCAGGCATCGCCCGCGCCCCACGCTGCGCCGGCGGCCCCCGCGCCCCGCGCTGCGCCGGCGGCCCTCGCGCCCCGCGCTGCGCCGGCGGCCCCCGCGCCCCGAGCTGCGCCGGCGGCCCCCGCGCTCTCCACGGCGGAGGCTGTGGACACGCGCGCGCCCGCCCGCTCCTTGCCGGGTGCTAGTGTGGCAGAGGTGACGGAGGCGGCTCACAGCACTGTCATATACTCGGATGAGATCGGCGTGGGCTTCGGATCTGCGCTCGGTCAACTGCTGCGCCAGAAAGTCATCAACCACTGCCTCCGTGGTGCTAGCGTCCAGCAGATTGCCGATCGACTTTTAAATGACTCTTTTAGCAGTGCCACTACCTTAGTCATTATGTTAGGCAATAGTATAGACCTAAAGAAGTCTCAATTAGAAGTCTTGTTGCGAGCACTATTGACGGTTGAACAGCATGGCATAAATAAAATTATATTGTGTGCACTTCCTTATTCGAAGTTTGTATCTGATAAGCATAACAATACAATTTGCAAAATTAATGCCATGCTGTACAATGCGACATGTTACAACAGTAACTACCACTACTTTGATAGTAATAAGTTTATAAAACATTTCAGACTAGATCGAGACCGAATGTCTTTGAATAGAAAATGTAAAGTTGCGATGGCAAAACTGCTAGCGTATAATATCGAATGTGGACACTCGCTCGCAACGGCCGACGGCGGCGGCGCGCGCGCGGCGCCCGCGGCCGCCGACCCGCGCGCACATTTAAACTAATGCGTGAGACAGCGGAAAAGCAACGCCATTTTATTTTGGTTCATCAAAATATACAAGGCTTTTCCAGCAAAGAATTAGAAGTAGGTCTTTTCCTCGATGCTTTCAATGTCGATATCATGTGTATTACAGAACACTGGCTTAAAGAGCATGAAATGATATTCAACTTTCATAACTATACCATAGCGAGCTCTTTCAATAGAAAGTCAGCCATTCACGGGGGTTCAATGATATTAGTGAAAAATAATTATAAATCTAAGGAACGGAAAAACATAACAAAGCTTTCTATTGAACGAGTTGTGGAAATTTCCTGTACTGAAATGGAAAAACACATTATATTATGTGTTTATAGGCCACCAGCTTCAGACTTCACTCAGTTTGAATCTGTGATGGAGGAGGCTCTGAAGCAGGTATTTGACAGTAGTAAGTCTATTATAGTTTGTGGAGATTTCAATGTGAATCTTCTAGACTCCGCAAACACACTATCAGTGAGGCTACTGAACATATTTAAATCATTTGACTTGTCTCATCTTTTTCACGAACCAACTAGAATTGCAGCCAACTCGGCAACATGTTTGGACAACATTTTCTGTAATTGTGAAGCTACTGATAAAACTGTGTTTAGCTGCTTTAACTCTGATCATAGCGGCCAAAAAGCTTCCTTCAGGGTGTTTGTTAAACAACATCAATCGTCAATAACATACAGGCCCATAACTGTAAGTCGTGTAGAAAAGTTTAAAAATAACATAATGAGCAAGATTCCTGTTACCCCCCTTATAGAAACTAACCCTAATCTACTATACGAGGACCTTTCCAATGTTATTAATTACGAGTTTGGAACCATTTTCAAAACTAAAACTATCCGAAATGGTACTAACAAACCTAGGTTTAGTGATTGGGCCTCAGTAGGCATTCATAGAAGCAGAACCAAGATGTACGAGTTATACGAAGAGAAGAACTACAACCAAGATGCCAACTTCACCGAATATGTCAAAAAATATTCAAAGGTATTTAAAAAAGCATGTGCCGTCGCTAAGTCAATCTATCTTAGCAATAAAGTTAAAACAGCAGATAACAAGGTGAAGGCAGCCTGGAACGTTATCAAAACTGAAACAGGTAAATCAAAACCCCGTGAATGTCACTTTAAATTGAGAGTGGAAAATCAAATTCTGACGTCTGATTCAGATGTGGCAGGCGCTTTTGAAGGATTCTTCGCAAATATAGCGGTAAGCACCACTCGTGAACTCAACTCCTCTACTGCGATTGCAGGTTCATATCTAGACTATGCTGCGATAAGAGGTAAGACGGATTTCGAATTTCAACACACAGACCCTTATGAGATTGTACAAACTTTTAATTCCCTGAAGTTGAAGAATACTGAGGATCTTTGGGGTACTTCTGTAAAAGTTATCCAATCGGTTATTCACATTGTAGCGCCATATCTTTCCGTCGTGTTTAATTCTTGTGTCAATGCGGGTGTGTTCCCAGACCTGATGAAACACAGTAAAGTAATTCCTTTGTTCAAAGCTGGAAGTAAATCCGACCCTGGTAATTTTAGACCTATTTCTATTCTTCCAGTGTTAAGTAAAGTATTTGAAAAAATTGTTCTTAACCAAATGCTTCAATATTTTAATATTAATAATTTGCTTCACGATCAGCAATTTGGTTTTACAAAGGGTCGTTCGACAACAGATGCTGCCTCAGTGCTTATTAGGCATATCTATGAAGCATGGGAACATTCGCAAGATGCGATTGGTATTTTCTGCGACCTCTCAAAAGCATTCGATTGTGTTGAGCATGAGACACTTTTATATAAGCTCAAGCACTATGGATTATCAGTTAAAGCACTAAACCTTGTAAAATCTTATCTTAGCCAGAGGATTCAGAAAGTAGTAGTTAACAAAGTGCAGTCTTCTGGTTTACCTGTGAAGCTCGGAGTGCCCCAAGGATCTATTTTGGGCCCTTTCCTTTTCCTTGTTTATATAAACGATCTACCTAGCCTTATAAATAACAAGTGTGACATAGTTTTATTTGCTGATGATACTTCGCTGATTTTTAAAGTAAATCGACAGCGGGAAGACTATAGTCATATCAACGACACCTTGAAGGAAGTGCTTAAATGGTTTACAGCTAACAATTTGCTTCTTAATGCGAAGAAAACTAAATGTGTTAAATTTTCTTTACCTAATGTTACACAGGTAGACGCAGCCCTTACTTTAAATGGAGAAAACCTATCTCTTGTAGATCAGACAGTTTTTCTTGGGCTAACTCTTGACCGCAATTTACAATGGGGTCCACACATATCCGTTCTTGCAGACAAACTGAGCTCTGCTGCATATGCTGTAAGAAGAATTCGTCAATTTACCAATGTGGAAACAGCGCGACTTGTTTATTTTAGTTATTTTCATAGTATTATGTCTTATGGCATCCTGGTCTGGGGTAAGGCGGCTGACATCGAAACGGTCTTTATTCTACAGAAGAGAGCAGTCCGGTCCATTTACAACCTGGGCTGCCGTGATTCGTTAAAAGACCGTTTCAAACAAATTGACATCCTTACAGTAGCTTCACAGTATATTTATGAGGTGATCTTGTATACGCACAAGAATATTAAAGGTTTTAAGAAAGTGTCTGATGTCCATAATTTTAATACACGTAGTAAGAATAAGCTCCTTGTTCCTAAGTTTCGCCTTAAGAAAGTAAGTAAATCTTTTTTGGGGAACTGCATAAGATTCTACAACAAAGTTCCCCTTGAAGCATGGGACTTGTCTGTTAATCCATTTAAACGGTACATTAAAGATTCGCTGCTTAAGAAAGGATATTATAGAGTTGAAGATTATTTAAATGATAAAGAAGCTTGGCCAGCTCTGAGGCCAAGAAACGCATCAGTGTAACCTCGTAGTGTCCGGGAGTCTGTATGTCGTTTCCTGGCGCTGTCTCCGTTTCCTATTGTGTCTCCTTAATAAACTGTTATTGACCTTTTGGCTTAATAGCCAATAATATTTGTATTATTAGGACATGAAATGTTATATTTCAGATTGTTTTTGATATTTGGAGACCTTACATCTCCATCTTTATACTTGACCATGGAGACTGTCTACATCTCCATGTAACCTAGATTAATCAATTTAGATGTTTTCTCTGTTTTAATATTATTCTTATTATTATGACCCTTAGAGACTTTATACATCTCTAAGGCACTTAAATTTACTTGTTCAGACGCGGAGACTATACATCTCCCTTATTAGTTGTATAAGATAATTAATTTGTGCCCATTAGGTTTATTTGTTGCACTTTTTATGTTAGTTTTAGTTATATGTAATTTTAAAGTGGAAAAAAAGACTTACTGCTGAGTTTCTTGCGGCGTTTCTTCTCAGCAAATGTCACCTTTCGAAGCGCTGGTAGATTCAGACATGTAAAAGAGCCCGTGAGGCCTACTTGCAAAATAAATATTTTCATTTTCATTTTCATTTTCATTTTCATTTTCATTTTCATTTTCATTTTCATTTTCATTTTCATTTTTCATTCATTTCGTACTGTGATAAGTTGCCTTTATTACTTTATATTTTATATCAAAGCGCACCCGCTTTAACAATAACGAAACGCAACCCAGACCAGAAAGCGGGAACGAGTTGTGCCAAAAAGCCAAAAAAATGGCAGAGTTGTGATTTTTCTCGAATATTCTCGATGCTTCCTAACGGACGGCACAACAATATATTTCATGGGATTAAATGAACAACTGAAGATTCGTGGGATTCCAGCGCCCTAGAAGACTTCCACAGTACTATGAAAAACGAGTAGAGTTGTGCGTGCTCGTTCACTGCGCGGATCGCTCCGGACTAGTACGATTGTGCGAATGTACTAGTTCGCTCTTTTAGTTCTTTTAGTACACTAGTACACTGAAATAATCTCTCTATGGTCTGCTCCCGCCCGACTGGTCCGTTTCCTTCCCTCTTGCTGTCTTACTCTGACAGCCAATGTGCAGCCGTTCGGTCGGTCAAACGGATCGCTTCGCTTGCGCTGCTCGCTCCGCGCAATGTACTAAATGTACTAAGAGCAGTAACGTTACGGAATAGTTCGTTCTAGTACAGTGACGGGAATTCATTCCTTTAGTTCATTAGTACATGTAGTACACAAGCCTAAAAACGAGACGTTTGGTGTGCGGCCGAGGACAGCAGTGCAGTCGCTACACTCTGCACAATCAAGCCACCAACCGGGGAAAGTTTCAGAAGATACATACAGACGCACAATCTACCCACCTTGTGCTGAGAACAATGGAAAGGCATTCGAATCCTTGTCTTGGACCAACTGGAAAACCACACACGCCGCAGTTGTCAAAACTAGTCATTGGCAGTGCTGGTTGCTCTACTGCGACCGATTGCTATAATCGAAAAAAGGTGAAGATGAAGGCAGTCGAAGATCTGAATACGTGTTCGCGACGTACGTTAGGGATTTACTTTCCTAAATGCAGCGCAAACGGGTGCAAACTGTTGAGCAGGAATTGAAATTAAAACGACTTTGAGGGAGTAACTCCTTTTACAAAACTGACTTGGGAGTCAAAGTTACAGGGGATCTCAAGTGGGAGGACCACATAACGACAATCACCAAAAAGTCGAAAAGTCTAATCTACCTCATCAGACAAGCCTGGAATGCTAACCACAGACATGATGCTAAAAATTTACAAATCATTTATAAGGCCTATCTTGGAGTATGCTTTCCAAGCGTGGAGCCCCTATTTTGCCAAAGATATCCAAATGCTAGAGAAGGTGCAACGTACTTCTACCAAATTACCAAAACAGCTCAAGAATAAACCATACGAAGAGAGGCTGCAAGTGCTTAACCTCACAACCCTAAAGAATCGCAGAGCGTGGAGACCTGATTGAGACCTTCAAGATTCTTACTGGACACTGACCTAGAGAACTTCCATGACATGTTCAAAGGCAACAACAACAAACGTCTGGGAGGGCACCATCTTAAACTTGTTGCTGATGTATCGTACAATAATCCCCGCAAGCACTTCTTAAGCAACAGAGTGGTTAAAGAGTGGAACCAACTACCAGAAGGAGTGGTCTCAGCGCTGAATACACTGGATAAGTACAACATTCATAAAAGAAGCACCTGATTACAGAGTAGCTGGATACAGGAATTTATCAGTTGCTACAACTGCTTGCCTGATAATAAATAATAATAAAACGAGGTGGTACTTACGCCTCGCTCTCCTGTCAGCGTGTCACACTGTATGGAATGGTTGGCGCTCGTTTGTCTCACTCACACTCTGAGTTAATCGCTACGTTGTTATCTATTTCGCCTCACTCGCATGATTCGCTCGGTTTTTCATCTCTCAGTGGGACATTTTTGCAAAGTGAAGTATTGTGACAATCTAACAAAGGAGTGTGACATTTGAGGTTCCTCATGTATGAGTAGCTCAGCACCTCCAAGCACTTGATACACTTGTCATCTCAGAAAATATGCCTCGTTGCTCGTAATGATTGTCGACTCTACCTGAAATTTGTATTGACCGAGCAAGCGAAGCGTCTCAGTTTCAGCTTGGTGTCCTATGTCCAAATTTGCAAATATCCACCTGCTATCCTCTATGAAAATTATTAGGAACTGGTTTGTCAATTCACTTTTCGAAATTTTTATTTTATTTACTCGCTATGCATGCGTTCTGTCGCTAAAATACAAATATATATGAATAAAAAAATATTTACAATTGTTTGTCTGGGGTGGATGTCCATTTGTTGTCTATGGGTCATCTCTAAACCAGTTCTTGTCAAATTTTGTGAGCACGTTTGTTTTTCAGTTTGGGCAAAACTGGTTTTGTAAGTCTGGCTGTTGTCCTCTACGATAATTATATCGACGGGTCTCTGACTCAACCTTGTATATGAAATTTGGGTCAAAAATTTGAGAATTTTGCGTTACGTAATTTGTGGACGACCCCCAAGGCGTCACCGTGTTCAGCAATATCGTTCACTTGCTATACTTATTCTTTGCAGGCGCCTCATTCGGGAACGCTAAGTGATTCTGTACCGACTCGTAAGCCAGATTTCTCATCTCGCTCTTACGCATTACGCGTCGTGCGGAAGAGTGGGATGAGAAATCTGGCTTATGAGTCGCTACAGAATCACTTAGCGTTCCCGAATGAGGCGCCGGCTCTGTATTCCTCATCGTCCTCCCAATTTTCAACGTTTGTTTAGAAACTGGATACAGAGTATTTGAAAAAGCCGGTCAAGTGCGAGTCTGACTCGCGCGCCGAGGGCGTACTTGCCTATGAAAAACAGACACTTGTCGGTACGGAACCCTAAAAATGAAAAATATTGCTTTTAAAAACCGCCTAACCATTATTTACTACCTACCTATATAATAATACAAAATATAACGTTCGCAAACTCGTATCTTGGTGTAACCGTCGAGCGTGATACGACTTTGCAAATTACACATATGTATACATACATTCTTAAATATGTTATTTTTATAATAGTAACAGAAATGAGTTTGAAGTTATTTAGGAAAATAGGCGTAAATTGATCATTCCCCCTTATCTCCGAAAGTACTGGGTCTAAAATTTCGAAAAAAATACAGAAAATAGTTCCTTACCTGTACATTACAGGAAAACTTATAGGAAGTCTATGGTATTTTAAGTAACATAGGAAATTTCACGGAACCCCCTCTACGCGAGTTTAACTCGCGCTTGTTTTTTGTGATGTACCTAACTACTAATTTACAGTTTTCGGACTTTTTGCTTTTCATGATTCTAGGTCACTGGGAAGTACCGTATAGGTATTGATGCCCTTTCGATACCCTTGAGAGTATCAAAATATGTGGTATAAACGGCTGTATCTTTCCGTTGTTCTACGCCTGCCTAAAACTTAATATACCTATGTCGATATATGGTCTAAGTCGCACATTGTTAAAAACTCCATTTTCCTAATTGTCACTACGCCTACATCTCTGTTGACTAAAATGCATTAAGAAAAATGGGCATGGTGCTCATGTTATATGATATTAAAAGCTAGTATTTTTATCTTGCAAAGCTTGCTTAAGAAGTACATTGGTGAAATTTCATCCTTCTGCAACTTTTCAAGATCCAATTTGTACTTCGAATTGAAAGAAACGTCTATTTTTCTTCTGCGGTTACCTTCAAATAAAGACTGTTTCAGCTTCAGGGTTTGCCACCCCGACTCTCGTCTCAACTTATATAGAAAAGAGACTAATCCTGGCTTTGTCTTCATTCTTGCGTTTAGTCGCCTGTGCCAGCCTTCTAGACAATTATTTGTTCTGTGAACTTCGTTTGCACAACTGATTTTCCATGTAACTACCAAATTGGACAGGTATCTGAACTTTCATCAAATTGTGATTTTAATAATTTGCCAAACTTCCAATATGTGTGGAGGTGGTGGAAGTGGTATATTGGCACAGAGCGTAATTTCCTTGTTTCCTTTAGCTGTTGATGACATGCGTAATTTTTCCGCTCTTTTCCAAATTGCTTTTGAATAATGGTAGTAGCAACCAGTTACGGATATACCCGGAGATACAATTCTTAAAGCCTGTATTTGGGCAATCTCGTGGTCACACTTGAATTTTTTCATTTCGATTCTAAAATTTTCTCGTACTAGTTGAAACATTTTCACGTGTCTCCTGCCTTTTATCTGGCAGTAGGCAGAAGATCATCGGTCCAATATTAACTGTGTCCTTATTGTTGGTATTTATATCCATATGGATACTATACAGCTGATAAAATATCGGCACACTTCTAAATGTGCCATCTCCATAAAAAGTTGCATCTTTATCAGCAAAATTATTAATCGTTGTTTTTGATAATTTACTCGATAAAATCAGTATTTTATTATCATTTTTCGCTACACACAAGAAAATTTTCAGATCACTATGCCGGCTTAGGAGATGCTTCTTCACGCTTCTTTTGAAGACACTTGGTTTGTAAGAAGAGGGAAAAACGTGGGCCGGGAGAAATGTATTTCTTGCTCTAAGTAGGTATATAACGAATCTTTTTTAGATTTAAATAGGTACAGCTGGCATGTTTATTTCCTCTAAATTTGCGGGTTGAGGGTAATCTAAAACAATATTTTCGAATATTTTGTTTATAGGTCCAAATGATTGGCAAACACGTGTTTTGCTTTTGTCAATTATCACAGCAATAATGGTTTTCTCGTAACTTTGCGTGCATGTATGCATATTTACGTTTAACATGTCGTTTTTAGAATTTATTCTTATAGAGGCACTACATTCCTGCCTCTTAGAACATTGCCATTAAGAAGACCCGTCTTTATTCGTTTTATTAATTGAATATGAGTAACCATCGATACTCGGACAGACAGACAACGAAGTGATCCTATAAGGGGTTCCTTTTTTCCTTTTAAGGTACGGAACCCTAAAACAGCAAGAAGTTGCTGGTTACGCAGTCTTGGATTTTATTTTCGGCTATGTTTTGAATTAAAGATGTATGCGCTTTTGAACAGAAGTCCAATACGTCAGGTTTGAGTGCTTGAAACATTTTTCGTCCGAAGTCCGTCATCGTTATGAGTTTAAAAAACACGCGTCGAATTGAGAACCTCCTTCGGTTTTTTTGAAGTCGGTTAAAAGGGCAAATGAAACAAGTTCATCCAAAAAGTATCAGAGATGAAGTAACATTTTTTTTTTCAAAGTGAGTTTAGCTTCGGTTGAGTTTATAGTTTGAAACTCTTGAGAGGTCTTTTAAAAGTTGCAAGTCTTGTCTTGGTGCACACCATCCAGCTGATGCTTGAAAGCAGTAATTACCGTAAAATACGTAAAATCCTTACTGTAAAAATACAAATCTCAGTTACAACTTTCACTTGTTTCTTGGTCAACTTTAAATTATGGCGAAACAAGTGCTTTAGGCAATAGATTGCCTTGCTACTCTTGTTACTTGCTAAGCCTCGCTACGGCTACTTGTATCTGCGTTGATATATTTCATTCTTGACGGGACTCCAACCGCTCGACCCTCAGGGTAAAACTGGTTTTCACTCTGCAATACTCTACGATCTCCTCCTTCGTAGAGTAATGCAGTCGGGACACGTACAGCTGCGTCGTCGGAACAGCCGGACGCAGCAGATGTTTTGGTCCCGTCGGTGCAGTACCGCACAGGTTCTGACAGGTCGGATTCTTCTTCCTTCGCACCGTTTCGAAACCGTCCTTGTCGCATCGGTCCTCAGGCGGATTCGTTTTGCCACTTGTTGATCCCCGCGTCGGCCGCGAGGTCGTGGCAGGTCTGCTTGCAGCGGCAGCGTAGTCACGCCGAGGAGTCGATGCACTCACGCATTTCGTCACCTCTACCGAGACAGAGGGAGGGGCGGTGGGGCGCGGCGCAACGGGTGTTGTCACAACAGCGGTCGACGCATCCAAAATCGCCGACTCAACTCTGCTGTTTGATGCACTTTGCGCTCCACGACACGAGTTCATGCTACAGGCCTCGCGTGACCTACATTCCGCAATAGTATTACGTATACGTAGTAACACTACCTCGGAATGCAAGTCACTAATGGTGCTATTCGACACCTCTAACTTGCACTGCATCTCAGCCAGACCGGTTTTTAGGGATGTTATGTCCTTAAGCAGTCTGGTGACGTCGACGTGGTCGAAAGTGACGGGGGGCAGCTTGCGCAACTCCTTCGCCACAAAGCGGGCACGTCGTCTGGATCGGTCGCCTTGAATATCGTGATGATATCCTGGAGACTCTTCACGCCACCATCCCTTCGGCGGGAGGGCATCTGGTCGATCTTACCGAGCGTCTGGAAGAGCAGAGCCTTGCTACTGCAAATCTCATCCTCCTTAAAACTTGATTTGCAGATCTGCACGATGCTGACCTCGTCCATGGTGTCGATGGCATTTTGAATAAACGCCAACAGTACATTCGCTATGAGTTGTTGCGAACCCACAGCGGCGATAACGGGCAGCGACTATAGTCGCGCAATTCGCGAAATTTATATTTCTACAGCGCAGTGTGGCACGGTAAAGGAAAAAGTCCGAAAACTGTAAATAAGTAGTTACAGAAAAAAAAAATAGTTTAACGGAATAACCTTTGCAAGTTCGTATCACTCGACGATTCGACGACGACGACGTGATAGGAGCTTGCGAAAGTTATTTTTTGTTTTATTCCATAGCATTTGAAACGTCCGTTCCGTGGTCACTAAAGTGACCAAAAAATAAATGGCGTCTTAAGTACTTCTGTGTTCACCTTAGGTATCCAGTGGTTTATCGATTCGAATAGTTGAAAAAGACGCCATCTAGTAAATTACTGCGTCATTACGGGGTGGTTCGATAAGTCAGTAACTGACAAAAAAAACTTCACATTTTTTGATTTTATGTTTCTACGTAATCTCCTTTCAACTCAATGCATTTCGTCCATCGATGTTCCAGCTAGGTATACGACAGGGCATTGACATTGTGAAAACGTAGGTATATTCTTCTTTGCCAGATTTGGCCGTTTTTTCACAACTTCTGCGTGAATTTTTTCTAACAAAGTAGCATAAGAGTCATTTATTGGTTTACCTTTTCTAAATAATCGATATAAATAACCCCTTGGCTGTCCCAAAAAACAGGCCATTAGGTACCTTGTCGGCCGAATTAACGGTTTTCGCTTTCTTTGGGGCCCGTTCGTTAGCAGAAGTCCATAGTTTTGATTGATTTTTCGTCTCTGGCTTATAATGGTGAATCCACGTTTCATCTATCGTCACAAATCGTCGTTAAAAAATCATTGGGATTACGTTACGCTTGAATTTGGCTAAGCATTGCTCTGAAGTTTTTGCACGAACGCGGCACCCATCTTGCAGAAAGTTTTTTCATACTCAAAATATTATGCAAGATATGAAAAACTTGCGTTGAAAACAGCGCGACAAAATTTGTCAGGAATGTAAGGTCACGCGTATTTATTTTATTATTAGTGACTAGGGTGGAATGAAAAAAATATTTTTAAAATTTTAAGATTCCCGCAATTATTATCAATCGATGATGCGTAGTATTAGAAATGTTCTTACAATTTCAACTATTTAAGTCAATGTTTTAAGGTGGCGCATTAGGTTTGAATTTTAGAAAATAAAGAGAACAATTTTAGCTTACAAACAGATTTTATTTACGACTATTATTACTATCTTTACTACAGTATTGGTGCTTAAAATTACTAAAGGAATGAATAACTATAGAAACACCACAACAAATGTTTTAATGTCCTAAATTGGATGTTCCAGCACCATCTTTTTGACGAAAATACTAAAATACTGAGATTTCAAGTCGAAAAGTGGTATGTTTTGCCTGGCTTTTATCTTAGTACTAATAAAACCATCTCTTACTTCTGGTCCAATAAACAGATAATGAAGCCTTTGTTACCGAGCTTGGCGCACCTCTCTACTGCCTGTGTGACAAGGATACTTTTCAATTTCAAGCAAAGTACCTCCTGAGGAAATTTCTGTCGGTGTATTTCATTGTTATTGGAGGTTCAGTTATCTTTTCTTTCTCCCAATCTATCAAATCATAATAAACTGACGCATCAACCTTAACTTCTGGAAGTTGAAATTCGTGGACTATCTTCCCTTTCTACTGATTTATTGACTTTAAAACTACCTGATCAGCCAGTTCCGTTACGTGTGACTTATCATATTGTAACATAGCCAACAACACATTTGCTGGATGTGCGAAGAAGGTATTTCTTTGAATAGTTTTTAGACAGTACTTTTCAGCTCATCTCGCAAATACAAATGACGTTTAACAATGTTGTTGGAGCGTAAACTTTCATGATAAATGTGAACATGATAAATTAAGGATCTAGTCCTTAATTTTTTTTGGCAGTTGAGCTCTTCTAACATAATAAGCAAAGAATCCTGTTCTTGAAAGTCAAGCATTGAGAATGTGCCAGTTTTCCTAGGTCTTTTTTTGCCCATTTTGATGAGAACGTACCATCAGAAATTGCGGAGTTCATCAGATGCAGGTATGCAACCAGAAAAACGATGAGGCCCTGTTGTAGTGCCGACGAGCTTGAAGAACAAATGTCGAGGTGTAAATTCATTTGCGTGTCATAAGCACACAAACTGTTGTAGAGGTCGATTCAGGTGTTTTTCTAGTAAATCAATGATTCCATGTTTGTCCCTTGGTAACAGCGGTGCCTTCGCAGCCAACTGCCACCACAGAAGAATGTAATTCGAATGTTATTTCAAGAAAGTCGGCAATATTCTTAATAATCGCAGTTGCCTTCTCCGAATCAATAGAAATAATTTAATAGAAGTAATAGTCTTCCGATCTGATTTATTGTCAGTGTTTAGTCATGACGTGGGGTAGGCATTTTTTAACATAAAGTTATAATTGTCAGCGGTTATGAAGAGGAAAAATTCCCAATATGCAAATATTTGCAACATCAATTCATGATATTTCACTACAAAATAATACGTTTATACGCAAGATAAGACTAAGAACAAAGTTAAAGTACTTAGTATATTTATATATCAAAAAAAGTTATGAAATTAGTTCAATTTTGCGTTACAACTTAGAACTAAAAATTTTAGTTTTTTGTTATTTACCCTCATGATGCGCCATTTGATAATACAGTCGTAGAATTTCGTTTTTTTTGTACGAATGAAGCTTTCCTATGGGGTCATTGATAAATGATGCAGGAGATGTCAAAATATTAAAACAATTTTTTTGCTTGTTTCGCTCCATCTATTAGTGATCCCCCCCCCCCCCCACCTCGAAAGGAAAAAAGGAACCCTTATAGCATCACTTCTTTGTACGTCTGTCTGTCTGTGTGTTAAGACCTTTTTCTCAAGAACGCGTGGAGGTATCAAGGTGAAATTAATATCAAATACCTATTTAGGTCTGCAATGTCCTAGAGCTGTGAAAAAATTAACCTTCTAAGTCAACGCAATCGAAAGATACGGCCGTTTATGCCACATATTTTGATACTTTCAAGAGAATCAAAACCTGTAGGGTACTTCCTGTTGGCCTAGAATCATGAAATTTGGCCCCATTCTTATTGAAAAAGGTCATTCATGGCATGTATTCTGCCTTCGGTGCCGCTGCTTAATCTGCTGCAAAGTTTCAATTGAGCATATGCTTCGGTAACTTCGGAGCTGGTGGCTAGAAGCATACATTTGGATTAAATCCTACGTAAACATTCGCCTATACCAATGGGTCTCACACCTGGGCATTTGTCTAGTGCCACTAGGCGGCTTGACATAAGTGCTTGTATTTGACTCCAGGGTATATTTTCGTTGCTTAGTTTCATGGTCAATTGTGCAACTGCGTTTCATAGGTGTAACCTTGCTTCACCAAATCGTAAAAGGTAATCCTTCCAATTTTCTGACGTAGAGCCGATTGGGCATCCGCCGCCATGTAGTTTTCTGGAGACTAATAGGCTAGATTCCTAAAAAAATCGAATTAGTCCGTCTTTTACATTATAAAAAAATATTGAACACATATTTTTTCTTTTGTCAATTAAACAAAAAATGACGAAGGTATAGAGCGTTAAATTTCCGCGTGACGTCACGACTTTGTACACTTTTTACCATTATGAGCCCCCACTCCCGAACTTTGATGCGCATTATCTTTGTCAATTTCGATTGATTTGATACAGCAAAAAATACGTGTTCAATATTTTTTGATAATCTAACTGACGGACTAATTAGAATTAATATTTTTTTACACAGGCAACATCCCTATTCAACGTGATCACTTGTTATGTCAACTTATGGGGGCAATTCAGGGAGATCGTCTGGTAGGGTAAATAAGGCGGGGTCTGGGGTGTCTGGTGGGGGATGTTTTTCTCTCAAAACGTCGCTCACATTTTTTTCCGGAGATGTCCACTTCCTCGTCGGGGCTGAGAATTTTGCCTGTATCTTTGTTTAGCAGCCAGTTTAGAGTTTCATGATTTTTTCTTCAGTTTGGTCCCGTTGTCGTCAAAGTCGAGTTATGATGAGAGGATCTATGGGGAATCTATGGAACTCTTCAAATATTATAGGTAAGCATATAGCAATTTTAGTATTTTAGGTAATAACTCAAGCAGTTACGTTCCAAAAGCATTATTTGGTGAAGTGGAACTGTTGATGAAGACCATAGATGATCACCGGAACTCCTAAATGTTGAGTATTTCACGGTTGGCGATTAAATTGCTGTATAAAGTTCTGAAGCAACTTATGTCCATGAAAATTCATGTAGTAAAATTGAAGAACCAGGAGAACTCCTCAACGATTGACATCTTTGCACCGTGGATAGCAACAGTTTGTAAATGGTGATGAGCAATTGGCATTATGCTTTTGTTACTTGATGTAGTAAATGTGTGTCGTTAAATCACAGGATAATAAATAAAATGTGAAAAAAAAAAATTTGGTGCTTTTCAAAGGCTATTTGAAGAAGGTTTTTTTATTTTATAAATTATAGATTATTTAAGTTTTATAAAGCAAATTAGCTTTTGCGTCTTGGTAAATTGCTTCTTTTCTTAACAAATTAATAAATTGGAATAACCTTGGCTTGGACCGCATTCTTTTATTCACCCGACTGTGCCACCCCTCCAACGCATTGTTGGTGCGGTGTAGCTCATATGCACAACTGATTTCTGCCAGACGTGATTTTGACAACCACTGTTTTAGAAAATATTCTTTGAATTTATCTATTGCCGCGCATTTTATAGCCACATTATTCATAATGTCTAACTCATTTTTCAGGTCATTGAAGAGACGTAAATACGCATTTGTTGTTTTACTTATTCGGAAGCAGAGCACAACATTGGTATTACATTGGTTTGCTCTTCTGTGCTATTTACGTCCATATGTATACTGAACAGCTGCTTAAACTGTGTAGTACAAAATAGCATTCAAAGTTTGACTCTGACCCCCAAAAATATCTGCAAAACAATACCCTGAAAATGAGCTTGTGATCCCACCGGCGATGCTCACGGCAGCCAACGTGTTAATTAAAATCTAATATTAAATAAATGCTGTTATTTCTGACTTACCTGCATTTCTACTGTAATTGTAAATTGCCCATTGGCGTCCATATTTTTGCACTGTGTTGCTCGGAAATTACTCAGCAGATTCAAAGTTTTATAGCATACATTCCCGCGAACTATTGAACTTTCCAGGAAATCACGGACAACCCAACATTGATAGGTCTGGTTTTAATAGTACTGTAACGAGGCGCTATCGCGACTCGTACAAAACTCCTTCGACTGACAACTTCTTCTACTTCTTCTTTCAATTTCTTTTCCAATTCCAAATTTAGATCGATAGATCGATTCGGACAATTGATCTTCACTACATAAGAGAACTCGGCCTAGAAAGGTCTTGGACTTATAAAGAAATAAACCTTTATTTTATTACACACATATTGTAAAATACCTAACTACTTAGAATCATTATAACCACAGTTAAAAAGTGCAGTGCGAGTTGTAAAGGAGGCACAATTGAATACGGGTGTATATTATAGTTTCGACTACGTACTCTCGGAATATTATGCTATCGAATGTTCGTTGGCTCGACTGTTATTGGATCGAATATTCGCTGGGTCGAAATACTTGTGGCCGAAACATGTACAGTCGACAAAACGTAATCTAGAATTGTATAGTTTCGATCAGTGGTGTATCGAAAATTCATTAGCTCGACTGTTATTGTAATGACTTTTTTAAGAAACACAATTTGTACCCCACAGTGAATGCAAATAAATGATTATATTCTATTGTACAAAAAATATACTAATTGCAGTGTTTAAGGATGCTTGAATAAACAGAACAATGTGAATCTATTATTTTTTCATTGCCAAAAGACCGTGAAAAGTGTTTAACTCTTTTTTCAGTAAGTTTTTACGTTTTTTTACGAGTTTTTTTCTTAATACGTACTTAAGTATTATCTATTTTGCGGTTCAACTAGATTTACCTGCACGTCCCATGCCGTAATTGTAGGAATGACGTATTTAAATATGTAGCTATTTACGTCTTAGTCGGTACGAGTCATATTTATCACTACATTGCAGACAGGTAAGATATACCTCGTCTACAGGAAAAAGAGCGCTGGGTGGCAGTGGAGGGGATGTGTCTGCGCATGTGTACAGTCGCGCGCGAAAGTACTTGTCTACTGTTTAATATTAGAAGTGTTATGTTTTGTAGAATAATAGATGCACTTCAATAGATACCATAAAAATTGGGATAAAAAAATGGTTACTTAAAAAAAAATATGTTTATTTCGAAATCACGATTAATAAAATAAAAAAAACTTAAGATAATGGTGACACGCCTTCCAAAATATCGTCGGGGTTCACATGGAATGCAGATGACGACGCGGTGTTGGTGCTAACAGAGACAACTTCATCGTCATTGTCGTCATCACTTGAGCCACTATCATTAAAGTCAATATCAATAAGTAAAGTATATATAGTAAATAAATAAATAAATAAATAAATAAATAAATAAATAAATAAATATCAGAATCATCGTCATTAACGCGAGTGACAAATGTTTCTGTCATCAAGTCCACCACACGATAATTTTTTCTGTTCTCTTCCTCTCCCTCCTCCTCCCCCGGGAAAAAATGTGTAACAGAGTAAAAAATATTTTTACTCTGTTACACATTTTTTCCCATTCTCTCTCACCCATTAAATTCACCTTTTTATTCACGTGTTCCATCACCCGGGTAATATTCCAACTAACATTTTTACTGGCCACTTGACCTTTTATTTGTGACCATGCCATTTCTATGGGATTTAGATCTTCTTAGAGGATGGCAAAAACGGTATGTTTGGATAGATCTTAGATCCCATCATCAGACTCCAACTTTTACCTTAACGGGACCAATCCGGAGGCATAGTCTTACATAGTCTTAAAAAATAATGTTCCAAATCGGTACACAAATGTCGGAGTTATGAAGTAATAAACATTAAAAAATATATACATACATATTAAATAATACAGGTGAACTGAAAAACTCCTTTTTTAAGTCGGTTAAAAAGAGCGCTGGTGGCCATACGTATTATATGGCCGTTAGCGCTCTTTTTTCGAGTTACATCCTGTATTCTCGGACGTTTTCGTTGCCTCTGCCAGTGGCGTAACAATAGGGTGGCAGGGCTGGCAAAATGCCACGGGCCCCCGACCCAAGAGGCCGCGAGCTCAAAAATATAGTACACCGTGACGATTTTTACTGATAGGGCCCCATCAAAAGAATTTGCCACGGGCCCCAGATGGTATAGTTACGCCACTGGCCTCTGCAGTTCGTTTTATACATTGTTTTAAATTATATACTACACCACTATCAGCTTCTCTCTTCATAAAACAATAAACATTGTAAACAATTTTTCTTTCCTTTTTATGCAAAACCATCGTGCATAGAAACGTGGGTGACTGTACTTTGCGAGCGAACGAAACGTAGTGCCTATGCGGGAAGTAAATGACAACTGGCGAGCCGAGCCGAACCAATAGGGCGATGGCACAGACATAGCGCGCGTTATCCCCTCCGTCGCGCCTCACTTCATACCACCAATTTGGCCGGTAAATTGACTACTGCGCAGCCCCCACCGCCAGCGCTCTTTTTCCTGTAGACGGACTATACTCTCTATTTGGGATTTTAATGTAACATCCAGCACGTCTAGCACGACCTGCCCGCGAGTCGTTTGTCGCTCAGTGCATCCCTTACATACTTAACTGGTCTGACAGAGACGCACTGAGCGACAAACGACTCGCGGGCATGTCGTGCTAGCCCCCCAGCGCACTTTGGCGCCATCTAGCGATATTCATATGAGGCAACTTGTTTATCGATTAAAGTGGAAGCTAAGCAGCCCTCTAAAAGCTTGAAGTAGAACTAGGTACCCAGTGTCGCTCTGGGATTCAGCAGGTTCATCAACTTTCCGCTAGATGGCGATAAAAAACAGTTTTGTCAATATTCTCCCAGATGGCGTTAGTGCTTAAGCTAAATATGAGAGGGTCAAAGTGCAAAGATTTAAAAAAAATTAAACGGTCACTGATTTTGTTTGTTTATAATTTGAGTTCGAATAACCGTAATGTATTAGAGTTTATCACTTTTAATATCCAATTTTCTTGTGGATTTAGTCTTTCTCATCGGTTTTAATGTTCAATTGTTCGTTAATACAACTCGAAAATGTATTGGTTAGATGTGATTTTATTTAGTTAACTATTCTTCTGGATAACATTGTCATATAAAAACACATGTTTATTCACAATTTGTCACTATGATTAGCATGGTTGGATTCAATTTATTACATTTTTACATTCAGATATATTTTGAACCATATTTAGATATCTTTTTCCATTTGAACCATAAAGAATTGTTAAAATAGTATTCATATTGATATATATTTTTTCTGCCTTATGCATACGGTTGCAGTGGGTGCACGGGTAAACAGAAATTCCCCGTAGACCCACTAGTGGGTGAAGCTGGTGGGTGGACGGGTCGCGGCTGATTTTTATTTGTTTTAACGTTTATTTACGTTAGTAAATTGTATTACATTACAATGCAAAACATTAAAAAAAAAAAAACTCTTTTCTTAGTTCAAAGAATTGATTTTGCTTATATCCCAATTTCATCAAATTGAGACTGAAGCAAAACAAATTCTTCAAACATTTTATCACTCTTCTTTCGTCGATGAGGTCGCATGATCATGCCTCCAAATGAGAAGAGGCGCTCCACAGGGGCGGAACTCGGTAAGCAGGTATTATATTTAAGAAATACTAGCTGACCCGTGCGAATTTTCGCACAGTATCGTGATCAAACACCGGATAATAATCATATAATAATAATAAAGTGAGAATAAGTGAATGCAAGCATTATTAGTACACTATTTGTCTATTTTTCGTCAATAGCAGATAATTTTGACAAAGATGATAAACGGGGTACTTGCGGGTGTGCCATCTATTGGCATTGGTCTGCAAATAGCCAAGACACATTTTAGTTAAACAGATTGTCAATAGATGGCGCTTGCAATTCGAGTGATTTTTATTTACGTACGCTGATGTTGTTGGCCACGCGCTGTTTTGTAATTGAAAGTCTTAATACGTATTATTATAATACCTATATAGTAACGGATAATTTTGACAAAGATAATAATTAACGCAGTTCTCTCCAGTAGCGCCATCTGTTCACATTAGACTGCATGTGCAATTAGCTAACAGACATGTTAGTTAAACAGACTGTTAATAGATGGCGCTTGCAAATCGCGTGGTTTTTTATTTAATTTTAACGAGAACGTTAATTTTTATTTTTTTTTAATCATTTTGTTAAAGAATTAACGGAGATCTTGAGCGTCTTCAAAAAAATACCTTTTAGAAATAATATATATATTTGGGGTCATCCATAAAGCGTCACATTTATTTCGTGATTTTTCGATCCCTCCCCCGTCCTTGTCACAGTTGTGAGACCCCCTCCGTAGTGAGACGTCACATATTTTGCAACATTATATCTAGAAATTAATAAATAAAAACAGCAGTTACAAAATTAGTTTTAATTCCATTAATTTTTTTTTTATATAGGTAATTAACATCAAAACGAACATTTGTAAAATGCGCGTGAGACTACCTTATGCTCATACAGATAGAGTTGGAAATATTCTTTAATTGTTCGTTTATAGTTCAAAAAGATTACTTTTTAATTCTAATTGTGATGTTTTATTGGAGATCGGTAACAAACAGATAAGTTTGTCTTTTTAGGGTTCCGTAGCCAAATGGTAAAACAACAATGATGAAACAAAACAAACAAACCCATACGTGTGGGGTATCTATGGATAGGTCTTCAAAAATGATATTGAGGTTTCTAATATATATATTTTCTAAACTGAATAGTTTGCGCGAGAGACACTTCCAAAGTGGTAAAATGTGTCCCCCCCCATTTAATTTCTAAAATAAGAGAATGATAAAACAAAACAAATATATGATGTAGGTACATAACCATGTAAACTTCCACCGAAAATTGGTTTGAACGAGATCTAGTAAGTAGTTTTTTTTTTAATACGTCATTAATCACGGAACCGTTCATGGGCGAGTCCGACTCACACTTGGCCGCTTTTTTGTACTACAATGTATCTATTTGTTACCAGTTTCCAACTACACCATTTGCAAGGAAGTCATTGTGGTCGAACGTATATCGTTTATTTGTAAAGGGAATATAATAATAATATAATCCGACTGATATGTCGGTGGTAAAAATCACAAATGGCGTAAATAAACATTTGTCGCCTTTCAAAATACAAATGTAACTTAGTAAAAATACGACAAAAATTTGAAGAGCAAGAAACGTAGATACAACGTTTTAACTTTTAGGCGATATTATCGCTTGCTTATCGGGTGGCTTGCGAAACTAATAAATAAGTTGATTTACAAATATTTTGTATAATTAACGGTATTAGTTATAAATAAAGGTGGGTTTTTAAAGCTTTAGGGAGAATAAATAGGAATAAACCAGTCATAGGCCTACTTTTTAACCGACTTAAAAAAAAAAGGAGGAGGTTCTCAATTCGGTTGTATTTTTTTTATGTTTGTTACTTCAGAACTCCGTCATTTATAAACCGATTTGAAAAATTATTTTTTTTTTCGGTAGGGTATACTTCCAGTTTGGTCCCGTTGTAGTCAAAGTCGAGGTGTGATGAGAGGATCTATGAGGATTCGATGGAATTCTTCAAATATTATAGGCACGCATATAGCAATTTTAGTATAATCTGTAATAACGCAAGCAGTTACGTTCCAAAAGCATTATTTGGTGAAGTGGAACTGTTGATGAAGACCATAGATGATCACCGGAACTCCTGAATGATAAGTATTTCACAGTTGGCGATTAAATTTCTTTATAAGTTTGTGAAGCAATTTATGGTCATGAAAATGCATGTGTAAAATAGAACTGGGTTTGAAGAACCAGGAGAACTCCTCAAAAATTGATGCCCTTGCATCCTGGATAGCAACATTTTGTAAATGGTGATGAGCAATTAGCGTTATGCTGTTGTTGCTTGATGTAATAAATGTGTTTTATACGATAAGCACTAAAAAGTATAAAATAAAATAATAATTTAACAAATAAAAAAACCGACTCCAAACCCCACTGAAAAGTAAGAAATAATAATTGGCTTTTGTAAGTCATTTACCTAGAAATGGGAGATATATTATTGGTTAAGTGACATCATAAATTAAATATATCGAAGTCGGTGGCAAGTTAATAAGGTAATAGGTACATGGAATAAATGGACTTTCCAATACATCCCTCATACTGTGTTCATTTTTTACTTGACAAGTCACCACCAACCACCAACCACCAACTTGCCACCGACTTCGATATATTTAATTTAAGACGTCACTTAACCAATAATATATCTCCCATTTCTAGGTAAATGACTTACAAAAGCCAATTATTATTTCTTACTTTTCAGTGGGGTTTTGGAGTCGGTTTTTTTATTTGTTAAATTATTATTTTTCATCCCAATCCAACGCGAATAAAGCGCAGGCTAAGGTCTGTTCGCCGAGAGTTGATAAATATTATGAGATCGTTTCGAAATAGCGACTGTCGCTTAACTATCGCAAACTGTATGACGGGCGTCGCTTATCGCCGCGCGCTCTGAGTTTCGTGGTACGAGGGACGCAGATGTTGCCAAGTGAGGTGTCGCGCCGGGCGGACGACGGCGAAAAAAATATATTTGTTTTGTTCATATACACAATCGCCATATTGCAAATTAATGTCTTATATCTGCGCGTCGAATGTCACATAAATCTGTACTGGTCGAAAAGAAACTTTTTTTTTTTAAATCTAACACGCGTTGAGTATAGATATGACGTATCTTGTCTTGTGTCTTTCTATAATAAGTCATTGGGTTCGAGTATGTTATTCGAGTGTTCGCGTGTTGCTTTCTGTTTTTACAGTTAGGCTATTCAATAATAATATTCTATGAAAAAAATACAATTTTGGTTTTACCTTTAGGTTATCATCGGTAAAAATAATTAGCGGGCCGCTATTTGTATGAGTTAAGAAGCCCTGACTTATAACTTTTTTATCAACTCTCGGCGAACAGACCTTAGTCATGAAATAAAAGAGACTGCATTTATGTAGCGCCAAACTTTCCAAGCTTCAAAAACTCCAATCAACATCAACCTGTATAGTACCTAGATAATGAACCATTCACTCGACGCAACACGTAGTTGACTCACTCATTCGGCGAGCGGCGGCGGCGGCGACATGGCGTGTTACAGTGTACGGACTAGTGGTTTATTCCTCTTGTTATTTTTAATAATAAACACCGAAGCGGTGTTAAAACCATGGATATTCGCCGTGAGTGCCAACAGAAGCGAGTGCGGAAGTCAAAAATGTGTTCTAAAACTAAATTTTCAAGTTTCGAACGTTGATTTGTGGTCAGTAACCCGCTCGCCGGCGTTGAGAGGGCAGCTCTGTACCTCCCCGATTTTCGCGAAGGATTTCAATGATACAGAGTTAATTGTTGAGAGGAATGATAAAATGTTTTTCTGTGCGAAAGTCGACGGCCAGTGGCTCCATCGGGGAGTGGATTTATATTTGGATGGTGACGTCATCGCTGGGTGAGTTTGACACAGTTACGTGCCGCGGTTTTGCTCCGCTGAGTCCGAATTATGTTACACTAATAAAGATTCTAGAGTTAGAGGCTGCGGGTAGACAAAAATCTATTTACTATTTTTGTTTGGTACCTACCCATTCTTTTTGTTTGTGCTATGAAAAATTGTTTACCTATTTTCTTCATACACAAATATGAACAAAAATAATAACATTATAAACTATTTGTACCCTCAGTTGTTATAATCTTTGCATAATAATTGGGAAACGCAGGACAGCGAGGCATATTCTAACCAGACAAGAAAAATAAATACCAACAAAAATGCAATACACAATTTTCAATTCATTTTTTTAAATTTCGAACACATTTCGAACAAACGGTGTCGAAAATTGTTTGCACAGTTGACTTATGCTAATTTTGCTTTCGACTGTCTGACCCCGTTATTGTAATATCGACCTGTAAGCGTGACTCATAGCGTTCATTTTACTGTAATTGCATCTGCTCCGACTACTTTGTATCATGTAAATTGGACGCGCTTTTTTTTCTATTATTTGGTTACGTAATCCATGAACCGTTGGATGTCGTCAACAAACCTGTTTACATTTTTTCTAGAGTAAAAAAAAAACTTTTTAGTTGTTACGTTAACCTTCAAAACATGAAAGTAAATAAATATGTAGGTACTTAAGTATAATTTTTAATTTATTTACAAAATGCCATACGCAATGTGTGCGTTTAAACAGCATGACCTCTGTGAAATTATCGTAGGTAGATATTTCTTTATTTTGCTGACTCATCGTTTTTTTTTTCGTTTCGGATGAGATTTCATAACGTTTTAAACATATGCGATAGTTTAAGCCTGTCATAAACTATTGTAATTTTACGACCATTACGTGTTACTTTAGTTTTACAAGGATAAATGTTGCTGTCAGGTCATTATGGCAAAATAAGTTTCAGATAATGCGTAATTAATTTAACATTTTAATACAAATATTCTAGGCTATTGACATAATAAGGATAAATTATAACATACTAATTGAGTGAATCATTAAAAGATGAGGTAAGTAGGTACAACTTATTTAAACCTTTTGACCGCCAAGCATGTCAGAAGTAACACGAATTTCAACTTTTTTACTCTGTATCCGCTGACGGCTGCAGCCGACTGGGGCGGTCAAAAGGTTAATAAGATCAATTTTATAATAATACACAAACTATTTTGACATGATATGAATTAGTAAAGGATCTAAAAGTATCAGTTGTCTGACCGACGTCTGGTTATCTGCCAACTGATTGCAGAACGGTACCTACCACGCGACTCGTGCATGGCGACAGCTATGACGGTTTATAGTAAATCCATATAATTTAAGACTTTGCTGATGTCTGAAAATGTAAGGTTATGTTATAATTTTAATTATGTTTTATTAGTAGATTTTGCTTTTTGTTTTGATACGGTTGCTTGTTATAGCAAATTTAATACTGTCTGATTCTCATTGGTAAATAGATGATCCGGCTAAGAGTCGACATATGACTAGATTAAGCACCTCATTTTGCATCAATCAGAACTGAACTCTATGACGTTGCGTTTCATTTTAAAATTGCGCGCTCTCAGCCGCGGCTGTTACAACCACCGCGCGCGTTTACGAAAATCAGTTTTTTTGCTGTGTACTAGAGAACCACAACATCTATTAAAAAAACCGTTTTAGCGAATTGAAAAGTTATTGTTAGTAAACTATTTAACCAAAATTCATCGTTAAAGACCATAGGGTTTCGAAGATTCAACCAAAAACATGTTAAAAAAGCGTTAAGTTTGAAAAATAAAAGTATCGAGGTTTTTATTATATTGAAATCTAGATCGCCAAACGTTACGACGTCATAATCATGTGGGCTCTTAAGCTCCTTTATGTACCTACTATCCAAAACTTTTAGTATGCGAACAGGAGATGATTCACGCTGCAATCACTATTACCTTCATATTACACAAGTAATGAAAAGATTCCGACGAATTGAGAACCTCCTCCTTTTTTGAAGGTTTTAAAAAGTAATTTTCTGAGCGGTGGACGAATGGACGATGGGCACCTTCTATAAATAGGTAACCTTCGCTTATTCTGTTTGGTGTATTCGCTAAAACTTTATAAACTACTTTTATCTACACCCATATCATAAAACCTATGTAATGTATTCAAAAACCGTAATGACCAGCATTATTACAACCAATTAGGTAAAAGCTGTACTATAATGTTGTTACAGTATCAATTTTAGTATCGTTATGAGTTTAAATTTAGAACAGCTGTCAAAACTCAAGCGGGTCTCTATTCTAGTATCCATAGATATGAACAACAGTTGTCGATACGAAACGTCAATTCAGTATATTTTTTTATATAAACCGCACGACATTTGATCTCGAGTGACATGAGAATAGGGACTTCATTCGTTTGTCCATGATTAAAAAAAAAAACATTCGTCTTGACGGTGGACTCGCCTGTCGGCTCGTTTCATAAAACCGCACTTGTATTTTAAGGCCTATCATTATGCAACCGTGGCATAAACTACTATTCATTACGATTTGGAGAATTTCCTGAAAAAGGTTTCAATGTATGATATAATACACACCCGTGCAAAACCGAGGAGGATCACTAGTAATAAAATAATTCCGTAAACAGCGCAGAACGTAGACAATGATATCGCCTAGTTTATTTAATGGAAGCTATCGGATTGTAAAGTTTCAGTTTTCAGTACACAAGCGAACATATTTCATACTCGATTTTTCGTTTATTGATTCTGCTCATAACCAGTTCAGTCCAGGACCCTCGATGTCGACTTCGTTTGTTTTGTATGTTCTCAATTAGGGGGAGACTGATATGACTAACTATGTAGGTTTAGTTGTTACTGCATTCCCAGGGCGAGTCAGAATTGACGATTGTCAATATAATTTTATACATGTTTTGATCCGCTTTTAGAGCGACACGTCACATAATATGAGTCAGTTATACAATTAACTCTTATGTCGGCAGACTTTTCAGCCTAATTCCACCCACTCGGTATATTCACAAGTCCTATAATTCTGTTTAAGATGCCTGTGAACGAACGGCAAAAATCAACCTTTTCATAGAAAAGGCGATAACGATTTCCACCCCTTAAATGTTAACCGCTTTTGACCAATTTTTGGGTGAGCGTCAAGGGTGAGGGATTTGGGTGAGGTGGCATTCATTTTTTTCAATGTTCCACTTAGCTTTTCTGTTATGCTTTTGTCGTAAAAGGAGTACTATTTCAGGCTCTATTTTTTGGTATATAGCTGGCTTAGGAATTCAATGGTTTTCCGTGTGATCTCGGTCGGGTACGCCAGCTTGACGGTGCAAAATATTTTACCCGTGTTTGTTATGAAATATCTCAGTTTCTATAAGAGCTACGAAGTTGAGACTTCGGGAGCCAGGGGTACTATTTGTGCACTATTTTTTGGGATATAGAGCATATTTGGGAACAGCACCGTTCTCGAGATCCAAAACGGGTACGCCAGCTTGACGTCAAGTTAGCGTACCCGTTAAACAAGGCTCATATCTCCGAAATTACAAAGGTACTATTTTTTCTAACTCGGTACTAATTGGGTACTATTTAGGCACAATTTTTTGGTATCATCAGATTCTGGATATCTTCGAAGGGTACGCCAACTTGACGCTCACATTTTTGGTAGGTTGTCAGTCAGAACAAAATCCAGGCCTATACGTTTTTTGACTATTGATTGAATATCAACATAGTTAAATAATCACCAAAATTTGTTTTGGTATGAGATTACCGAAACAAGAATGAAACTGTATTTATTGATTATACCTAATGAAAAAAAACAAAACGTATAGACCTAGATTATGTTCTGACTGACAACCTATCAAAAATTGGTCAATATCGGTTAAGATTTGGGGTGGAAATCGTTATCGCCTTTTGTATGAAAAGCCGTAGGTTGACTGACAATCCCTTAATAGTAGTTTATGCAACGGTTGCATAATGATAGGCCTTAAAACACTAGTGCGGTTTTATGAAACGAGCTTTTAAGCAAGTTTCATAATAAGATCGCACGTGTGTTTTAAGGCCAAATTATGTAGAGTTGCATATATAACTTTATCTACACACATATTATAAATCGTCCATGATGTGTTCAGAAACAATATTTGATGGCAACAAGTTATTGGTTGCAATCGTGGCTGCATTTACGATATCCGGCGCATTTTCACATCACACAGTTACTCCGAGAAGACTACTATTCATAATTTCAACTAAAATGTAAATTACAAACAACTTTTTACAATTCTACGTTCGTTCAGCAAAAAACCAACATGAATTATGAAAGCAGTAATGGCGGCAATTCGATCCTCCGTGAAGACTATTTTCTTTTTTAAATCATAGGCAAACCAATGAATTCTCTATTCTCATGTCACTCGAGATCAAATGTTGTGCGGTTTATATTAAAAAAACATACTGAATTGATGTTTCGTATCAATAACTGTTTTAATATCTATGGATACTAGAATAGAGACCCACTTGAGTTTTGACAGCTGTTCCAAATTTAATCTCATTACGATACTAAAATCGACACTGTAATAACATTACAGTACTGGTTTTACCTAATTGGTTGTCATAATGCTGGTCATTTCCTACGGTTTTTGATTACATTATAGAGTTTTTATGATATGGGTATAGATAAATACATTTTGTCTCATCTACTATATAAAAATAAGTCGGGTTTTCCTTCCTGACGCTATAACTCCAGAACGCACGAACCGATTTCCACGGTTTTGCATTCGTTGGAAAGGTCTCGGGCTCCGTGAGGTTTATAGCAAAGAAAATTCAGGAAAAATTTCAACAGAAAAGCAGGAACATCTTTTTTCACATACAGCGCCATCTCTGATACATAGCTACACCAAACGAAATGTTACATAAAACGAAGCCATCTGGTGGCAAAACGGAGTTCGCCGGGTTTGCTAGTTCTTTCATAAAATGAAAACGTAATGGATAAGGAACTAGTCTCATTTTTAAACCATTTTTAATAACAGCCTAACAGCAAAATATGAATGAGTTTGGTTTCAAAAACTACACGCAAAGTAAACGTATTCAACAGGGAGCCGTAGCGTATAATCACACGAATAGTTATGCTTCTAAGTCTTTATGCCGATAACATTATGAGCTATTGTCGCATAAGTCATGTAACTTATAAATGGTAACTGTAGGTCGTAAAGGCTAACGGCATATTGTGCTTGTAATGGTTTCCAGAACATACAGTACGGGGAACTGAACAAAACATCGTTCTGTTGAATTGTGTAGGTGATGAATGGAAAAATACTATCGTTGTTTATTAGATGCCCGTGACTTCGTTTGGTATTTTGTTATTTCTTAAACTATATTGGCTACTTGACAGTCATCATCATCACCATCATTTAGAAGAAGAAGAAGAAGAAAAACATTTATTCACTAACATAGAAGACACACAGAGTAACATAAATATAAATTAAAAACAATACAAAACAAAATGGTGGTGTGTGTGTCCTCGCGGCAGTGAATGGGACACTGGCTCAGCATAATGCTGAGGTGTAAGACACCTGCAGCGCTGATTTTCAGCCAGCACCGTCTGTGACTCACGGAGCGCTATACAAATACACTACATGCTTAATAATTATTTATCTACTACTACTATGATGGATCGGACATACATATATAGCTAATCATTTCGCCGTAGGACATCCACTGCTGGACATAGGCGTCCCCCATCGATTTCCAAAAGGGCCGGTTGGAAGCGGCCTGCGTCCAGCGTTTTCCTGCGGTATCTTTTAGGTCGTCTGTCCATCTTGTGGGTGGACGTCTTTCGCTGCGCTTGCCGGTCCGCGGTCTCCATTCGAGAAATTTTCGGCCCCATCGGCCATCCGTTCTGCGTGCTATGTGCCCTGCCACTTCAGCTTGACAGTAACAAATATTAATATATTTTTGTGGAACCTTAAACATCAATAGTACATTATAGAACAGGATTTATGTAAAGATAAATTAAGATTATTTAGAATTTTACTTCTAAGTCACCTGACTTTAACGCCTGCGGCCATTACATGCAAGACACAAGGATAAGTTAAACCGTCTTATCTCTAAGTGCGTCTCTCTCACACTAGTGCGGACGACAGAGATAGTCATAGTGATAAACGGGTTTTACTTATCTTTGTCTTGCATGTTAGCGCTGCAGTCACGGAGTATGGCGTTTGCATAGGTCGGTTGCGTTCCGAATCACGCTGCCCACCATAATCGTGGTGATCACCGTGAGTGCTATTCGGACCGCACCCTAATACAGACTATGCTTTTGTTGACGTTTACGACCGGTTTTAGTACGTTGACGTCACACGCGACGGCTGACACTAATAGCGTTTTAGACACAAATTTAAAAATTAGAAATATTATTAGTGCTTTTCCCCTGATAATGTGAAATATTCATTACGCAAATATTTTTTTGCATCATATAAAAATGTGCTAACAAACAGCCAAAAATATTTTCTAAATAATGGTAAAGAATCGAATTTTCCGGAATATAAGTAACTACCTACTGTATCACTTCAAAATAAACAAATCTATTTACTCATCAATATTTATCCAAATCCAGTGAAGCATCCATGTATAATTTCGAATTAATGCATTTATAGGAAGTAGGAATAGTAGGGTACTTACTTGTACAGTACAGCGGATATAAAGTTTCCGTTATACAACCCAAAATACTGATGGCCTTAACTGCCGCTTCGTCATACTATTTAGTGGAAATTCTCTTCAACTTACACAATCTTATAATAAAGTTGTACTCAAGCGCGTGATATCGTTACCCTACACTTCATTTTTGTCAAAACAATATTGACTAACCATCCATCCATGTCCTATCTATATGAAGATTATTGTTTTGTCCATATTCCATCATGATCAGACGGCTAAAATAAATAAAAAACAAGTTGCTATCGTATAAAAGTATGTCTGTAGTTTTCTTTGAAGTCCGTGAACTGGGAAAGTAGTGAGACAGATTCTCAATGCGCTCAATCTATAATAGATTGCCAAGATTTTTTTATAAGTGTTTGTATTTTTCGTGTGAGGAATCCCAGACGGTATTAAAAATAAGTAGACTAAAAAAAATTCAATGACGTTTAAGTCTCAGGGAAACGGTGTCGACCCTTTTAACGAAATCGATGGGATGGTTAGGTACATTGTGAGGTTATAAAAACCGGCCAAGTGCGAGTCGGACTCGCGCACGAAGGGTTCCGTACCATTATCTATAAAACCGGCAAAAAAATCACGTTTGTTGATTATTTTATGCCCCCCTTAAATATTTATTTTATTTTAATTAAGTTATTAATTTTTAAAGTGAATATATAACTAAATATTCTGTGAATATTTCAAGCGATAGCAAAAAAATCACGTTTATTGTATGGGAGCCACCTTAAATATTTATTTTATTCTGTTTTTTAGTATTTGTTGTTATAGCGGCAACATGAGATACAGCTTGGTGACGGACGGACAGACAGACAGACAGACAGACAGACAGACAGACAGACAGACAGACAGACGGACAGATGGACGGACAGCGGAGTCTTAGTAATAGAGTCCCGTTTTACCCTTTGGGTACGGAACCCTAAAAACTTATTTACCAAATAAGACATGTGAGGATGAATCTACTTAAAAACTTATTGATTTTACCTTCCCTGAAGTATCACACACACAAGTTAGTAAGTGTCCTTAGTTTACAAGTGACGATTTATTAGCACAGTCATTCTGTGTTAATTTTCCTAAGTGTTTAATAGTGTAAAGTCCAGTGTCCGTGTCTAACAAAACCATGACTTCATGAGTCGAAGCCACGCTAAAATATCTCATTAACAAACCAAGCACGCTACCTTTTAGAAAACGTTGCAAAAACAGCAACTGACAGCGCCGGCTGCCAAAAAATATTCCTAACTGGTGACGTCATATGTGACGTCAATGTCATTCGTAATTTGAGTTCTAATTTCTATATCGGGCCCGCTGGGATGACGCATTCTACTGTCACTTTGAAGAGGTTATAAAATTTTCGTTTATTGCTTTTTTATGGCTTTTTGAGATGTGTTTTCTAGAGTTGTGCGTGCTCGTTCACTGCGCGGATCGCTCCGGACTAGTACGATTGTGCGAATGTACTAGTTCGCTCTTTTAGTTCTTTTAGTACACTAGTACACTGAAATAATCTCTCTATGGTCTGCTCCCGCCCGACTGGTCCGTTTCCTTCCCTCTTGCTGTCTTACTCTGACAGAGCCAATGTGCAGCCGTTCGGTCGGTCAATCGGATCGCTTCGCTTGCGCTGCTCGCTCCGCGCAATGTACTAAATGTACTAAGAGCAGTAACGTTACGGAATAGTTCGTTCTAGTACAGTGACGGGAATCCATTCCTTTAGTTCATTAGTACATGTACTACACAAGCCTAGTGTTTTCGGGCAGTTAAATTTAATTTAGGCATTGATCAAGGCTCAACAAAGAAGCATACCAAACCCGAAAAAATCCAATTTTTTAATAATAAGTGGTTGTACAATAAGTTGTTGCGGGTTTGTATTCCGTTAGTTTTTTGTAATCAGCACGAATGTTTGTACTCGAGTAATGGATATTTAGTACCTATTTAAGCATCTACCTATGTATTTAATTTATTTATATAATTATTCGTATCGTTGTCTATTAATCATTTGGGAATAGATCAATATGAGTTATTAACTAAAATATTATTATAATTTTTAGTAGTAACTGGCCGTCCGTCTGTCACCAGGCTGTATCTCATGAACCGTGATAGTTAGACAGTTGAAATTTTCACAGATGATGTATTTCTGTTGCCACTATAACAACAAATACTAAAAAAACAGAATAAAATAAATATTTAAGGGTACTCCCATACAACAAACGTGACGTACCTAGTCAAGTTGCTACTTAGGCCAGTTGCTACTCAAAAAAAATTGTAGACCAGTTGCTTTTTAGACCAAATGCGACATAGACGAGTTGCGATATATACGAGTTGCTAATTAGACCCCATGATCCTATCCCGAATTGAGATCCTCCCAAGCAGCAGACAAGCTGTGTAACAACTTATACAGCCATTATACTTCTAGTTTGAATGTTTTATATACCTAGCATGCGTCCTGGGCTTTTTCTGAAGTGAAAAAATCGTTGACTGCTTTTGATATTTTATACAAATGTCGTTTTATCTATAAAAAAATCTCGTGTCACAGTGTTTGTGGCACTTCTCCGAAACGGCTCGACAAATTTTTATGAAATGTTTTATGTATATTTTGTAGGTATGAGTAAGTAAGTATAGGTTTACCACAGGTGATTAGCAGTGGCGAAGCGTGAAATATTTCCTAAGGGAAGCCGGAAAAATTAGTACCGGACGTGAGAGTCTGACAGTTAGTTACAGTAAAATGGACTTCACTGACATCTATCCGTAGCTTTCTAGCTTGGTAAAGCCGTTAGGAATCGGCTTGTAGGCAGGCTTCGCCACTAGGTGATTAGGATGTCCCTATCAAGTTTTTTTCGTCATAATTTATTTTACAGGATAAGAAATAGTGAGATAAGAAAACGTTGTGGTCTGAAAGAAGATGTAGTGACAAAAATTGAGAAAGGTATGCTGAGATGGTTTGGCCATGTCGAGAGAATGAATGAAGAACGATTGACGAAAAAAGTGTATAAGGCGAGTGTGATTGAAAGGGTTGGAAGGGGTAGACCTAGGCGGACGTTTCGAGACCAAATCGGGGACGTCTTGAAAAAAGGCCAGGTCAAGAGTACCCTAAACCGAAGAGCATGTATGAAGGGAATAATGAAAGTGGACGAAGCGAAACAAGTATGTACGGATCGTAGCAAGTGGAAAGAAGTGGTCTCTGCCTACCCCTACGGGAAACAGGCGTGATTATATGTATGTATGTATGTATGTATTTAAATTCTGTGTTTTTTGATTTGGCATCAAATAATAGATACCCCAACTTTTCAACCTACTACCTAGTACTTCGATTTTGTTTTATCGCGAATTCTGTATTTTGGCATTTATAAACAATCTTAACTAATATTATAAATGCGAAAGTATCTAACTCTGTTTGTTACGTTTTCACGCCTAAACCGCTGAACCAGTTTTGCTGAGTTTTGGTATAGAGATAGATTGGACCTTGGAGAAGGACATAGACTACTTAAATTGTTATTCTACGCAGACGAAGTCGCAGGCACCAGTTAGTAATCTATATTATATACCGCGCTCGATTTTCCTCAAGCGATGAGTGATGAAAGATGAGATATCTTGAACGTACCTATGTACATTGTCAGTTTAATCTTAAAGTGTCGAAGCTATTGATAAAACTGTTTGTTAATTTTATAGAAATGAAAGAGATAAAGAATACCGCTATATCTCCATTACTTTTCTCAATATTAGGATACAAAAAACCAAACAAGTGCGAGTTAAACTCGCGTGGCGAGGGTTCCATTCCGTACATGATTATCTGAAATTTTCTATGTTGCTTTAGATACCAAAGGCTTCTTATAGGCTTTCCTGTAATCTATAGATAAAGAAATATTTTCCGTACATGATCCAAAATTTTAGGCCCAGTAGTTTTGGAGATAGGTGGGGGAATGGTCTATTTTAATAGCCTATTATAATAATATAGGTATGGTCTATTAAAGGCCCGGCAAACCAAACGCGGGAAACGCGACGTTTAATTTCCACTTACAACCTACCTATGAAATAATACAAAAAATAACTTTCACAAGCTCCTATCTTCGTGCAACCGTCGAGTGTGATACGACTTTGCAAAGGTATTCCATTAAACAATTTTTTTTGGTGATGTAACTACTAATTTACAGTTTTCGGACTTTTTCCTTTACTTGCGCTGTAAGACACTGCTTCTTGCCAAATTCCAGGATTCTAGGGTCAACGGGAAGTACCCTATAGGTTTTGATACCCTTGCGAGTATCAAAATATGTGGCATAAACGGCCGTATCTTTTGATTGCGCTGACTTAGAAGGTTGATTTTTTCACGGCTCCGAGAGATTGCAGACCTGAGTACTTGATATTAATTTCAACTTGATACCTTCACGCGTTCCTGAGAAAAACGGGTTGACACACGGACATACAGATAGACAGACGGACGGACAACGAAGTGATCCTATAAGAGTTACTTTTGAGGTACGGAACCCTAACTATCATAGCTATACGTTTTGATGTTGTAAATACTTTCTGAAATATCGGTAGTAATCCATACGAAGCCAAACCCAGCTTTATCAAAGTAATGGTCTTACATGGCCTTGGCCTCATTCGGCTTCCTGGTGCGAACCCACTGAACAGCTGTCTTCAGCTTAAGTATGCCAAAATGAAAGGTGAATATAGTGTAGGTTTAAATTTCTACAGTATTACAAGCCGCATCTGACATTCTATTCGTCTTTATTATTAATTTGTAAGTAGGTACGAATACGTGCGATTCGCCTTGAGTTTCGAAATAGAGATAAGGGGTTTAAATATTGGTAAAAAAACCGTTCAAGTGCGAGTCGGACTCGCGTACGAAGGGTTCCGTACTATTATCTATAAAAATGGCAAAAAGATCGTTTGTTGTATGGTAAAAAACAGAATAAAATCAATATGGGGGGCTCCCCCTTAAATATTGATTTTATTCTGTTTTTTAGTATTTGTTGTTATAGCGGCAACAGAAATACATCATCTGTGAAAATTTCAACTATCTAACTATCACGGTTTATGAGTTGCCCCCATGCCCCCGCGCGGCACAGGGGCGCGGGGGCATGGCGACAAAGGGGACCGAGAGAGGTGCGGGCGGCAGGCGCATTTTTGTTTTCATTCATTTCACGCCGCCCGCACATCTCTCAGGCCCCTTTGTCGTCATGCCCCCGCGCCCCTGTGCCGCGCGGGCGACGACTCATTTAAGTGGTCAACCTATATATATTTCAATGCTTGTAGAAACAGAGCATTGCAACTTGTGAAACCTTACTATCTTGAATTAAAATTACAATTTTAGCCGTGGCGGGATACTTTGTTGCGATACAAGCTAATCTATATTGTCATTATCTCTATGTGAGATAGCATTTGCCGCATGTGTATATCATAAATCAAATGCCGTAATTTTATCAGTTCTAATTAAGGATCGCCGCTTTGATTTCGCTGATAACTTACTTAGACAAAAATACGCATTAGGCGGATTATAGACTTTATCAAAACATCTTTAATTAATATTTGATACCTACGTTAAAACTATTAAAAAATACCTATGGGATGTCATTACTCGTACCTATACCTCGTTTTTAGGGTTCCGTACCTCAAAAGGCAAAAAACCGAACCCTTAAAGGATCACTTGTGCGTCTGTATGTTCGTCTGTCACAGCCAATTTGCTCCAAAACTTCTATCTTGCTAAAATTATAAAAAAAGTTATGCAGACTATATCGTCTGACAAATCAAACGAAAGTGCTTATTGAGAGTATCTTAAATATATTTTGGAAATTTAAAATAGTTTGGAAGTTATTTAGGAATATAGGCGGAAATTGACCATTCCCGCCCTTATCTCCGAAACTACTGGGCCTAAAATTTTTAAAGAAGTACAGAAAATAGTTCTTTACCTATAGATTAGAGGAAAACCTATAAGAAGTCTATGGTATTTCAAGTAACAGGGTATTCATTGAATCAAGGAACCCTCTCCACGCGAGTTTAACTCGCACTTGTCCGGTTTTTTTTTCACTTCGTTTCACTTTAGATGTTTTGTAGTAGCCTTGCTGAATCGACGCGCATATTGTCGTTGTAGAAACAAAATAAATTAGAAAGACGGTGACGCTTTCTTTTTTTTACCACTATTTTAGCTAAGATTTTAGCAACAGCCAGTTTTCTTTAACTATATTGATATCGTAGACAGCCAGTAAGCTGGGCATAGAGCTTCGGGTCAAGGTTTTCTTTGTAACTTAATGGGAAGCTATTTATTGGTTCTGTCACGCGATGGCCGAAAACGCCAACAATAATAAATGTTTCTTCCTACTACGCTTTAATTTCATCATAATGGCCTTAAATACTCAGCACAAAGCAGCCCTTATTTGCTCTAGAGCAAATAAAGTTGCATACAAATTTCATTATTGCACTGTTTTGTATTTTTTTTTAAATTTGGTTGGTTGATCAAGAAGTTTACACCAACAGCTACCCAATCCGCCCATTCACAGTCCGACGGGACAGCCGACCACTCTTCTGTGGACTCACTGTTAGCAAAAAAAAAAAACTGGCCACATATCGGCGGCCACATCGAACTGTGATTGTCTCGTCTAAAATGTTATGATCAAAGTACTGGCTGATAAGATAGTATGGGCTACAAAAAGATTTAAAAAAAAATTGGCATAATATGACAATTAATAGACTTCATACAAGTTTTCTGTGAAAATTTTCGGATGTTCGACTTTAGCTTCAGAACCAATAGCCTGATTTTAATAAATAGGGTATCTTAAGATTCGGGGAGAACGTGCGAGTGTCATAGGCTATATAAAAGTTCTAAGGGTGCGTCATAACAGGTGCCAAAATCCTTTTTACTTCTCTAGTTGGGTTTAACTGTACCTTTACGTTCTTTTACCAACTTTTAGCAGTAGTAGAAAGAAAAGCAGATTATGCACCTCGCATCAAGTGATTTGTTATTGCGCTCGTGTTTTTAGAGACCTCACTTGCGTTCGGGCTCCAAACCAACACTCGGCGCAATGATGAATCACTTTCTGCTTGGTGCAACAATCTACTATTGTTCAACATCAGCATGATTTTTCAATCATGTTGTGTTCATATTACAACATCGTTTCAATTATTTTTATGTAACGTACTCAGTAGGTATTGGTGGATGAGGGAGCCGTTTGTGAATGGGTGGTGTGTTGTTCGTTTACTGTTTTATATTTAATAGGGCGCCGACCGTCCAGTGGCACCCTCATCACTGTTATTGTGTTTTCTATTAAAGGAAAGTATTTTATTAAAATTGAAGCCGTATAAGTTGTTACGCAACTTAATACACAACGTATATGCTATGTAATATAGCTTTGCAAAGTATAACCATCATCTAATCAATTTAATAGAAAATAGTGGCCGCTTTTTTCTGTTAAATTGATTAGATGATGGTTATACTTTGCAAAGCTATATAGGGATAATTGCACGTGGAAAACTGAAATCAAATCGAAAAACTTGATTTATTTTTAGATCGGGAATATCTCAAAAGCCGTGATATTTTTACTAAACTTATTTCGGGTTATTTTAATAGCACGTGATCGTATCTACACGAGATTCTCATTTTGACCACTATTGACGGGACATCCTGTATATAACGTAAAAACTAGACCATACGCGGTAGGTTAAAAAACGTATTGCGCAAGTGATCTGAACAAACCACTTTCTTTCCATGTCAAGTAGCCGTACAAAGTGTTGTTATCTTCTATTATATACAATTAAATAAAATTGAAGTGTCCGTCTGTGATATCAAAATTAATACAAGTATCTAAGTGGAAAATGCTATATACCAACCAAGCCCAAATTATGATTTATTCCGTTATATGCCACTGGATCTGCCACCGATGGCACAAAACGGAAAAAAAACAACAAACTTAACCTAACCTATCATTAGAAAGTGACAGTGGCACTTAACGGTTTTTTTTTTCCGTTTTGTGCCATCGGTGGCAGATCCAGTGGCATACGACGGAATAGACCCAAATTATCGTTTGCAGGACTTTTGTCTGTCTGTCTGTCTGAATAGGCTATGTAAAGATTTAAATGAAAGTTTCAGGGATATATTTTTGTTAGGTTGTCAGTCACAACAAAATCTAGGTCTATACGTTTTTTAAATTTTGATTAAAGATCAAGAAAGTCAAATTATGCCGAAATTAGTTTTGTATGAGAATACTGAAAACACAATAACTAAAAATGAAAAGAACAAAATCGTACGTTTTGATTGGTTCATTATAACCAATAAATGATTATAATGAACCAATCAAAACGTACGATTTTGTTCTGACTGACAACCTATTAAAAATTGGTGAACATCGGTTAACATTTAAGGGGTGGAAATCGTTATCACCTTTTGTATGAATAGCCGTAGGTTCACACTCCTCTTAACCTGTATCTTTAGGATATTTAGTCTGTGTAATAAACTACTTAAGCCTTTATTCGTGTTCCAGCGAGAGTATTATAACATTCTGTGTCAAGTACCACGCAATGTTGGTTTAATTAATTGTGTTATCTTTATAATGAGCACATCCGTTCATGAGATTATAGTGAATCGTGCCTCAACTGTTTAATCCACCCGTGATTATGATCTCACTTGACAGACGTAATAGCAGTGTTGCCAATTTAGCAACTTTGTCTATGGCTGGATGAGTAATGATCTGGAACTAATATTGATAGTCTCTGTTGCTGTTCTTGCGGCAGCCCCTGTCATTTTTGCCCCGAAATTTGTATAGTTCTCGAGAGAATCAATATAACAAAGTCGCCGGCAGAAGCTAGTCTTAGATAATAACGTTACATAATCAGTAACACCAACATTACAACGCAAAGCAAATAAAGCTTCATTTGAACTTGAACCATCGACAAAAGAACGATTAACTAAACCGGTAAATACCAGTTCTATTCTATGCAATGAGAATGAGTCCATTCTGAAAATAAATTAGTTCACGTCACAGACGCGTCTGCGGCACATTGGCTGAATGCCGAGCGCCTGTGCCTATGCGTTTTTTTTATGAGTAGTAAAAATAAAATGGCGCTGCAAATGCGCGCGAAATGGTTAGAGTTATTAGGGTCCAGTTACCGTAATGTAGGTTTGTAAATCAACGTATTATGAATACTTATTGTAAATCGATTTGTAATTTGTACAATTGTGTACTAGATGCGGCCCTATTAAGGCTGACACAAGGATAAGTTGAACCGTCTTATCATAAAGTGCGTCTCTCTCACACTAGTGCCGACGAAAGAGATAGTCTGAGAGATACATACATACATACATAGCATCACGCCCGAAATCCCTAATGGGGTGGGCAGAGCCACAAAACTACTTGTGGCCACGTTCGATTAATTAGTCCTAAGATGGTATGATGAACCGTATGGTGACAGGTGATCAGCCCATCGCCCAAACAGACAGTCCACCATGTTGGAGAGGACCCGTCCCTTAGTCGACTTTTACGACATGCCAGGATGATAAGCACCTGCACGCATTCTATGCTATTTCTTCACTCCCAGTGCAGCAGAGGAGCGGGTACTTATCAAAAGGCGTTTAGTCAACGTTATTTCGCTTTTATGGATATAGAATTCGGTTTAGTTTCTTTGTGTCCCTTAATCTATAATCTTCAAAAGATTGAGGAGAAAAACTTTTATGGCACGTGACGAACCCCACGCGAAGCTGTTTCTCCTTGGCTTGCGTAGTCGGGTATATCAAAACATTGCGTGACTACTTGGCATTCGTATCCAAATGAGCAGCCGTCAAATTAGACGCTCCAGCAATAAAGTTAAGTGCTACGTAAAGGAATAAAGTCCACTTATTATTATTATTAAAAAATCGGCCGGGTTTTGCCAGTGGCACGAACGCGAATTTAATGTAGTATCTTAGAATAATAAGGCAATAGAAACCGATTCCGCGCGCACAATTTGAAGCAACAACATCGGAGCCATTTATGGCTCCAAATTCATACAAACGCCGGGACGCTCCGTAGTGTCAAATGTCAAAGCGCATCGGTGTATAGCTTTTTTGCGGTGCTAACATGACCGGCATTGTATTCACTTTTATTGAGTTTTAACGGACTTCAAAACACTCAGTCACACACACACGTCAGTTAGATTATCAAAAAATATTGAACACCTATTTTTTGCTTTATCAAATCAATCAAAATTGACAAAGATAACGCGCATTAAAGTTCGGGAGTGGGGACTCATGACGTCACTTAATGGTAAAAAGTGTGCAAAGTCGACGTCACGCGGAATTTCAAACCACTATATCTTCGTCATTTTTAACCGACTTCAAAAAAATCCGAATGAGGAGGTTCTCAATTCGACGCGTTTTTTTTTTTTGTATAATTGACAAAACATAAAATTTGTCTTCAATATTTCTTTATAAGGGGTAGTTACAAAGAAGACAAATAAAATCGAAGATGTTTTTAACCGAATTAAAAAAAAGAGGAATATATCGAAGACGATGGCAAGTTAATAAGGTAATAGGTACATGGAATAAATGGTACTTTCTAATACATCCCTCATACTGTGTTCATTTACTTGACATGTAGGTACAACACGAGAAAAAGAATTACTACTATACCTCATTCCCGTCGGCATCAGTCATTGGATGTTTTCATCGTGTGATTAAACTTATGCACGTCTGTGTTCTAGCATTGCTTGTATATTTTGAGTTGCGCAGGCGACTCAATTGTCTTGCTCTTGATTGAGATCAATGGAGCAAAACGAAACAGGGGCCGCTGTGCATTGACCTCTCGGGCTATTGAACAAGCAATATTATATCAGTGCTTTTAACAATATTGTGCGTACTATATCAATAATATTAATATAATAATCATTTCTAGGGAATTATACATACCTAAAAACATTATTGAACAAACAGACAATGTTCAAATCTATTGTAAAGCGAATTCTTATTTCTAGAGCATATTACATAGTAAAAGACTACGTCATGGATATGGACGTTTAGGTTCAATCCTGACCAGCACCGGCGATCCCTGGTTCTCGGGCGTACCTACTGTTGTATATACTGAGATTTGTATAAAACTGTAGACATCATTGTTAACTTATATTATAAAAATCAAAAGCATATTGTCGAAACATACGTATAATAAAAACAATCTGCAGCCCTAGCAAAAGCAAGGCTGACAAGCATGCAAGTTTAAAGAGGGTAAATTAAACCGTCTTTTCTCTGTGTCTCTCTCACTCTAGTGCCGACGAATAAGTCTCCGTATCAACCTTGCTAGGGTCGCTGCCTGCTATACAATGTCCCAAAAAGACCCAAAGACGAAGATTTTATACTCCATTCGTTTAGGTAGTAGAATAAATGTAAACTAAATAACCCAAATGACTAAACTACCTAGACAATCGGGACATACCATAGATCGTAAAAAGCCAATCAAGGTAGCAAAAAATTGGCTGGATTGGCTGAATTAGCCGTCACGTCGGTTGGTTTGTTGACGTCTAGTTAACTACGAAACTAAACGAATAGGGTATTACTATTTGTTTTATCGTTTAGCACTACATCAGGAAGACCATTGTCATGTCTATTTAGAATTTCGCTAATTGAACTAGTAGCAGTGAGTATATAGGACATCAATAAATATAAAACAGTACCGTGACTCACTTATAGACAACGCACAGCCTAAACGGGTGCTCCTAGAGGTTTGAAATTTGGAGGAGACATTCCTCAAGTACCCTAGAGGTGCACTAAGGAGGGATTTTTTGAAATTCTATCCTTAAAAGGGTGAAAAGGGGTGATAAAGTTTGTGGAAAATACCGCGGGAGAAGCTGTGGTGGTGGTGAAGCTCTGATGTCGTTTTTCGAAAAACACCCTGGATAAATCGGCTTCGTGTTAAAGAACCTTATAAAAATAATATTTTCGCTCTGGAGTGCAGGAATGGACTTCTTATAGGTTTTCCTGTAATCTATAGGCAAAGATCTATTTTCTGTATTTTTTTCAAAATTTTAGCCCCAGTAGTTTTGGAAATAAGGGGGGGGGGGAATGGTCATTTTTTTGCCTATTTTCCTAAATAACTTCTAAACTATTTTACTTAAAATTCAAAAGAAAGTATATTTAAGATCCTCACAATAGGCCCTTTCATTTGATATGTCACACGATATGGGTGGCATAGCTTTATTTTTAATTTTTCTAGTTTACCCCCAAAACGTGGCCCCTATGTTTAAAATTCATATATTTACGTCACGCGTCCATGTTGCGGTCACCAACTTACATATGAATACCAAATTTCAACTCAATCAGTCCAGTGGTTTCGGAGCAAATTGGCTGTGACAGACGGACAGACAGACAGACAGACAGACACACGAGTGATCCTATAACTATAAGGGTTTCGTTTTTTCCTTTTGAGGTACGGAACCCTTAAAACAAATTATTTATCAATAGTGTAAAAACATTCTAGCACTAAACAATTTTTAAGTTAAGTTTACGTAAAGAGGAACTAACAAACAACCACACATTTGCGTTTAAAACATATAGGAAGGATTGTATCATCCTGCTGATGACTCACACGGCACTCAAACTGATAAGCTGAGAATTGGATGCTTTATTGTTTTGTTTGTGTCGAATCATTAGTGTGTAGTCTACGCCCAGCATTGGGAATGTCTGATAGGGGTCATGGTCGAATGCGATAGGGTCTTCTTTATTTGTTGGAAGTTATGTGCGCACAGCAATTTTAATGTAATCTGAACCGATTGATACGTTACGTAATATAATATCACATACGTGAAATTGCATTACGCCCGACAATTCGAATCGAAATTACACAAAATTAATCGTTAGTTATAGTTTTTTTTAAATACCATTCTTATAACAAGATTTTTTGCTCATTGCACATTAATATTGCAATAAAATGCGTCTGTGCTGTTGACCGTTGAAGTTCCTTTATCTGGAGCTAACCCTGGATGTCGATTCAGGTCATGCTTACCATTATAATCAAATAATTTATATAATAAAAAAACCGACTTCAAATAGGCTTTGAAAAGTAAGTTTTTTTTCACATTTTACTACATCAAGTAACAATAGCATAAAGCCAGTTGCTCATCACCATTTACAAACTGTTGCTATCCACGGTGCAAGGATGTCAATCGTTGAGGAGTTCTCCTGGTTCTTCAATTTTACTACATGAATTTTCATGGACATAAGCTGCTGCAGAACTTTATACAGCAATTTAATCATCAACCGTGAAATACTCAACTTTTAGGAGTTCCGGTGATCATCTATGGTCTTCATCAACAGTTCCACTTCACCAAATAATGCTTTTGGAACGTAACTGTTGGAGAAAATACTAAAATTGCTATATCCTTGCCTATAATATTTGAAGAGTTCCATCGATTCCTCATAGATCCTCTCATCATAAGTCGACTTTGACTACAACGGGACCAAACTGAAGCTATACTCTACCGATTAAAAAAAGAATTTTCAAAATCGGTTTATATATGACGGAGTTCTGAAGTACCTAACAAACATTAAAAAAAATACACCCGAATTGAGAACCTCCTCCTTTTTTTTTTGAAGTCGGTTAAAAAAAGAATGAAGTAAATATTTAAGGGGGCTCCCATACAACAAAGGTGATATTTTTGCCGTTTTTTTAGATAATGGTACGGAACCCTTCGTGCGCGAGTCCGACTCGCACATGGTCGGTTTATTTTCATTTTTAAATAGCATGTTTATAAGAAGCTTTTTTGCCCATTGCACTTTAACATTGCAATAAAATGCGTACACAAAGTTTCGCGTCTGTGCGGTTGACCGTTGAAGAGTTCCTTTATCTCGAGCTAACCCTGGATGTCGATTCAGGTCATGCTTACCATAAAAATGCATTGTCATCGGAACTGAACCAACATGTAAAAATTCAGCTCCGTAGGTTAAGAGGAAGTGGTTTTAATTCAGCTTGCAAGATTTGACCCGAATAGATAGCTACATACATACATACAAAAATCTTGTGAAAGCGTGAAAAATGTCACGATGCCAGCCCAGCTTTTAAATACGCCTCTTAAATTGTTTTAAAAGTAATACCTATTGAGCCTAATAAATATTTTTAATAATAAGAAAAAAACATCTTAAACTTTGACCTACCAGAGTGATAAGTTCGACTTTAGAGTATGATTTAATAGAAGTAAGATTAATTTACACATATTAGTGTAGTGTCGTTAACTAAACGTCACTCCGACGTTTAGATCTTTTGGAAATACGACACGCAGGATCCTATATAAGGGTGTGCGTGACGTGCCTTCTCCCTCTTTCACATGCCATCTCTGGAACGTTCGGGATCATAATAGCCTGTAATCTGTAAAAGATAATAAACTCCCAAGTGCTTTCAAACATTGTTTTATTAATAGTCAAATAACATACTAATACAATTAGTACTCTACCATTATCGTTTGTAGTATTATCTATTCTGTGACTGTACCAATAGAGAAACATTCTCTGTACAACATGAGTCGCAAAAAAGATTTTGAATTAGACTTTGAAAATACCGGATAAGTGCGAGTTAAACTGGCGTGGAGAGGAAATGTTTATATATGATTTTTTTTATGTTACTTTAAATACCATAGACTTCTTATAGGTTTTCCTGTAATCTATTGGTAAATAACTATTTTCTGTATTTTTGGTCAAAATATTAGGCCCAGTAATTTCGGAAATAAGGGCGGGGAATGGTATATTTTCGCCTATTTTCCTAAATAATTTCAAAACCATTTTCTCTAAAATTATAAAATATATATATATTTAAGATCCTCACAACGAGCCCTTTTATTTGATACGTCACACGCTATAATGCGCATAACATTTTTTTAATTTTCTAATTCACCCCCCAATAGTAGCCCGTATGTTTGAAATTCATGTATTGACGTTACACTTCCGTGTTGCGGTCACCGACTAACATATGTGTACCAAATTTCAACTCAATCGGTTCAGTAGTTTCGGAGCCAATTGGCTGTGACAGACGGACAGACAGACAGACACGAGTGATTCTATAAGGGCTCCGTTTTTGCCTTTTGAGGTACGGAACCCTAAAAATAGTTGTATCCTAACCTTTTAAAGGGTGCGCATGTAAAAATCTGAATTCTTTATACCGACTGACCTCTGTGAATATCATAGGACTTCTTCAATAACTTCTCAATTTTTACAGAACAACCAAACGCAGCGAAAATCTAGAGACCTTCGATGACGTCATAGACAACGGTGTCGGATCGCTGCGAGATGACGTAGCCGTCAATCTGAACCGTGCCGCCATAAGTGACGTCATCGTTGAGGAGCTGCCGTATGGGCCCAATGTGCCCGACCGGCTGCAATGGAGTGTCCCGTCTATGCGAGACAGGGTAAGTTTTGTTTTTTATGTCAATTGACTGGCAGACGAGCTGACGGCCCACCTGATGGAAAGTGGTCACCGCCGCCCATGGACATCTGCAACACCAGAGGTGCTGCCAATGTGTCGCCAGTCTAGGGAGGGTGGGGAATGGGGAAGGGATGGGGATGAGCGAATAGGCCTCCGCATCTCGTCGCTCACCATACGAAACGCAATAGCAAGCTATTACTTTACGCCGATATTCTGTGACAGTGTGGTACTACCCCGGTCGAGCCGGCCCATTCGAACAGTAATCACCTAGTGAGGATTACTGTTTGGCTCTACAACTACTACCGTTTTTACCGTTGACGTAAAATGGGTTTTATTAAAGTTACGTGGTCCAGCGGCCCTAGCAAGATAGACACAAGGATAAGTTAGACCGTCTTATGTCTTATTGCCTCTCTCTCACACTAGTGCCGACGAACGAGATAGCCAGAGAGATAAATGGGTTTAACTTAAGGCCCGGGCAAACCCAACGCGGTTGTGGCGCGTCGCGTTTCGAACGCGGGCCCGTGCAATTTGTACATGGCACACCGAAGGCGGGCGGCGGCTTCAACGCATTTCGAACGCGGGCTCGCGTTACTCACGCCCCGCGCCGCTTTCGCGATGCGTTCGCCGCGCTGCCCGCGTTGTCTGCGGCGAAAGCGGCGCGGCGCGGGCGCGAAGCGTTTCGTACGCGGGCCCGCGCTACTTTTTGGTGTGCCATGGTCAATTTGATTTGTTGTTTTACAAAGTGCGCGGGCCGGCGTTCGAAACGCGACGCGCTGCAAACGCGTTTGGTGTGCCCGGGCCTTAATCCCTGTATTCGGCATGCTAGGGCCGCAGTGGTCTAACGCGTGTCCTCTCGTGCAGAACGTAGGGGGTTTAAAATCTCGCACCTCTAAGATTTGCACAATATAAAAATCAATACAATTGGCGGACTTAATGCCTAACGTACGTCTCTGCCAGTCAAACATAAACCAAAACATAGACATTAAATATGGTGCATAGAAAATACAGGATGGGCCATAAGTTTTTGCACTTTTAGAAACATGATAGAGGCAAAGCTACAAATGTTATTTTATTTGTATTTATTATAAGTAATAAGCATAAAATATATTTTTTATCTGTATAAACAATGTCGCCTAAATGAGCTCCGTCTTGTTGCTGGCACTCCTGCAACCTACTATGCAATTTTATGGAAAGATACAATCATCATTTCTGGTAGGTACGTTTTGCAAAATATGGCGTGTGACATATCAAATGAAAGGGCTCGTTATGAGAATCTTATTTTTTTTATAATTTTGAAATAAACGGTTTTGAAGTTATTTAGGAAAATAGGCAAAAAATTACCATTCCCCCCCTCCCCCTCCTTATCGCCGAAACTACTGGACCTACAATTTTGAAAAATATACAAAAAATAGTTCATTATCTAAAGATTACAGGAAAACCTTCAAAAAGTGTATGGTATTTAAAGTAACATAGTAAATTTTATATAATCACGGAACCCTCTCCACGGGAGTTTAACTCGCATTTTTCCGTTTTTTTTAAAAGTGTTTATCAATTTCCTATCATCCTTTGTACCGCACAATTAATACTTAATTTAGAAAAAAATCTGTGTTGCTATTTGCAAAAACGTATGGTCCACCCTGTATTACAACAAAATAAATTATTATAAATATAATACATACAAGACATTTTATTATATTAATATATTATGTAAACATAGAGATACAAGTATAAGGCACCTGAATGACCGAGACTTGCTCAGTTTTTTTTTGTAAATCTTGTTTTTTGGAAAAAAAATAGTCTTTGATAAAAGGCTCCCAATAATAGTTATTCTCACAAAAGAAGGAACTTGAAAAAAAAGGGAAAAAATCATCTGGTCTCGATCCGGGGTCTTCCGGTTTCGGGACCGCCCGATTTCCCATATGAGCTATTATAACCTTGTAGATGGTGACGAAATTTACTTTCGTATTCTAATGATATTGCAGCAGTTTTTTTTTGAATTTATTTATTGCCTCCGAAACCGCCGTTACCGTGATTCAGATTATATATATATATAATATATATACAAGAATTGCTCGTTTATAGGTATTAGATACGGAATGAAATTTTCTAAAATGGCCAGTTACTGGAAGCCCGTTAGTCATTTATGGATTAACATTACGCATGCTGGTTCTTTCGACATGTATTGCCACTTACAAACACGCCTCGCCCCCTGCGGCCCATGAAAAGTTGATACGAGAATAAGTTATCACCGTCTTATCACTAAGTGTCTCACCCTAGTGCCGACGAAAGAGATACTTCTGACAGATACGGAGTTAAGTTAACCCCGTGTCAACCTTGCATGGGCCGCTGCGCTTCATAGTCATCCGTAATTTTAAAACTGCTATCAATAGTATACATTTAATAATTTCCTAGTGACGATGAACAATAGGGATGTTTCCTGGGTAAAAAAATGATAATTCTAATTAGTCCAGTTATTGAGCAGTAGAATATTGAGCACGTATTTCTTGCTTTATCAAATCAATCAAAATTGACAACGATAACGCGCATCAAAGTTCGGGAGTGGGGGCTCATGACGTCACTGAATGGTAAAAAGTGTGCAAAGTCGTGACGTCACGCGGAAGTTCAACGCACCATATCTTTGTAATTTTTTGTTTAATCGACAAAAGAAAAAATATCTGGACAATATTTTTTTATTAGGTTTTTTCAGGAAACACGCCTATTACAAACGTAAAACTTGAGCCTTCACCTGCGGTTTAGGCTTCAAACGTCTCGATTGCAATCGCATTAAAATGTAACAAATTTACAAATATATCTTTCTCTTTAAGGAAACAGAAGAGATTTCCGAAGAAACACCAAACACAGAAGAATGGGCTGAATACCTCAACGAAGGCAATTTAGAAGAACTAAATGAAAATATTCTCTCAAGAAAAAGACGTCAAACGGAAAATGGGACAGACCCTGTAGACCCCAAATTAAATGATAAGGATGAAGCAGTCACTGCAGACCCCAAATTGAATGATAAAGAAGTTACAGACAATAGTTTAGGTCCGAAAGTGAACGTTGTTGGTAATACTACTACTACTACTATTAAAGTTGTAGGTTTCAGGATAGAAGAGTCTGCCAAGGAACCTAAGATAGTAGATGAAATGATACCTAGTGTTCTGAGGAAGACTAAGTTCAGTTTGAGGCTTTTTGGAGAAGGGTTTACCACAGATAGTGAGATAGCGTTCACACACACTCCAGCGGCATACGGAGCTGAATGTATTTATTTACTTCCTGAAACGTACAAGGTATGTTGTGCGTTAATTAATTCGTACAATGCTCATTTATTAATGTAATATTAGTTTAATTAGAATTTTGACTGCACTTTTAAGAGTGAGGCACTCAATTGCTTTATCTCACTGTCATTCAATCCACAGACACCAAAAAATTGAATGACAGTCAGATATAATAGGAATAAAAATAATCGCAAAGCTACAAGTAATTTTGTTTTAGGTAAAAACTGATCGGACTGCAAGACGTATTTATAGTTTTTTTTTTTTTGTTTTCTGACCTGGTTTCAGAGACCTTTAAGCCAGCAGATGTATAGGATCTGTCATCGATACTGCCAGTTTTTGCTTTTAAATTTGTAATATATTAGTGTTTTGTCTCGTAAATTAAAAGAGAAAATGAACCAAGCACTAATTTTATTAGACTAATATGCTTTGAGAAACGGGTGTTGTAGTCAAAACTCGTTAAATATAAATTTAATATACCTATCTCGCTCGCACTAACGCTTCTTCGGTAGATTCATAACGCTTCTAATTTGGCACAAGATAATATAAGTGAACTTCATTATAACTTTCAGATCCAAAAAGCAGACAGCTCCTCAGCTTTTCTGGAACTGGTTGCGCCCCCACCATCCGACACGGAACCATCGGGTTACAAGTTCTACTTCTGCGCCCGAAGCTCCCCTAGCGGCCATTTCATCCACCAAGGCGACGACAAATTCAAAATCCTGGGCACCCACAACAAACTGCTACCCCTCTGGGTTTCAATTATCCTCATCATCATCCTGCTTCTGCTGGCGTCTCTATTTTCTGGATTGAACTTGGGTCTCATGGCTTTAGACAGGACAGAGTTGAAAATCATTGCCAATACAGGAACAGAGAAGGAAAGAAAGTACGCCAGGGCGATCATGCCTGTCCGCGCGCATGGGAATTATCTACTGTGTACTATTTTGCTCAGTAACGTGGCTGTGAACAGTACGTTCACTGTTATCCTGGATGATCTGACGTCCGGATTGGTTGCTGTGATCGGCTCTACGCTGGCTATTGTGTTTATTGCTGAGATTACGCCTCAGGCGGTGTGCGCAAGGCACGGGCTGTTTGTGGGAGCGAAGAGTATTTGGATTATGAAGGTAAGCCTTTTTTATTTGGAACAAATATATAAGAAACCGGACAAGTGCGAGTTAAACTCGCGTGGAGAGGGTTCCGTTCGGTACATGATTATCTGAAATTTCCTATGTTACTTTAAATACCATAGACTCATAATAGGTTTTCCTGTAATCTATAGGTAAAGGACTATTTGCTGTATGTTTTTCAAAATTTTAGGCCCATTCGTTTCAGAAATAAGGGAGGGAATGGTCAATTTTCGCCTATTTTCCTAAATAACTTTCAAACTATTTAATTTAAAATTCCAAAAAATATATATTTAAAATCTTCACTTGATATGTCACACGATATAGTTTGCATAAATTTTTATTTTATTTTCTAAATTACCCTCCACGTTTAAAATTCATTAATTTACTTCTCGTGTCCGTGTTGCGGTCGCTAACTTACATGTGTTTACCAAATTTCAACTCAATCAGTCCAGTAGTTTCGGAGCAAATTGGCTGTGACAGACACACGAGTGATCCTATAACGGTTCGTTTTTTCCTTTTGAGGTACGGAACCCTAAAAATCAGTTCTCTTTCGTTCAGTTAAGCCAACAAAGTTTTAGCAAGTAGCAAGAGCGTAGCGAGGTACGCGCAGGGTGGGGCTGCCCCCTCCCCCCCTAGAAGATGCAGTGGTCACTGTTGTATATTTGATTTTTAATTTTTAGCGTAACCTGTCCCATTGCACGTGCAGCATGTACATTAGGAATGTACATTGTGTTATGTTATACCTGATTCTATGTCATCTTCCAGATCGTAATGGGCATCTGTGCACCGCTGGCCTGGCCAACCAGTAAACTCTTGGACTATTTCTTAGGAGAAGAGATCGGCACGCATTACAACAGAGAAAGACTAAAGGAGTTGGTCAAGGTAAGAACATGTTATCCTAATATAGTCTGACAACGAGGTCACCAAGGTTTTTATTGCTAGTTCAGGTTTGAGTTAGATGAGAGGTTTAGAACATGTATAAAGAGGGGGGAAGTAAGTTATCTTCATACAAACGCACCGCGCGCGGCTTGTATGTGTGCGCCATAGTATCTATGCGTCGCCGCTCGCACACTTAAACAAAATCTCGACCCGTTTCTCAGTGCGGTGTGCCAGTCGGGGCTAACACCGCACGAGGTTCGCGCGTCACGGCTTTTCGCCACCGCCAAATGAATGAAAAATGTGTGATAGTGTTTGGGTGTCTTAATAATTCATCGATTCCAGAATTGTCTCTGTTCAGATTACCTATTGAACAGAGACAACCCTGAGACAGTAGGCAATTATATCGCGGATTGGGCCGGAGATAGCCTACTTCCCCTCTTTATACTATGTTTAGAAGGTTAGCACGGACCATATCTAATAGATTCCTCATAGCCGGGCGATCTCTGCTAGCAGCATCACAGGCAAAAATCCATAAGCAGGGCTACTATTTGGCAGGTTTTTTTGCTAGTAAAAGTCATCCTTAGTGGTGTCTTTATGATATTTGGTATGTGTGTCAGCAATAGTTATCAAAACATTATTGATAATAATCGAAGATATGGAATATCCTTATCGCAAATTGACTGCCGTCTGCAGCCGTTTTGTGCTAGTACGAGTAGGCTTTTACTTAAAGAAAAATAATATTCAAATCTATAGTTCAAATTAGTCTGTTTCAATTTAGTATATCTAGCAATAATGTAAACAAAAAAGAACACGGTAATGGTAACAAAAGTATGTAGGTAATGGTGATCATAGCTGGGCACCGTTAATCAAATAGTTACCTTCGTTAATCGCTAATCCGTTACTAAAAAAGTTAACTTCGTTAAAGACTAGAAATAAGCACGGCTTTACTCACGATTTATTGTCAGAAATAGTCCGACATGTTTCGGACTCATATGGAGTCCTTCTTTAGGGGTTGAGTACGGTCGCGCTCACTGCAACCCACGCACTGCCGCCCTCCGTGCGGCGCGTTGCGCCCGAGCCGAGGGCGCGGGGGCGGCGGGGGGCTGCACCGGTGTTGCTGAAGCAACTTCGTTAAACGTTACATTTCGGAAGATTTAACGGAAGTTAACGTTAATCGTTAGCTCGTGATAGAAATTGCATTTTATTATGTCGTTGCGTTAGTAATTTACTTATAAAAAATGTTCGTATGTCCTATGGAAAGTTTAGGCAGGACATGAAACATTAGTAAAAATAGGGTATTGCATTAGTTTGTAATAATACCTATTATTTAGAGATCAAATTCAAATCAAAATCTATCTGACATAAGCCGCGCGTGGTCCTTTTGGCAAATAGAAGATACTTAATTTACGTTTAACGGACTTTAATTGTTTTAACGGAAGTTAAAGAGTCCGTTAACAATTTTTGAAGTTAACTCAAAAGTTAATCCTCGAAATGTTAACTTCGTTAATTAACGATAAACAGTTTAACGGTCTTGTGCCCAGTGGAATTTATGTTATGATTTGCATCTGCAGACAGGATCCATAATATCCTTGTGCCGGTAATTAATGTCATGTTATTTACAATCATACCTTGATCAGATCACCAATCACGTCAACGATTTGGATAAAGAAGAAGTCAACATCATCTCCGGAGCCCTGGACCTTCGCAAAAAGACAGTGCGCGACGTGATGACCAAACTGGATGATTGCTTCATGCTGCCCATCACCAGCGTTCTGGACTTTGAAACCATGTCTGAGATCGTTAAGTCTGGTGAGTTTCTACATACATACATACATAGCATCACGCCCGAAATCCCTTTTGGGGTGGGCAGAGCCACAAGACTACTTGTGGCCACGTTCGAGTCCTAAGATGGTACGATGAACCGTATGGTGACGGGTGATCAGCCCATCGCCCATACAGATAGTCCACCATGTTGGAGAGGACCCGTCCCTTAGTCGACTTTTACGACATGCCAGGATGATAAGCATCTGCACGCATTCTATGCTATTTCTTCACTCCCAGTGCAGCAGATGAAGCTTACGTGAATTGTAATATGTCAAGAGAGGGTTTGTCAAATTTTGTAAATGTAGTTTGCTCGTTCAAGTTTTCCATTTTGGCTACTCATCTATTTTAGGGTTCGCAAATCCGGTACTTATTGTATGGGGCAGTTTCGAGATTTCTGTGATTTTTCATACAAAACCAGTCACGAGAATCCTGGGATTGCATGCCCTAGTCTATTTCCATACTACTAAAGTAACGTGAAAATATACAAGATCATGAGTACTTAACTAAGGGTTTAAGATCGATACTACACTATTTACTATATTCTAGATATGCTTATGAGCAGCCTACGAACAATTGGCTACTTTTTTTAAATAAAAATCAAGATTATTTATAATTTAAAAAAAAACTTCGATTTTTACTTCTAAGTCACGTGATTTTAAACGTCAGTAACGACGTATGACGTTTGTATAGGTCGGTCGCGCTTCGAATCACGCTGCCTACCTTCGGACCGCACCCTCATACAGACTATGCTTTTTTTCATGTTTACGATCGATTTCAGTATGTTGACGTCACATACGACGGCTGACAGTGAGATAACGTTTTACCAGCAAATTTAAAAGTGCTTTTACCTTGAAAAAAATCATTACGAAAATATTTACATAATGATAATCTAAAATGAGCTGACAAGCATTCAAAAATATTGTTTAAAAATGGCCAAGAACCTAATTACAATTCCTTCGTAGGCTACTCCCGCATCCCGGTGTACGAGGGTACCCGCGGGAACATCGTGACGGTGCTCTTCATCAAGGACCTGGCGTTCGTGGACCCCGACGACAACACGCCGCTGCGCACCCTCGCGCAGTACTACCAGAACCCATGCAACTTCGTCTTCGAGGACGTCACTCTTGACGTCATGCTCAAGCAGTTTAAGGAAGGTAAGTGGATAAGACAAAAACGGCGCCTAAACCTCGTTCAGAAGCATCAGTATTTAAATTTCTGGCTCGTACTTGAGATAATTTATCACGAAGATTCCACATTCAGTGAGTATAGAACGTTCTAAAGGCTTCAAGGCGCTAATGATTACAGATGATCGAATGTGTATCCACCAAAAACACATTTCAAAGAAATGGAGTACTAGATGGAGACTCAACTGCCGCATCATAATTCACAGCCGGTTACACCGATTAAGTAACATTCAGGATTTTTATTGAGTATCAATCAGATAGCATTTTAACTGATTTTTTGATATTAATACATCGATCGACTGGCAGTGAAAAATACGCTTTACACTTTTCGTACTTTTAAATTTAAGTCTAAAGAAAAATTAGAATTGAATCATCTGGTTTTGTTAACCAGATTTAGCACTAAACCGTGCTAAGTCTGCATCCCATATGTCAATAATAATATAACGGTCTTAGGCAGGTTGCCAGACAGGATGGGCCGTGAAAATATTTTTGTATACTTTAATTAATTTAGTGGCCAACGCTCCGATCAATCATGGATTTAATGAGGTAGGTGGAATGGGAGATTTATTATAGATTTTATAGGTTAGTGGTGGAATATTTAAGGATCCGTTTTACCGCGGGAAACTTAGTCGTTAGATTTAAATTGGGATTGGACAAGGGATAATAAAAAAAGATAGATATAGATAGGATAGATAGGGATAACATCCTGGGAGGGAATAGGAAATACTTTTGCTAATGTTTACGAATCGGAAAACGTAGTGAGACGGCCTAAACCATTGAACCACCAACGCACCATCCACCGACGATTTTCAAAAGATGAATGGAAACGGAACGCGAAGCACTTTGTGAACCAATAGCGAATTTTAATGCTGCGGATTCCCGTTTTCTTTTAGTTTTTAACTATTGTCGGGAGTGTTATCATAGGGGTTGGGTTATTAACAATGATTTTTGCTAGACTAAGGTTACACAAGTAGCGAAGCGCTCTCGTTAGTGTTCTAAAATATACAAAGCGATATAATAATATCGTCCAGTTATTAACGGACGTAAACAGATGTCAGATGATATGATCGCGCTCGAATACCACACGGATTTGGCACAAACATTGTGCGCTCATGTTTTTTCGCTGACCTAAATGCTTGGGACAGTTATTGATCATTTCCTTTTTTAAATGGAAAATGTGTCTTGATATTAATAATTTATGTGTTACGTATCTTTTATAGAAATAATTTAAAAAAACAGGACCTAAAGAAGTTCTTGTAGCATGAACTCACTTAGATAGAAAGGGCTTAAAAATTCAATTGAAATTGTGTAATAGAGCATTTCTGTGAATTTAATAATGTGAATTCCCTTTCGATACTGAAGGTTTATATAAGACTAGAGAACCCGCCACAGCTTCGTCCGCGGTATTTTCCATATAAACTTTGCCCCTTATGGGATGGAATTTCAAAACCACCCCAAAATCAATTTACTAAATCTCACCCCTACAGGGGTTGATTTTATCGAAATGCTTTTGCAGTGCGCCTTTGTTTTTATTCAGAAGCCTAAATTCTCATTTTCATGTTAATAAGCAAAAAAATGACGGATTTCCATACAAATTGTGAACTCCCTTTTCACCCCTTTAGGGATTGATTTTCGTAAAATCCTTTCTTAGCGGGCGCCTACATTTCATAAAGAATACCTGTACCAAATTTCAGACGTCTAGCTCCAGTAGTTTCGGCTGTGCGTTGATATGTCACCCGATCAGTCAGTCGGCCTCTTCTTTTATACATATATAGATGTGTTATTGAATTCCGAGACCGGAATTCTCATTTATTTCGTTTCTGAAAATGAATATCAATCAGATCATTCGTAATTGAAAGTCCTAAAGTTCAAAGGTCATAAGTAACTTTTATTTTCCATAAAAGCAGGCTAATTCCACCTCTATTCCCCAGGGCACAAGGGCCACATGGCGTTCGTTCAGCGCATCGACCGCGAGGGCGCTGGTGACCCCGTTTACGAAACCATTGGTTTGCTGACGTTGGAAGACGTCATTGAAGAAATGATCCAGGCTGAAATTGTGGACGAAAGTGACGTTATTAGTAAGTATTCTCTTCAAAAGCCTCACAACGAAGAAATTACAGGAGAGCGGCCCAAGCCAGGTTAATACGAGGATAACTTATATAATAAATAATAAATCTTGGGACAATCTTTACACAAATCAATCTAGTCCCAAAGTAAGCTCTAAAGTCTTGTGTTATGGGTACTAGACGACGATATATATACTTATATAGATAAATAAATACTTAAATATATAGGAAACATCCAAGACTCAGGAACAAACACTCGTGCTCATCACACAAATATTTGCCCTTACCGGGGATCGAACCCGGGACGCTAGCTTCGGAGGCAGGGTCACTACCAACTAGACTAACCGCAGATGGGGATGACGACCTGGTCAAAATTGCGGGTCTTCGCTGGATACGAGCTACACAGAATCGGTAGTCGTGGCGATTATTGGGGGAGGCCTTTTTCTAGCAGTGGACGTCGTGTTAAATGATAAATGATGATGACCTTGGGCATTGAGGTTATATTTAAATTCTGGATTAGCATTGGCAAACCCCATAGTTAGATCTCCCGCATCCAGCTTGAAGGACCAATTTGTCTGGGACGCGATGATGCGAGGAGAGTTGTTGTAAAAGGAACACAAATTACTGAGAAAATATTTATTCTCTTAGAGCTTAGAAAAACGTTACAACACGGTTAGCCATCTCGAAAGAAGAGAGAGAGAGACGGCAATACATATCTAATATCTTGCGCGATACATAGTGGCGCCCCCTTGCAACTTATGTCAACACATTAAACTCAATTATTGATTTCTTTGTAGTATTTTTTTTTCTCTTGTGTGGCAATAAACATTTGATTCATTCACTGACGACTGACTGATTCAGACTCAAACGAAATTACAAATATAAATGGGAGTTCTTTGGCGGGGATCGAACCCGCAAACAGCTTTACCTAGTAGCACTAAGAGGTCATCCATAAAGTACGTCACACGTTAAGAGGGGGGGGGGGGATCCACGATGTGTGACATTGTGTGACAAGGGGTGGGAGGGGTCCAAAGTTTTGTGACGTCACATTTCTAAATCTAATACTTATAAATATTTCCAACTCTTTCTGTATGGGCATAAGGTTTAAATTGTTTTGTTGGCGAGTTCACACTCGCTCTAGTAGTGTCACGCGCTGGTCGCGTTTTTTCAAATATTGATTGATTATTTTTGAAAAAAAAAAATGGAAATAAAACGAATTACGGAACTTCTGTTTTAATTTAATAATTTCTAGATGTAAAATTGCAAAATATGTGACGTCACACTAGGGAGGGGGGGTCTCACAAATGTGACCAACTGTGACAAGGACGGGGGAGGGGTCAAAAAATCATGAAATTTGTGTGACCATTTCAGATAAATCAAGCATGAAATCGAGTTGCTCTGCAATTGGATAGTTCCATCGTTGTTCCTTCAGGTTTTTAACTGTCATGATTTCTCCAGGTGACAACCGCACCAAGAAGCGTCTGCCGCGCCCGCTCAACCGTTTCCAGGACTTGGCCGCGTTCGCCGGGCACCAGCCGCATCGCGTGCACGTGTCGCCACAGCTCGTGATGGCTACCTTCCAGTTCCTGTCCACCAGTGAGTACCACACCAAACAGTACCAGCGACCTCCGGGCATCTCAGGAATCACTCCATCCATACTAATATTATAAATGCGAAAGTAACTCTGTCTGTCTGTCGCGCTTTCACGCCAAAACTGCTGAACCGATTTAAATAAAACTTGGTACACAGATAGTTTAGAGCCTGAGAAAGGACATAGGCTACTTTTTAATGCGAAAAAAGGGTTGTAAGGTATTGAAAGGGGGGGGGGGGTGAAAAGTCAGCGCGGTGTCCTTTTGGCAAATAAGTAGCTGGTATTTAATTAACGATTAACGGAATTTAATTGTTTTAACGGAACTTAAGGAGTCCATTAACATTTTTTAATGTTAACTTAAAAGTTCATCCGTTACACGAAATGTTAACTCCGTTAATTAACGATTAACTGATTAACGGTCTTGTGCCTGGCTATGGTTGCGAGTTAGGCTGTTGAGTAATCTAGTAAGAATACATCATTACAAATAAATAAACAGGAAAACAATTTAAACTACTTATTGTTACTAAGGAGAATGTTTTAAATTTAAATAATTTAATTTTGTTCCCCAGGCGTGGACCCATTCCGCCCCCAGGTTGTGTCAGAGACGGTGCTGCGCCGGCTGCTGAAGCAGGACGTGGTGCAGCACATCAAGCTGCGAGGAGACGAGGACAAGGCCGACCCCAAGATATACGTGTTCCAGGAGGGGAAACCGGTAAGTCTGGCCTCTTGAATATATAAATAAATAAGTGCTGTTGATTAGGGATTTAGGGAGTTGTTAACTCAGATTCCTTGGGGAATAGGGACGTTTCCTGGATATAAAAAAAATCGAATTAGTCCGTCAGTTAGATTATTAAAACGTGTTTGTCCACAGGTGGATTACTTCGTGCTGATCCTGGAGGGTCGTGTGGAGGTGACGGTGGGCCGTGAAAATCTTGTTTTCGAAGCGGGACCTTTCACATACTTCGGCGTACAAGCGCTTACACAGAATATCGGAGTTGGTAAGTATTTCTCTCGATATTCCGGGATAAAAACATAGTTTGATCATTTTTATTTATAGCTTTTAATATTGCGCTTTGTCTTCATGGATTTTAGGGTTTTTGTATCATTCAAATTATCATGATTTGGTAGCGCTTCTGCGCAGATGTCACAATTCGAAGCGCTGGTAGATTCAGAAATAAAAGAGACGGTGTGGTCACACAATGATTTCCCATAGCGGGACTTAAACCCGCTACCTACACCGTAGTCGGTTTACTGAAGTAAAATTAATGATTAAACGAAGTTGAAACACTGAACTACACATTTTGTCACAGTTTTGATATTTTTTTCATATTTTATTGGAAAGTGCTGAGTAATAGAGACCGATCTGTGTACGCAACACATTATTATGTTGTTTATTTTGAGTTATGAAGCTTTGAAAAGTCATTGTTCATACCGCTCGCAAAAACACTCCATACAAAATGACAACTATGACGTCACAGCATTTATTAGACTGTACAAAATGTATGGCGCTTAAACGAAATCTACAATTATTTCCGAAAATACTGTTTTTAGACCAACATCGTAGAAATAAAACATGACATAAATTTTATGAGGTTGTCCTAAAAACTAAAATCAGAACTATAAACCAATATATATTTCTCACTAATTTTGACCCTTAATAAAATAAAAATTAATAGTCAAAATGATCCGCTTTTTTCTATGTGCTTTTGTGTACATTTACGTTCATAATATATCATTTAAACCTCATTTTGATTTTCATGCATCTTCCCCATAATACTCACTCGAATTGTATTTTACAAATGGTATTATTGTTTCACCTACAGCTGAACCCCAGTCCCCCTCGACCCTGGGTTCTCTGCAGAACCTGAACATGGATTCTATGCTGCGTCACACCTTCGTGCCGGATTACTCCGTGCGCGCCATCGCGGACGTTTACTATCTTACTATCAAACGGTGAGTTGAGTGACAGTCAGATAATTGAGTGACAGTGAGATATTTGTTGAGTGACAGTCAGATAATTGGGTCATACACACGTTTAGGTTCAGAAAGTTAAGGACCCTGGGCCCTGATTTTGTTGCTTGGACTATATATGAAGAAAACGTAAAATTAAGCAGTCTTTTTCGTTAACTTTTGGTCACAGGAGGCAATTTTTGTTTCTTGAAGTGTGTATTACCCAATTGAGTGACAGTGAGATATTTGTTGAGTGAAAGGCAGATAAATGTTACTGCACTCTAACTTGAGTTAGCCAGAGTTTTGATTAGTGATAATCCGAAATAATTTAACACTACGATTTTTCTTTAATATCTAGAAAGGGTTCATGAATAAATTGGATTATATGTATAATATGAAACTTACAAAAATATGATAATTGTTAAAGATTTTATAAATAGATACACATACTTTAAAACCATAAATTAGGTATTAACTGAAGTGACATTAAAGCGCGGAGCGTGAGGGTAAGCCGGTGTATACTTTCTTCACTCAAAAATTATAATATTATTAATTACTTATTATATTAAGATAAAAAAATGCATATTAAATTTTTTATGTAAAAATTTTTTTTAATGAGTAATAATATAATGTTTAAAAATAAAAATGATACACCGGCTTACCCTCACGCTCCGCCACTGGTCTGATGAGATGACAATGTTCTGGTGTATTTATATGTGTGTGTTGCGAGTCGGAATTTGAACCCACGAACCTCTGCAAGAGAGGCCGCGCGTCAGACCAAAAGGCGGTTCGAGTGTGACTATAATAATTATTAATATTTTTATTTTTTACCAGTTCCCTGTACCTGGCGGCTAAGCGAGCCACCCTGATGGAAAAGGGCGCCCTAAACAAGGGAGGCACCAACGAACAAATCGAGCCTGAAGTTGACAAGGTATTTTTATTTACTTTTTATCACACTTATATGCTAGAAAAACGGATCGTATGGCTAAAATACGAACCGCGGGCGTACTGAACAAGACTATGGACAAGGACATTCAAAATGATAGTGTGAACTTATTTTAAATACCTGTGGTCTTGCAGTAAAAACATTTGAATTTGTGCTGTTCCCTCGGGCTTTGAACGTCTCTTCGTTCATAATTGCTTATTTACCGCCCTTAATGCACAATGTACTCTTACTATGGGTAATATAATAATAATAATAATAATAAAAACATTTATTTCAGCAATTACATGGGTCGCCTTAGCCTAGTACATAAGTACATATTATAGTAACATAATTTATTCTTACATTATGTTAGGTTTAATGTATGTATAAACATTTTGGTAAGTAAGAACATTTTATTGTAAATAATGATAGGCCTTTATGTGGTTTCCTGTTCCCTAAACTAGGTAAACCTGTCTTATAGGGAGCAGGGACCTTCCAACCCCCTTGATACTCTGTTTAATATATGATGACAGTAGTACAGGATAAAGATTAAATAGTCTAGTGAAAATCAGAGCGAAGTGTGTGTATGTGTGTGTGTGTGTGTGTGTGTGTGTGTGTGTGTGTGTGTGTGTGTGTGTGTGTGTGTGTGTGCGTGTGTGTTTGGGTGTGTGAAGGTGTGTATATGTGTGTTTGTGTGTGTTTGTCCGTGTGTATGTGTGTGTGTGTGTGTGTGTGTGTGTGTGTGTGTGTGTGTGTGTGTGTGTGTGTGTTCGAGGTGAGTGGGTGTGCTGTGCATGCTTGATGATATATGCAATTTTAGTTTTCCGCGTTTATCTTATTTTTTTTTTGGATATGCTGTGTGATATTAGTTAGGTAGTCGGAGCTATTTTATTATTTCGAATAGTTTCTCCGTTTCGTGATAGTCTAGTGCATGGAGCCATTTTTTCGCATTTATTTTTAGGTAGAACCTGTTTGTTTTGTGTATATGAAGACGATCGTTAATTTTATTATAAAGGAAAGGTGCTAAGAAATTCAGCTGTCTGCGAAAGAAGGCTGTTTTGTGTTGAGGTGTGGTGCACACTTTATAAGGCCTTCTGCTTTCATGTCGATGACGAAGTGCACTTGAGCGGTTTACATCGGTCAAGACGTATCTGTGTTGCCAAAGGATGGTCCGTAGAATATAAAGTTGCCTAACTGATAATACACCAATCGCTTTATATAGTGCCTTTGTGGGAAATCGAATAGGTTTAAAAAGTATTACTTTAAGTATTGACCTTTGCACTCGTTCTAGTTGAATAATATGTGTTTTTGCAGCCCCACCCCATACGGCTATGCAGTATGTCAGCAAAGACTCTGCCAGTGCAAAGTACACTGTTTTAATGAGTTTTATATCTGATACTCGTCTGAGTCTTTTAAATACAAATACCAGTTTTCTAACTCTATTTGATAGGTACCGGATGTGGTCAGTCCAGGAAAGTTGTTGGTCTACGATTACCCCGAGGTATCTTAAACAAGAGACTTTGTCTAGGGGTGTGCAATTACAGGTAGTACATAGGTTGTCGTCAGGGTTGCAAGTGTGCGCTGTTATTTTAAATTCTATATTTGGCTGGGACTGTTTTTTGATACTGAAACAGATATATTTAGATTTAGTAGTATTAAGTGTAAGGAGATTTTTATCTAGCCAGTTACCGATTTGCGTGACTCCCTGCTGGGCTGACAACTCAACTTCGCGCCAGCTATTGCCAGTGAATAGTACGGCAGTGTCATCTGCATATGTTGTTATATGAGCGTTCGGTATATCAAGTTGGCATAGGCTGTTGATATAAATTAGAAATAGAGTAGGGCCCAGAATACTGCCCTGGGGAACACCAAATTTCATTTCGGTGTAGTCACTTCTTATTTCATCGATCCGGACACATTGATAACGATGTTGGAGATAGCTGGAGAGGAGTTTGTGAGGGAGACCTCTTACACCAAGCCCTTCGATTTTAGATAAAAAATATGTAATAATATTGCAACGTTTGGGAAGAAAAAGTGACTTTTCTAAGAAAAAGGGAACATTAAAAGTTTCCCTTCTGGGAAACAAATCATAAATCCATCAAATTTTTACTTTCAGGAGTTCTTCTATTCGAATAGTTTTTGACTTTATTATTAACAACAAGGTTATATAATGCCTTAAGTTCAGAACAAATCTAACAAGTGTATTGACCAACTTCTGGATATTCAATTAAACTGAATATTTTATTAAACTAGCTTTTGCCCGCGACTTCGTCCGCGTAGCAGTCATGTGAAAAGCATTTCAAACATGTGTCAAATAAAATGTAACTTAAATCAAAAGCACTAAGGAGTTAGTACTGATATCAACTTCGAAGCAAATCACGCCCAAAATAACTTTCTACCCCTTTTTATCCCCGTTAGGGGAAGAATTTCAATACAATACGAAACATGTCTTCCATCAATTCTGTTAAAGAATGTTTATGCAAAATTTGAAGTAGATTGGACCAAGGAATGACGTTGTCCCATACAAATTTTGCCCCCCTTTTACACCCCCTTAGGGATAGAATTTCGGAAAATCCTTTCTTATCGGATGCCTACGTCATACAAAGAGCACACCCTCCAAGTTTCAGGTCTCTACGAACAGCGGGTTAGGCTGTGCGTTGATCCGTCAGTCAGTCAATCATTCAGGACAAAGCATTTTATATGTATAGATGTGTAATGATAATACAAGTACACTCGAAATAAACACGGCTTTAACACGATTTATTGTCAGAAATGGTCCGACATGTTAAGGACTCGTATGAAGTTGCTTCTTCAGGGGTTGAGTGCGGTCGCGGTCAAAGCAACCCGTGCACTGCCGAACGGTCCGCTGTGTAGTGTGCATAATATCTCACGAAAGTTTAATAATAATCAATACATATAAAACAGTTTCGTGAGTCACTTATAGACAACGCACAGCCTAAACGGGTGGTCCTAGAGGTTTGAAATTTGGAGGAGACATTCCTCGAGTACCCTAGAGGTGCACTAAGGAGTGATTTTTTGAAATTCCATCCCTAAAGGGGTGATCAATTTGGTATGGAAAATACCGCGGGCGAAGCTGTGGCGGGTCCAGTAGTACGAGTATAATTATTTAAAGTAAGTAAATTAACTTTCTATTTATTTTGCAGTTACTCCGCGAAGTGGACGGCCGAAGCGAACCACTTAGAGAAATAGAGGCGGTCCCTAGACAGGTATGTCACTATAGAAATATGTATAATCATTTAGGAATATAACAAAGTGTACGTTGTTCTGTACTATCTATTTCGACGACGCGGTTAGCCTAGTTGGTGGTGACCCTGCCTCCGAAGCTAGCGGTCCCGGGTTCGATCCCCGGTAAGGGTTTTTTTTTTTGTGATGAGCACGAATGTCTGTTCCTGAGTCTTGGATGTTTCCTATGTATTTAAGTATTTATTTCTCTATATAAGTATGTATATCGTCGTCTTGTACCCATAACACAAGACTTTAGAGCTTACTTTGGGACTACTTCGATTTGTGTAAAGATTGTCCCCTGATTTATTAATTTATTTATTTATCTGGGTTCAAAAGAGCCGACGTGCTTTCTGACTAGGGAGAGGGACATTGGTTCCTTCTTGCCGTAACATCCTTCCTCATACAACCCATCTGATCATAGTCTAGATGACTGATAGCAGATTAAACAGAAAAAAAAACTGGTCGAAATCGCGTGAATACATGAATATAAAGTTACCTATAAATATGTTTTCTGTGCACGCTGCTAGACGCTGGATATACCTAAAACTAGGTATTAAAAACGAAGGTTCGTATATTAATGTATCACCTTCACGAAAGTGATTGTCACATCCAGTTCACAATATAAACATAAGCATGTATGTATGTGATAACTAACTCCTTTTTGTAGTTGTGAGAACTTGTTGAATTTATGACCAATTCCAAACATGGAATGTGAAATTGGTATACGTACAGGGTAGCCAGAACATCGACGTCCAAAAAAAATATTTAGGTCCCTCGTGTCGTGGGGTATCCGAATCACCCCCATGTATGTTCCGCGATGTTTGATAGTTTTCGAGTTATGAATTTTGTACTAATTTTTAGAAAATGGCCCATTTCAGAAAAATTATTAAAAAAATTAGAAGACTTTTCGAGACTTTCTTTTTTGCAACTAATTTTCTACGAGTGGTTCTTTTATGCATAAAAGAATCAGCTTCGTAACTTTTTTGGAAGTTGTAAAAATTTTATATACCCGATTCGGTAATTCGGATACCCCACGACACGAGGGACCTAAATTTTTTTTTTGGACGTCTATGTTCTGGCCATCCTGTATACGGACGCTTTACTATAACATGTTACAGTACCCTTTCTTAAGAGGGTTTTTTCACTATAATCAATTAATTCAGATTTATTGCCGTTTCAGTATTCTCATACAGAAGTAATTTCGGCGATTATTTGACTTTGTTGGTCTTTAATCGATATTCAAAAAACGTATAATAGACCTAGATTTTGTTCTGACTGACAAACTATCAAAAATTGGTCAAAATCGGTTAACGTTTAAGGGGTGAAAATCGTTATCGCATTTTGTATGACACATACATACATAGCATCACGCCCGAAATCCCTAAATGGGGTGGGCAGAGCCACAAGACTACTTGTGGCCACGTTCGATTTGTTAGTATGAAAAGGGTGATTTTTGCCGTTGATTCACAGTCCTCTTAGGTTTTTTTTGGCAATGAGGGCACTAAAGAAAAATCGCAACAACCACAATCTACCAAATTTTTAATTTTTTAACCTTTTGACCGCCAAGCATGTCTGAGAAGTAACACGAATTTCAACTTTAAGTCAAGGTAATGAAGGACTTTTTACTGGCTGCACCCGACTGTGGCGGTCAAAAGGTTAATAGAGCGAATTTTAAAAATTAACTTCCACCTCTTAGACGAAGTTCTGCGCCTGAGCACAGCCCAGGCTAAAAAGGCCATGATCAAAGAATTATTGAAGAGCTCCAATGATCTGTACTTTCTGTAGTCTGTACCCACTGTCATCTTACCAACTTGTAATGAAGAAATTCTTTTTTTTTCTTCAGGCAACACCAACATCAGCCAGCCCGCTGACCCACGCTACATTTAAGAACGATAAAGAAGAAGAAGAAGCTCTGCTAAAGAAATAACACGGTAACACTGCCCAGCGACTAGCAACACCGCATCGCGTCATAAAACATACAACAATCAACATAAAGAAAGATAAAAATGTATATTGTTTAAAATCATGATAAACTATGCTAATTCAAGCAATTTCTGCTTGCATTTATTGCAGTGGCGGAGCGTGAGGGTAAGCCGGTGTACCTTCTTAACTCAAACTATAATATTATTAATTACTTCTTGTATTAACATAAAATATTTAATGAGTAACAATATAATGTTTAAAATTAGAAATGATACACCGGCTTACCCTCACGCTCCGCCACATTATCTGGTACTTTAAGTATAACGTTTTCAATACATAATGCGCCTGGATTAAATGCCAAATTGCAGTTCAACATTAAAGAGTAAAATTAAATAAAATGGAACTTGTAAAACCATACCTGGCAACACTAAATGAACTGTCAAGGCTCGAAGTGTGAGTGTGTAATGTCACATTATTTATTATGCACACTGTCTTACATACAAGTCTTGCAATTGGGCAAAATTTCAATGGGACGCAGTGACTCCACTGTTGAATTGAAATCCAGGTGGCGCTGCGATCGAGGGATGCAAAGCAACCTACGTTTCTCGATGTTATTATTCACATTTAATACGCGTGTTTCACGCATGCGCAACTATCGTCATCTTTGTCGCACCTTGAAAGTTGCAAGACCTGTAAGTAAGACCTTGATTATGCATATTATATTGTATAGTGGTGCGGTGTCGTGTGTGCAATGTACTCAAAACACGGCACACACGTATAGTGTTAATGTTGCCACTGCAAATACAGCAGCGCCCTCTATTATTATTTTTCTCTTTATTGTTGCATTGTGCAAAAACCAGCTATAATCTTCTTACTACAAAATAACGAAACTTTCTTTACTGAGAAAAATGTATGTAAATATATGGCGAAATGTGGGTATTTTTCGCCTTGCCTTACCTCCATGAAGGTTCTGCCTGAGTACCTAAAGGCATCATCGCGGGTTTTTATCATCTAACGGGCAATCGACAAAATAGTAGATTTTTTTATTTAGCGAACGTAGTATTTAATATTAGTATATTTAATAGCATTTGCAATTTAACATGTAGTTTTTAGGTTAAAAAATAGTAACGGTACTTATTTTGAATATGGCAACATTCTGTGCGTCAAAACTGTGACAGTTTTTTTTAATGAGAATGCTTTTTATTCCGGATTTGAGCAATTGATTCTTGGTATGAGAAAAAATATATACCCAGTCACATTCTCTCTAACTAATCCAGTATTTACATTAATTATTTTTTTCTACTGACATTTCTTAATTGCAATTTTGCTACCCATTTATTAATATTTTAATTACAAATTATGGTATTTTATTGAATCATCGTTTAGTCCATATATTTCCCTCACCAAAACTAACTTACGCTGTCAAGTAATCGGGTAAGTTGTTTTTAGTTAAATTATAAATTGAAGAGTACAAAATTCGAAGTAATTTATAAGAACTTTCTTTAAATTTTACAGCTGACAAAAAGTCCTATGAAACTTTATTATCGCATAGTCTTAGCGAAATTTAAATATATGCAGTTCCGTTGACCAATTAGAACCATTTCAGGGTCGCTATAGGTTACCAACTTTTTGTGGTCTCAAGTGGTCTATGAAAGTTCGAATTGAATTAGAATTAGGTATTGTTTCGCTTGGATAAGAAATTTGACAGTCCACATAAAAGTTGGTAGATCTATATTATAAGCTGTTGACGTTGAGTGAGTATTCATATATGACAGTCACTCAATGTCTGTAGCCAGCTTTACTTTCAAAATGGCGTCGTAACAACCAGCTAATTTTGCTGGGGTCCAAAAACATTTTAAAATACAACAAATCTTATGAAACTGCCTTTTAACTGTAAGAAAAACGTAACAATTTTAAATATCGCTTGACATAGAATAGGAGTTTTATTATTTTTACTATGAAATTGCATCACAAAATTATCTGAGCGAAAAACAAAGATGAGTACAGAACTATATATATATATTAAATGATAACCGTGTGGATGAAAAATTTGCCAGTATGTGCATTCAGAGAAAAATAGCACGTTCCCTTTTATATCAAAAAAAGGGCGCATCAGATAATATTGTGATGAATATCGTATATGGATACGTAACGTAGGTGCATGTGTTTATGTATTAGATTTTTACAATTAAAGTTATATTAACTTCCGTAATAGTGTATTGAATGAAATAGTTGAAGGTTATTCAAAGACCTTATATTCTGTATTTTTATTTTATTTTCATTTATTTGGGCAAACAAACAGTCGCAGTTTAAAACAGTTTATACATCAGATTTACTTAGTAATAAATACATTATGTGCGGCCAACACCGTTAGCCACCTATTATATGTATAAGAAACATTAAACTTTCTAACCTAATTTAGTTATAAAATCGGATTTGGCTTACCCGTTTATTATTATATCCTACCTTACGCATTTAAGTCGTTTGTTTAAACAGGGAAAAAAAATATTAAAAAAAATTCATTGTGGCTCGTTTCATTAAAAAAAAATCAAACCGTGCAATGGAGTCGATGACTCGAGTTACTCCCTTTACTCACGATTTATTGTCAGAAATGGTCCGACATGTGTCGAACTCGTATGGAGTCGCTCTTCAGGGGTTGAGTGCGGTCGCGGTCATTTAAGTTACTCTTTTCCAACGGCTTTTTATAAAAAGCTTAGTAAATATACCAAACGAAGGAAGTCGTAACTATAACCTCTTGATATGTATAAGGATATAAGGTCTTTGAATTGAATGAATTGCGTAGATTATAAAAATGTACTTACGCATCACTAAAATACATACAATTTTAAGTAGACGTGTGATTTGCAAATAAAAATAATCCTAACCTAAAAGGTGCTAAATGTGCATTATTAAAAATATATGAAATAAATGGTTATTGAAACGTATTGGGTGTTTTAAATATATATGTTCTTCTTATATTATTTAAACTCAAAGATCCCTTCACAAAAATGACATTTTCTTTATTATTTAGGCAGATAATATTTTCTTATTACAAAATATATATCAGAAATATGTCAGATATTGTAGAATATTTTTTACATATACATTGAATTCAATTTGTATCTGATCGTCATTCAATGTACCTACACACTTGATAGTCACTTAACTTTACTTCTTTTAAAATAATTTTTTAAGAAGAAATATATAGTATAAAATGGCTAAACATATTTTTAGACAGCAATAAATAAATACTTTTTTACTAGTTTACTACTACGACTACTTACGCGCAGAATATTCCCCCCCATCTTCCTGAATTAACTTGTCAAAATCTTATCAAAATCCCGACAGCCAAAAAGTCAGCAGCGCGAAAATCGCGTTGGGCAGTTCCTTACTATATATTTCTATGAACCGACTTGTCTGAATATTAAAACCAAAATATAGTCAAAATAGTATATTTACAGTCTTAATTTAGTTACAATATATGTTTATCACGACGCTAACTTGCTGATGTCTTCATATTGTACGCCTTTCACCACCCGTCCCGTCAGAGGGCCATCCGAAATCTAAAAAGAATACTTTGAATTACATTGTGAAATGAACAATGTGGTATTGCAACACTATGGGCACCGTTAATGAAATAATTAACTTCGTTAATCGCTAATCCGTTACTAAAAAAGTTAACTTCGTTAAACTTTAAAGCGTTACATTTCGGAAGATTCAACGGAAGTTAACGTTAATCGTTAACTCGTGATAGAAATCGCATTTTGTATGTCGTTATGTTAGTAATTTACTTATAAAAATTGTTGGTATGTGCTATGGAAGTTTAGGCAGGACATGAAACATTAGTGAAAATAGGGCATTAGAGTTTGTAAAAAACCTATTATTTAGACATCAAATTCAAATCAAAAGTCCTTTTGGCAAATAGTAGGTACTTAATTAACGTTAAACTTTAATTGTTATAATCAAGTATACAGTATTCAATCTTCATACAAACGGCCGAAACGACACGCTTCGAAATCTCGGTAAACTTCGGTACACAACAATCGAGAGTGCGCCGCGGTTGGGTGCGGACGTGGACAGTGCGAGACGCTCCCGCGAATTTATTCACGTAAATTAATCATGGCACGAGAATGTTCGATATTTTAAATGCATTATTTTACTCCATACTGACTTACAGTCACTTTAGTAAGTAGAAATAATTAAAATTAAAACTTACAAGATTTGAAGTAATATTTCACCCAAGAAAGACAGTCAGCGGGCAGCCCTGCGTGTTTACATACCGAGCGGCCGTAGGTAATTATTTCGAGGACACTGCCGAGACAAAGCACTGTGAGTCCAGCTACTGATGATACGAACCTCGACGTCGCAGCAGAAGTTGTCCGTGTCGATGTGCCGCAGCAGGCCGGCGCGCCCGCGGTACGCGCCGTTCACGAACCGCACCGCGCGCCCCAGCGACGGGATCACCGTCTCCAGGTGGTTCTAGAACAAACCAGGTGATCTTCAAGGTAGCGTACACCAACAAGATATCGAGGATTTCATGATGCCAAAAATAGTACCCAAATAGTATCGAATTAGTACCTATTACAGAAAAATAGTACCCTCGTAGTTTTCGAGATATAAGGGGCAGTAGGTAGGTACGCTACCGTGACGTCAAGGTAGCGTACACCGAGTGGATCTCTGGATTGGCAGTGTTCCCAGAAATTCTGTATGAGCTAAGAAATAGGCCCTTCAAATTTCATCTGCGTAGCTGTTATAGAAGCTGAGATATTTGACATAACTTTGTAAAAATTTGCGCACCGTCAAGGTGGCGAACACATCTATTACAGCGAGATTTCACCCAGAAGGCCTTCGGATTTTTCAATCGGCTATATCCCAAAAACAGTGCTATGTCCTGGCAGATAGAGGCAGCGAACGAAATAAATCTATTTTACCCGACTGCCTCTAAAGGTAATGTCTTTCGAATGTATAATCCCGGCACATAAGTTGAACCAAAATGGCGGTCCGCGCAGGTACAGCTATGGTTACTTCGCGGCACGTAAGTTGAATGCGCAGAAAACATTTTCGGGTCTCAATCGAACGGTATGAGGTGCGGACGACCGCCATTCTGTTTCAACTTATGTGCCGGGGATTATATGTAATACAGTGAAAGCTAAAAGTACGTACTATATTTTTATTGTTATTATTTCATTTTGATTTTCTGACATTGGTGTTTCTTTAGTTTCTATTTTATTGTATTTTTTTCTTGACATCTGTTTTCTTTTGTAATTGATTGTATTTGAGACATTTTGAAATTGAATTTTAAGACCTATCTATTTTGATTATTCCTAAAATTATTTCTAGATGGTATTTCTATATAATTCTGTTTCAACTGACGATCTTTTTGTGAATTCATTATCTTTAACATGTAATTTTTGTAAACGAATTTTCATAAAGAAATAAATGACCTACCTACCTACCTACCTATGTATGTATGTATATTTCTTTGGCATGCTCTGTAGTCTAAACGGTTTGACGAATCTCAACATATTAGGTATCGTTAGATATTTAGTTGATTTAACTAAAACGATGAACATTTTAATTAAAATTATAGAAGACCCATGGCCAAATTCAAAAAGGTTGAGTAGCCTTTCTGAAAAAGTAGAAATTAATCTTGAATTAAAGTGACGTTTGAGTGAAGTTTTTGTATAGGATGACAACTAGTTGAGGGCCATTTAACTATAATCTCTAATCAAATGCTTAAGTGGCGTTTCTGAATTCGGCCACCATACTCTAAAAAGAGAGAAAGCGGTCGGCCAAATCGTAGATCCGGAGCTGAGAGGCCTTTGACCAGTGGGACATTTATAAGCTGATGATGAAGGGTAAGGTAGCCTCACCTGGTCGAACTTCAGGCGGGTGCCATCATCACTCAGCTTGACCTGAGCGCCATATTTTTCTATCACCTTCTCGATGACACCTTTCCGCTTGAAGAATTTATCCCCCAGAGATTTTGTGACTATTTTGACTAGTATTCCTTCCGTTAGCCAATAGTCTTTGCTGTGGACAAGATGTGTATTAATAATTGCTTAAATGCATTATTTTTAGGGTTCCATACCTCAAAAGGAAAAAACAGAACTCTTATAGGATCACTTGTGTGTATGTCTGTCTGTCTATCCGTCCGTCTATCTGTCTGTCTGTCTGTCTGTCTGTCTGTCACAGTTGATTTTCTTCGAAACTAATGGAACAATTGAGGTGAAATTTGGTACACATATGTAAGTTTAACTTATAAAAAAATGTTGGTATGGAACTTTAGCCAAAAATAAAAAATAAAGGTCTAACATTAGAGTTTTTAATAATACCTAATTATTTAGAGATGAAATTCAAATCAAAAGCTATCTGACATAAGGTGCATATTCCCCTTTATAATCATCAGTATATACGGTCCGCGCGGTGTCTTTTTGGCAAATAGTATGTACTTTATTAACGATTAACGGACTTTAAAATGTTTTAAACTTATTGAGTCAGTTAACAATTTTTAAAGTTAACTTAAAAGTTAATCCGTTATTCGAAATCTTTACTTCGATAATTAACGATTAACGGATTAACGGTCTTGTGCCCAGATATGCGTATAAATGGTTAAAAAGCGCGCGCGCAACCTTCGAGCGCTAGGGCTTCACTACAGGGAAAAAGCTACTCACCGATTGGTCCTTTCCTTATGTTTCTCCTCCATCTCCATTATTTCATCGAGCGCATTCTTTTTACTCCTATCCTTTTCTTCTTTAGACTTCTTGCTAGATGATTCTTCTTTACTTTTTAATTTTAGAGCAGATGCGGATAGCTCTGGTTTTTTGTCTGAAATAAAAATCGATCCTGTACTTGCTTTCAGCGGAAAAACAAACAACAGCCAATTTTTTTTTTTAACAGAAACTCGAAAACCATAACTTAAGTTAGCTGTCAGGCGCGGATGCAGCCCTCAAAAAAGGTTGTGGTCACAGCCACCCGAAAATCGGCCAAGTGCGCGTCGGAGTATGAACTCGCTTTAGATCGATATTGTGCATTCCCATAACTGGCCACACAATCGTTAATCTTTTAATCGTTAATTAACGAAGTTAACATTTCTAGTAACAGATTCTGTTTTAAGTTAACTGCAAAAATTAATCGTCACTTTTATAGTAGGCCTTTTGGACTAAAAGTGACATGGCAAAGCGTACCTTCATTCTTTCTCTTAAGGTTCAAACTCAGGGAGATGCGCTCCTGACTGCTCTCTCTTTTCAACTCCGAGTAGGTCGGTGTTTCACTCGGAGTCTCTTTCCTGCCGCGCTCAACTTGCTTCTGGATGAACTCTAGCATTCTCTCCTGAAATTAAAAGGATTATTAAACATTTATTACAGGGAGCGTAGACTCAAGCTGGACCAATAAACTTTGGAAACTCAGCCGTAAACAGCTCCGATACATAATCTGAGTATTCACAGGTCACTTCGGGATTAAGTATATCTTAGCCAAGATGGGACTCTCTGACAACACAAGCTGTAGAATGTGTGGCGAAGAGGAAGAAACAATGAAACACATCATGTGTGAATGTGACCTCGCTAGACTAAGAATGAAAATCCTTGGCAAATGGTTATCTAGAACCAGGGGAATTCAAGGCACTACCACTGCGCTCCACAAGTCACTTCATTGAAGTGGTGGAGAATGCAATGCACTAGTGCTTAGGAAAAAGGGGTAATAACTAATAACACAAAAGATCCCATAGGGTAGTAGTGTATCTGCAAAGCGCCCACTCTCTAAGATAAGATAAACAGTTATTGTTCATATGAAAACCGGGCTAGCGCGCAGGGCGACTTTTATCTGAGGCTGACATAGTCACATATGCCTCCGTCACAAACCATATATCGAATACACGCCGCATCGCCGGGTGACCCATGCTTTTTTTTTTTTAAAGTGGCTTTCACATCTCCGTTTTGTAGACGAGATTTATTATTATTTCGCCAATATCAAAGTTGACTTTAGACACGACGCGAGAATGTTCAGTAACTAAATTATAATACTTTTAATTTGAGGGAGGTTCCGATGGAGTACCTAAAATAAACAACATTCATGTTAAGGACGACAGACAATACCCAGGGGCGTATTTTGAAATTTGGCGCCCCAGGCCAATAGGTTTCGCCGCCCCAGAAGTCAAGGAAAAAGGCCCAGTAGTTTCGGAGATAAGGGGTGGGGGGGGAGAATGGTCAATTTTCGCCTATTTACCTAAATAACTTCAAAACTCGCCTACGCCGCCCCTGGCGGATTGGCGCCCCATGGCCCGGTTGGCCCTAGGGTAAATACGTCCCTGACAATACCATGACGAATACAAAAGACGAATTATTATTAGTAAAGTGGAGGAATGAGGATAAAGGGAAGACAGATGGTCAAGTGATAAAAATTAAATAGTTAATACTTGAAAAACACACGGCTTTACTCACGATTTATTGTCAGAAATAGTCCGACATGTTTCGAACTCGATTGGAGTCCTGTCGTGTGTTTTTTCAAGTATTCATAATGTCTCACGAAAGTTTTAATTTGACTATTAAATAATTAGTTATGAAATTAGATTAAAGTTTTATATTATGAATTTGGATGTACTTCATTAGGCTGACAGCAAGGGAAGGTTGCGAAAAACAGAAGAGACTGAAAGTTGATAGGGCGTGGAATATCCTTTGGGAGAATGTCGTATAGAGATGTACTATAGGTCATACAGCTAAAAAATATGTGTAATGGAGTACCATCATTTAGACCACACTCACAACGAGTGATTCCGTACCCCGACCCATGCTTCCAGCATTACAGGCAAAAAGCCATAAGCAACGGGGCTACATGCAGGCGCGAGCGCATAAACCCAATCGCAGTAATCGCAGCACTCCAAACACCCCGCACGCCCCATAAGTTTGGCAGCTTTATTTGTTAGTATAAGTTAGGCTAAGCTTGTCTTTAAGACATTTCATGTGGCCTCAATAAAATAAAAGTTAAGATTACTTTTATTTGACACATGCCTCATTAAACTTTTAGATCTACATAGACAAATACCTGATCATCCTTATCCATCTTCTCTTTCTTGGCTTTAGCTTCTATCGCAGCGATGGCGGCAGGATCCCGATCGATGTAGGCCACAAACCAGCCCTTTTCGGTCTCATCGACAACGCACTTGCCTTCTCGTCCGAGCCATTTGACAAAGTCTGTGAGGGTCTCCCATTGCGTTGCGTTCATGTGGAGATGGTCTCTGAAAACATATTACTATGATTGAAAACAGCGTTGATAATTGGGTTTGAATGAGTTAAAAACGTAATTATAATAGTTTAGGAAGCATTAACGCAAACTTATGATTTCTGATGGTAGTAACTTCATGATTAAAAGCATTTTCTAAGAGTTTGCGTTATTTACAAGATATTAAAAACAATGGATGTATTAACCGTTTCACCATCCAGCCATTCTAGTGACAAATGCAACCAGCAGGAGGTCTTCAAAAAATTACCCGTAAGGGCTTCCACGCCGAAACGTGAGTCGGAAGTGGGCCTGAATAAGCAGTGACACAGGAACTAAAATGGAAACCCTCACTGCAGGCTCGTGCTCTACTCCCAACTCTTGTTTCAGTGCATAGAAGCCTTTAATTGACAATGCTGTTTATAGTTTAATCCTACTAATACTATTAATGCGAAAGTTTGGCTGGATGTTTGTTACTCAATCACACCAGAATGGCTGAATGGATCTGAATGAACTTTGGCACAGAGATAAACAATAGTCTGGAATAGCAGATATGCGGCCTTTTATCCCAGAAAATCTATAAGTTCTGGAGGGAATGACTATAACCGAATTCCATGCAAATGAAGTCACGGAAAGAAGATAGTATAAGTTATTGGAATGTGACACTCATGGCACATTTAACCTTGTCACTTAACTTGTCCAGACGTGGAGACTATACATCTCCCTTATTAGTTATTTATTATAATTAATTTTTACCCATTAGGATTGTTTGCTGCCTTTTCATGTGTTAGTTTTAGTTAAAACTCTAATGTAAAAGTTGGGAAAAAAAAGACTTACTGCTGAGTGTCTTGCGGCGTTTCTTCTCAGCAGATGTCACCTTTCGAAGCGCCGGTAGCTTCAGACATGTGAAATTGCCCGTGTGGCCTACTTGCAAAATAAATATTTTCATTTTAATTTTTTTAATCAACCTCACCTGTTAGAAATGTAGTCCTGATAGGCTTTGTTGGCATTGACTCTCTTTGTGCCAAACTGCCGTCGAAGCAGCTCGACGTAGCCGTCAGCAAACTCTTTGGAGAACTCGTCAATGTACTTAGAAGCGTTGTCAGCAAACAGCAGTAACTGTCTTTGATGGGATTCTGACATGGTGTGGCATTTGAAACCGTTTTCATCACGACACTGTTTCTGACACATTTGGCAGTACCATCGCAGTTTCTGCAAGCCTTTGGCTTTTATTTTGTTAGCTATGTATTTTGGCGTGCCTTTCTCGGCCTTCCCTCCCATTTTTGATGGGTTTTCGCTGTTTTATGTCGCACGATTCGAAGTGGTCCTTGAAATGTTAAGGAAAGGTTTTTGGCTTGAAAGTTGTATTAATTTAACACTGATTTTATTTAATAGATGTTTAAGCAATTCTAGATTGCATATGTTTAATGTTTTTTGAAACTTATTGCGTAAACAGTAAATAATCTAACTGTATTAGAAACAACATCCCCTGCTGTCACTTTTTTTTGCTGTCAAATGAGTTTTTTTATTTTATTTAAACTTAGGTTTCAACCATACTGCCTAATTTTTGATCAATCAATCAAATAAAAATTAAAAAGGACTTAGTAGCATTAATTAATACAGTGTTTATAAATGTTGTGTACTATCCATCCCTATTTAATTAATAATTATAATTAGCAACCTCGAACAATTGAACGAACGAAACTGTGTCGATACATAATCTAACCTAGTTTTAGTTACAAGTCCCACTAAATACATAAATGTTAAAATCAGGACCAAGTTCAGTACAAAAGACATGCCAAAAGCTTATCACACTAATTTTTATCACGCACTTAAAGCATTCATCCCTTTCGCACCCGCTAATTAGTTAGAAAGTGACAGATGCTTTATGTATGCGATAAAAACTAGTCTGCTAGACACTCAGGATGGTCGTAGAATTTGGCAACTTTCAATAACAGGCTAGTTAGCTATTCGGAAAGTTATTGCTGCAATTCGGGCTATCCCCAAAAATGCTACATCACTTATGGGGACGAAAAGTTTGAATGTGTACTTTTGGGGATAGCCTGAATTGAAGCATAAATTGCCGAAAAACTAGCCCGAGTACAAGCCCCTTTACCCTTAGTAACTACCTATCTACTGTTTATGTTGATAAGAATAAGCCGTTAGTCCTTTGCGCCTGTTCTTATAAATGATTAGATTATCCTCACTTATACTATTAATAATTATAACAGCTTTTGGTAATATTACTATGTACTCTTTGGCAGAAAAAAACAATGTTGACAAAGGCTGTGCCAACGCCAAAGAGACTGAAAATAAAATTCAAAATTTGACAACAGTTAGGTATATCTAAATTATTTTTCAAATCATTTTCTTATTCAAAATGTGCGATGTTAATATGGATTATTATATCCGGGCTCAAAATACTGTAAATGACTTTCTTTCTTCAAAACTAAATTCTTACCAGGTATCAAATGCAATAAGTAGTACCTAGCTGTGGGAATTAAATTGATGATCATGACATAGTATAAAGAGGGGAAGTAGGCTATCTCCGGCCCAATCCGCGATATAATTGCCTACTGTCTCAGGGTTGTCTCTTTTCAATAGGTAATCTGAACAGAGACTGGAATCTGGAAACACACGTTTTCCTGCGATTATCACACATTTTTAAGGGTTCCGTAGCCAAATGGCAAAAAACGGAAACCTTATAGATTCGTCATGTCTGTCTATCTGTCTGTCTGTCCGTCTGTCCGTCTGTCCGTCCGTATGTCACGGCCACTTTTTTTCCGAAACTAAAAGAACTATGCTGTTGAAACTTGGTAAGTAGATGTATTCTGTGAACTGCATTAAGATTTTTACACAAAAATAGAAAAAAAAAACAATAAATTTTTGGAGTTCGCCATACTTAGAACTGAAACGTATTTTTTTTTTCATCAAACCCATACGTGTGGGGTATCTGTGGATAGGTCTTCAAAAATGATATTGAAGTTTCTTATATAATTTTTTTCTAAACTGAATAGCTTGCTGGAGAGACACTTGGTAAAATGTGTGTCCCCCCCCTGTTACTTCTAAAATAGGAGAATGCTAAAAATAAAAAAAAATATATGATGTACATTACCATGTAAACTTCCATCGAAAATTGGTTTGAACGAGATCTAGTAAGTAGTTTTTTTTTAATACGTCATAAATCGTAAACCGCAATTTACCTTTCATTCAATCAACTCTAATATATATATTAAAAAAAACCATTTAATTTGATAAACATAAACCTTATTTAAGCTTGATTATAGATAATGGTACGGAACCCTTCATGGCCAGTTTTTCATTCATTTAGCGGTGCCGAAAAGCCGTGACGCGTGAACCTCGTGTGGTTTTAGCCCCGACTGGCGCACTGAGAAACGGGTCGAGATTTTGTTTAAGTGTGCGTGCGGCGACGCATATATACTTCTGCGCACATATACAAGCCGCTCGCGGTGCGTTTGTATGAAGATAACTTACTTCCCACTTCTTTATACTATGATCATGATATTAGCTTCTGCCATCGGCGAACTGTAATTAATAACCTAACTTTTACTAGGAAATAAAGCTGCCAAACTTGCGCTCGCGGGGTTTTTAGAGCGATGATTGGAGCGTTATATACCTCAATTACATGCAGCCACTGCCACTGCTGCTCGCACTGCCAGAAATAGTTTATACCTCTACACTGAGAAAAATTTTGATGCTATACCTGCATTACCGTAATGTATTCGCAGCCAAGTCCAAATAATGTCGAAGCATCCGAAATAATGTTGATTGTTACGTGGCGTTTGTAGTCCGCAACATTATCTATGTAGCCCGCAACATTATCTACGAGGGGCGGCTGAAAAGTTATCTACCTAACTATGAAACAAAAGACGATCATGGCTAGTTTTTTTTTATTTTTCAATATAGTCTCCTGACAGGGAAATGCACTTATTACATTTAACAATTAAAGACATTAACCCGTTAAAAAAAACTTTAGGTTTATCATCGAAAAAGTCATTAACAGCAGCCTTCATGTCGTTATCGGTTACGAATCTTCGTCCCCTCAGTTCTTTCTTCAAAAGTCTGAACAGGAAGTAGTCGGATGGGGCCAAATCTGGACTATATGGAGGGTGGTTGATTACTTCGTACCCATTTCCATTAATTGCTAGCTTCGTTAAGCGAGCAGTATGCACAGGTGCGTTATCATGCAAAAGCAGAATCTCTTTACTGAGTTTGCCCCTTCTTTTTTCTTTTATGGCTTCTCTGAGCTGGTCAAGTAAATCTGCGTAATATTCAGCATTCATTGTAGTTTTTTTTGGCAAGTAATCTACAAGCAGAATTCCTTCCGCATCCCAAAAAAATGTTGCCATTACTTTGCCTGCTGACGCGCGAACCTTAAATTTCCGAGGAGGCTTTTCATCCTTGAATTTCCATTGTAATGACTCCTGTTTACTTTCGGGATCCCACTGCCGAATCCAAGTCTCATCACAGGTTACTATTCTAGAAATAATTTCCTCCTCTTTTCCACGGCTCATGTCTAAAAATTCCTCGCAACATTGAACACGTCTGTCCTTGTCAAACGGAGTCAACATTCTAGGGACCCAGCGTGCACTAACCTTAGTCATGTGCAAATGATCATGAATTATTTCATTGACCCGTTCTTTACTAATGCCCACATCCCTGGCTACTCCCACTGCTTAATTCGCCGGTCTTCTAAAATAAAATTTCTCACTTTGGCCACATTTTCATCGGTGACAGCGGAAACTGGTCGCCCACTACGAGGATCATCTTCAAGGCTCTCACGGCCAAGCTTAAACTGTTTCGACCAGAACTTTATTGTACATTCAGAAGGGCACGAACCACCAAAAACAGGTAACATACGCAGTCTAATCTGCGAGGGTGTATTTCCTTCTTTAGTGAGAAATTTTATCACTGCACGCTGCTCAATTTTAATCAGATTATTTTTTTCTTGCGACATTTTGAAATCAATCCAGTCCCAAAAAAAGCGGGAAGCAAGAAACAAATGAATGTTGGTGATTTTGAAAAAAGAATAACCAGTGAACACGACCTCATAGTGGCCAGTATTATTTTCGCATAACATATAGGCTATGTAGATAACTTTTCAGCCGCCCCTCGTATGTAGCCGAGTCTCTACTTACGTTAGGTACGTTTTTCTCCAGAATTACGTACGTGGCATTCAGAATTACGTATGTCGGTACAGTAATTTTTTCTCAGTGTATGAAGAGTTGGCAACCCTGGTCCCCACGCAGTTCCAGTGTTTTGGGGCTAACAAAGACCTCAAAAGAAGGATATGCCTATCAGTACAATTTCGTGTAACAAGTATCATAGAAGCTTGTCAAACACCAGCGCCATGGCTTAACCACACCCTATTGCTGATGTCTTAGTTCTTACGACATACGTACATAAGTCTAATATTGCTTGATTCACACGCTATCATATCATTGTGCGCGGTGGGGTGGTGCTGTCTCACAGGTTGTGGAATTGTACTAGATACTTAATTATAATAGTGTCACTTAAACGGGTGTCAAGGACCCTGGTTGCCGTGTGACTGAACGTGAGATGGTGTCAGATTCGCGTTGTGACTTCAAAAGTAAGCATCGCTAGAATTGCTTTGAGCAGTTCCTTACTATATATTTCAATGGGGGCTAACAATTAATCTCTTCGTTGTTGGAGTCTTAATGCGTGTTCATTTCCTCGCCAGTATCCGTCCGCATCTTACGCATGCGGTGACGAAAATCCGCGTTGCTGCCGGATCTGCGCCGGGCGGGAGAACCTCCAGGCATTCTGTGGGTACGAGCGACACCACCAAATCGTGTATCACTGCTTCGGGGTCCTGGTGAGTGCTCAATGGGTTCCAATGAATTGGAATCTGGAAACTGGGCCGTCGCGTCATACCTACCTCTCTCCCATTACGAGTATCCTCGGGCCGGATTATCCGTAAGGCAGTGAAGGCAACTGCCTAGGGGCCCGCGTCGGATAGGAGCCCCGCGCACCATTTGTTTTAATGTTTAGGGTGATGGCATACCTTCGTAATGTAGTACATACGTTTTTTTTAATATATCATTTTAATATTGCAATAAAATGCGTACACAAAATTTCGTGTCTGTGCTGTTGACCGTTGAAGAGTTCCTTTATCTGGAGCTAACCCTGTACGTCGATTTAGGTCATCGTGCGTAGGATGCGTCCCTTTCGCACCCGCATATTAGTAAAAAAGTGACAGATGCTTTATGTGCGCGATAAAATTTAGTGTGCTAAGCCCTCAGAGTGCCTAGCACACTAGTTTTTATCGCGCACATAAAGCATCTGTCACTTTTTTACTAATAAGCAGGTGCGAAAGGGATGAATGCTTTATGTGCGCGATAAAAATTAGTGTGCTAAGCCCTCAGGAGAGGACTTTCCGCTGACACTAAAATTATGACTGATTTAATGCATTCCATTATCTCTAGGTCAAGCCATTGGATAGTATGATCTGCCAGCGGTGCGTGAACCAGCTAAGAGCCGCGGACCGGTTCAAAGCGCTAGTGGACGCTGCCTTTGAGAAGATACCCAGTGAAACTGATAGTGATAATGGTTAATAATAATATCTTGGTTAATATAACACACATTGATATAAAGTCTGTTCGCCGAGAGTTGATAAATGCGGTTATGAGCGAGTTGCCTACAAAACAAGATGCCTAACAAAGCAAGATGCCTAAGTATAATGCCTACAAAGCAAAATGTCTAAGTGGTTGAATGCCGTCTAGGCAAATGGTCTACTTGCTAAAACGACTACCAAGCAAAATGTTCAAGTAGTTTGAATGTCTTGAAGTCAAATTGCCTGGTATTTTTTAAGTATAAAATAAATGGTTTTGAAGATATTTAGGAAAATAGGCGATATTTGACCATTCCCCTCCATTATCTCTGAAACTACTTGGCCTAAAAAATTGAAATAAATACAGAACATAGTTTTTTACCTATAGATTACAGGAAAACCTATAAGAAGTCTATTGTATTCAAAGTAACATAGGAAATTTCATATAATGACGAAACCCTCTCCACGCGAGTTTAACTCGCACTTGTCCAGTTTTTTTAGACATCCTGCTTTTTGGCTATCTTGCTTCTGAGACATCTTGCTCTTTAGACATCCAGCTTGTTAGGCATCTTGCTTTTTAGCCATCTTGCTTCTGACGCATCTTGCTTCTGAGACATCTTGCTTTGTAGGCAACTCGCTCATAACCGGATAAATGTTATGATATCGTTCGAAATAGCGACTGTCGCTTACCTATCGCTAACTGTATGACGGGCGTCGCTTATCGCCCCGCGCAGTGAGTTTTGTGGTACGAGGCACGCAGTTGTTGTCAAGCTCGGCGCCGCACCGGCCGGGCGAACGCCATATATTGCCATTCCGTTCTGGAATACGCTTCGAGTGTGTCGTTTGGGTGTTCGTGTTGTTTTAGACGAAGCAATTGAACGTTTCATAATAAACGTCACTGACTGATTCTTCCTCCGACTCTGAGACTTCATCATGGTCGTCCGGTGATATGCCAGCAATGGGACATAGACAGACTATTTAATAATAATATTCTATGAAACAAAATATACCAAGTTCTTCCCTTAATTTTTTTATTTTCATCGGTAAAAATAATTACCGGACCGCTATTTGTAATGAGTTAAGAAGCCCTGTTTTTTTTTTTTCAACTCTCGGCGAACAGACTTCAGTTTCAGTTCCGAACTGGGAGCCCCTCATATCCTAAAGCCACCGCTTAGCCTAACTTTTACTAGCAAATAAAGCTGCCAGACATGCGCGCGCGCGGGGTTTTTAGAGCGCTGTGATTGGTGCGTTCGAGGTTATGCGCCCGCGCCGGCCGTAGCCCTGACGCTTAGTTTTTTGGGGTTCCGTACCCAAAGGGTAAAACGGTAATCTATTACTAAGACTCCGCTGTGCGTCCGTCAGTCACCAGGCTGTATCTCACGAACCGTATATTGACGCTCAATATCGACTACTGACAATCAATATAATTGTGCAACCAGTGACATTGCACAGTTATATTGTAAGTCAGTACCTAGCGCTAGAAACCTATAAACCAACCACCAACCACCAACCACCAACCACCAACCGTCAATGACCAACTTGCTGAACGAACCAATTTATAAAACTGGCAACATTGATGAGATCCAATTTGTAAAATTGTAGTTTATAGGTTTCTAGCGCTAGGTACTGTACTGGCTTACAATATAACTGTGCAATGTCAATGGTTGCACAATTATATTGATCGTCAGTAGATTATATTCGAGATGAATATCGTCTACTAGCGATCAATACAATTGTGCAACCATCTGCATAGTTATATTATAGGTCAGTACCCAGCCTTTTAGACGGGGCTTTGACTTATAGTTGTTTTTTTTTTCAGCGTCCTCCCGCACCTGCGTACCGCGCAATCAGCCAGAAACAACAATATATCCCACAAACGTCAAGAAAGAATCTCGGATGACGATTAGTCAGAAACCGAAGCGAAAGAAGATGTTAAAAAAGAAAATGATTAAGATACAAACAAAAACAACGCCGATTGCAAAAAAAATGAATATCGCTTGTAGCGTTTGTAAACAGAGGTGACCATAACAAACGCCTCATTTACATGCAGCCGAAGTGGGCAGGGAAGTGGGCAACGCAGGTATATAAAGTGGCTGCATGTAAATGAGGCAAAATAAAAATGTCTGGGACACAATAATAATGGATATAATAACGTCTTCTCGTCCAAAATACCTCAGTGCCTTAAGACGAAAGTCTTCGAAGTATTTATTTCAACTTAAGATACTTTCTATAGCAAACACACTTTCGAAACGGCCCCAGTATACCAACATAATTACATTTACAGGCATCCAGTGATGGTGTCCGTAGCCAGCCAATCCGAAGACTTCATTTGCGCGCGCTGTAAAATTAGAAACAAAAGCGCCATGCTCAGAAAAAGCTTTCTGCCGGCCACTGGCATGCTGAACTGCCGGGGGGATGGAGACCAGGGTGATAGGAGGGAACACAGGTAAATGAAAAGAAACAAAGTAGGAATAGACCACGACTCACTTATAGACAACGCACAGCCTAAACGGGTGGTCCTAGAGTTTCGAAATTTGGAGGAGATATTCCTTGCGTAGCCTAGAGGTGCACTAAGGAGGGATTTTTTGAAATTTTGAAATAACGTTTGTATGGAAAATAACGCGGGCGAAGCTGTGGCGGGTCCACTAGTCACCATTAAAAGTAACTATAGGTATAAGTCATTGATTTATTATTATAATGGATACATTAAATTAAAATGTTTAATATTGCTAAGCTGCAGGGGTGTAAGGCGTTTAGCGGGGGAGGAATTAGAGCCGAATCTCACCCAATCTCACGTGGGTCAGAGGGGGGGGTCTCGGAAAACATAATGAAATATTTTTCCCGCAAGAAACAGTGTAAAATTGCGAATTAAGTGGGTTAAATTAAGTAAAACATATTACTCTAAAATATGGATGAAACCTACACAATAATATATATCACGGTTATGCGAACGCCACAAAGTAGCACAGTACAGATATAGTTTCCATTATATGTTTCCATAGGTAAAACTCGGATCTCAATCAGAAGACGATGGGACCCGAAGTGGCAATTAATTATTGTATTAAATTAGTGACATGTTTATATTTGTTAATATGAAACTTTATTATTTAGTGTCAAATGTCTGAAATGGGCCTGGCCCCCAATTCTCGATGCATTCGAGATAATGTCGATTGCGAGATTAAACGTCAGATTCATACAGTTGTGTCAAATGACTGTATGCACTGACGTTTAATTTCGATTGCGCGATTATCTCAAATGCACCGAGAAATGGGGTCCTGCTGAAGCTAATTGAGAGAGCACGATAAATTCGAACTTTTCCGATAAAACACGATGGAAACTAATTATGCACTACATCTGTGGCCCCTCAATTGCAAATCACCTAAATCACCTTACGTTATGAACCTTTTGAACGCCACAGTCGGCTGTAGCCGACAGCAGATTTCAGTGCCCCTGACGCCAAGGCATGTTTTCCGTACATTTCTCGGCTACAGCCGTCACTCAGCGTCTGTGGCATGCTTTTTCGAATTCAGCCGTAGCTGGTGTGGTTAAAATAAGTTTTTTTTTTCAGACGCTCCACAGGCAGCTCACTAAAGTCTAAGAAAAGAAAATGCGAGAGCGTATTAAAATATCATTGTCAGCCGCGCAAATATCAATGCAGCCAATGTGTAAAACATTTCATACTTCCTCAACGGTTGGCAGAACACATCAATAGCGCTCACGGTGACAGCTTGGACTCCTCTTGCATTGTCTGTGGTAGGAATTTAAAAACTCGTTCTAACCTAAAAAAACATCTGAAGACGCATACGGGGGACCTCCATCAGTGCTATGTTTGCTTGAAGATTTTTAAAAGCAAGGCTTTTTTGCAAACGCATTTGATTACGCATAAAAAACAGCAGTGCAAAGATAAATGTAGCGAAGGCCTTAAATATATATGGAATTGATTCTAGTAAAATATAGCGCGTGTGATTGTATATATAACTTTGTACTGCTGTTACTTTTTAATACTGAGTGTAAGTCCGTTTTGTTTTTATGTTATTTTTAGGTTTATTAAAGGAGATACGATTTACATAATTTATAGTTTTCTTTTTTTGATACCTTTCGATGAATTATAACGTATAGTATCCGCCATTTTGTATGTTTGACATTGTCAATGTCAGTCATTGTTGAGGTCCGTCTGTCCAAACGAGCTAGACAGACACAGATCATACAAACATACATACATTGTATAGAAGCGATACAATATACGCCTTTGCATGGGTATCACGTCAAAAGAAACAAAATACTCATATTCATATTTTATTATTATGTAATTTATTTTGGGTTAAGGCGATGACAAGACAGACCTAAGTTGGCTTTACTTAAACAGTTTTTTTAACATAAACTATTTGATTTGGCAAAGCGAAAAAAATATATATTCATATTATTAATATTATTGAAAACCTACTTATTTCAAAAACATGCTTTAACGAAGTTTATACAATAGAAAAGTCGTGAAGTTACGTCTGAAATCCTCTTTAAACAGTTCTATGTCTTAATTTTTTTAACTTACGGATCCGTAATTAATAACACTATTACATCACGCCCATACTAAAAACTCGACTAATTTATATTATATGTTTAGTGTGTTTACTCATATAATTCATCCGTTTTTGATTTTCGCCATACAAATAACAGCACAGTGCTTCTCGTTCACTCCGGTGCAAACAGACAGTGACCGATCGCTCAAGGTCATTGGCTCTTGTCAGCGTCTTAAGGGTTAAGCAAACTTGGAGCAATGTTTCCTGAGCGGTGGCGGAGCGAGGCGGAGCGAAGCTATGTAGCTCTTGTTGTTGGATAACTCTTTGCGCAGACGTGCGATGTCCATCTCAGCTTGTCTTTTTCGCTGAAATAAAAAAGCAGTACAGTATGATTAAAATCAGTTAACGATTCGACTTTTCTCGGCTATTATCGGCTAAAGCCGGAGACGAATATTATACAAGATACATTGCTGCGATTTCTTTTAGGTAGCATTCAACTTAAAGTATCGTGAACGCAATGTATATCACCTGCCATGATGACATTACTTACCAGTAGACCTAAGAAGTTTACAGAAGCGATATGGACATGCATTATTTATTGATGTATATAAATGTACCTATAATATATCAAAAATATATGATTCTTTATTAATCAATAGTTACTGTGTTACGTAAGGTAACAGTACGATATTTGTCATCCGTGTCAAAAATAGTCACTAATTATTTTTCTTATTTCAATATAAAAATTGTGTTACTTTAGAGCTATTAGGAGGTTTTGTTGCTCATATCCTTCTGTTGTATTGTGTTTAATAAGATAACGGGTAATATATTTAAAGGTCATATCTGTAATTTGATATACTCTATGTGAAAAACGAGGGATACCGCAATAACCGAGGATGACCGAATGGTGAACTTATTTTAATAGTACTGTACAGATGTAGTGCATAATTAGTTTCCATCGTATTTTTTCGGAACAGTTCGTATTTATCGTGCTCTCTCAATTAGCTTCAGCAGGCCCCCAATTCTCGGTGCATTCGAGATAATCTCACAATCGAGATTAAACGTCAGTGCATACAGTCATTTGACACAACTGTATGTATCTGACGTTTAATATCGCAATCGACATTATCTCGAATGAATCGAGAATTGCGGGGCAGTACCCATCATACCATGCTGTCATTTTTCATTTTGACATTTGACACTAAATAATAAAGATTCATATTAACGAATATACCTAAACATGTCACTCATTTAATATAATAATTAATTGACACTTCGGGTCCCGTCGTAATCCGATTGAGATCCGAGTTTTACCGATGGAAACATCACTATATCTGTATTCTTTCAAAATCGATTCCATGTAGCCGCGGTTATTAACCTTTGGAACGCCATGGCTAATGGCAAAAAAGCGTGCCACGAGTGCTCGACGACGGCTGTAGCCGACGCAAATGTATGGAAAACGGCATATCGTGGCGTCAGGGGCACAGAAAACTGCCGACGGCCACAGCCGACTGTGGCGGTCAAAGGGTTATATAATAAAAGCCTTGGGTCCGTCTATGGATCTTACTTTCATCTCATTAGCGAGCCGGATCTCGACCTGCGCGACTCTCTGTCTCAGTTCTGCGATGTCACGCATCAGACGGGCCGCCGCGAGCTTGCTGTCAGCCTGCAACGAATTCAGTCAGTTTAAACCCCTCAATATGAGCTCTGTATTAGAATGACAAACAAACAGACACAATGTTCAAACTGTAAAGCGAATTCTTGTTTCTAGGGCATATTACACAGTAAAAGACTACGTCGTGGACAGGGGCGTTTGGCTTCAATCCTGACCTGCAGCGATCCCTGGGTCTCGACGAGCGTACCTGCTGTGGTATATACTTAGATTTGTATAAAACTGTAAACATCATTGTTCACTTATATGTGTACTGTTTTGAAAAAATTATACCTCATCGAGTTTCTTGCCGGCTCTTGTCAGTGGGATGTTTTTTCCGAACCGGTGCTAGATTCATTCCTTGACTTTCATAACAGCTTGTAAAAGCCTAAATTGAATAAAGAAAGTTTGACTTTGACTTGAACACGGAAAGGAAGCCGTCCTTTAACGCTTCAATAAGCCTCGTATTATGATGCAAACAGCTGGGCACCGATCACCAAATAGTTAACTTCGTTAATCGTTAATCCGTTACTAAAAAAGTTAACTTCGTTAAACGTTAAATACTTAATTATTTAATGATCAAATTCAAATCAAAATCTATCTGACATAAGCCGCGCACTGTACTTTTGGCAAATAGTAGGTAAGTACTTAATTAACGTTTAATGGACTTTTAATTGTTTTAACGGAAGTTAACGAGTCCTTTAACTATTTTTAAAGTTAACTTAAAAGTGACTCCATTACTCTAAATGTTAACTTCGTTAATTAACAATTACCGAGTTAACGGTCTTGTGGCCAGCTATGTATTTTAATATTTAATCATTACAATGTTATATGGTAACACTCACTGATCTGGAAGGGGCATTCCTGGCCACATTCCTGGAGACCACGTTGGGCAGTTCCGTCACTGAGCACTGAGTGAACAGGTTGTCAGGAACTTTAGTGTTAGTGACGCCTTGGATCGCCTGGACACAATGGAGCAGAAATTGATTATAATGGAGAAATACGTAAATAACGCATGAAGCGCCTGACGAAGATGCAATAGCAACGTGCCTCGCCCGTCAGTCGATGCAACCGTTAAAAGCGCAGGAGCTTTATTGTAGAATTGTGCATGTTATTCCGTTATTTTGAAACTACTGATTTTTGATTACTATGATCCCCCGCGCTTTGGGGTATCATATCTATGGGACGCTTTGCTGGTATTGAAGATTTTTAATACTTTATTTTGAGCTAGAAGTCTCTGACAGGCGGACGGACGTCATAGGCCCGAGATAGGGACCCACTTATCCCTTGAAAAATACAAGTATATATACGAGTATTTGGCTCTGGCGGGACCGAGATACAGGTTATCCTGGTTTGGGCCGTTGACTGTCACGTTTATTTTTATTCATGTTGTCATTCTGGCCATCAGAAAAGTCAAGAAAAATCCTGTATCAGCGAAAATTCATAAAAGCTCAGAGTCAAGAATACTGATTCTATTAGGAAAAAAATAATCCCGAGTCAGTTTTGTTACTTTGCATAATAATATATTCATGTACAGAGGTAACGAAACTGACCATGAACATTACTGTTAAAAATTTAGCATGCTTGTTTCTCCTATAACAAACAGATTCTGAGTATTTAAACCCAAAATAAAATTGTTTTTACCTACTGTTTTATTTTGTAATCAACGCCATCTATGTGTATACCTGCGCAACAGCAGTCCTCGCGTGTTGCACGTGGTGCGACTCCTCTTTTAACAGATGGCGCTTCACATGCTCAATCTCCGACGTCAGGCCTTGTTTCTCTTTCTCCAACCTTTGGTTTGCCTGTTTTAGCGCCTAAAAGTAATGAAAATACCATGGCAATACTTAAATTGTTTCTTATTTTATTTGAATCAACCTACTACCAACTCAGTTTTAAGATAATATGCTAAGAAAATTGTTTGTTCATAGTACCATGGACCAATAATACAAATGGACTGTCAACCTCTATACATTTGAGCGTACGCCGGAAAAGCTAGCTTCCCAGGCTAATACTAGATGGCGATACAAAAAAATGTATTGGATCGTAGTTCGGAAGCTTGTCACTAGATGACGCTACTAGAGTTAGCCCGGGAGATATTCAATCAAATTAAATTAAAATAAATCATTTTTGTTTTCAAACTGTCGTTGATACGGCTTTTTTCACATTTTCTGTAAAAACTAGCAGTTGTTCGGAAGAAAATATAGTTGTTTGAACGAATTACGGCCTAAATTTAAGAATTCGTCAATAGACGGCGGATCAAAGTTCCAATGTACGCTCAAATGTATGCAGGTTGACAGTCTTCTTGTATTATTGGTCCATGATAGTACGATACAACCTTGTAACACCGCTGTCCTTCCATAAACCACCGTTATATCTTAAGAGGACTGTGAACCACCAGCCAAAAACAACTTTTCATACAAAAGGCGATAAAAATTTCCACCATTTGACCTTATTTGAAATATAAAGATTTAAACTTCTATACCTTCATCTTCTCCTTCTTTTCTAGGTGACATTCTTCTGTGCGCCTCTTTAGCTTCCTTCTCAGTTCTTCTAGAAGGTTCGAGAGATTCACCCGGTTTGCCTCTAGGTCCGCCCGTTGCTGTACGATCTGGTTGATTTGGGTCAATAATTTGATTCCTGTTGGGGTATAAAAAGCGATATAGTCAGATTCCCCATCTGAAGATAAAACTCTAAACTCTTTATTTTTTAGAGTTTACTCCTTAAGAATCGATTTTCATATATAAGCCCGGATATGAAAAATTATGGGGAGTAAAATCAAACTACGATGTCACACTGTCACACGGTACGGAGTCACACGATGTTAGCCGAAGATGCGTCGGTCCCTTCGCATTGCATACAGATATAGTGAATATGTTTCCATCGGTAAAACTCGGATCTCAGTCGGAAGACGACGGGACCCGAAGTGCCAATTAATTATTGTATTCAATGAGTCACATGTTTATAGTCATTAATATGAAACTTTATTATTTACCGTCAAATGTGAAAACGAAAAATGACAGCATGGTATGATGGGTACTGGTTTATTTTATAATCTTTCGTAAGGAGTAAACTTCTGTCGTGCGTCGGAGCTGACACACACACTTTTTTTTTAAATTTCAATTGACTGACAAACCGGCAGACGGCCCACCTGATGGAAAGTGGTCACCGCCGCCCATGGACATCTGCAACACCAGAGGCGCTGCCAATGCGTTGCCAGTCTAGGGAGGATGGGGAAGGGATGGGATGGGGACGAGGGAATAGGCCTCCGGATCTCGTCACTCACCGTACGAAACGCAAGCAAAAATACTCTAAAGGCTAGATTAAAACGATGTGAACTCACGTTGCTCGTTGTGTCTGAAACGGAGCGCGGCCGGCTGGTAGCCAGTAGGGTACTCCGGGCTCGGTGGGTCCTGCTGGTAGTTCGGGACGATCAGGGGACTGGAGTCCGAAGAGTCCTGTGTACAGAGAACTTGGTCATAGTATAAAGAAGGGAAGTAGACTATCTCCGGCCCAATCCGCGATATACCTAATTGCCTACTGTCACAGGGTTGTTCCTGTTCAATAGATAATCTGAACAGAGACAATTCTGGAATCGATAATTTATTAAGACACCCAAACACACAGCAATACGTTCTCCTGCGATTATCACATTTTTTTCATTCATTTGGCGGCGCCGAAAAGCCGTGACGCACGAACCTCGTGCGGTGTTAGCCCCGCCTGGCGCACTGAGAAACGGGTCAAGATTTTGTTTAAGTGTGCGTGCGGCGCGTAGATACTATGGCGTACACATACAAGCCGCGCGCGGTACGTTTGTATGAGGATAACTTACTTCCCTCTTTATACTATGACTTGGTTGCCTTTAAATTATTTTGGTACTAGCTTTTAACTAATTCTGCGCGGAAATGTATCTCTAAAATAATCATTATAATAAAATAAAAAAATACCGACTTCAAATAGCCTGCGGTGACACTTTTCTTTTATTGTTTTGTTTTTTATTATATATTTTTACAGTGTGTTTTAATAGTAAAACCCAAAATAATCATGAATCTTTGATTTTACAATCGAAAGGTAGCAGTCACATATTCTTACCAAATCTGAAGTAAATAAACACCCTAGAGTATACGAAAGAGCACGTTTTATGCGACGGAGAGAGAAGGCATGATTAGGCATATTTTTGTACCTAAATCACTAATTTTGTTCGACAATGCTTCTTCTGTGTGTTACCTACATTTAGTCAGTTACGAGAGGGACGCCGCAATACATTGGAATGTGATTGAGATATTTCCATACGTATCTAACGTATTGCGGCGTCCCTCTCGTAAGTGACTTTTAGGAAGGTGTAATAAGCCCTTTAGTACTATTATCTATTCTGTGCTAGGACTTACTAAGGACTTGTACTTCGGAATATCGTCGCTGGTGAAACGCACTGAGTGGTGGCGGAACTTGTGCTGCAGAGGGTTAAGCATTTTCAGCGCCATCTTTAATTGAGGTCCTGGAACTGCTTACTAGTAGGAATAGGGTCAGATGGTTATGTTGGTATAATAACGACTACTTTGGAAAACGACCAAATCATCATAATGGTCCAGATCTCAGAAGGACCATCTCCGTAGAAAGCCTGTATCTCCGAATGACTTGGTAGCAAAACGACTGGTTCTCGAAAAGATCAAATAGTTAATAGAGCATATCTCAAAAAGACCAGGTAGCAAATGTTGGTATAATCAGAGTTAGTTTCTGCGTAACATTTTAACATCAAAATGTCATACGTACTAGCTTTTACCCACGCCTACGCATAGATGTGTACAGAACAAAAGATTCCTATGAAATTGCACAGAAACAAATTCAGTAAGTTAATTTGCTACCTGGTCTTTTTGAGATGTGGTCAATTAAAGATGTGGTCTTTTCGAGAACCAGTCGTTTTGCTACCAAGTCATTCGGAGATACAGGCTTTCTACGGAGATGGTCCTTCTGAGTTCTGGACCTTATGATGATTTGGTCGTTTTGACAATGTAGTCGTTATGATACCAACCCAGTTACATGGGCGTAGCGAGGTATAGGCAGGGGGTCAGCTGCCCCCCCTAGAAGATGGAGTTGATCACTGTTTTTAACGTTACCTGTCCAATTGCTTGGTGCAGCATGTACAGGTATATTTTTGGTTGAAACACGTATTTTTTGTTTTATAAAATTAATCAAAATTGACAAAGATAACACGCATCAAAGTTCGGGAGGACTTATGACGTCACTTCCATGTAAAAAGTGTTGGTACCTAAGCGTGACGTCACGCGGAACTTCAACGCACTATATCTTTGTTATTTTTTGTTTAATTGACAAAAGAAAAAATGTGTTCAATATTTTTTGGTAATGTAAATGACGAACTAATTAGAATTTTTCAGTCCACACGCCGATTCGGACAGTGTGAGCTAGGCCTTATAGTTAGTAATAAATGTACTATAGACTCGAAGCTATTTATCACCAAATTATCTAATTATCTCGTTGGGACTCACCGCCGCTTCCTGTAGAGGTCGCCTCGGTCTGATATAGTTACTCGTAAACCAGCTACCATGCAAATATACCTACAGGGTGTTCTAGAAGTAATCATGTGACAATAAAGAAATATGACTTCAAAAACTAAAACCCAAAGCCGACTAGCACCAATTTTTTTTTTTTGTGATTTTGTTGAAATCAATGAATCGGCAATATAAGAGATGTTCAATATTTCGGCTACTGAAAAACGCGCGGCAGTTTTTAAATAATAATTTGTGACCGTGGAGACTGTCTACATCTTCATTTAAGTGGCTTAAATTAATCAATTTATATATTTCTTTGCTAAAAATATTATTTTTATTATTATAACCCTTAGAGGCTTTATACATCTGTAAGTCACTTAACTTGTCCAGACGCGGAGACTATACATCTCCTTTATTAGTTATTTATTAGAATTAATTTGTACACATTCGGTTTGTTTGTTGCACTTTTTATGTGTTCGCTTTAGCTTTAGTTAACTCTAATGTTAAAGTTGCAAAAGACTTACTGCTGAGTTTCTTGCGGCGTTTCTTCTCAGCAGACGTCACCTTTCGATGCGCTGGTAGATTCAGACTTGTGAAAGAGCCCATGGCCCTTCTTGCTACATTATATTTTCGTTTTCATTTACAAATTATTATGGTTTTGATTTAATAAAGTAATAAAATACGAGAAGAAAAAGCAGCATTGATAATAATAATATGAATCCTCATATACGTATAGGACGCGATGCCAAAATAAAAAGTAAAAAAAATCAATATCGTTCTTGTTTTTCACTATATCACCTTTCTTTAGCGACTCTTGTCCGAATTCAGAAACGCCACTTACGCATTGGTTAGATATTAAGTATTTAAATGTCCCTCAACTAGTTGTCAACCTATACAGAAACGTCACTGACACATCACTTTAAGTGGCCTCTGAAGTGAAGCTCAATTTGAGTGGCCTTTCTGAATTCGGCTATATGTCACTAGTCAAATTAAAACTTTCGTGAGACATCATGAATACTTGAAAAACACACGGCTTTACTCACGATTTATTGTCAGAAATAGTCTCTTCAGGGTCCGAGTGCGGTCCCGGTCAGAGCAACCCGCGCACCGCCCTCCACGCAGCGCGCTGCGCCCGTGCAGAGGGTGCGGGCGCGGGGGCGGCGCAGGCGCTGCTGACGTGCCCGGCTGCGGCTGGTCGTCGGTGGTGAACGGCGGCAATATAATAGATTTTTATGTCACTTGTAACATTTAGCACCAGCCTGTATATAATGGCTCAAACGAACTCGTACTTGGTACGGACGTAACGTGTATCGTAAAAAATAAAATCATAACTGCTTTGCCAATAATCTGCGATTTGAGATGGCGGAGTGCCAGACGGAACCAAGCATTATAGTTGAGGAATTAATTATATAATTTGGAGTTTGAAATAACTTTCGTCTCTTTTTACATATTGTTATCAAATTCGTAATTTTATATTAAAGGATATATAGCATAAAAAAATTGAATACATTTTAATTAATCAACGGGCCAAACAGCTATAATCATTTATGCCTACATAGGTAAAAGCGAGACAGCGCACAGGCCCCTAATTCTCAGTTCACTCGAGATAATCTCACAATCGAGATTACACGTCAGTGCATACAGTCGTTTGACACAACTGTGTGAATCTGACGTTTAATCTCGCAATTGACATTATCTCGAATGCAGCGAGAATTGGGGGCCAGGTCCTTAGTATTGCATAATACCGTCCCAGCTTTGACAGCGGTTTGGCAAAACTTAAGTTATTATCTTTTGTCACGCGACGGGGCACGCGCGGTACACAACGAAGCTATCGTATTTTTTTTTAAATTACTTGCCATTGTTAGGTTGGAATTACCAAAAGCCGTGGATTTGATTCCCGTGAGAGTATTACCATTATCATTGTAACACCTTATATTTAAACTTGTTAGTTAATTAGTATGTTAGGTTCAAATCTTAGAATTTTTTTTAACCGGTTACGTCACACTAATTTCGTTTTTTTTACCCCTCTCCCGTCCTTGTCACATTTGTGAGCCCCCCCCCCCCCCATATTATTAAAGTAAAATATCGTAATCGGGGTAAAAGATTTTTAGACAATCGCACAGATACATACAAATAAATCAACGGGCTCTCACTGACTTACATCTGTGGTAAGTTAAAATTTTAGTCAATAACTGGCAACACTGCAATCCAGATGGCATCCCGGCCTATAATCTTCATACATATAGATGCTGGCATTAGTGTCTATGATTGTAGACGATACAAGAATGGATAGTGACTTTTACCCTGCTCTCTTCACCCCTGCCAGCTGTCACTGTGTACTCATCGACGACATTTTAAATATTTTTTAACTTGATTTTGACAGTTCTTGTTTCGCGCCGCCTCCGTTTCATTAGGTTAGGTACCCATCATTACCACGGCCTATAATCTTCATACATATAGATGCTGGCATTAGTGTCTATGATTGTAGACGATACAAGAATGGATAGTGACTTTTACCCTGCTCTCTTCACCCCTGCCAGCTGTCACTGTGTACTCATCGACGACATTTTAAATATTTTTTAACTTGATTTTGACAGTTCTTGTTTCGCGCCGCCTCCGTTTCATTAGGTTAGGTACCCATCATTACTGTTTCATCCTTGATCGAGTGAAGTATCGTTGATTTCATTCCGTGCTTATCCTCTCAGAGTTAAAACAGTAATATTTCGTCCGTGGTTATATTATTTAACCAAAATGTCCTATAAGTGTTGTGTGGACAAGTGTGCGAATAAACGACAGGACGTTAAAATGCATCAGTTTCCCGCATCGGAGATAGGACTCCACAAGTGGTTAAAGTGTATTAATAGCGATCGGCTTCGCAGTTTAAGCCTCCAAAATCTTCGTAAAGTGTTTGTTTGTCACGTCCACTTTGAACAAAGATTCGTTACGGAGAAATCTCGACTTCGCCTCGGCGCGTATCTCACTTTATTCTCTGAAGAAGAGCTTAAAAGTGGTGTACCAAGTTTAACAGATGAAAACAAGCTCACTGGTATGTACATTAATTTTTATATTAAATATATTTCTGTATTTGCTAGTTCATTACAATCCAATTTATAAATGGCGCACCAAAAATACCACGCCGAATGTAACTTTCAGCTTGTAGAATTTCCTATAACGGATAGGCCTTTCTTTTTAGTAATTTTATTATATTGTTTTAGTTTTAGGGTTTTTGGATGTACAGTAGAGTTTTCCTACATACAGTACTGAAGGTAAAACTTGCAATGTAAACTAAGACATTGATATTCCTTTAGTTTTTAAAACTGGTATTTTTATTTTTGGCTAACAATAACAGTTTATCAAGTAAAATAATTTTCTTTTAGTGCATGTGGTATTTTTTACGTACACCTGATACCAACTGGTATTTAGTTTGTATATGGTGTTTCAACACCTACATATGGTTATTTTCAAGGACGTATAGACTGTTTGTAATAAAGAAGGCTAAGTAAATGAATTTGAAAAGGGATAGGTAAATTGAGTATGAACTTTTTTTAACAAGCCCGGTTAGCTGTTTCTGAGCTTGCAAGGGGACATCTAACTTCCATTAAAAATTACTTATAGCAATCAAGCAGATCTTTACATATGTATAGAAAGTTTTTCACCTACATACAAACTTGATACCTTGTACATGTTATCAAAATCATGTTTATGATAGCTTATCCAGGGCAACACATACAAGTGAGACCAAAGCCCCCAGGGCTTGTTTTATTAAGTTACAAGTTACAATTTTACTGGTAAAAACTGGCAGCACCGAAGACAAATCCCATGCATTTGATCTGGAGTAGTGGACCTTTTGCCTAAGTGCGGTTTGACCTTTAATTGTAACTTGTAATCAGGGCACAGCATATCCTTGTACCAAGCAAACTCGTTCCAATGTTGCATTTTTTCTCTATTTGCTTAATTAATAATAATTATTATACTTTTCAGAAAATGTGATACTTGATCACTGCTATGGTAAACGCTTCCGGCATGACGATCTTAACTACTGCAAGCCAGACCCCTCAAGCAATGTGTTATTGGGAGCTGCAGGTACTTTTTATTAACTTGTTAGAAGATTCATAAATAAATGGAATTTTCTTTTGAATGAATTTCATACTTTAAACTAAACTTAAATTATATTTTTAATTATTTCAGGTCCATCACACGAGCGACCACGGCTACTCATGGAAATCCAAAATATACCACAACTTGCTTTCTCAGGTAATTGAAACGTTAGTTATTTGTGTTTAATTTTTATCTGAAATTAATTTAACTTTGGTACTATTTAAAAATATGTAGCATTGTGTTCTTTGTGTTTGTCTACAATATGATTAATTATTATAGAAAGTATTGAGTAAGGTGTTATAATCCCCGCTTCATAAGTTGAAACAAAATGGCGGCCATCCGCGCAGGTACAATTATGGTTACGCGCGGCCCGTCGCGTCGCACCTCATACCACACTTCGATTGACACCCGAAAATGTGTTCTACGAATTCATAGTTATAATTCAAGTTACGTGCCGCGAAAAAAATAACCATAGTTGTACTTGCGCGGACGACCGCCGCCCCAGTTCAACCTATGTGCCGTGGATTATACTGTTATATTTCCCAAGTTAATCATAAATATATTTTAATTCAGGTTCGTCACTTGAACTACCGTCAAATCTGGGCAAAACGCAAAACCTCCCACAACAGGAAGTAACAGGTAATTGAACAGATTATTTTATTCTTACATACATACATAGCATCACGCCCGAAATCCCTAATGGGGTGGGCAGAGCCACAAGACTACTTGTGGTCACATTCGATTAATTAGTCCTAAGATGGTGTGATGAAAAGAATTTATTCTTAAGGTTTCATAATCAAAGGTCCCTTCTTCAATGGGCCCTTCTTACATTGTCTAAGTAGTCTGCCCGTCCATCCGTCCAAGGTGTCTATCTCAAAAACAGTAAGGGTAGCTTCTATAGATTGTGCACAGTTATGCTATGTTTTTTTATCAAAATTAAAAATCTTGGATGCTCTCACATATGGAACGGATAACCAGAAAATTAGCGGATTTAGACCATTTTTGTCTTTCTGTATTTAAGAAATGGTTTGTTTTAATTTTGAAATGTAGGTATACTATCATTACACTTATTATAATGCTAAAAGAATTATGTTAATATATGTTGGTATCGCTCAAAACTTTGCAATGACAAGGTTCTAAGTCGCGTGGGCAACTGGCAGGCTGCATTCAGACAGACACTGTTTATAAACCAGCCCGCGAAAAAAATCGGTTCAGTTACTTTCTGCGCTGCCACCGACTGTATAACCGAGGCATAGTAGCCGGCTGACCTAAACAAATATAAACATAAACAGTGTTTTAAAAGGTTGCCCATGCCTATTCGATCCATGAACAACTTTACCATTACTTAAAATCTAAGTATTGGTAATCTTGTTTATGGATCTACTGCACAGGATGCGCCAACATTCTAGAACACTTTAAAATTTGTTCCACAACTTGTTTTGAATTTTATTTAACCTAGAAGTTTGGCGCGACGATATTGAATGTAATAAATTAAAAGAATACGTTTTATTAGGTTCCATAGTCAAATGGCATAAATTGAACCCTTATAGATTCATCATGTCCGTCTGTCTGTCTGTCCGTACGTGACAGCCATTTTACTCGGATACTATTGGAGCTACCAAGTTGAAATTTAACTCGTATATCTATGTTTACCGCTTTATTAACATATTATATAGTGAAAATATGAAAAAAGAAAATGTTTTTAGGTGTGGCACTCCATACATATAATTGTAGAGAGTGACACAAAATAACTCTTACGGATATTATCAAAGGGGGTATCCACAAAAATTACATGAAGGTTTCTTATTATGTTTTTGATTTGGTGAATATATGTCGAGATATGAGCTCCTAAAGTTGTCAATAAGATATCCCTTACTCTAACTTTCCAACTGTGATAAGTTAATAAACTCTGAAGAAAAAAGTTACTTCTAACAGGTAATAAATTTAATACTATCAACGAAAATTGGGTTGAACGCGTACGTGAACACGCTTCTGTGATAAAAAAAGCTAGTACATGTTGGTCTGTTTCTATACAAACTCTACGAGTCAAAGGGTTTGTTGCATGTTAGGTTAAAAGGTGAAATACTAAGTATAAAATCCTACATGCTAGGGAGCCCTGTTCTATGCATGGTCAGACACGCACTTGGCCAGATTTTATAAAAAAAGTATTTAAAGCAAGACTTTTTTGTGTTGACTTTTTTAAGTAAAAATTGTATACATTTTGTACTTCACTCACTGGATAAGTTAAAAAGGCTTGTAGTATAATATGTGCTCACTTATTTTATTTCAGGCCAAGGACCAGTGACTGATAGGTCGGCTGTTTTAAACATTCAAGCTGTATCTCCTCCACCACATGGATCTCTACCAGGTATTTTTATCATCATTCGAAAGGCTTTCAACATTTACAGCTAACAATTAAGTAATTTTTAATTTAATATACTAGGCTTTACCATTAGAATAAATACTAATAGAAGGGCACCACGCGTGGAAATGAGCACTACACGGACAGTTTAGCAGAGTGAGTGCGCGCGAGTGGCCACTGAAAGTAAACGTGCGACAATGAGTCCAAATCGAAAGTGTCCCATAAATTTAAAACTTCCTAAACTTAAAATAAGAAACGTCAAATTCTAAATTTATGTTTCTAGCTTCAGTAGGTAGTTTCGGCTAGGCGATGGTCGTGATATATACTTTTCATTCTGCTCGTGGAATCATAATAATGGCATCTCGAAGCGTTACGATATTAATACTCATTTATTAAAAATATAGGTCGGTACCTACTGCAAATTTCAAGTTGAATTCGATATTATAGCATAGCGTCGTAAAAACACCATACAAAAATCTAAATTATAAAAACCCTAATTTACGTGTTAAAACAGCTTGAAAATTATTTGAGTCTAACCCTTTGCTACATTTCAGAAATTGCCGCCGAAACCGTCAACAAAACTACAAAGCGCCGAACACGTTTGATTCCAAGAGTAGGAGATTTATCACCGATCTGTCAGAAGATTTATAGAGAGTTTTCTCGGTCCAAAAAGCAGCTGGACTTCAGTAGAAGAGCTAAAAGAGCTACACAATTTTCCAAGACTCAAACTTTTGATAAATTGACATCGAAAATAAATCCGATCGCCAGGAAACTAATTTGGATGCAAATTTGCCAGAGTTCAAAAAAACTCAAAGGCAGACGGTTTACGGATGAGGAAAAAATGATTTCATTGGCCATAATGAAACAAAGCCCCAAGGCCTATAAATTTCTACAAAAGATTTTTATTCTGCCATCCAGGAATACATTGACGAAAATGATATCGTCGTTGAACCTGCAACCTGGGGTTAATAAACAAGTTTTTGATGCTATCAAGGAAGAGGTAAGTACCTACAGTTTTACATTTGTTTATGATGGTGTTTATGTCATCCATTTCAATGTTAGAAATGCAAAAGTTAATCAATCCATCTTCTTGGTTACCTTGGCTAAATTTTCGTATCAATTTTGCTGTTTATAATAAGGGAAAGGCAACCAGACATCTATGGAAGAGCATGTGGCAATTCTATCGATAAACGGTTTGTACGCGGAAGTAGTCGGGCAGGGCAAAATCGGGTTTAAGTACTATAAATAACATTGGATTTTTGTAACTGTTGATGCATAGACATCATACCAATGCCAAGTATTTCTTAGTCATTTAGTTAAATTAATTTGTTTTTATTTCAGGTCGGGACTTGGAGCGAAAACAAAAAGTACTGCTCCTTGATATTTGACGAAGTGTCACTAGAACCCGCGTTGGAGTATGACAAAATTAAGGACAACCTTAATGGTTTTGTCCACTTGAACAAAAGAACAAATCAATTTGCCGACCACGCTTTGGCGTTCATGATCAGAGGCGCCATCCATAAATGGCAACAGCCTATTGTCTTTTATTTTTGCGAAGGTGCCACTAAAAAGGACGATATGAAAGTGATTTTAAAAGAAATCGTTAATATCATCATTGACACGGGTCTTTTACCCATTGCTTTAATTTGCGACCAGGGCCAGTCATTCCAGTCCGCTTTAAAGAGCCTTCTTGAAGACACGCGAAGAGAACAGATAAACGCTGGCACACAGACTGGTAAGTTCGAGACTGATTGTATGTTGAATCAAAGTAAGCGAGTGAAAATGTATTTTACAAAGGAAGATTCTTTTTTATATAGTAGTTAACTACTACTTGGTGGAAAATTCAAAGCAACAACTAGATTCGTATTATTTTGTATATTTCAGACGAAGTTATTACTATAAATGGGCGGAACTTAAGTGTTATCTTCGATCCGCCTCATCTGATCAAGGGGATCCGAAATAATTTTTTAAACAAGAATATTAAGTACGATGAGAAAGTTTCCAAGTGGAGTGACATTGTCGACGTCTATCAAACTGACTGCGGACATGCCCAGGCTCGGCTACTGCACAAATTGAACGACGCGCACGTCATTCCTGAAAAGATCAACAAAATGAAGGTACACCATTGTTGTATTAAGAATTCTCTTGAATCCAATTATATAAAGGGCTAATTTATATAAATGGATTCAGGAGAGTATTGAAAATATATAACAGTATCAGATTTTATTATTCACGTTTTGGTTACACATTACAACATAATTAGAGACTACTGTTTGTAAATTAATCACTCATGTGAAATCATCGTCACGGTTACAACAAGTTTACCATTCACAAAGGTTTAACTTTGTCATTCATATGTAATGTATGTAGAATCTTTCGATTGATTTCTGTCATGTTGTATTTAAACTGAATAATGTTTTTTTTATTACTATCTATTATAAGACAGACTGCATATGTGATTCCAGGTCAAGACCTGTACGCGAGTCCTGAGCAAAACTGTGGCCGCCGCCTTGTCGTACACATCCCAATTTTGTAAGTATGTTCATATACAGAGCATAATCTTGTAGCAAATATAAAAATATCGATTACTTGAGACTAAATCGTTATAATCTGCTTTCGTTCTGCACACAACCTCGTCGGCGTGGAGATTGTTGCCTCTAGGGCTCTGGGAAATTAGCCAAATGAATATTCAGCTACTTAATTATCTGCAAACTTTTAGCAAAGTTGGTTGTGCTTTGGCTGCAAAAATAGAACAAACATAACAGGAAAACTGAACTATGCTTAATATTGGTCGGGCTATTTGGTATTGAGTGATATAAATAAATAAATAAATAAATCAGGGGACAATCTTTACACAAATCAATCTAGCCCCAAAGTAAGTTCTAAAGGCTTGTGTTATGGGTACTAGACGACGATATACATACTTATATAGTTAAATAAATACTTAAATACATAGGAAATATTCAAGACTCGGGAACAAACATTCGTGCTCATCACACAAATATTTGCCCTTACCGGGAATCGAACCCGGGACCGCTTGCTTCGGAAGCAGAGTCACTATCAACTAGGTCAAACGTGTCGTCAATTTTATAAAATACAAGTGAACATGATCTGATTAGAATAGTGGTCAAGGGTAGATTTTATAAGTCTAAGAAATAAATATGTAAAATAATAAAATGAACAAGTAAAAACGTTACAAAAAATTAAGAAAGAATTAATTTAACAATGTATTTTTTAGCTCACTACGCGGACGGAAAAGAGGTCAGCGATACTTTAAAAAACACGGCGGATACAGTTTTGTTCTTCGATGACCTCTTCGACTCAACAAACGGAGCTACAATAAGCGGGAAAAGAGCACGGGGTAAACCATTACTTAAAGCAGTAACGGCAACTTCTCCTCATCACCAGTTTTGGAAGGAAGCAGTTCAGAAGTTGGAAAAAATGAAATTTGTAGATCAAAGACGTGGAGAAGTAACTGTGCCTTCGCTAAAAAATTGGATTGTGACACTTAAAAGTTTTATGAGGTTGTGGCAATTCTTCAAAAACAAAAATATTAAAATAATGCGCCCACGATATTTTAACTCGGACCCAATAGAGAATTTCTTTGGGCAAGTGCGTGCTTATAATTATCGCAATACTGATCCAACTTGCCACAACTTCATAAGCACATTCAAATCACTGTTGATTACTAGATTTATAAAATTTCATTCAACAGCTTTTAATTGTGAGGAGGATTCTGGTGAACAGTTAATAAAACTCAGAAATTTATTTGAGCCCAAAACCTCTAAAGAACCTGACACCACCATATCCCCTCACAATAATGTGGCGATTGAATGCGAACAAGAAAATATTCAAGTACAGGCTAGACGTGAGCGATTAAATGTGCACTCACGTGCTTATACTGCGGGGTGGTTGGTTAGGAAAATCTTGCAAAAAGTAAAGTGCGATAACTGTACTAATAACCTAACAACAAAAGAAGGGTCTATCCACTCGTGGATAAGTCACAGAGAATACACTTCGATGGTAAAGAAAAGACTGACCTACCCCTCAGAACACGCAGTGAGGACTTATGGCTTGATTGTAAAGGAATCAAACGAATACTTGGAGAGAAAGCCACATACGAATTCGATAACTAAAGAAATCAAGCGGCTTATTTTATCCAAGTATTCGTTTGATTTTCTCACCTGCGACAGTCATAAAAGAGTTGTACTAGAATATTTTCTTTGTATCACTATTAAGTTCACAGTATTTAATTGGTGCGGCACAATCAACAAAATTTTAAAAGGTACAGATATTTCGAGATTGGGCAACAGATTACCGTTAATGCAAGAAAAAGCTTTAAATAAGTATAAAAAAAAGTTAAGAAATAAAAATAAGTAAGCTTAAACATGTTGTTTTATTTATTAGTCTTTTTTTGCTAAAATAAAGAATATGATTTATATTTTGGAAACAACCCCCTCACGATAGGCTTTTGGCGTAAAACCTTTGCCTTACATCATCGAACCAGATTAAAAAAAAAAAAGCTGTCATAGGTTATTCTTGCAAATCCCTTATTGGCCAATGTGGGGGTATGACAGTTGTGCGTCTGATACGTAGTATCCCTTAGTAGTCTGTGGTTAGTTTGTTTACTATAGTCGGTTCCAGAAACGATGGATATTATCGCTGACAAAAGCTGCGGGGCTAGCACACTAGTGTATGTCTATACCTCGCCCAATGTAAAAAGAGCGCTGACGGCTATATAAATTGTATGGCACTCAGCGCGCTTTTTTAAATTAGGCGATGGATACCTATTTTATTTACGCGCTAGGTACTTATTATCTATTCTGTGTCTGGGCTCAGGCGGCGTTTTATTTGCCTAAACTGAAACTTCGGTCGGATATGTCCCTAATAGCATTAAAAGTGTTGGCATTTGGTCGCCCCATCGCGCCCACAGATGTGTACTGTCATTGCCTGGCAGCGCCATCTAGTAATTAAATTAGGCTATGATAATGGCGTCAGTGCCTTAGACTAGTTATTAGCTCCATCTAGCGTGAAAAATCTGAATTACTGTTGCATATCGTGCTATTGTAATTTTTAGTTCATCGCGCAAGGGCTCCCTGCATCCAAATTCTTGGCCGAAATCACATAAGCCACTCCACAAAGTGATGTTCGTTTAAATTGACGGAAACTACTATTTGATCTCGGATGAAATGTGGATGTATTGTTTGCCAATTCGGCCGTTAGTGTCAGAAGGGAACCTTTTGAACGTCACGGCTGAATGCGAGGAAAAGGACAAAATGTATGGAAAACGGCATGTCGTGGCGTCAGGGGCACGGAAATGAGGCCCCCAATTCTCGGTGCATTCAACACAATCGAGATTAAACGTCAGTGCATAGTCGTTTCATACAACTGTCATCTCGAATTAACAGAGAATTGGGGGCCTGCTGTTGGCCACAGCTGACTGTGGCGTTCAAATAGCCACAGCACATAACATGTATAGAAAACGGCATATCACTGCATCAGGGCACGAAAATCCGCTGTCGCCTCATTTTTATACCTTACTGTGGAGAGGATAGGAAAGCGTTTGAATGAAACAGCCTGTATACTTAAAAGTATTTATAACATTTATTCGCTCTCCTGTGTCCTGAGACGTGCGCCCGCGTTGGTCACGCGCACGCTGAGCTGCTGAGCGCGCTCAACGATCGCCTTGCGCTTCTTGGAGGACACGGCGTGCGCAATCTCAGCGCAGTATGTGCGGTTCTGCATCATTAGGATCTCGAGCTCTTTCACGTTGTGGACGAGGACCTGAAAATTATGATTGATTGGTTCAGTCAAACCTAAATAAAATTCATAGCTGGTACCTGTTTATGTCTGACCTGTACAGGTACAGGTACAGGGACCATTTGCAAATCCATAGTGTATGTTATAAGAGGGCCCGAGAAATGGAGTAAAATCATTTCAACATGGTACCTAAGAAGCAATAAGAGAAACAGAGGGAGACAATTTAAACGATGGGAGGACGAAATCATGGAGATGGCCGGCCGGACGTGGATCAGAATGTCCACAGTTAAGGAGAACTGGAGAAAAATGGGGGAGGCCTTTCGGCAAGGGCCCACAGAAATATAAATCTGTTAAGTACTGTATTTTAATTCAAAATGTAAATTACTATTTTCTCATTAAAGGCTATAAATAAATAAAAAGTGTATATATACTACACAATTTCGTGGGTCCGTTCATCCAGATTGCAGTAATGCAATAAGAATGGGAGTCAGTTACTAGTTATGGTTTAACACTTAGGAAAACTAATTGGCATGTTCAGAGTCACATATTGCTACGTGTAGTAAGACAACTTAACATGCAACCAATTACCATTGTCTATTGTGATAATTTTACAAATTGTATGTGTAAAAACAATATTATATCCTCACCTTACGGAAACCATTGGGCAGCATGTGGCGGGTCTTCTTGTTGGATCCATAACCAATGCTGGGCATCAAGTATTGACCCTTGAAACGCCTGCGCACCCTGTTGTCAATACCTGGAAAAGTTTACAAGATATGCCATTAAAAATGTAGGTTATGCTTTGGTTACGTATGTCAAACTTGTGGCTGATAATAAAACAACATATACTTTAATTTCTCCTCTGGCAAATTTAATTGACAAGCATTTCTGATTGGAATGAAGATATTACCTCTATTGCTATCAATATTTGTGTAACAACTAACTAGTATATAGCCGAATTCTCCAATGTCACTCAAATGGATCTTTAACTCATGGCTCCATGCTTTGTCTTGCTTTCAAATTTTATACTAAAAATATTTAGTACTTCAAGAATATTTATATGAGGGGTTAATTAAAGTGAAATTTTTGTATAGGTAGCCAGAGTTTTAGCTATTTGATTTTGAATCAAATGATTTGAGGCAGGCATTTGAATTGTATACAAAGATTATAAATTTAAATAAATAATATCTAGTAGCTAACTGCTTAACCCTTGGTGTGTCTAAGCACTGATCAGTGCTTTTTTATATCCACTTTTCCATCGACATATGAAGGGTTAAGAAATAAAAAAATGTATCTACCACTATGACCAGATTAGCTATACAAGCTATCCGGAATAGGGTTTGGTAGTTATTATTTAGCAAGGTAACAAATTGTAATTATCACATGTGAAGAAATAACACAGAGTGCCCTTGCATAGAATGTGCGATAATAGAAATCTACACTTTTTATTGATGACTGGATTTGAACCTGAAACCTATAGGATTGTAGGCATGTCACCTCACCCCTGAGCCAAATGGGAGTTATAGGACCAGATGAAATCATGGATTATGTCTCAGAATATCCCATTTAGTTTTAGAGAGCCTACACTCCCAAAATTTAGATTTAAAGTTAAAAGGTTTGTTTGTTGATCTTGACTTACCAATAGGTAATAAATAAATTGTGGCTTTAAGTCTGCGCTCACCATTGATTCTACATCCAAAAAGGATTGTTTTAACCTAGATGAATGTAAAGGTATGCTAGAATTTTTATACAATGTGCTTAACTCATTTAAAACAGCGTGAAAATTAAAAAGCCAATGTAATTGGCAGAAATTAGATCTAAAACCTTCATGGTTCTAAGTTATAAACTAATTTTAACATAAACTTATGTTCGGTTCGCAAATAAATATAACCTATGAAAAGTCGAACATGAGTGCAACGTAAATACAAGGGGAATTAAGTATCTTTCAGGTATTATGTGGACATAACCAACGATTTATTTAATATTCTAAGGCTATTAGGTAGAAAATAATGATTTCAATAAGGGATACTGAAACCAACAGGCATGGCAAGATAAAATTTTGAACATCTTACCTCTCGGTTTACGCCAGTTACGCTTAAGTTTGTCATATCGGTCTGACTGGTGACGAATAAATCTTTTCGTCCTCTTTTTAACGATCGTAGGCCTGTATACTGGTTTGATAGCCATTTTGATATTTCTCTCGCGAAATGCGACAGTGAACCACGCGGTGACACGGCCGCACGAAAAGGAAGAAGGAATAGACAAAAGTAGACATTTATAGAGTTCGAGTGCGTTTTCGTTTACCTATACTTGTTCATACTTATAATGCTGAAAACAAAACACCTCATCCTATTTCCACTAAAAAAAATAACAAAATAAATATAATAAAGATCAACTTCCATAATATTTAAAAAATACCAATTAATCAAACTGTTATAAAACCAAACTACGATAACAGCACTATAAATTCTTAAATAACAACTGTACTGTAGTTTTCCATAGCAGTACTTTAACGAGCAAATTACATACAAAGTTGTAGAAAGCAAATCATTTAAAGTCGTGTACAGTTAGTTATCTTTATCAGTGGAAAGTGAAATTGTCTCAAGTCAAGCATTTCAATATTTATGATTGATTGCTCTTTACAAAGAGAACAATTCGATTTCTCAATGCCACTGGCTGTATGAGCTGAGATTCCTTTGCTTTTTCTTTAAGACGAAAAATAATGAAAAAAGTAGTCTCTATGCCACAGACGCCAAATGTCGCCATCGATCAATGACATTTTGTAAAGTTGAATTTATTGATATAAAGCGTTAATGTAAATAACAAACAATTTAATCATAAACGTCGGCTTCCAGTCGATATGTATGCCAAGGGCAAAGGCTCTACGGTGCCTTCGGACGCTCAGGCTCGCGAAAAGTTGGCACTGTATGTGTACGAGTACTTACTTCATGTTGGGGCACAGAAGGCGGCTCAGACGTTTCTCTCAGAAATACGATGGGAGAAGAACATAACGCTCGGGGAGCCGCCGGGGTTCCTGCACTCGTGGTGGTGCGTGTTCTGGGACCTGTACTGCGCAGCGCCGGAGCGCCGCGATACATGCGAGCACTCCTCAGAAGCGAAAGCATTCCATGACTATGGTTTCGTCAATTCTGGTTATGGAGTCAATGGAATCGGTCACAACGCTGGCCCAGCGCCGCCCAACGACGGTACGATGCTTTAAAACATATATCAAACATGTATTCTATGATATTTTTGTGTGTGAATTTTCTTAGTATATCTGGGGCATTTGGGGCTTATCATGGTGTGTAAACAGCGGTCTGTGGCGAGATAAAGACGTACTTTTGACGTTAAATGGTCTTTTATAAGATCTTAAAACTCATTTTGTGATTATTAAATTGACTCTTATCTGTAAAGATGCTCACAAAATTCTAATGTAATTCAGCATAGGGTGTGGAAAGGTTGTCATTGTATCAAGTATATGACCTAAGCAATAATGCAGATGTTTTTTTTACGATGCGACTGCCTTTGCCGTCAAGTTAATAGACATCTAGTAAATTTTTAGTAACCTATCCAAAAAAAAATATATCTAAATGTGCATAATGATGTCTAAGCAAAAGGTCTTTGTATCTGTATACGGAAATATAAGCGATATTTGGACTATGTAAAGGTGCTATAAGAAAGCATCTTTCAGATCCGCTCAGACAAATTCATTTGCACAAATTTGTTGATTAAACCCTATTATTATTATTATTACGGCTGATAGATGCATACTCAATAATAAAATGTTTATGAAGTCTATTTTTAAGAGAGTTAAAAGGGGAAACTGCTCCAAACTTCCAATACATGGTTTGACTAAGAAAACAAATGTGGCTGTATCTTTTAATTTGGACATCAATCAAGAAGATTCAAGACCTCCCTCTTCTATTCCAGGAATGGGTGGCGGTGGCATGCCCCCCGGATTCTTCCCAAACGCTTCACTGCGTCCGTCGCCTCCGGCACCACACCCAGGCTCCCAGCCATCCCCGCACGGGCCTCAGCCGCAGCTGATGGGCTCACAGCCGTTCATCGGGCCATGGTATTCAAGCGGGCCCCGTCAGGCAGTCAGGATGGGAATGGGAAATGAGTTTAATGGACCACCAGGTATGTTTAATGTTTTGACTGGTTTTTAGAACTATTTAATTTACCCGAAGGTATTTGCCATCATCACTTCAACTTGGAGATATCCACTGCTGAACATAGGAAGTCTCCACGATCGACCAGTGGTGGACTAAGCCCGTCAGAGGTCCGGGGCAGCAAAACTGAATGAGGCCCCCCAAATGACCAATGATGGTCTCGAGGCTTCAAGACTAATTATAATTTGTTCGAGTTGAGACCCCATGATCCCGGGAACACGGAGGCATTTGGGGCCCCCCCAAGACCGGATGCCCGGGGCGGGCCGCCCCTTCCGCCCCCCTGTTAGTCCGCCACTGCGTACGACTCAGACTTAGAATGAGAATCAGGACATTTATTTGACAATACATCAGAACAAACAAGTTTTATGAGTGGACAATGTACCTGACCCACTTATCCTTATAGGATGACCCTCAATGGAAAATTCCAATCGAATCAAATCATTTATTAGAAGAGCACTTAAAATGGTTATCATCTGATTATAGATGCTATAACAGATTGCAGGTATACAGGAAATAGTGTCAAGCAGAGGTCCAGAGGTGGAGTACCTTTTGGGGTATGACACCCAAAAAAAGTTGTGATTTTTTTAAATCGCACTCAAGCGTACTTAAAATTCGATCCTTTGCACTTATTGTCACATATGTACTTTATCCATACCTAACATTATAAATGTGAAAGTAACTCTGTATGTCTGCTATATTTTCCCCTGAACTGATTTTGATGAAATTTGGTATGGAGATAGTTTGAGCCCTGAGGCATATACACTACGTTTATTAAGCTTGGAATTGGGGCTGGAACAATGTTTTACTGGAAGTTTGTGCGGCCTGATGATAACCTGTTGATGTGTTTTTATGTATCTTAACGATTTACGTCTAAACTGCTGAACCGATTTGTATGAAGGAAAGGATTATAGGCTACTTTTTTATAAGACAACCACAACCAACCTTTAATAGGGTTATATAGGGGTTGAAAAATTAATTTACGGCATGTGCGTCTGAAGTGTCACGTGTCCGAAGAGAAACCTTCATTTGAGAGGGAAAAAAAGTGGACAAGTGCGAGTTAAACTCGCATGGAGAGGGTTCCATACATGACTATCGGAAATTTCTTATGTTACTTTAAATACCATAGACGTCTTATAGGTTTTCTTGTAATCTGTAGGTAAAGAGCTACTATCTGTATTTTTTTCAGAATTTTAGGCCCAGTAGTTTCGGAGATAAGGGGGGCGAATGATCAATTTTTGCCTATTTTCCTAAATAACTTCCTTCTTAAAATACAAAAAAATATATATTTAAGATTCTCACAAGGAGCCCTTTCATTTAATGTCACACATTTTTTTTAAAAATTTTCTTGTTTATCCCCCAAATAGGCCCCCATGTTTAAAATTCATTTTTGTACGTTATGCGGTTATGCGTCGGTGTTGCGGTCACTGCCTTACATATTGTGTACCCAAATTTCATCTCAATCCATCTAGTAGTTTCGGAGCAAATTGGCTGTGACAGACAGAGTGACAGCTTTTTGTTTGAAAGGTAACTTCATGAAGTGTGTTTAGCTATGATTTAATAAAATCTATTCTTCCATTTGAAGATTATCAGCTCTTCTCTAGTTCAAAATTTGATATCCTGTTACTTCAATAATATTGCAAGAACATGGTAACGTAGACATGATGCTGCAGCCTCGAGGGTTTTTTAAATTGATGAACTCCTAATAGGAAACTGATCTTTCCTTCTCAATTTTTTCAACAAGATATTAGCTCAACGTATTTTTGTCCTTAGGTCAAGGTATGATGGGCAACTCGATGGAGCGCGGCGGAGGCGGCGCTGCGGGGCTGCTGGGCGGGCCGCGCATGACGCCCCCGCGGCCCGGCATGGGGCCCATGAGCCCGGGGGCCTACGCGGCCGGCATGCGCGGCCCTCCGCCCCAGGGACCAGGTGAGACCGCTTCCACATCTGTAGACATCTTGCGACCGCAATATTTGCAAGTTACTGTGAGTCGCACAGCCTTGTGTCGGTAGATTTAGGAGTCGTCGGCGTCAGTGCATGCGCACACACGGCGAGATTTATGCGAGGTATATCTTAAGATTAGTTGCAGGTTAGTGTAGAATAGCATGGCTATTAGATAATTGCTTTTACTCAATAACAGAATACTTAAATCATGAAGTTGGCAGATTAGTTCATCAATTATAACTTTTAATACTAGATAAGTTCTAATATGAGCTAAATAATTATAATTATAAGCTTATAAATAGAACTTAATATTCATATACATGCTCAAAATGTAAAGAGCATGCTGTAATAACAGTAGGACATGTTTGATATTAATTTTAAGACCGCATAACTATGTAAAACTTGTAAAACACGTTCGGCACAACAATAAATAAATACAGAAGAATCACTGTCTAACAAAACCGGTGTTTAGGTAGAAAATATGCCTAATCATGCCTTCTCTCTCCGTCGCATAGAACGTGCGCTTTCGGGTACGCTAGGGTTGTCAGTTTTTTATCCAACAACGAAACATCTAGGCTACTTGACGCGCGAATCGATCAGCGAGCGAGCGGGCGGCAACCTGCGATTTACAGCTCCGAGCTGTCTGACGGCCGAGCGTACCTAAAGTGCGGAGTGAGACACACTAGGGCCTAGTGTTACCTCACTTTTCGCCTATACCCAATTTTACCCGTTCACCGCACAAGTATATGGAAGCTCACGAATTTGGCATAATGGTGATTCCTTTCCACATTTGATATTTACATTAGTGAATTTGCAAGTGGTACCATGTAGGGAAAAAAAAAGTATATTATAATGTGATGGTGTGTTTGATTGTTTGGCTTTTACGTCTAAACGGAGCAATAGTTTTTTTTTTACAGCTATAGTTAGATTCGCGTCGAGAGGGTTCCGTGATTATGTGTTTTCATGACGACGCGGTTAGCCTAGTTGGGAGTGACCCTGCCTCCGAAGCTAGCGTCCCGGGTTCGATTCCCGGTAAGGGAAATATTTGTGCGATAAGCACGAATGTTTGTTCCTGAGTCTTGGATGTCTCCTATGTATTTAAGTATTTATTTATCTACATAAGTATGTATATCGTCGTCTAGTACCCATAACACAAGCCTTTAGAGCTTACTTTGGGACTAGATGGATTTGTGTAAAGATTGTCCCCTGATTTATTTATTTTATTTATTATTTATTTCATATGTTATTTTAAATGCCATAGACTTCTTATAGGTTTTCCTGTAATCTATAGGTACAGAACTATATTTTGTATTTTTTTCAATCAATCAATCAATCAAATCTTTATTCGTTCATCACAGGTAAATAAGGTGACAGTTGAATGTATGAGGAACGTCTATGATGTGCCTTCTGGCGTACGAAATGTTGTTCTTACATGAAAACGAACAATAATAATAATAGACAAACACAATACAATGTCGGTAACGGTATAAAAATGTATGGTAAATATAATAACTAAGACATTAACAATAATATTAAATTCAAAGAGCAATTTAAGTGCAAATATCATTATTACAAGCAGTTCTTAAAATTATATAAAAAAACGACAGACATCAAATATTGGATTATATAAAAAATTAATTAAATGAAATTAGATTCAGTTTATGTTAGTATCATCTAAATAATCAGTAACATTATAATAACACTTATCCAGTAGAAGTTTAAACAGTAAAGATTTAAATTTATTTATTGTGACAACTTGCCATCTTTCTGGCAACCTATTAAATAAAATTGGGGCCATTACAATTACGCTCTTTTGCATTAATGCTGTTTTACCCCTATTCATTAATACAGCCGGTTTCCTTGGGCGAAGGTAGAGAGCTTGCATTTTCCTCACTTCGAAAATGTTTGTGTTACTTTTAACGAACACACAGCACTCATATATATACAAACAGGGAAATGTTAGCAGATTCAGCGATTGGAAATGAGGTTTGCAACTTTGCAGAGGGTTTAGTCCACAAATGGCTCTTATACATCGTTTTTGTGCCCTGAAAAGTATGTGCCGATGTGCAGAGTTCCCCCAAAAAATTCAACCATATCGCTGGGTTGAGGATACAAACCCATGGTATGCTGTCAGAACCGTTCTACGATCGGTGGTTTTGGCTAGTTTGTAAAGCACATATAAAAATTTATATAGTTTTTTAGACACTTCAGTAGAATAAGTTTTCCACGACATATTACTGTCTAGAGAAATGCCCAGAAATTTAGCCACACGCACCATATCAATAGTCGTACCTTTGTATTCAATATTTAATGTCGGAACTTCCTTTCTTTGACTGAACTGCACTATTTTGGTTTTTTCTAGATTAACTTTTAAATTATTACAGTCTAACCATGCTATAATTTGTATCAGATTGCTATTTACTGCATTGTCATAGTCAGTGTTGGTATTCTTCTCTATGAATATGGTGCTGTCGTCAGCAAACAGTATCATTGGGTTTTGACTGGATTCAACCATGTCGTTAACATAAACTAAAAATAACTCAATATGCCCACTAGTTTCGTAGATAATGAGGGAATGGTCAATTTTCGTCTATTTTCCTAAATAAATTCATAACCATTTATCTTAAAATTATAAAAAATATAAATTTAAGATTCGTCCCTTTCATTTGATATGTCACACGATATAGTTTGCAAAGCTTTTTTAAAATTTTCTATTTTACCCCCAGAAAGTGTTGTTTAAAATTTATTTATTTACGTTACACGTCCATGTTGCGGTCATCGACTTACATATATGTACCAAATTTCAACTCAATCGGTCCAGTAGTTTCGGAGCAAATTGGTTGTGACAGACGGACAGACAGACAGACACACGAGTGATCCTATAAGGGTTCCGTTTTTTGTTTTGAGGTACGGAACCCAAAAACATAAGGGGCGGGGCGCGGAACTAAAATGCTGTCTTTAGGATATTCGATGTAACTAAGCCAAATACAATTCATACTAATGCGAAAATAACTGTGTATGTTTGTTACGCTTTCACGGCTAAACAGCTGAACCGATTTTGATGAAATTTGGTATTGAGATTGGAAATGAGAAATGAGAGCCTTGGAAAATAAAGACGTCGCGATAACATTGCATAAACTACTATTATACATTTGGGCTACAGCCCAGTGGCGAAGCGTGAAATATTTCCTAAGGGAAGCCGGAAGAATTAGAACCGTACGTGCGAGTCTGACATTCAGTTAGAGTAATGTGGACTTCACTAACAGCTAGTCGTAACTTTCTAGCTTGGTAAAGCCGTCAGGAATCGGCTTGTATGCAGGGTTCGCCACTGCTACAGCCTGTAACTTTGTGTTGTGTCTGGCAATTAAAAGTGTTATAATCTAGTTATATTATTATACTACCATACTGAAATAGTTCTCCAATAGGTATGCCACCAATGGGTATGGGCCCGCGCGGCGCCTGGACCGGGGCCAGCGGCGGCGGCGGCGGCTCCGCCCCGCTCAACTACAGCGGGGGCTCGCCGGGGGCTTACGGGGCCCCGCCGGGCTCCAACGGTCCCCCCGGACCCCCCACTCCAATCATGCCAAGCCCCCAGGACTCGTCGAACTCAGGTGAGCTGAGATAATTTCGCAGGTGGCGGTGGCGGTTTGACGATACCGGATTTTGTGTTAATACCAGCTTTAAAAAAGACTTCTTTGATACCAGTTGTTTAAGGCCGAAACCGATTTTAAGATACGAAACCAACCCATAAAATCCGGTATCGGTACTCAATCAATGTAATTCGGTATCCGAGCTTCATTATTAAATGTGATTTGTACTTGGCTAATTCTTTTTATAGTCAATCGATGCGTGTCATGTTAACACTTGAATTAACAGCAATATATCATTTTAATTTAGACATTTGCAGGTATTTGTAACGTTACAACACTAAAAACCAGGTATTTGACTGTGGCACTTCCTTAAATGTTGGTTTTTTCACGATTCTTCTTAAACGTGAAGGAATCTGTAGTTTTCTGTCGAAATTGTTTCATTTTTCGTTCGGCTTGCTTCATATACGCTTAACTTTGTTTCCTCACGCTTGGGTTTCTTCTGTATAATGACAGATTTTCATTTTGCTACAGTTATATCAATTTAATAATGTATTTGAGTCAAGCAACTTTAGCCTTTTTAGCTAAAGCGATAAGAACCTTGACGAGTAACTCATTGTTGTGGTGTTATACTGGTTTTAATGCAAAGTCGGCCAAGAAAGTCGTATATAGCTTGAAAACAATTTAAGGTTTAGAAAATATAGTTAAGAAAACAGACCATAAGGTTCAAATATTCATAAACCACTTATTTGGCCGACTGTGGATGTCTACTGTTTACCAGTAACTCAATGAGTACTTGTGGTTGCTGTTAATGTGAATCTGTCATACCGCTTTTTTGTTTCTTTTTGTAAGTTATCCTAATTTTTGTACTTAACTTTTCTTTTTGTTTGTATCGATTCTTTATGTTCGATCAGAAACAAATTCTGTTAAACTATTCTGGACTTAATTTAAATGAGTATTGCATCTTAATTTAATGCGACATTCTACACGAAACGTTTTTATTTAAAAATATAAAAAATGCTGTTGACTACAGTATCAGATCGATTAACTGTAGCTGGTTCGTTCATAGCAAACAGATCATTAGAGACATCTTGCCGTGCGCCTAGTCACAACACAACAAGAAATATTTAGTCGTATTACGCGCCAGCTATAGTTGACCAACCTGTACATTAGAGGCGTTTTTTATAAAACATTATTACATATTTGATATTTTACTTTCGTATAGAGTGTCTCATGTTAAGTAAACAAAATGCGAAATTACGTCTATCCAGTGATACAATTTGGTTTTTAAAATACGTAGCGTATTAAAGCAATAAAAACAAAAATAATAAAATTGGGAAAAATATCGACAAAATTGGAAAATCTTTGTTTTCGAAATTTTACTTGTTTCTGATCGGTAAAACGAAAATTCTTGTGTCTGTGAAATCGACTCGATTAAAAATTATACTTATTTTTTGTATTTCATTATTTTTTGTTTACATTTATTTTTAATCGAGTTCTTACTTGAAAATGTATCGTATAAAATACACATCTTTTGTAATACTAAATAACATAGGCAAAATTTAAATTAATTTTTCTTTTCAAATAAAATGTTGAAATTGTGAACGTTAATTTTTTGTTTCAATCCATCACCTTGCTTTTTTACCCGTCATAATTTTGTCTATGTATTTAGACTCTAAAAAAAATAAAGAAAAGTATATATAAATTCCTATGAAAACGAACGATGCCGAAAAAAATACACGTACCGAATCAACAGAAATACTATGAAAACTAAATCGACGTAAATTTGAATTATTCACTCTCGATATTTTTTTCGATATCGTAATGAAAAGAGACGTGACACGTTCGATACCAGTAAATTCGGTATCGGCCGAAACCGACAAAAGCGTTTACGGCAGGGGGCGACAACATGTATACACTGATGAAACCAGTCGGCGCAGCGCTCGGGGCCGAGTTCCCGCTAGCCGGGGAGCATCCGACATCGCAGCACTTGCCTCAGCCGCCCGTCACGGAAGGTGCCCATTCGAATATATTCGATAATACCGCACTATTAGGCCGAATGGACAAGTCAGTCCTCGTCTTCATGGGCGTACTAAAATAGTTACGTGAAGTGCTCGATACCAGAATACTGGTTTCGGCCGAAACCGAATTCGTCCCCTGCCCTGCGTCTTTTGTGAACGTAGTTACGTCAACAACCAGTTAACTGAGCGAGGACTGACTTCTCCGCTTAAAAGATTAAACATTTATGACATACTCATAAGTATATCGGTTGATAAAAAGAAACTCAAATTCCGTTAAAAGGACGAGTGACATTAAGTTATATAGATATTGGTTTTGGACATTATAATGTCATAAGTTTTGAATCAAACATTCATCAGTAGTCTTTGTTCGACAAAGCTATGTTATTTTTATATAGGTATCAAACCGATTTGATGTAGCGAAGCGAAACACACAAGCGTCGACGATTGGCCAAAGTATTTGAGCAGCTTTGTCTTCCAAAGATCCATGGGCTATTCCCACCTGTTAGCACTGGTAACTACTGACAGTATAAATTCCCAGACTGGAATAAAAATGTGTTATGATTTTAATACAAGCGTTTATTAACAAGCAGCGGAAATTCGAGCTTGAACTCGTTGGATTGGTATGTCAACGAGCATTTGATGAAAAATTTGTGTTAATGTTAAATATTTTTATATTTTAAAATATATTTTTCACCGTTACTAAAAGCTTGTAACACATTTATAAAGCATTTCCAAGTGTTGGTAACTACTGAGAATAAAAAATTCCCATCAGTTACCACCAATTTATTTTTGTGGTAACTTGTAGGAAATTTAATTCTCAATAGTTCCCAGTGGTAAAAGGTGGGAAAAAATCCCAGTAATTACTACTTGTAACAAAGTGGTGGTAACAGGTGGGAATAGTCCAGATCCATCACTCCATAGAATGATAAACTGGTATTCTCTTTCTTGGACAGCTGGCGACTTTATAAGTTTTCGTTATTATTGTATGCCATTGGAAAAGGTACAGTATGACACAATTCAGAGGTTCCAATAGAAAATTCGTAAAACACTTGCTTCGGCACTGAGCACGAACTGCCACTTAGGGGAGAAGACTGCCAAACACAGTAATAGGCAATATATATCTATCTACGCTAAAATCGACTATCGACGTAATTTAAGTTGTGTCATACTGTAACAGAAATCAAAATCGTGGGAAGAGAAGACCCGTAAAACTGCCGTCGGCGCCACTGGTTTGGTTTGACACTATTACTTTTAAAAAAAGCTAGTTACGCCGTTGGCGCCCAATCGCTTGGTTTTTGAATGTCCGTTAGGGTTACGTTAGTGTCAGTGTTATGAAAAGTTGTACTGATTTATAAAATGTGAGACTTTAATAAAAAGTTAAGTGTATAATATTTTTAAACCAAGCTCTTGGAATATATTAAAGCTTTAAATAGTTTTAAGGTAAATAATTATTCTACATCAAACTTCCCAAGCCGCTACCGCCCAATAGCTGACATTGATGAAGATAAGAATCGAATTGAAATATTCAAAGAAAGTTATTGTTAAAAATCGTAGATTTTCGATGTTAAATATATTTCTTCGTAAAATATTTTTATACATTTTGCAATGGTTGGTTACTCATGAACTGCCAAATCGCGACTAATGCGTTCATGATTCCAATAAGAACGAAACGGATGGGATTTAACTGTTATCTTATATGGTTTTATCATTAGATTTTTTTTCAATACAATTTTGTAATGTTTTTCCGACAAAAAATGGTCGCCTATAGAATTGCAAACTTCTAATTTTTTATTTAGATCGGTTTGGCCGTTTCTCTTTCGAACTTCACAGTTTTGCGCAAAGCCTACTCTTCAAAAACTACTACATTCTGACTTTCAATCAAAGAAATCTATGGAGTTATTTAGTTGATTTCAGAACAGGTCTTTCGTTTTAATGTATTTATCTGACTGCGGTGCGGCCTTAACTGAAGGTTCTTGCCTCTCCTACAACCCGGTGGTAAGATAAAGGAAATTTACAAGCCTTTATCTCACTATCGGGAATATTTCTTCTTCATATTCGATTCCGATTCGTTGGCAACCTGTATAACCTTCACTTCAGTAATATAAGTATTGTTAACGCCATATTGTGAATAGACGAATAACTAACTTTGAAGAAATAAAATAATATGCCGAAGAAACTACTGAAAAAATAAAATGAACTAAATTTATATAACTAGACATATTGGAATGACGGTTTTTGAGAACAAGTTGACATGACAAATATGCATTACCACAAAATTATTAAATCCATTAGTTAGTAGGCTGCTATTGGTTTTGATTATTTTGTGAATTTTTAGGTTTTATTACACTAAATCGATCGAATAATCGTCCCGTCGTAGTATTAACGTCGTTACTGTGGTGGATGCTTGATGGCGTTCTTTGAAATCGATCCTATCACGAAAAAGGCGGCAGATCCGTTTGGTGTAATATTAATCGTTGAACGATACACAATCGAGGTTGATCGACGGCATCGATCCGCTTCCATCGTGACTGATCCTAGGAATATGATCAAATGTATATTTTTTTATTACTCTTTTTATTTTATTTTGATCATATTTCTTTTTCTGTATTTTTTAACTAGCTCGATTTAAGAATGAAGCAAACTGAACGGCTTTTGTCTTGAAATAGTGTCTCTTATAGTGCCCTAAAACGATTTATTTGCAACACGTCGATTAAGTATAAGATGCTGTTAATCACAAAGTATTAAAAAAATGCTTAAACCAAAATTGTCTTAGTGAATTCTTAAAATATTTCGACGAATAGGTTGTAGTTGCGGACATGTCGCGGCATGAGTGTTGGCCTTATGTTTCTTTTTATTTATTCTAAGAGTATAATGATACATAGTTTTTTTCAGTGCAGAGCCTGTATCTGTATTTATTTATGGTATTGGCGATGATTGGATACAATGAAGAAGTAGTAGTAAGAATACCTTCAGTAGAAGACACTTTACTACTACTATGTTTTGCGTTAATTAAGCTTCCATAACATAGTCTCCTGTTCCGACCCTATTAAATATTCCGAAATAAAAATTATAATTGTGAGGACCAATTATAATTTTTATTTCGGAATATTTAATAGGGTTCAAGGCTTTAAAGTATGTCTTCTCCTCGAACTATCAACGAAAATGGTTTATTTTTTAGTAAAGAAAACTTTAGATTCTTTGGCGTGTTTATTATTTCAAATTAAATCAAAATTTCTCAGTAATTAACACTGCGGAATATATTATCTACTCGACGGTAGTTACTTGTGACCTCTACGCTAGGCTAGGCCTGTGTCGGGCTAGGCTATTTATCGACCAGAGGACTAGCACATGCTCGAGAGTCGTTTTTCGTTCAGTGCGTCACTGTCAAACTAATCAAATGTGCAAAGGACGCACTGAACGACAGATGACTCTCGGGCAGGTTGTGCTAGACGTGCCAATCGCCAGCAAAATGTAAAAAAAGCCACGTTTGAATGTAGGGAAATAAGAATTTTTAAGTACCTTTGAATAAAAAATTACGATTCAAAACTATTTTCACTGTACTTACGAAATTCGTGTGAAATCTGACGCAATTTTGTATCCAATTATCGTCAAACCGTAATCGCGATATATATAACCTATAACAGCATGCTAACAAATGATCATATTAGAAAATCGGCCTAATAAAAATATATGCATTTAGTACCTTCATAGTTTCACATATTGACAGCATGCTGAACAACTTGGGTGAAGCGGGTTTAATAATTATTTTATTTAAATCAAGCTCAAAGTGTTGGGAAGTCCGCAAAATTTGAACACGATTGTTTTATAAGACATTGTTGTTGCTTTGGAAGCCATATCCCCAAGAATAGTAAAAACGCCCTGTAGCGGTACAATAACATGAAGTGAACACAAAGTTTCTGATACTTCTATGTGGATAAGACTGCGTTGTTGTAAAATATGACTGATTTTAGGTCAAGTTCGATTTGAGTGATTTTTACCTATGTTCCAATTTCATAATGAATAATAGCTTCATTCAAAAATTAAATTATCGCTTCTCTCAATTTGTATATAAATTAAATTATGTGCTATTTCCATTTTTCAATGATGCATTTCCCTCTCTTATTTAATTTGACCGTTAAGAATATAATTGATTAGAAGATTATTACTTCAAACCATAATAATGAAACCTTTAGCTAGTAATCAGTCAGCAAGGAATCAACTGTTAGTGTGAAAATCGAGGATTGCTAAGGTTCATTATTATAAAATAACTGGGAGATTATTTAAGTGATTTTATTACCAGTCGGTTTGTATATTTTATTATTTGTTGCCGACAAAAAAAGATGAAACAGTGATATAATGAGAACCTCCTCCTTCGGTTTTTTTGAAGTCGGTTAAAAAGCGACTGATCTCAGTATCGAATATAGGCCATAGAGTTTATAAATATATATTTATATAATATCCAAGGCTGAACTGTGAAAATTGGCAATTCAAGGATATTTCTCACCATGTTGACAATCTATCTAGCTGACGACAAAAAATCCAAGTACATTGGTTTTACTTTTCGTGGAATATTTGGCCTTCTTCAGCTTACCATACTTTCGTAAACAGCCTCATATATGTGTTACATAACCCTTGAATCGCCGAGTTTCCTCACGCCGCCACCTTCAATTGTGTTTTTGTCCCAGGACTAGGAGGAGTGGATGGGATGAAGTCGTCCCCAGGTGGAGTCGGCGGCGGCGGGCCGGGGACGCCAAGGGAAGACTCAGGATCGGGCATGGGGGACTACAACTTAAGTGAGTCGGAATATTCCAGTATGTTTAAGTCTGCACTATTTGGCTGCATTTTCAATCTTTCTCTCCATAGATTTTAGTGACTTGTGTATTTATCTTTTTCCGACTTTTGACTCTATCATAAAATTCTAATCATTGTATTGCCAGGATAAAAATTATGATATGTCGATCTCTATGGTCTAAACTACAACTTTGCAAATTTTAATAGTAATTTTCTGGTCAGCTGGGATTTTCTCGGACTGATTTTGTAAGTTTTCATTGATACATACATATCATCACGCCCGAAATCCCTAATGGGGTGGGCAGAGCCACAAGACTACTTGTGGCCACGTTCGATGAATTAGTCCTAAGATGGTATGATGAACCGTATGGTGACAGGTGATCAGCCCATCGCCCATACAGATAGTCCACCATGTTGGAGAGGACCCGTCCCTTAATCGACTTTTACGACATGCCAGGATGATAAGCATCTGCACGCATTCTATGCTATTTCTTCACTCCCAGTGCAGCAGAGGAGGTCTCATTGATGGTTTGAATTTTTCACGAAATGGAAATGTTAAATAGTATATTATAGAAGCTTGCAATTTTAATTTCTATTTTCGTTATTTCAAAACCACTCCAACATTAAACCCAAGCAAGTGTACCTTAGATAAAAAATATGAATGTTAAAGGGTATTTTTCATAGGTTTCGGCGGACCGGGCGGCGACCAAAACGACCAGACTGAGTCCGCGGCCATTTTGAAAATCAAAGAGAGCATGCAGGAAGAAGCGAAGCGATTCGAGAAGGATCCAGACCACCCGGACTATTTCATGCAGTGAACTTGCTAACGGATCGCCAACTTACCAGATATTCGGTATCAGTTTCGGTTATAACCAAATGGGTTGGGGCTTTACACCACAATTTGTCAATGGTTCCGGACAATTTATAACAAAATGTTTTTTGTTTTGTTTTCCATTTTGATTGCTAGTTTTTTTATTGGAACAAAGTATTACTTCTTTTATAACGCATGTAAAGATATTTGAATTTTAAATTCATAAGTTCTATTGACAAGTTGCGTTTATTTTTATTAATATCATTAACAAAGATAAAATTCAACGCACTGTACGTAAAAAACGTACGTTGGTGTGGAATAAAAAAATAGGGTGTTAGGGGGATGGTTGACTTACACTAACCTAGGCTAAGAGCCTTTGTTAGCCCTTGATTTTGCCGCAATGCAATTAAATACAGTTAAAAAAGGCCTTTTAATGCAAAATGAACAATGCACGAAATTCAGGGATATTATACTATTGTATGTTAACGGTATGTGCGTCTTAAATGACCAGAAACTAAATGTATTCCTGTCACTCAATGCCCGAAAATATCCTCATCCGTTTACAAAAAAAAATGTATTGATGTGATCTCAAATTTTCAGTTGGTAGGTTGGCAACGGATTTGGTTATTTCCAACGATCTGATAAATAAATGAGTTTTTGATTATAGCGTGCCCAGACTTCCTTTGCAATTTATTTATTACACGGCGTCTATAGTCATGTTTTTAACACAGTATTGTTGGAGTTTTTATTTGAAATTATTGTCATAAATCAATGTATGACGTGGTTTTGTATATTTATTTAAACAATCTTACGATCGGATTGTCTATTAAAACTGTATTTATACTTTAACCGAAATTATCGGTTTTGGTTTCGGCTAAAACCACATTGCTCCCCAATTGTGCAACATCAATATTTATTATGAATGAATTGAATACAGTACTGTAAAAGTTTAAATAATGCCTGAAACTCGGTAGAAAATTATTCGTGTATTAACATTTATTTTAGTTTCTTAATAGATTATTTCTTATTTCAAATAACGTATGTATGTATGGATTTTACATAGGTATTTTTAAAATCTGTGACGAATAACGTGGTTTTAAGTGTTACTATATTTGAAGCTGGTTGTAATTATTTGTTTGAATTGTAGCATGATTTAATATACATATTTAAATTTAGCAGCCCGTTATGCTTCAGTACACTTACTGTGGTTTGAAACTTAAAACAAAAGCTTAAGTACGTGTATATATTTAAAAGTATATATTTATGTTCTCTTACTTATTTTAATAATAAATTTAAATTTGTGGTATCTGAATGGAAAAAAAAACCTTACGAGATTAGCAGTTCAGAAGGCACACCTGCCGCCATAAGGTAGGTTTTGAACTACTCATGCTACAATTAAAACAATGTTACCGCGCCGATATTGAATTGCGTGTTTTAATAACACATTTAACTAATTATCTTCCACGTTTTTTAAATAAATTATTTAGCGTATTTCGTTATAAGCTCTTAATGTTCCTAGATTTGTATTTTTTTTTATTATTTAAGCTCACATGTTTTGCGTTTTGGTTTTTCAGCAATTTTTAATCTTGTTTTCTAGCCGTAGCGATAAAAAAAAACCCTTCAGTGAGAAAAAAAAAATTGTTGCCGGAAATATAGAATAAAAATGCTGAAAAATATATTTGGCGTTCATCACAAACGAGAAAATATGCGCAATTTTTGTTCACAGTTGAAATGTTCCGATCGCTATGTTGCGTTCGACCGCTCCGCTTCAAAAACAAATGAAACAAATGTATGTACAACATAAATAAAGTTTTAATAAAAAAAAGTTGATGATTTGATTTGAGGCTCATGGTTTTGCTTTTTAATGTCTTCTATTTAAAATGTCACTCCGAGCGGTTTCCTAATTATTTGCAATTTTTCAAGTTTGTGATATTTACCCTCCAATAAAAATCGGTTTCGGCGAAATTGTAATTTTCGGCCAATACATGTGTAATTTTTAAAGCCGACTAGTTACGCAAAGCTACTGTGCAAGCCCTTTCAGCGATGGCCGAAAATCGTACTCTTATTGCGGATCTGCATTTATTCATGTTAAATTGAAAATAATGATTTTTGAAGCTGTTCTCGCGACTTAGATGTATTTTAGTGCATTGTCGAAAAATATACGAGTTTTAGTATTCTTTCAGTACGAAATACTTACGTTAGATGCGTTTTAATAACAATGGGAAGCAAAAAACAGTGATCGTCTACGGCATGCTCCTCAATGCTAGCTCTATTAAGATATAAAAGCGTGTTACATTAGACTTAGACGAAAGATTTTGGTTTCGGCCACATTCTATATTTACAGCGCAAATCGGATGTTTTTCGACAACGCATTACGTGTGGAGATTTTTTATATGAGATAGCTATGGTTAATTTCTGGTATCACCAGTAGAATAGTTTTTTTTTCTCGGGTGTATGGAAATCTGTATAAATTAGATTATTTCTTAGAGAGATTCGGTGAGGTAATGTTAAGTTAGGAGCGTCGGCTCTGTCCATAGTTTGAGCAAGTTTGGGTTCCTTTAGTGAAACCAAAAAAAAAAAATCCTAAAACCAGTATCGGTTTTGAATCTCGACTGAATGCGGACAACACTATCTTATTTTTAATTAACAAATTGTAAATAAAATCAATTTGTATGTGTCGTAGGTATATTGATTTTTATATAGAATTTTACGTGACAAAAGAAAATAATAATTAACACGATTTTAGCAAAATATACACTAAACGGACCCAAAAATTGTAAATTAATGCAGCGTTGAATAAAAAGATTAGTGTATAAGGAATATAGTGTAAACTAAAAAAAAAATAGATTTCGACAATGCAATTTAACAATCTGCAAGTTTTAAAGAATAATTAATTTAATTGGATTTTTTTTTATTTAATCTTTTTAAAACGTGTAGCGTGAGGTTGTATGTTGTTTTAAGGTATATTATTTTCTTCTTTTTGTGTTAGGTAAATGAATTATTTTTTTCTAATCGATGTAATGTTTATATACTTAAATAAATAGTTATTATATATTAATTGGTTGTTTTATTTCTACTACCTTCAAAAATGTCACGCATAATATGAAGTCTTTGAAACTAGTGAAATAAGAAGCCATTTTACTTATCAATAAGGAAAAGTAATGACGGTTATATCATTGTCCAGGAAATGAACGATTTTGAAAAACTAAAATACACGATAAACGAAACCCTTGTAAGATCAGTCGTGTCTGTCCGTCCGTCTGTCACAGCCAATTTGCTCCGAAAATACTGAACTGAGTTGAAATTTGGTACACATATCGTCGCTGCGCGTGCAATACCGTGGAAGAGCACTTTGTAAATACCGCGTAACAGCAGCACGGCACAAAATTGAGATATGTAATGATATGTAGTTAAATGACTGAGATATTCAGTTTTTTCTTGTTCCTAAAAAATCGCAAAAAACGTAGATGCGCGGTTTTTACAAAGTGCTCTTCCGCGGTATTGCACGCGCAGCGACGAAATGTAAGTCGGTGACCGCAACAAGGACGCGTAACGTAAATAAATGAATTTCAAACATGGGGACCACTTTTAGGGGTAAATTAGAAATTAATAAAAATATTATGCAAACTATAGCATGTGACATATCAAATGAAAGGGCTCGTTGAGAGGATCTTAAATATATATATTTTATAGTTTTAAGATAAATAGTGTTGAAGTAATTCAGGAAAATAGGCAAAATTTTACTAAACTCCCCTCCTGGATCTCTTTGAATAAAAACACAGAAAATCTTTGCCTATAGATTACAGGAAAACCTATAAGAAGTCTATAGTATTTGGAGTAACATAGGAAAATTCGGGTTTTCCACCTATGGTCATAGGTGCGATTTCATATAATCACGGAACCATCGCGCGAGTTTACCACGCACGGTCCGGTTTTTTGTTTGTCAAGAAGATGTTAGCGAATCTTTCAATTCTGTTCTTGGTATAACGGTACGTTTAGAATCGTTCCCTTAATTAACCGGTAATTTTATAAACAAAGTTATACGATTTTATATAATTCTTGTATCATTATGTAGATAATCGTGCAGTCGCCTCCTGTGCTATAAAGACCGATCGCGTGCGTCGCCAGCTGTGGGCTCCCACACTCATTGTCATGTTAGCCTTAAGGGCGGTTACGTTAACTTCTTCAGTTCAATATTTAACGCGGTACAGTCAAGTACAGAAGTGCTAGAACAATGAAGTCTTCATTTTATTCCAACCGAAGTAAATAAGTAAATTTGTTTAAATAATAAAATAGATATAATTTATTAATTAAGTGTGGCTGTCTGAACACTACTTGATTAAAAATTGTGTAATTTTTTACCAGCTGCAGCGAAGCAAGAAGGGTTGTCTTCGCGAGTATGTATGTGTGATTGTATGTATTTGATTATGTATGTAACATTACCCTTTGAATTTAACTTGAGCTACGGCAAATACTGACGTACATTTGAATATCACAAGTATGTATTGTTTCGATAAAATAAGTACCTACCTGTTTACGATATTAACATAACTGTCCACAATTCCGTTAATCAGTTAATCGTTCATTAACGAGGTTAACATTTCGAGTTACCTTCCGTTAAATCTTCAGAAATGTAACGCTTTAAAGTTTAACGAAGTAAACTTTTTTTAGTACTCAACGGATTAGCGACTAACGAAGTTAAGTATTTGATCAACGGTGCCCAGCTATGGATATTAATAAAAACAAATGTACCTAAAACTTTTGTACGCACCAGTCCAGAGTAAACAGTAAATCACTTGACATAATACCCAGGCAAGACATTGTTTAAGCATTATTTTGGCTTCGGTCCGTTAAATTATTCAACAAACCATAACTGATATTTCAGTTTTGTAAAACCTTCTCCATCATTTTATGGCGCGAATTCAATTACACTTGACATTTCGATTGCGTTCCGAAATACTTTTTATTTTTTAAATTCTAGTAAGGCAGGATTAATCATGGCTTACATTTAAAAATGTTTGAAAAATTACGCATTTTATTTTACGTTTTAATGACTCTCTTCATACCATATTTGCTACAAGAATATATTTCGGCGATTTTGTTGAATAAAGTTAGAACTTGCAACTCGTGTGGCTCCTGCCGTTATTAAAATGGATTTCTATTGTCTCTTTTCGTTAATTTTCTTTTTTAATTTGGCGTGTGTGGCTTCTGAATTGAGTTTGCGGTTCGGTAAGTTACATATTGTCGGTCTGCGGCCCTAACATGCAAGATACAAGGATGAGTTAAACCGTCTTATCTCTAAGTGCGTCTCTCTCACACTAGTGCCGACGAAAGAGATAGTCATATAGATGAACGGGTTTAACTTATGTTTGTGTCTTGCATGTTAGGGCCGCTGCCAGTGAAAACCTCGTTAATGCTGACTACCTACACAATTTTACAGGAGACAATAAAAAGTGTTTCGTGGAAAAAAACTAAGGTTAAATGGAAATTCGGTTGTTTAAGTATGTGAAGCCCCAGAAACAATGTCGATATTTCCCACCAACATCAAGAAATGATAATTTTTCAAAAGATTTTATTCAGATCAGACATCAGACGATTTATTAGTACCGCCGACCGCCGGCTCGCTTGCGTACCTACGAATGATCGTCTGAATAACGTCTCTGCGACGCAGAAATGAAAACCTTTGAAAAATGATCTTTCTGAAAATAGTTCAAGCTTTCGGAATAAAAAGACGGGCCCCAATTGTTTTGATTTTTTAACGCGAATAGCTGAGAAAAACAGGCCAAGTGCGAGTCGGACTCGCGCACGAAGAGTTCCGTACCATTATCTATAAAAACGGCAAAAAAAAATACGTTGGTTGTATGGGAGCGCCCTTAAATATTAATTTTATTCTGTTTTTAAAAATTTCAACTGTAACTATCACGGTTCATGAGATACAGCCTGGTGACAGACGGACAGCGGAGTCTTATTAGTAATAGGGTCCCGTTTTTCCTTTTTTATATTAAGAGGGGGGCAAACGAGCAGGCGGGTTACACCGCCGCCCATGGACACCCGCAACACCAGGGGAATCACGGATGCGTTGCCGGCCCTTAGAGAAAGGAGTAGGCTGACAAACAGGCAGACGGCCCACCTGATGGAAAGCGGTCACCGCCGCCTATGGACATCTGCAACACCAGAGGTGCTGCCAATACGTTGCCAGTCTAGGGAGGAGGGGGATTGGGGATGGGATGGGGATGAGGGAATAGGCCTCCGGATCTCGTCACTCACCGTACGAAATGCAATAGCGAGCTATTACTTTACGCCGATATTCTGTGAGAGTGTGGTACTGCCCCGGTCGAGCCGGCCCATTCGAGCAGTAATCATCTAGTGAGGATTACTGTTTGGCTCTACCACTACAAACCTAACGCACGGAACCCTAAAAATAGACAAGTTGTTTTTAAAAATGGAACTTTGGTGCTTAACTTTCTCGTTTGTCAGTGTTCGTAATAGAGGTTCACGAGCAAGACTTGCCCCAGCTGATCGGGCGCGCGCTGAAGATGGCGGAGGAAGCCACTCCAGAGCTCACGCTGGGTGACTCCATCGTTCTGCTGGACCGGGAGAACGAGGATGAAGGTCATAGACAGCGTAAGTGGAATTCTGTTTCGGGCAGTTTTTAACATACATACATAGCATCACGCCCGAAATCCCTAATGGGGTGGGCAGAGCCACAAGACTACTTGTGGCCACGTTCGATTAATTAGTCCTAAGATGGTATGATGAACCGTTTGGTGACAGGTGATCAGCCCATCGCCCATACAGATAGTCCACCATGTTGGAGAGGACCCGTCCCTTAGTCGACTTTTACGACATGCCAGGATGATAAGCATCTGCACGCATTCTATGCTATTTCTTCACTCCCAGTGCAGCAGAGGAGTAGATGTAAAGTAGAGCAGTTTTTAACCAACTTAAAAAAACCGAAGCAGGAGATTCTCAATTCGACGCGTTTTTTTTTTGTTCACCGATTACTCGGAGATGGCTGGACCGATTTGCATAACTCTTTTTTTAAACGATAGGGTATTTCTCCAAGTTTGTCCCGTTGTGATCAAAGTCGAGGTCTGATGAGAGAATCTATGAGGAATCGAAGGAACTTCTCAACTATTATAGGTACGCATATGGAAATTTTGATATTTTCTTTCATGACTCATGTTGATTTTAACTTGACTTCAGGGTTGCCAACACTCAAAAGGTTTCCAAATGCGCGGTAAAAATACTGCTGTAATAAGATGAATATCATAGCTGGGCATAAGACCGTTAATCAGTTAATTAACAAAGTTAACATTTCAAGTAGGTAACGGATTAACTTTTAAGTTAACTTCAAAATATATTAACGGACTCATTAACTTACGTTAAATCAATTAAGGCCCGTTAAAGGTTAATTAAATACCCACTATTTGCCAAAAGGATACCGCGTGGCTTATGTCAGATAGTAAATTAAATTAAATTAATTTATTTCAGATCTCCATACATAATGATCCATAAAATGTAACGCCTTAACGTTTAACAAAGTTAACTTTTTTAGTAACGGATTAGCGATTAATCAAGTTAACTAATTGATTAACGGTGCCCTATGGATACCGCCATTTTGGGGCGGCGGCCGTCTTGGATTGGGAATTTTTTCATAGTGTACTGTATTTTACTAGTCAAGCCCTTTCATTTGATACCCATATTGACATTTGTAATAAAATAAGTAATCCGCCATTTTGTGGCAGCGGCCATCTTGGATTTACAATTATACTCCTGAGAATTCCTTCACTTCCAGTTTGTTCCGCACTCTCCAACGGCGTCTCAGCCATAATTGACCTCTCCTGGTCGCCCTGGGACTCCGCTGACCAGCTAGCCTCTGACGCTGGAGTGCCTCTAGTCAGAGCGCTACTAGGCTCCCAGCAACTGCTGAGAGCTTTGGACGAATATTTGGAGACCAGGAACGCGACGGATGCGGCACTGCTGTTGGAAAGCGAGGGTGGTGAGTGTATGGGGTATGATAGCTCGGTAACTTTGATAAGGTTTGCTTGAATTGGACCGTACCTACAATAAAGCAATAATGCTAAATTTGGTCACGCAGTTTTATACAGTAGAATCCGTTTAGTACGACTTTGCAATTTAACAACCAACCATTTTTAGCAACGTAAGTATTGGCATCATGTTTGGTTTTAATATGAGCCACCATGAAAGTAGAACCGTTTGTCCGCTTTTAAAGACGTAATTTAAAACAATTGTCCGGTTATAACGACGACCGTTGACGTGTTTACAAATAAATCGTAGGTGGTAAGAAGCCATCTCCTGCACATCGCTGATTGGAATTAGACTGTTTATTTTACGGCAGTAGGTACCTACTTAATTTGCGGGTAACGAGTGAGTACGCGTACAAAAATGGCTTCTACAAAACGAAAAACTTTCTCTATTGAAGAAAAAAGTGTAATAATACAACGTTTAGAAGCTGGCGAGTCGAATGTAACGATTGCGAAGGAATTCGGTGTAAATCATTCGACAATATCCACAATTAAATATAAATACATTAATATGTGATTAATAAAAAACAAAAATGTCTGTACGGCGTCCGGTTAGTACGACGTAATATCACCGGTCCCTTGGTCGTCATTATAACCGGATTCTACTGTATCATAGGATCAATAAATTTGTAGACGTAAATCCATTAAAAGCTGCGGTGTGGTCGCGTTCGCGCCGAGCGTGGCGAGTGCGTTTTTTGTGTGAAGTGTCTGTTAGGACTCCTAAACACAGAACATCAGATGGCGCACGCACAGTCGCTTCAGTTGACCGCCTTTCGTCAGGGATATCGCCTTTAACAAGCATAGCTGGGCACCGGTAATCAAATAGTTAACTTCGTTAATCGCTAATCCGTTACTATAAAAGTTAATTTCGTTAAACGCGTTACATTTAGGAAGATTTAACGGAAGTTAACGTTAATGGTTAATCGTTAACTCTTGATGGAAATTGCATTTTATATGTCGTTGCGTTAGTAAAACTTATAAGAAATGATTTTAATTGTTTTAAAGGAAGTTGATGAGCCCGTTAACAATTTTAAAAGTTAATCCATTACAAGAATTGTTATATTCGTTAATTAACGATTAACAGATTAACAGTCTTGTGCCCAACTATGCTAGGCACCGTTAACCAACGCTACATCCGCGGATTTGCACTATTCCTGGGGGGCTAGCACGACACGCCCGCGAGTCGTTTGTCGCTTAGTGCGTCCCTGTCAAACTAGTCAAATACGTAAGGGACGCACTGAGCGACAAACGACTCGCGGGCAGGTCGTGCTAGACGTGCTGATATTTTAGGAGCTGTCTCACCACCCATCCTGCTCTTTCCACGTTTGTACATATAGTTGTCTCGCTCTAGACGTGGACCGCGCTCTCTACTCGCTGTTGGGCGAGTCCAACATCCGCGTGTGGGTGCACGCGGGTCTGACGCGGGATTCTGCGCGTGCGCTCCGCAACATGCGCCCTGAGCCGAGCTTTTACGCTGTGGTGGGCAGTGGCGCGTTTGTTGCTGATACTTATAAGAGGGTAAGTGGAGTGACTAGAAAGTTATCTCTCGTTTCTATTGCGTAGGTGAAAGCGATACCGAACATCGTGCGGAGCCTTCAAATTTGTTATTTACTAGCTTTAGCCCGTGACGTCGTTCGCGTGGAATTCGGTTATAGTTATTCCCTCGGGAACTTTGTAATTTTACTGATAAAAAGCATCCTATGTTACTCCCAAGAATATGCGTGTACAAAGTTTCATACATACATAGCATCACGCCCGTAATCCCTAATGGCGTGGGCAGAGCCACAGGACTACTTGTGGCCACGTTCGATTAATTAGTCCTAAGATGGTATGATGAACCGTATGGTGACAGGTGATCAACCCATCGCCCATACAGATAGTCCACCATGTTGGAGAGGACCCGTCCCTTAGTCGACTTTTACGACATGCCAGGATGATAAGCATCTGCACGCATTCTATGCTATTTCTTCACTCCAGTGCAGCAGAGGAGGCATAGGAACAAAGCTTCATGATGATTAAGTAGTCGTCAAGTAGTTTTCGCGTGGAAGCGTAACAAACAAACTTACATTCACATTTATAATATAGGAGGAGAGGAGATAAGGATATAAGGATTAGGATTCAAATAGGTACTTCATCTGCAGGCTGTAAAAGAAAAGCTGGTCCGTCGCGACTACCGCTGGAACCTCGTGCTCACTGACTACTCGACCTTGGAGCTGCAGCCGGCATTGCCGACCATCACGCTGCACGTGGACCCTGCAGAGTGCTGCAGGGTCCTCGGGCAGAAGGAGGGGTGCGGGTGCTCGCAGAACTTTGAGGTACAGTTGCTGATGTCAGCGAGGACGGAGCATTTTGGAGAATTACCCGTAGAACCCTGAGCTAATATCAACTGATGAGTAGCTTCTGCAGGTTTTAGGGTCTGCTTCGCTTCTTTACATATTTATTGGAAGTACTTGGCACATATTTGATCGCCTTCTATCATCTCATTGTAGATTGCTCCTTGTTTGTGTAAGACTCTGTAGGCTGTACCTATCTGTTTAAGTCCCTTAAGTTACTAGCCGAAATTCTTTTAGTTTCTCCGGAACTCCGACAAGTACTGCTAAGTAATTCTCTTGCCAAATCTAGGATTATTGGCGAAGCGTATACCAAATAAACCACCAAAATAGTAATAAATGTGAGAGAGTATTGGAGACTAAAACGGTTTTTTTTTCATGTCAATTGACTGACTAACCGGCAGACGGCCTACCTGATGGAAAGTGGTCACCGCCGCCCATGGACATCTGCAACACCAGAGGTGCTGCCAATGCGTTGCCAGTCTAGGGAGGATGGGGAATGGGGATGGGATGGGGATGAGGGAATAGGCCTCCGGATCTCGTCACTCACCGTACGAAACGCAATAGCAAGCTATTACTGCTACTCTTAAAGGCGTCATTTCTTTCCTAGAGGAAGCAGCCGATCCTGTCAGCGCTCATCCAACTCCTGGCCAGCACGTACTCCAAGTTGGAAGGCCCTGTCACGGCGCGGGTAGATTGCGAGGAGCTAGCTTCTGAGCTGAACGCCACCAGGTCCCAGCTGTTCCGTCAGCTGGCTGAGGAGACAGCGAGCAATGAGAGCCTGTTCTATTGGGATGATGACAGGTATGATGTTTGGACGGTTCAGTGTAGTATCCTGCCTACTTTGCCCAAGAACAAACATTAACAACCAATATTCTTAGAACAATATGAAATTGACCAAACATGCTGCACATCAAAGGATCTTGTCAGAAGAATGAAGAAGTCCGGCATCAAAACAGTCAATCACCTATTAAGTCTGGGTAACCTGGACGACACTGCGTAAAAACCTCATCAATTCTCGTAAATACAGACCTTATTGTAACAAAACTCGGTTGTTTTGTTGTATGTTGTTTGAATACCTTAAGTTTGTTTCTCGCCAGATTCCGACATTTGTATTGTATTTCCCTGTAAGTAAGTATCCTAGTGGCAGATATTCGGTTAAAAATATTTTTATTGTTGTCTTTTCCTGCGTAGATCTGGCGTGTTCCTCCGCTCCCGCTTCGTCCTGTCAACCTTCAAGCCAGATTCTGGCCTGCAAACGGCTGCTACGTGGTACGCTGATGAGGAGTACAAGCTGCTTCCAGGAGTGACCCTGGAACCACTGCGGCAGTTCTTCAGGATTGGAACAGCACCAGTTAGTAATGATGCTTTATCTATACTTCTTTGTATAGCACAATTCATTATTGATTTTTCTTCAGCAGATTAGTCTACGCTTTTGGAACGCACAGTAAAAAACCGGTCAAGTGCGAGTCGGACTCGCGCACGAAGGGTTCCGTACCATTATCTATAAAAACGGCAAAAAAATCACGTTTGTTGTACAGGAGCCCCCTAAATATTTATATTATTCTGTTTTAAACAAAATCTCGACCCGTTTCTCAGTGCGAACGGTCGAGATTTTGTTTAAGTGTGCGTGCGGCGACGCATAGATACTTTGGCGCACTCATACTTAAGCCGCACGCGGTGCGTTGTATGAAGATAACCTACTTCCTCCCTCTTTTTACTATGACGACACTCTTATGGGTAGAGTACAGGCATAGCTGGGCACCATTAATGAAATGGTTAACTTCGTTAATCGCTAATCCGTTACTAAAAAAGTTAACTGCGTTAAACGTTAAAGTGTTACATTTCGAAACATTTAACGGAACTACGAACGCAACGTCATATAAATTGCAATTTCTAGCACGAGTTAAGGATTAACGATTAACGTTAGTAATCGTTAATCCTTAACTCGTGCTAGAAATTGCAATTTATATGACTTTGCGTTAGAAATTTACTTATAAAAAATGTTGGTATGGGCTATGGAAGTTTAGGAAGGACATGAAATATTTATAAAAGAAGGGAGAGTGAGAGTGAGTAACATTAGAGTTTGTAATAATACTTACCTAATTTTATAAATAAATAAATCAATAAACACGGTCCGCGCGGTGTACTTTTAGCAAATGATGCTTAATTAACGATTAATGGACTTAAATTGTTTTAACGGAACTTAATGAGTCCGTTAACAGTTTTGAAAGTTAATTCAAAAGTTAATCCGTTACTCGAAATGTTAACTTCGTTAATTAACGGTCTTGTGCCCAGCTGTGAGTACGGTATGTAAGGACGCGGCGCACCACGCCCGTTTCCCTAGCCCCCGATTCCTCGGAGCTTGAACGGGAGTATACGGCTCTGATTTTATTTTGTTAAAGGCGGTACCATGGACGATGCCCAAGCTTGACCCGAGCTCAGGGGAGCCGATGGTCAACGAGGACGGACAACCCTTATACGAAGGATATTGCATCGATCTCATACAGAAATTATCAGAGGTATGATACTTATACTCTGGCTTGTACTCCTCTGCTGCACTGGGAGTGAAGAAATAGCATAGAATGCGTGCAGATGCTTATCATCCTGGCATGTCGTAAAAGTCGACTAAGGGACGGGTCCTCTCCAACATGGTGGACTATCTGTATGGGCGATGGGCTGATCACCTTTCACCATACGGTTCATCATACCATCTTAGGACTAATTAATCGAACGTGGCCACAAGTAGTCTTGTGGATCTGCCCATCCCATTAGGGATTTCGGGCGTAATGCTATGTATGTATGTATATTGTAGCGACTAGCAACGACTAGCTACGTAGGGAACTTGGCTACAGTTTTCCATTCGCAGGCCGAGATCCAGAGGCAGACCCAAAATAAGGTGGAAGGCTGTAGTGCTAAAGGACAAGAGTGTCAGGTATCCGAAGACGATGTCGAGGATAGAGCGAAGTGGAGGAGAAATACTAGGAAGGCTGACCCCACCACCATTTGGGGTACATAGCCAGGCAGGAAGAGAGAGAGAGAGAGAGAGTAACACATATTGACTTCTGCATGAAGAAACAAAAAGATTGATGTTTGCATCAAGTGATGCGAAAAACATGGGCCATCTCTTTTTTTTCGCGTATTGTTTGCCGAATTTCCCCATTCATACCAATTTCATTGAAATATATAGTAAGGTACTGCTCAAAGCAATTTTCGCAATGCTTACTTTTGAGGTGTCAGAACGCGAATCTGACACCATCGCTGGTTCAGTTGCATGTCAACCACCTCCCGCATCGTGTGGCGTGAGACCGCAGCACCACCGACCACATCGTCCACAATGATATGTAGTGTGCGAATCAAGCAATATTAGACTTTTGTATGTATGTCGTAAGAACTAAGACATCAGTAATAGGGTGTGGTTAAGCCGTGGCGCTGGCGTTTGACAAACTTCTATGAGACTTGTTACACGAAATTGTACTGATAGGCGTATTCTTCTTTTGAGATCTTTGCATGAGTTGGAATGAATGAGTCATATAAATTATAATCCATCTCAGAATCTTTCAGATCCATCCGAAAATAAGCTTAAAGTGACCCTAATTCTACTACTACTTGCTTAGATTTGCTTACCTGCATGTTTTCAGTCAATGGATTTTGACTACGAAATAGTAACCCCAAAAGCTGGATCTTTCGGGCGAAGACTTCCCAACGGGACGTGGGATGGCGTGGTAGGGGATCTTATGAGAGCTGTAAGTATACACGGATGAAACAAACAAGGGGGGGGGGGCAAGCCCACCCCAAAACCCTTCTGTCCCACCCCAGAATTGAATCAGATAGCTTCACTAAAACTAGGTAAATCTTCTATTATATTGATTTTTTCTACTTGTTAGTAACGCACTAAAAATTACAAAATACCCTCATCACACCAAGATAATGTATTGAACTTGTAAAAACAAACCAAATGAGCCCAAACTCGAGGGGTTTACTAGTAGTCATTGAAGAGTTCCACTATCCACTTCCTGACTACACGGTCAGATCAGCTCGATGGTACCAAATTATTGTATTGTCATCCGAATTGCATACACTTGCACCTAAAGTTTCAAATCGTTACAACATTTAGAAGTAGGTAGGTTAAAATTGACATCGAAGATTTTATTAAATTGTTTGTTAATGAAACAAATAAAAACTGTTATTTTTTTTTACAGGAAACCGACATGGCTGTGTCAGCATTGACCATGACAGCGGAACGAGAAGAGGTCATAGATTTCGTTGCTCCGTATTTTGAGCAGAGCGGCATACTTATAGGTAACAGATACTCCACGGTTTTCATTAGTCTACGATAGTTCCGTTAGTATAAACGTACCGTACTATTATCTTCTATCTATCTATATATATATATTCAGTAGAGCGGCGGGCTCGTCGACTCATTGGTGCTGCTCCATCGGTTGGGGACAAAGTACAAAGTCTCGGTCACCGTCGGAGAGTTGCTAGTTTGTCTGTGTTCTATAGATTATATTTTGGGGAGTATGCGCAGGATTTACACGATTTGATTCCACCCTCTCCATTCTACCACCGAACGACCAGACGTCGAGAGCGTCTTCATCCTTATGTTGTCGATATTCCACTCATTCTCACGAAGCGATTCGCCTCATCCTTCTTAATGCGAACCGCTAAGGACTGGAATTCACTCCCGTCGTTTGTATTTCCTGTCAAGTATAATTTAGATATCTTCAAAAAAAGAGTGAATAGGCTGTTACTGAACCAGCGAGCTACATCTTCGGCCTCGTCATCACTTACCATCAGGTGAGACTGAGGCATCGCTGGTTAGTCTTTAAATAAAAAATAAATATACCACTTACCCTCAGACTATTCAAGAAATCTAACACAACAACCTATAATTTGAAAAATGCCAGGTAGACTCTTAGGTTATAAGCATCAGCTAAGAAAGGTATTACAGTGTTTTACTGTTGGAGTACGAATGCGAAACCTGAAGGCCTTGCACACACATTTCAATGCATCGCTGACGTACACTATAAAAGTGTAAAGGCCCGGCCACATAGCAGGCGCGGAAGGAGCGCGGCGCGACTCCAGCATTAGATGGTTCTGTTGTTTTCTATTGGAAGTTGTTGTTCCCACACAGTGTTTTTTATACGTTGTATAACGAGTTTCGTCGTAAAGGCAGTGCTTAGACCGCAAATTGTCTTTTAAGGGTCTCTTTATCGTGTGTCTAAAGCAGTCTTGTCTAAGAGAGCTTAAGTAGTTCGTGTTACTCGTACTAATAAAGAGTAAAAAGTTTTTAAACCTTGTTGCAGTGATCCGCAAGCCAACCCGCAAGACCTCCCTCTTCAAGTTCATGACAGTCCTGCGTACCGAAGTGTGGCTCAGCATAGTTGCTGCTCTAGTGCTGACTGGTTTTATGATCTGGCTCCTGGACAAGTACTCGCCATACTCCGCGCGGAACAACCCGCAGGCGTATCCGTACCCATGCCGGTTGGTCTATTGAACCATCCATATAGCTTGTGGAGAGTTAAGGCTCGTTCACATTGCGGACGCTCGGTCGCGCCGCGATCCTGCCACGTTTGTAATGTGATCGGGCCTTTAGCTCAAGGGTGGAGGATCCAGGATTCAGAATATTGGCTCCGAAAAGACCAAAATACATAGAACCATTACCATCCATATTTTCACACTTGGTTTGTTTACTTCATCTACCTCGCTCAGAGGGAGGGGTCATCGTCCCTCTGCGGCCCTAACATGCAAGACACATGGATAAGTTACACCGTCTTAACTCTAAGTGCGTCTCTCTCACTCTAGTGCCGACGAAAGAGATAGTGATAGAGATAAACGGGTTTAACTTATCCTTGTGTCTTGCATGTTAGGGCCGCTGGATCGGCTATCCATCCATTAATTTCATATCAGTCCATCTTAGATATCATTTCAATACCATACCGTTATTGGCAGTTATCCAGCCCGCTGGGCATCCATTTTTAGGGTTCCGTACCCATAGGGAAAAACGGGACCCTATTACTAAGACTGCGCTGTCCGTCCGTCCGTCTGCCTGTCTGTCCGTCTGTCACCAGGCTGTATCTCATGAACCGTGATAGTTAGACGGTTGAAATTTTCACAGATGATGTATTTCTGTTGCCGCTATAACAACAAAAACTAAAAAACAGAATAAAATAAATATTTAATGGGGGCTCCCATACAACAAACGTGATTTTTTTGCCGTTTAAATAGATAATGGTAGGGAAACCTTCATGGGCGAGTCGCACTTGGCCGGTTTTAAAAAAATACATGTAGCTATTATGGTAGTTCATTCTAAGGCCCGGCTGCATTGCGGGCGCGTCAGCCATCCATTAACTGTATCAGTTTCCATACTATAGGCATTATCCATCAAGTCTTACCCGCGATGAGTTCATTCCGTCTTCTGGCTATTCTATCAATAATTCCATCAAACCATCCTTCAACTCATGCACTCATCGACTAAGTCATTCACTAAGCTATAAACGTGTACGGAGTACACAATAACAATACACTTTAAATGATGTCCACACTCCACAGAGAATTCACCCTAAAAGAGAGCTTCTGGTTCGCCCTCACTTCTTTCACCCCTCAAGGGGGTGGCGAGGCCCCTAAAGCGTTGAGCGGCAGGACCTTGGTGGCAGCGTATTGGCTGTTTGTAGTGCTGATGCTGGCGACTTTTACTGCCAATCTAGCTGCTTTCCTGACAGTTGAGAGGATGCAGGTCGGTTCTACCTTGGACTTAATGTTATAATTAATCCAAGGTCATTTACATAGCTGGGCACCGTTAATCAGATAGTTAACTTCGTTAATCGTCAATCCGTTACTAAAAACGTTAACTTCGTTGAACGTCAAAGCGTTGCATTTCGGAAGATTTAACGGAAGTTAACGTTCATCGTTGTCTCGTGATAGAAATTGATATATAGTTATATATATTTTACATGTCATTTCGTTAGTGTATTTATAAAAAAAATGTTGGTATGGGCTATGGAAGTTTTAGCAGGACATAAAAAAAAAAAATGACAGCCGACCATACTAGTCAGAACGTGTTTTTCGCGGCGCAGCGCGGTGTCCTTTTGGCAAAAAAATTATGAGTCCGTTAACGATTTTATAAGTTAACTTAAAAGATAATCCTTTACTCGAATTGTTAACTTCGTTAATTAACGTTTAACGGATTGACGGTCTTGTGCCCAGCTATGGTCATTTATCAAGAGATTAAAGGCTTGGACACATTGAGCAAGCGCAGCGTGACGCCACCTGTTGTCTCGTATTGGAAGTCGTAACAGACGTCACACATCACGCGCGTGTTGTGCTCGCACGGCACTCCTGCACACCCGCAATGTGATCGGGTCTTAACACTTGCACGTCACCACAAAGTACTTGCTTGATGGAAGAATTTTTTTGGAAAGAATCTTGTGTAATTCCTTTGTGCTGGTCATTAAAGCCTGTTAGGGCTTTTGCCTATTTACGGCTTTAAGAGCCCACAAATGACTAGATTAAGCACCTCATTTTGCATCAATCAGAATTGAACTCTATGACGTTGGGTTTCATTTTAAAATAGCTCGCTCTCAGCCGTGGCTGTTACAACCACCGCGCGCACGCGTTCACGAAAATCTGAGTTTTTTGCTGTTTATTAGAGAACCATAACATCTATTAAAAAATCCTTTTTAGCGAATCGAGAAGTTGTTGTTACTCAACTATTTAACCAAAAATCGTCGTTAAAGACCATAGAGTTTCGAAGATTCAACCAAAAATATGTTAAAAAGCGTTATGTTTGAAAAATAAATATCGAGGTTTTTATTACTAATCGTGTTTTCACGTTTAAGCATTTCAAGAACAAATGTTCAAGTTTAATATTTTGCGACCCTGGTATTCTGCTCTGGAAGGCTTAATTCAATATTATGTCAAAACCGGGCGTGTTCTCGACGGGATATCATCCCGTAACCGTACCATCGGTAACATCTCAAGAACCAACTCGCATGGAGAGGGTTCCGTGATTATATGAAATTTCCTATGTTACTTAGAATAACATAGATTTCTTATAGGATTTCCTGTAATCTATAGGTAAAGAATTATTCTCTGTATTTTTTTCGAACAGACAGATAGAGACATGAGTGATTCTATAAGGATTCCGTTTTTTCCTTTTGAGATACGGAACCCTAAAAACGAGGAACCTCCATACAAACTTTCATCCCCTATTTAGGGTAGGTATACATTTTCAAAAATCCTTTTTTAGTGATCACCTTCACGAAGCTACAATTTACAATTTTACAAGCAGAAACTGGCTACACCGATGTCAGATTCCATACTTTTGACTTGCAGTGTTGCTAATTTTCCTGTAAAATTGTAAATTGTAGCTTCTTGAAATGGTCTCTAGGTTGGGTTTAGACTTCGCATTGTCTGTCAGTTTAATAGATATTCGATGTGACGTAGCTAGTTAAGTGTTACCCACGCGACTATTATTTCCTCGAAAATATCAGGCGCACGCACGCATGCTATTAACATTTAAGGTCTGTTCGGCGAGAGTTGATAAATATTATGATATCGTTTCGACACAGCGACTGTCTCTTAACTATCGCAAACTCTATGAAGGGCGTCGATTATCGCCGCGCGCACTGAGTTTCGTGGTACGAGGGACGCAGATGGTGACAACTGCGGGCGGTGTCGCGCCAGGCGGAAGGCGGCGAAAAAAAAAATAGTTTTATTCATATACACAATCGCCATACTGTAAATTAACGTCTTATATGTGCGCGTCAAATGTCGTATAAATTCAATAATCTGCACTAGCTTCGGCCAAAGAAACGAAAAAGAAAAAAAACATCTATGACACATGTTTATAACGCGTTGTTTATGGATATGGCGAGTCATGTCTCTTTCTTTCTACATATAATATGTCATTGGCTTCGAGTGTGTCGTTGGGGTGTTCTGTTCACGTGTTGCTTTCTGGTTATACAGTTAGGCTATTCAATAATAATGTTCTATGGAAACCATATATTTTCCTTTAATTTTTTATTATCATCGGTAAAAATAATAAGCGGGCCGCAATTTGTAACGAGTAAAGAACCCTGACTTTTTACTTTTTTTATCAACTTTCGCCGAAGAGACCTTAAATGCAGCCGAATTGAGCAGGGAAGTGGGCATGAAAGTGGACAGCGCGAGTATGTAAATGGGTCACTTCTCCTGCTCCTGCCACTGCTACTCGTCGCGGCGCGCAGTGAGTCAGGAAGCAGCATGTAAACACCCACTGCCTTCGAAAGCAGTATGCGGGAATTATTTCAGGCAGCGCGAGCAGCAGTGGCAGTGGCTGCATGTAAATGAGGTATACGATGTTGCAGACGCCAGTATCATCCCTCGAGCAGCTGGCGCGACAGTCCAGGATTAACTACACGGTCGTTGAAGGCTCCACAATCCACCAGTACTTCATCAACATGAAGTTTGCCGAGGACACTTTGTACCGGTAGGTATTTTGAAGTTACGGACTATCAGTGCCGTTTTATTAAGCTACAACCTTCAATTGTAAAGGTAAACACTGGCAGCACATGTGACAGATCCCATACATTTCATCAGTTGTGTTGCCAGTATTTTAACTCGTTAAATTGTAACTTGTAGCTTTATAAAAGATATTTATAGTTCACAAAAACTAAAAGACACACTTTTGTCAGTAACCCACAAAAAAGTACAAAAGACATCACCAAGGTAATGTATTGGACTCGTCAAAACAAATCAAATGAGCCCAAACTCGAGGGGTTTACTAGTTCATTGAAGAGTTCCACTATCCACCTCCTGGCTCCGTGTTCAGTTCAGCTCGATGGTACCAAATTATTGAATTGTCATGCGAATTGCATACACTTGCAATGTTTCAAATCGTTACGACAATTAGAAGAAGGTTAAAATTAATAATAATCAGGGACAATCTTTACGCAAATCGATCTAGTTCCAAAGTAAAGGGCTTATGTTATGGGTACTAGACGATATACATTACTTATATAGATAAATAAATAATTAAATACATAGGAAACGTCCAAGAATCAGGAACGAACATTCCTCCTCATCACACAAATATTTTCCCTCGGGATCGAACCCTGGACCGCTAGCTTCCGAGGCAGGGTCACTACCAACTAGACTAACTGCGTCGTCAAATTGATAATGATAAGATGTTATTAGATTGTTTGTTAGGTACAAGTGAAGCTAGTAAAAGCGTGTAAACGCGTGAAAATGTTTTCTCTGATTTCTAGAGTATGGAAAGAGATAACTTTGAATGCAACTTCAGACCAGTCTCAGTACAGAGTGTGGGACTACCCTATCAGGGAGCAGTACGGCCATATTTTGCTGGCTATCAACGCTTCGAGTAAGTTAATAGAGTATACAACTGAACTTTTAATGCACCTAATGGAATTTACCCCCGGCGTCTGTATTTCCTGTCAAATATAATGTAGGTCTCTTGAAAACAAGAGTTAGGCTGTTACTGTACAAGCGAGCTATACCTTCGACCTCGTCATCACTTACCTTATGTGAGACTGAGGTCAGTTGCTGTTCAAATTTACAATTTAAAAAAAAACCTTCCATAGTCGGAAGGTATCCTGTCATGTTCGCACCAGTTTGATCTGGTAGTTGTCATCTGCATCAACTACCGAGGTCATCTTATAGTAGATTGTATCACAAGAGAGCAAAATGTCATCGACGGCGAGGGCCGTAAGTAAGCTATTCAGTAAGAAGCAATGTCTTATAGTCATAGCTGGGCATAAGATCGTTAATCCGTTAATTAACGGAGTTAATATTTGCTCCATAATTGCACAAAAAAGTTCACAGACGCGACGTGTGAAGTGGACGGCGGTCGCGCTTGCACTGCTCCCAACCAGTCCGAAATATCGTGTCCGTGAGCAGTGTCTATGTGTGCGTTTGTTCGAGCGCACTTATAAGTAGATTGTCTTCTGTACCTATCTCTTTTGTGGTTAAATGTATGAATGAATAATGGATCAATGAATGATGAATATGAATAATGATGTTTTTAGTGCCCGTCTCAGACGCAAGGACTGGGTTCCGTCAAGTTGACGAACACACCGACGCCGATTTCGCTTTCATACACGACTCTGCTGAGATCAAGTAAGTAACTATGACTAGCTTCTGTCGGCGACTTCTTCCGCGCGGAATTCGGTTACAGTTATTCCATCGGGAACTTTTGAATTTTCCGGGATAAAAAGCCTATGCCCTATTCCAGGAGCTATGGTAACTATATACTAAGATCATGGTAACATACAGACAGACACATCCACACACACGCCAAATCAATATATGACTTGAAAAGATGACTTTCCGCTGAGTTTCTTGCAGCGCTTCTCAGTAATGATGGTCCTATCCGAAGCGTTGGTAGATTCAATCCATTATAATTTATTCATGTGACAAGTAAAAGGGCCCACAGCGGCCCTAGCATGCCAGACACGGGGATAAGTTAAACCCGTTTATCTCTCTATCTCTTTCGCCGGCACTAGTGTGAGAGACGCAACTTAGTGATGAGACGGTTCAACATAATATTATATATTCTTGTGCCAACCTACCTAGAGTCGCTAGTGGCCGATTTACCGAATGAACGTTATACATTTTGATTATTCTTGACACGCGTACACACGCACGCACGCACACACACACACAGAAACTAGTATTTATTAATCTTGACATTGATATGAGTAATCCGATCGCCTTACAAAAAACGTTTGTCGTATTACCTCGGATCAACTGTATAAGTGTTTTACACGGAATTGACTTCTATAAAGCAATAAATAAATGAAACTAAGAGCTTCTAAGTCAAAATCAAACTATCTTTATTCCATTTAGGCTTTTACAAGCTCTTATGAAGGTCAAGGAATGAATCTACCACCGGTTCGGAAAAAATCCTCTCCTGAGAAGAGCTGGCAAGAAACTCGATTGACAGGTAGGTACTACTCGAACTTGTATGTGACAGGTATGAAGTGACTCTGAACTGCAACATGACAGAAGTAGGTGACGTGTTCGCGGAGCAGCCGTACGCCATCGCAGTCCAGCAAGGGTCCAGGCTGCAGGAGGAGCTGTCGCGAGCTCTGCTCGATCTGCAGAAGGAGAGGCTGCTGGAACAGCTGGCTGCCAAGTGAGACGGATTTCATTGCCAAGCTCTTCGTAGCGCTACGCTTGTGAGCAGTAGCAGCGTCCTCATGGATATTTTTAAGTACCGTACCTCAAAAGGAAAAAGGGACCCTTATAGGATCACTTTGTCCGTCTGTCTGTTACCTGTTCTTCAAGAACGCGTGGAGGTATCAATTTGAAATTAATATCAAATACTCAAGTCTGCAATTTTCTGGGGCTGTGAAAAAATCAATCTTCTAAGTCAACGCAATCAAAAGATACGGCCGTTTATGCCACATATTTTGATACTTTCAAGTGAATCCAAAGGCAATCAAAACCGTCAGAACTTTAGGGCCAGTAGTTTCGGATATAAGGGGGGAATGGTCAACTTTCGCCTATTTTCCTAAATAACTTCCAAAATATTTATCTTAAACATCCCAAAAAATATATATTTCATATGATATGACACACGATATAGTTTACATAATTTTTTTTTTTCATTTTCTAATTTGCCCCCCAAACGTGCTCTCCATGTTTAAAGTTCATTTATCTACTTTACTTGTCCGTGTTGCGGTCACCGACCGACATATGTGTACCAAATTTCCACTCAATCGTTCCAGTCGTTTTGTAGCAAATTGGCTGTGACACGGACAGACAGACAGACAGATAGACAGACACATGAGTGATTCTACAGGGGTTCAGTTTTTTCCTTTTGAGGTATGGAACCCTAAAAAAGACTTAAATATAATTAAATTAAAATATAACAAAGTAATAAATGATAATTATTAAAACGATGTTCTGTGCTGTGGACCAATAGGCAGCACTGCATCTTCTGAATGTGTCTGCACCTGTGATCTATACGAGCACCTACCTATATACCTATAAAATAAAACAAACAGGTTCTACCTGAAAATAAATGCGAAAAAATGGCTCCATGCACTAGACTATCACGAAACGGAGAAACTATTCGAAATAATAAAATAGCTCCGACTACCTAACTAATATCACACAGCATATCCAAAATCAAAAATAAGATAAACGCGGAAAACTAAAATCGCATATATCATCAAGCATGCACAGCACACCCACTCACCTCGAACACACACACACACACACACACACACACACACACACACACACACACACACACACACATACACATACACACGGACAAACACACACAAACACACATATACACACCTTCACACACCCAAACACACACACACACACACACACACACACACACACACACACTTCGCTCTAATTTTCACTTGACTATTTAATCTTTATCCTGTACTACTGTCATCATATATTAAACAGAGTATCAAGGGGGTTGGAAGGTCCCTGCTCCCTATAAGACAGGTTTACCTAGTTTAGGGAACAGGAAACCACATAAAGGCCTATCATTATTTACAATAAAATGTTCTTACTTACCAAAATGTTTATACATACATTAAACCTAACATAATGTAAGAATAAATAAATTATGTTACTATAATATGTACTTATGTACTAGGCTAAGGCGACCCATGTAATTGCTGAAATAAATGTTTTTATTATTATTATTATTTATTATATAATGTATACTATATTTGTTTGCTTCAGATATTGGAACGAGACTGCTCGACAGCAGTGCCCTGACGCGGACGAGTCTGAAGGAATTACTTTAGAGAGTTTGGGTAATGTATTCTATACATACATACATACATAGCATCACGCCCGAAATCCCTAATGGGGTGGGCAGAGCCACAAGATTACTTGTGGCCACGTTTGATAAATTAGTCCTTAGATGGTATGATGAACCGTATGGTGACAGGTGATCAGCCCATCGCCCATACAGATAGTCCACCATGTTGGAGAGGACCCGACCCTTAGTCGACTTTTACGACATGCCAGGATGATAAGCATTTGCACGCATTCTATGCTATATCTTCACTCCCAGTGCAGCAGAGGAGGATTCTATAATAATTCAAATTAAAGATTCGGCTGAAGATTAAAAGCCTGGTCATATCGCGGGCGCGGCAGACGCGCGGCGCGACCGCAACGTCACTGCTGGTAGATTCTTATCTGTCGAACGATGAATTTCAGTCAGTAAGTTCGGCTCGTCGAGACTCTAGGTACCCATTACTAATTTATAATTTGATTTAGTCAGACTTTTTAGTTCACCGAGTCTCGCTATAAAATCAAATATAGGCGGTCTTTTATACGCAACCATGCATTTTTTAATAATTCGGTTCAAAGGACCAAGTGATCCGGTTCGAAGGACCTAATGATCCGGTTTGAAGGACCATCTTTTTACAGGCGGAGTCTTCATAGCAACTCTGTTCGGCTTGGGTCTCGCAATGATAACCCTCGCTTGGGAAGTATTCTATTATAAGAGGAAGGAGAAAAACAAGGTCCAAGTTGTTGAGGACAAAGAAAAAAAACCTAAGAAGGCGTTTCAGAAGGAACTGGAGACGAAAATAACTGATCGGGTTGCCAGGTACATCTATATAATATTAGTATGGATAATAGTATAATGCAATATGGTTACGGCTCTGTTGGCCAATTTTTACGAGACAGTGAGCGCCATTTTTTTAAAATTTAGGGTTCCGTACCTACAAGGTACTGTTTCTTTTTCAGAGGTAAGTACGGAACCCTCGGCGCGAGTCAGACTCGCTCTTGACCGGTTTTATTTCTTTTCAGATTCAGAAAACGAGAGAAGAAAACCGGCCGAGTGACTATAGGTGACACTTTTAAACCGGTGTCGGAGAAGGAAGGAGTTTCATACATCAGTGTCTACCCCAAAACTGAGTATAAGCCGTGAAGATACTACACAGATGACAGAAAGAATAAGACATGATTTAGAAATTAAGAAACGATTTTAAACACTTATGTAGAACGCACTTCAAGACATAATATACCTAGTGTGTAACGAAATAAAATAAAAAAATAAAAAATCAGGCTTTTATATCTTGTTAATAAAAAAACCGGGAAAGTGCGAGTCGGACTCGCGCACGAAGGGTTTCGTACCATTATCTATAATCAAGCAAAAACAAAATACGTTTGTTGTATGGGAACCCCCTTAAATATTTTTTTATATTAATTTAATTATTTATTTTTAAAGTAAATATATATCTAAATATTCTGTGAATATTTCAAGCGTCTACCTGTTGCCGTTATCAATATCGAGCAAAAAAACGAGCAAAAAAATCACGTTTGTTGTAGGGGAGCCCCCTTAAATATTTATTTTGTTCTATTTTTTAGTAGCGGCAACAGAAATACATCATCTGTGAAAATTTCAACTGTCTACCTAACTATCACGGTTCATGAGATACAGCCTGGAGACAGACGGACGGACGGACAGACGGACAGCGGAGCCTTAGTAATAGGGTCCCGTTTTTACCCTTTGGGTACGGAACCCTAGAAAGAACCATCTAAGACCAGGCCCCCAATTCTCGGTGCATTCGAGATAATCTCACAATCGAGATTAAACGTCAGTGCATACAGTCGTTTGACACACCTGTATGAATCTGACGTTTAATCTCGAAATCGACATTATCTCGAATGCAGCGAGAATTGGGGGCCAGTCCTTTCCTTATCAAGACGAATCAAACGAGCCCAAACTAGTTGGGGTTGCGTCGTTTTATTACAGAGTTTATAAATGTTAGTTTATCTACACCCATATCATAAAACCTCCATAGTGTAATCAAAAACCGTAGGAAATGACCACCATTTTGACAAACAATCAGGTAAAACGAGTGCTGCAATGTTATTCCCGTATCGTTTTTAGTAAAGAAATGAGATTAAATTTGGAACAGCTGTCAAAACTCAAGTGGGTCTCTATTCTAGTATCCATAGATATTAAAACAGTTATTGATACGAAACGTCAATTCAGTATGTTTTTTTAATATAAACTGCACAACATTTGATCTCGAGTGACATGAGAATAGAGACTTCATTAGTTTGTCTATGATTTAAAAAAAAATGGTCTTGACGGAGGATCGAATTGCCGCCATTATGTTGGTGTTTTGCTGAACGAAAGTAGAATTGTTGTTGAATTGAATAGAAATAGTAGTTTATGCAACGGTTGCATAATGATAGGCCTTAAAACACTAGTGCGGTTTTATGAAACGAGCTTTTAGCGAGTTTCATAATAAGATCGCACGTGTGTTTTAAGGCCAAATTATGCAGAGTTGCATACATAACTTTATCTACACACATATTATAAATCCTCCATGATGGGTTCAGAAACAATATTTTCTGGCAACAAGTTATTTGTTGCAATCGTGGCTGCATATTTCCGATATCCGGCGCATTTTCACATCACACACACTCCGAGAAGACTACTTACTATTCATATTTTCAACTAAAATGTAAATTACAAACAACTTTTTCTATTCAATTCAAAAACGATTCTACTTTCGTTCAGCAAAACACCAACATGGCGACCCTCCGTTAAGACCATTTTTTTTAAAATCATATACAAACGGATGAAGTCTCTATTCTCACGTCACTCGAGATCAAATATTGTACAGTTTATATTTAAAAAAACATACTGAATTGACGTTTCGTATCAATAACTGTTTTAATATTTATGGATATTAGAATAGAGACCCACTTGAGTTTTGACAGCTGCTCCAAATTTAATCTCATTTCTTTACTAAAAACGATAAAGAAGTCATGTTATTTCTTTATCGCAGCACTGGTTTTTCCTAATTGGTTGTCAAAATGGTGGTCATTTCCTAAGGTTTTTGATTAACCAATGGAGGTTTTATGATATGGGTGTAGATAAACTATTTTGCATGCCCATGAACGATAATTTATGACAATTTTAGGATGTCGTTGTTGACTCCGGCAAATAGGTTATTAGTTTAAGGGGAAAATCCACAAAAAGTGGATTTATATTACGTTGTATTAGTTTAGTATGTTGGTTTTGTGAATAAACACAACAAAAAGTTATTAATAAATGATTGAAGTACATGTGCAGTTTTCTTTCCTTATTTATTTATAAGAAATATAAAGCTTCAGTGTACTGTACACGTTTATCGTAGTTTTATCGTAGTCACATCACTAGAGAATATCGATATGAATGAGAGCAATTGAATTGAAAACCCTAGTACTGTCAATTACGTACCACAGATTGTGTAATTTAACAGCGCCAAAACAGTGAGAATTGGAACTAACCAGAGTTAACAAAAAACGACTGTCCCATCTGTAGCTAGCTACATATAGTAATCTGTGGTCTAAGTGCTGGAATGATATCCCCCTCCTATCCAAGGGGCGTTAAGCGGGTACGCCGCTATTTGTTGACGCTCCAAAAAAAATCCTAATCCCAAAACCAGCACTATTTTTACAAATGAATCAACTTTTTGTTCGTTTATTTTTCATGCACCTCACTGTATTGTGTATACAAAATAAGTATATTATTGTATAGTAAGTACGTTCATGTAAGTGTTCGCGTGTATTGCATTTTAATTATTTTTTCTTTCAAAGCCACAATAACAATATTTATTCTTATATATACCACTTTTTATCCAAGTAGTTTTGTGTAATTATTAGTGGTTAGTGTGTTTGTATAGCGCTCCGATTGCTACAGACGGTGCTGGCTGAACATCAGCGCTGCGGGTGTCTGACACCTCAGCATTATGCTGAGCCAGTGACCGATTCACTGCCGCAATGACACACATGCCACGTTTCTTCTGTATTATTTTGTTGTATTTTTATTATTGTGTCTTTGTGAAGTGAATAAATGTCTTTTCTTCTTTCTTCTATAAGATTGCTGTATAAGGTTCGGAAGCAACTAATGTTCATTAAAATCCATGTGGTAAAATAGAACCAGTTGTGAAGAACCAGGAGAACTCCTCAACGACTGATATCCTTGCACCTTGGATAGCAACAGTTTGTAAATGGTGATGAGCAATTGGCATTATGATATTGTTACTAGATGTAGTAAATGTGTGTCGTTAAATCACATGATAATAATTTTAGTAATGAAAAAATATATCTTACTTTTCAAAGGCTATTTAAAGTCGGATTTTTTATTTTTTAAATTATTATGATTATAATCTAATTAAATAATAAATGCGAAAGTTTATGTGTGTGTGTGTGTGTGTGTGTGTGTATGCGTATGTGTGATTTAGTATGTTTGTTACTTTTACATGCTTTATCGGCTCTACGGGTTTCGATAATATTTGGAATGGAGATAGCTTATACCCAGGATTAACACGTAGATTACTTTTTATCTCGCAAAATTTAAAAGTATATGTATAAAAACAATGGACCTCGAATTGAAATTTTGTAATTCTTGCATGTAAAGCTGCGCACCTTTCAGATAAACAGAGAGTGCATTGTAGTGCAGCGGAAGTTTCAGTGAAGGACCCGGGTCGGTAGCATAAATGGCACTAGCATAAGTTATCTCCATCTGATCTCACAGTGCATCCCTCTTCGATACTATAGTATGACAGAGACGCACGAGATGGATTTCAATCGGATTAATTTTACAGGATTATTTCTAAAACTAAACATTATCATGAATCTTGTTTTCGTGTAGCTTTTTTCCGAGTCGCATTTTTCCGCGATCGATTAATTTCTCTATCAGAATTTTACTCGTGGAAAAAACAGAAACGGCGGTTACTTTATCGAAAGCTAAAGACAAAATGTTGGACATTTTGACAAAAATTAAGTGTAGGTATTCGTAAATAACTTCCATCTTAAACTTTATTTGCGACTGTATTTTGAAAGTGAAAATCATAAAAAAGCGGCCAAGTGCGAGTCGGACTCGCCCATGAAGGGTTCCGTGATTTACGACGTATTAAAAAAAACTACTTACTAGATCTCGTTCAAACCAATTTTCGGTGGAAGTTTAAATGGTAATGTTCATCATATATATTTTAGTCTTGTCATTCTCTTATTTTAGAAGTTGAAGTGTCTCGCGCAAACTATTCAGTTTAAAAAAAATATATATTAGAAACCTCAATATTATTTTTGAAGACCTATCCATAGACAACCACCACGTATGAGTTTGACGAAAAAAAAACTTAGTGTCAGTTCTAAGTATGGAGAGTAATAAGATGTATTTTTTTCTTTTTTTTTTGTGTGAAAATCTTAACGCGGTGCACAGAATACATCTACTTACCAAGTTTCAACAGCATAATTCTTATAGTTTCGGAAAAAAGTGGCTGTGACATACGGACGGACGGACAGACAGACAGACAGACAGACAGACATACAGACATGACGAATCCATAAGGGTTCCGTTTTTTGCCATTCGGCTACGGAACCTTAAAAATCTACGAATATGCATAATTTTTTCGGTCGCGACTTTGAAGAAAGCTACGAGTAAAATTATAGGAATCCGGGGATCCGGGAAGTTGGTCGAATTTAACTTGCATGATTTGATTACAGACAGACACCAGGACAGGGGAAACTAAATATTTAAAAAAAAAAAAAAAATCACTTCGATTATAAATAAAACACTGAAATACCGGGTCTCATTATATTTTATTTATTTACAAATGTGTGCGCGCAATTCGTTTATAGCGCCATCTAGTGAGTACTGTTTCTCATATTTCCCGTAGGTATTTATAAAGATTTCTAAAAATCCTTGCAGGATATCGGGGTAACAACTATCGTCTGTCTATCTCCATATAGCTGGTTGCATTTGTGCCAATTATTATGCTATTTTATTAACCTTTGATCGCCACGGGTATATGAGACGCCGAGTGATGGCTGTAGCCGACAAAATGTATGGAGAACGGCATACCGTGGCGTCAGCACGGAAATCTGCTATCGGCTACAGCCGACTGTGGCGTTCAAAAGGTTACGAGTCCTGTACTTGAGTAGCGCTTCTTACAAACGCAGTACAGTTGTGGTTTGGACATGTTTAGCCCGATCGCATAGAAACTTTGCAAGAATATAGATAAAAGACAAATCTAGGTTTGTGAAGTACCAGTTTTGAGATAAAATTTAACAGGTATATATAATAAATGATTTGTGATTTTCATACAAACCTGTTTTATATATATTTTCTTAATCTGCCTTATATCTATATCCTTGCAAATTTTCAATGCGATCCGGCTAAAAATATCCAAACCACAATTGAACTAACGTCTGTTCGCCGGGAGTTGATTAAAAAAAAAATCAGGGCTTCTTAACTCATTACAAATAGCGGCCCGCTAATTATTTTTACCGATGATAATAAAAAATTAAAGGGAAAAACTATATTTTTTCATAAAATATTATTACTGAATAGCCTGTATAATGTCCCATTGCTGACATATCATCGGACGACGACCATGACGAAGTCTCAGAATCGGAGGAAGAATCAGAGTCGGTGACGTTTATTATGAAACGTTCAATTGCTTCGTCTAAAACAACACGAACACCCAAACGACACACTCGAAGCGTATTCCAGAACGGAATGGCACTATGGCCACCCAGTGCGCGCGCTCGCCCGCCGTTGACAACAACGGCGTGCCTCGTACCACGAAACTCAGTGGGCGCGGCGAAAAGCGTCGCCCGTCATACAGTTTGCGATAGGTAAGCGACAGTCACTATTTCGAGACGATATCATAATATTTATCAACTCTCGGCGAACGGACTTTACGTTTGTATGAAGCGCTGCTAAAGGACAGACCAACAAACACATTATCTTTTATATTTCTTTATTCTACCAGAACACCCTCGCAGTAGCCTTCTCAACAACAGTGGACTTGCTCTCCAATACTCTCTTCCCAAACTGCAACTTGAAATGGTCCAGGTTAATGAACTCTCCATCGTCTATCTCTTTTATCAGCTTTCTCACTCGCTCTTTTGACTGTTCGACGAAGCACGCCGCCAGTTTCATCTCGAGTTCTGCGTTGCGTACTCCTATGCAGTATGATCTGTGGGTTAAAAATACAATTATAAACTAGTTTTCGGTAAAGTCCGTTTTTAGGGTTTCGTGCCTCAAAAGGAAAAACCGGCCAAGTGCGTACGGAACCCTTCGTGCGCGAGTCCGACTCGCACTTTGCCGGTTTTTCCTTTTGAGGTACGAAACCCTAAAAACCATACAACATACACATACAACCATATAACAAACGTGACTTTTTTGCCGTTTTTATAGTAAATGGTACGGAATCCTTCGTGCGCGAGTCCGACTCGTACTGGGCCGGTTTTTAATAGTAGAATGATGTGTCCTAAAATATGTTGATTGAACTTGTTAACAAAAATCTTTTTATCTACACCCATATCATAAAACCTCCATAGTGTAATCAAAAACCGTAGGAAATGACCACAATTGTGACAACCAATTAGGAAAAACCAGTGCTGCAATGTTATTCCCGTATCGATTTTAGTATAGAAATGAGATTAAATTTGGAACAGCTGTCAAAACTCAAGTGGGTCTCTATTCTAGTATCCATAGATATTAAAACAGTTATTGATACGAAACGTCAATTCAGTATGTTTTTTAATATAAACTGCTCAACATTTGATCTCGAGTGACATGAGAATAGAGACTTCATTCGTTTGTCTATGATTTACAAAAAAAATGGTCTTGACGGAGGATCGAGTTGCCGCCATTACTGCTTTCATGATGGTTTTTTGCTGAACGAAAGTAGAATTGTAAAAAGTTGTTTGTAATTTACATTTTAGATGAAAATATGAATAGTAAGTAGTCTTCTCGGAGTGTGTGTGATGTGAAAATGCGCCGGATATCGTAAATATGCAGCCACGATTGCAACAAATAACTTGTTGCCAGAAAATATTGTTTCTGAACCCATCATGGAGGATTTATAATATGTGTGTAGATAAAGTTATGTATGCAACTCTGCATAATTTGGCCTTAAAACGCACGTGCGATCTTATTATGAAACTCGCTAAAGACCGAAAAACTCGCTGAAAACCGCACTAGTGTTTTAAGGCCTATCATTATGCAACCGTTGCATAAACTACTATTGTAAAGAACTCCGCGTGGTTTCTTACCTGGATGCTCTCGCCAGGGCGGCTGTCATGGCGAGTATTTCTGTCGCCGCCTCAGCAAGCCTATTTAGTTCCCTGCAACATAATATAAAGAACTTCAGTTTAACGAAATACATTTACTCGTTTTTCAATTAACTTTGATGATGAAAGGTTATCGTATCAAATCCAATATTATTATATATAGCCACTTATATAATAATAGAAATCTAACAAACATAGGACCTTGATACCCTTGTTAGGTTTATAACCACAACATAGAACCATATAATATCGCGATTTTTGGACTATTACATACATACATCGGGCATCACGCCCGAAATCCCTAATGGGGTGGGCAGAGCCATAAGACTACTTGTGGTCACGTTCGATTAATTATTCCTAAGATGGTATGATGAACCGTACGGTGACAGGTGATCAGCCCATCGCCCATACAGATAGTCCACCATGTTGGAGAGGACCCGTCCCTTAGTCGACTTTTACGACATGCCAGGATGATAAGCATCTGCACGCATTCTATGCTATTTCTTCACTCCTAGTGCAGCAGAGGACTATTAGTTGATGATATTAAGAGCCTCGTTTCAGCAAAATACAGCTAAAGACACGTAGAATTACGTACTAATCATAACTCATATTGTGGAAAAAATTTAACATAGAACCTTATAATATTGCGGCAGCGAAGTATTAATATGAGTTCTCCGTAAATGTTACATCAGAATAGCTCTAATATTTTGTCCCTTGTCGCAAACTTATAAAACATTCACATAAACCTAACATATTTCCATACAAACTTTCATCCCCTATTCCCTATTGTTATTTTACACCCTCGAGCGTAAAACTGTTACAATCTTTGAATGTCATATTTATTTATATCGAATCAACAGCCTAAAAAATAAGTTTCAAGCTTCTAGCTCTAAAAATAACGGTACTCCATACAAATTTTCATCCCCACCCTTATAACCCTTTTTTAACCCCTTAAAAAGTAGCTTATGTCCTTTCTCAGGCTCTAGACTATCTGTGTACCAAATTTCATTTAAATCGGTTCAGTAGTTTTGGCATGAAAGCGCGACAAACAGACAGACAGAGTTACTTTCGCATTTATAATATTAGTATGGATGTATTGTTATATCTAGTGAAAATATATCAAGTTGTTATACCGATCATTGCACACCCATAAAATCTCACCAAGGGGGTACCACACAATCATCGGTTAATTAATGAACGTCCTAAGTGTTTGCCTACCCTCATGTGCTATCGCGCGTGTCGTGTAGCCGCTACAGTGGCGCCATCTATGGACTCACGTTAAAGCGTCGCCCACTTTGTTCCCGTGCCGGCCCATGATGGTTTCGCAGGCGAAGCGCATGCGCAGCACGCAGTACTCCAACTGCTCCGCCGCGGGGCGCAGCGTCGGGTGGAGGTGTTCTGCCAGGAACAGCGTCAACTTGGGGTCGTCCCTTTCCTGAAATAATTATAGTTCACAAAAACGAAGAAAACCGGCCAAGGGCGAGTCGAACTCGCGCACACGGGGTTCCGTACCATTATATATAAAAACGGCAAACAAATCATGGCTGTATGGGCTCCCTTAAATATTTGTTTTATATTAATTTAATTATTTAATTTAATGTGCATATATAAATAAATGTTCTGTGAATATTTCAAGCGTCTACCTGTTGCCGTTGTCAATATCGAGCAAAAACGAGCAAAAAAAATCACGTTTGTTGTATGGGAGCCCCCTTAAATATTTATTTTATTCTGTTTTTTAGTATTTGTTGTTATAGCGGCAACAGAAATAAATCGTCTATGGAAATTTCAACTGTCTAACTATCACGGTTCATGAGATACGGCCTTGTGACAAACGGACAGACGGACAGCGGAGCCTTAGGAATAGGATCCCGTTTTTCCTTTTGAAAAGTACAAAATAACCTCATCACCAAGAAAACGTAGACGATTGAACAAAATTTTGACATATCGTAACGAATAAGTTACCATTAAGAGGAGTGTGAACCTACGGCTTTTCATACAAAAGGCAATAACGATTTGCACCCCTTAAATATTAACCGATCTTGACCAATTTGTGATAGGTTGGCAGTCAGAACAGGGAACAAAATGTAGATCGAAAAGTTTTGGTATTTTCACAATCATCAATAAATTTTATTATCGTTTCAGTATTCTCATGCAAAACTAATTTCGTCGATTATTTGACTTGTTGATCTATTTTTTTTTCTTTTTCTTAGACCTAGATTTTGTTCTGACTGACAACCTATCAAAAATAGGTGAACATCGGTTAACATTTAAGGGGTGGAAATCGTTATCGCCTTTTGTATGATAATCTATAATTTATAAAATAAAAAAACCGACCTTAAACGGCCTTTGAAAAGTAAGTTTTTTATTTCACATTTTATTTATTATCCTGTGATTTAACGACACACATTTACTACATCAAGTAACAATAGCATAATGCCAATTGCTCATCACCATTTACAAACTGTTGCTATCCACGGTGCAAGGATGTCAATCGTTGAGGAGTTCTCCTGGTTGTTCAATTTTTAGATTTATTTTTCGACATAAGTTGCTTCAGAACTTTATACAGCAATTTAATCGCCAACCGTGAAATACTTCCAGTTCACCAAATAATGCTTTTGGAACGTAACTGCTTGAGTTATTACAGAAAATACTAAAATTGCTCTATGCTTGCCTATAATATTTGAAGAGTTCCATTGATTCCTCATAGATCCTCTCATCATCACTCACTCAGCTTTGACTAAAACGGGACCAAACTGGAGGTATACCCTACCGATTAAAAAAAGAATTTTCGAAATCGGTTTATAAATGACGGAGTTCTGAAGTAACAAACATAAAAAAAAATACAACCGATTTGAGAACCTCCTCCTTTTTTTTATGAAGTCGGTTAAAAAGGGTGATTTTTGCCGTTGATTCACAGTCCTCTGAAAACTAACTGAGTTAACTATGTACCGTAGAGGTCTTAAATATGTGAACACGACTTTATTGTCAAGGGCGTAAGAGCACTCAGATATCTTTTTCGCTTTGTTATATACATATATTTATGACCTCGACTGTACAAACTATTTGACGAATACTCGCAAAGTAATAAACCAATCTATACATATAAATCAGTACCGTGACTCACTTATAGACAACGCACAGCCTAAACGGTTGGTGCTAGAGGTTTGAAAGGAGGAGACATTCCTCGAGTACCCTAGAGGTGCACTAAGGAGGGATTTTTTGAAATTCCATCCCTAAAAGGGTGAAAAGCAATGATAAAGTTTGTATGGGTTCACTAGTGTCAATTGTTTACCTGGTGTCTGTTTGCTATAACCTTCTTTATGATAAAACCCGGATGGAACAGTGGATTCCTGATCTGTTTGATTTCTTCTGACATCACTTTGCCCGCGTATTGAATTCCGTTCAAGGCTAAAAATAAAAGATTAATTTAATACATCATCAGCCGTAAAACGTCCACTGCTGGACATAGGCCTCCCCTAAAAATGGGATTTGCCGTAGTCGCCACGCTTGGCAGGCGGGTTGGCAACCGCAGTTGGTCATAATGGTACCTACTCGAAGGACGCTGCTGCCCATCCTTCGGTTCCCTCTGTCGCCTTTTACGACACCCACAAGAGATAAGCTGATACAATTCTTAACCAGTACCACACGGACTTAATTTAATACGTTTCAATTAATATTTAGAATGTACTGGTAAGGGGCATCCATTAATAGGGATAATACCTGGATCAAAAAAAAAAACTAATTAGTCCGTCAGTTAGATTATCAAAAAATATTGAACACGCATTTTTAGCTTAATAAATCAATCAAAATTGACAAAGACAACTCGCAAGTTCGGGAGTGGGGGCTCATGACGTCACTTAATGGTAAAAAGCGTGCAAAGTCGTCACGTCAGGCGGAACTTCAACGCACTATATCTTCGTCATTTTTTGTTTAACTGACAAAAGAAAAAAATACATTTTCAATAGATTTTGATAATGTAAATGACGGACTAAATAGATTTTTTCAGGAAACTAGCTTATTACCTCTATGTTGTTCGACTACCTTTCCACCTTAGTGAGATGTCGTGAGATTTGGCTCAATCTCCACCCGTAATCTCACGTGAGATTTTTCTAAATTCGTATTAATAGTGAACATACCCATAACCCAGTTTTCACGCAATTTTACACGGTTTCTTGCGGGAAAAATTATGTGATATTTGCCGAGAACCCCCGCCCCCCAAGTGAGATCGAGTGAGATTCGGCTCGACCCCCCACCCCCCTTAATAATGGACGCCTCCTAACCTAGTGGTTTCGGCGTCTTTTTGGATCTCATGTGTGTAATTGGAATTTAATATTTACCACGAGACCTGCATACATCTGCGACTCAATGTGAAGCCCCCAATCCGCACTGGTTCTGCGTGGGGACTACTTCCCAGTTCTATTTATACTTACCAATGAAAATATTAACGCCATCCAGATTCTCCCCCCTCAACGTGAGCATTCGCATGTTGTCGAAGAAATGGCTGAACTCTTTTTGATTCTCCAACGGTGGGATCGACAGGAGTTCTAGAGTCCTAGTGAAACCGTGGGACGCTATGAAGTTTCTGAAAGTTTTGTATAGTATTAATAATTTACAAAGGTTTGAAAAAAAAGTAAAAAAAAATCAGGGCTTCACAACTCATTACAAATAGCGGCCCGCTAATTATTTTTACCGATGATAATAAAAAAATAAAGGGAAAACTGTATATTTTTTCATAGAACATTATTATTGAATAGCTTGTATGTGTCCCATTGCTGGCATATCATCGGACGACGACCATGACGAAGTCTCAGTCGGAGGAAGAATCAGAGTCGGTGATGTTTATTATGAACGTTCAATTGCTTCGTCTGAAATAATACACGAACACCCAAACGACAGTGTGTATTCCAGAACGGAATGGCAATATATGGCGCTCGCACGCCTGGCGCGACGCTGCGCTAGAAAACAACTGCGTGCCTCGTATCACGTAACTCAGTGCGCGCGGCGATAAGCAACGCCCGTGATACAGTTAGCGATGGGTAAGCAACAGTCGCTAATTCGAGACAATATCATAATATTTATCAACTCTGAAAATTCTCTATTATTTAATCCATTCCCACGTACGAAGTCGCGGGTAACAGCTAGTTTAACATACCTGCACATAGCCATCTCCATCTCAGCATCAGGCTTCAGATATCCATCCAGCAGTCCTGCGGTGAAGTACTCCGCACTCTCAGAAGCATATATATCCAGGAGCGATGACCCTATGGTGGATCTGATCGTTGCCAGCTCTGATAGGGGCTTGCCTGAAACAAAAGTTATTAATGCATAAGTTACATAATTATTTAAACACGAGTGTGCAGTTTATGGAATGAGCGTAGCGAGTGTTGTATTATTAACATACCAATAAAGTCCTGTTTTGGATAATTATAGTGAGCAGTGACTAGTGTACTAGTGTTGACTCAGTCTCGTCTAAGCGGCGACTAGCATGACGCGTCGTAGACTGCAGTGGTATAATATGTATGTGTGCAGCGTTGCACCTGGTAAGTGTGCTAGTGCTGACTCAGTCTCGTCTAGTATTGTTTACATGATGAAGTGATATCTTCCAGCGGAAAATGAGGAGTAAGATTATGAACCAGATGTACAAACCGCCTAGTAAAAAGGTGATATATGACAGGAATGTGTACAACATGTGCATAATAATTTATAGTCACCTACCTGAAAATATAAAGTTGTTTCAGGGAAATATGTTCAAGCGAAATTTGATAAACTGGCTTATGGGCAAATGTTTTTATAGTGTTAAGGATTATTTAGAATTTAAAACAACTAATTTATTATTATTTCTCTTGACATTAGATCACTACATAGTATAAAACAAAGTCGCTGTCGCTGTCTGTCTGTCCCTATGTATGCTTAAATCTTTAAAACTACGCAACGGATTTTGATGCGGTTTTTTTAAATAGATAGAGTGATTCAAGAGGAAGGTTCATATGTATAATACATGCATAATATTCTAGAGAAACATTGACAAAATTAGAGGTTTCTAATGTGATGTCGTAAATAAACACATTTTATTGCGCTTACATTGCAAACGCTGGCTGAACCCCACGAGATAAATCAAAAAAATGTACTACAGTATTCTACACTCTAAAAAGGTCAACAAAAAAGTCCGCGATGGTATATGTCTATCTCTTAAGGATAACCCACAATACCCATTTTTTATCCTTTACATTCTACGGGAACAAATGGCTTATTGACGAAGTCATTTTAAGCAATACAGCATTAATCCTTATCCAATTAAGTACCTTAAATACATTCTCCATTTAATATAGATCAATATGGCCCTTTACAGCATGTAGTTTAAATGAATATTTTCGAAGATATTACAGATTTAAAATGCAGGGACATAGCGGTGAGGCGGTACCGCCCTGCCGTGCGCGTGCCTATAAAAAACGTGCTTTTCGGCGCGACAACTTACGTTACGAAAAATATATATTAGAAATTGTATATTGCAAAACGTGCTTTTCAGCGCGACATTCTTTTCGAAATTGTATGTTTGTTCTTCAAAACGTAGTTAGGATTATGTCTAACTAAACAAAACATGTTTGTATTGGCTAATGACAAAAAAGCTGTAAACGTTGTTTATAAGGACATTCTGTAGTAGGTAGGTATATTTAGTATCAGCATTGCACCCGTGCGAAGCCGGGGCGGGTCGCTAGTTATTTTATAAATTGTGATTATTAGTATAGAATAGCGGCGACTAGCATGGCGCGTCGCAAACTGCAGTGGTATAATATGTATGTGTGTGCAGCGTAGCACCTGGTAAGTATGCTAGTGGTGACTTAGTCTCGGCTAGTAGCGTCTACATATCGTTGAAGGTCATGTTTCGTTTATAACAAGCGGCGGCTAGCGTGGCGCGTCGCAAACTGCAGTGGTATAACTTGTGTGTGCAGCGTCGCCTCTGGTAAGTGTGCTAGTGCTGACTCAGTTTCGTCTAGTAGCGTCTACATACCGTTGAAGGTCCTGTCCCGTATGTAGTGAGCGGCGGCTAGCATTGCATTCTGCAGAGTGCAACGGCATAGCGTAGCCGTGTGCAGTCGAGTCGCGCCCAGCAATTGTGCTAGTGCCGACTCAGTTATCTCGTCTAGTGGTGTCGCTGTGGACAATTAAAGGGTTTAGTTGACTTCAGTGACTTGAGCACTAGACTCGGAAATTTCCAGTATAGTTCTCTATATAAGTATGTATACCGTCGTCTAGTACCCATAACACAAGCCTTTAGAGCTTACTTTGGGACTAGATCGATTTGTGTAAAGATTGTCTCCTGATTTATTTAAATACTTTTTTTTTAAATACTAATTGCTTATAATAAATACCTAATAAAATACCATTTGTAGTTTTGCCTGTTATCATGTTTTTAAAAAATAACTTATGGCCCACCTTGTAGCATGATGTATGTGTGGTGCCAGCTAAGCGTTGTGGTGCTGGCTAAGAATAGCATCACCCCACCCCATCCCTTGGTCGTTATAAAAGGCAACAGACCAACCGCAGGATGGGCAGCAGCGTCCTTCGAGTACTATCATGACCAACTGCGGTCACCAACCCGCTTGCAAAGCGTGGTGACTATAGCACATACCCCATTTTCTGGGGAGGCCTATGTCCTGCAGTGGAGGTTTAACGGAGGTTTTATGATAAAGATAACTTTACGCATAGTCAGTATGACTGATCGATGATGGTGTTTTGATGATTTGTTATGACAGAAATAATGATGACTTACCGGGTGTTTTGTGGAAAGAAATGAACTCCCCATCGGGAACTACTCCAGAAGCATTTGGATGCACAAGGTAAGCCCGCAGCCTGCCCGCTTCAGCGCTGGCCAGAACCAGAAAGTAGCCATCGGTTTCACTACATACTTTTTCACCAGAGACCCGCCATACTTCTGCAGAATGACATAAAAAATGAGAGTTACTTAAATAATACAATATTACTACATTTAATCAGTTTTTGTCTTTAAGTGGCACTTATCTAAATTATTATGCCAACTAGGAAGTAGCAGACGGATCGGAAGAGCATTCATGGCCTGGTCACTAAGGATATCAACTCGTCATTGTGAGATCCGGGTTCAAATCCAAGCAGTTGCCATGTACCAAAGAGTTATTCTAACTCATGTACATTATCTGCTGCGAATTGCGGTAACCGATGCTCTTACGTTGAGGGAAGGGTAAGGGAGGGTGTAACCATGATCCCATTGGTCTGGTTCCCCTGTCACAAGGGTTATGGAGGTCAGACGGCAGTCGCTCCACTGTAATAACCTGACCTGACGAATCTGGGATCATGGTCAAAGCATACATACCTAACCATATTTGAGCCTCTCGTTCTTTATCATGAATGTGTTCTCTGCATATCTAATAAAAAATTAACAATCTCATTCAGTTAAAATTCCACTTACCCTGCCCATCCAACTCAGCAATGGTTCTGAAGTCTGCCTGCGATATCCTCTCAGCGAGTTTCTCTTTAACACACAGTGATACCGTATGCTCTCCACTGATCAGATCATCTAATATTTGTCGGAACTGGTTGGACTGTAGCCCTGCCTTCAATGCTTCTAATGCCACCCAGTGGTCACTTAGTCTTTGGGCCAGATCAATGTCTGATGATATAGTTTCTAAGTACCTGGAATGGATAAAAAAAATAAGGGTCTAATATTAGAACATTCAAATAAATGACACCATGGTGAGTCCACAGAAAAAACAGTGATGGCCAGTGATAGTGCATTTTTTGGAAAAATGATTCTTAAGCCAATGCTACAAAGATCATTATTGTGCTGAAAAATCGATGGACTCTCATCATTTTCTCTGTGGACTCTTCAAATACAGTGTTTGGTATATTGTGACGTGTCTGTTACTTACATTTTGACTATCAGAAATGTAAGGAAATTTCAACTTTAAGTTGATAAGTATAGTATAGTATTACAGTGTATGTACTCCGAGCTAAAACCACCTCTGACAGATAGATTGAAGAATTATTGTCATAGATTTTAATGGTATTGCTTTAGATTCAAATGCATGTCTAGCACGACCTGCCTGCGAGTCGTTTGTCGCTCGGTGCATCCCTTACATACTTGACTAGTTTGACAGAGACACACTGAGCGACAAACGACTCACGGGCATGTCGTGCTAGCCCCCCTGGCGTAAAAGGTAACTTAGACGTGAAGTTATTTTTAACTTTTATTACTTGATTGTAGACTTTTTTCTTATTGTAAGGTTCAGTTCGTTACGCCAATTTAGTATAAAGGTATATTGAAAGTTATATTACATTTATATGCTTACTTTGTTAACTTTAAAGGCTCAAGTATGTTATTTGTAAACTAAACATAGATGCTTATTACATAAGATTTTAACACATGATTATACATATTTTCCACAGAATAATGTCAAAGAATACCTACGTTAATATTAACGCACTAACCTTATACTTTCAGTGTAATTCATGGCCAAACCACCCAAAGTAAGACCCACAGGAGCTGCAAACAATTGATTCTGTTTCAATGCTTCTATGCGATCCTCTTTAGTTTTCTCTGGATTCTGGAACACGCTATCAAGACGTGAGACTCTCTTATCTAAGTCTTCAGTCTCTTCTTTATTTAAAACTTCAGGATAGGCCAGCATATCCCGGTCGAAGGTAGACACGAATACGTTTTTCATGAATGGTGGTATGGCCGCTTTTCGGTTTTCCACGCGTTCTACAATTTTCAAGTCTTCGAAGTCGAACTTCTCTTGGACTTTAGGTTGTGAGGCCTGTGCTGAGTCGAAATCTGAGGCGGCAAAGCGGAATTTTCTGTAGATATTACAGCCGACATTTTTGTTGCGAATTGTGCAAATTGCACGAGCTATATTCATTGTCGTACTGTGAAAAACACTTATATAACTGTATTTTACTTGTTTTACAGTTATTGTCACTCAGATATTAAAATAATTATGTTTCTAATGTAGATAATTATTGTATTTTCGCGAATCCTTACTTTTAGGGGTTATGTTGTCAAGTTTGACAATTCATAAAATAACGGTGCGTTCAAGATTTAATAATTATTAAAAATGTTTCTTAATCATTGCTCAGTTTAACTTTATAAAATTGTAGTGTCAATTACGTCATGTTAAACCTTAAATAATTGTATTAATGATATAATTGAAAAGCTTTCATATTGATAGAAAATAGTTCACGCAAGGTTTTTAAATTAAAAGCGAACCTCATCGCAATGTGAAAATGTATCACATTCAACAGCCCAATCTAGGACCCACTGTACCTTGTGTTCATAATGATCCTCTTATTAAGCCTTGTACCCTATTCCAAGCCTAAACAAATTGAGATAGCACTTCCGTTTCCGCGTCACTACCACGTAATAGTGCAGGTGTACCGCCATTATCCCTCCTCTAATCCAGGGGCCAGGCTCAGTTGCGCACTGAGCTGCCTCTTTGGCGTTCTGTTTCTAGAAGAAGGAACACGTTTTTTAAAAAATTGTTCGCAATTTTTATAATTAATACTACAGCGTTTTTTGAGTAGGTATAATGGATAACTTAATTCCTGAGGTTCGACAATACCAAGGTGTAAGTATTACTCGGGAGCAGGTGGATTCGGACAACGAAGATTCGTCGAGTTCTTCGTCAAGTAGCTCGTCTGCGCAGTCTCGCAGGCGAAAGCGCCGTCGCCGAAGCAGGCGCGTACACAAATTAGAAAAAGTTGTGAGTAGTTTAACCAAAGAGGTAAGCGCTTTACGCGATTCCTTACGACCCAATATTGACTATGACTTTGATGTGTTATCGATTTGTGCCCCTGACGATCTTGAGGCCACCCATACGGCCTCCGCCGTGCCAGGAGGCGAGCCCATTAATAATATTGAAATTAATATTATTAATGATTAACTTGAAACTACCCTCAAATCAGTTTGCGCAACCACATCTAAAGAACATGCAGATATTGTAGATAAATTGCAACATTTTAATTCGTCAAATTGGGCACAAGTTCGCTACATAGATGCGCAAAGAACGTATGTTTCATCTCCCGGTTTTACAGAACTAGAAAGTAATTGTGCACGACAGACAAAATAACGTGTAGTGTGTGTAACATAGTTCCGATAATGTAAGATAAATACCTATAGATAAGAGAAATGTATGTAAATATAGGTATGATAATTAGAATAAGTTTAGTTAATAAGATAATTAACTGTAATAGTTTAAATATAAGTTTTATGTCAATAAAGATCAGCGGGGTGAGGCAACGGTCATAGAGAGGTGGGGATAGCCATTACCGAGTAGTGGGGACAGCCATTACCGAGTGGTGGGGATAAAAGCGAGTATAAAAGTAGAGGCTGCCCGCCATATCGGCAGATATCGACCGACCGCAGCGAGCTGAAAACCAAAGAAAAAAGAAGCCACCAATCTCCGAAGCCTCACCCTGCGCCTAAAGAATACAAGCTTGTGTTTGACTACATCATCCCGGCGTTACAAAAATAATACAGTCCACTCGGGGACCGCACCGCTCACATTGAATGGTCCTTCTGAAGCCGGATCACTGAACCAGCAACGATGGTCGTCACCAGAAGCAACAGCGGGCGGGAAGAAAAAACCACAGAAACCTCCGGCACCACTACGTCAACAGAAGCAGACGCGACCACGACGTCGGGCACCGGCGCTACTACGTCGTCTGGCACAGCAGATTCCTCAACAATCAAGGGGAAGCCAGCCGACGCGCCGGAAATAAAAGCAACGCCCGCCGCCAGCAACACTACCGTCATCGAACGCCAGCTAGCAGAAGTAATGCCGCCACCCGCGCCGCAGACGTCTAAGCCCGCTCGGTCATGCCGATCTCGAACCTCCAGCAAGAGACTCCTCGCGGAGTTGGGGGCTAGGGAAAGGATGGCTGAGCTGGAGCTGAGGCGTATCCGCGCAGAAGCAGAACTCGAGAAGATAAGAATGGAGAAGCTCGTGGTAGAAGACTCGCAATCAGAAGAAGAGGAAGAAGCAGACGATTTAGCACCAAGAAGAGTCTCGGACTGGTTCGAAAGACAGCCCACAGAAGATCAACCACAAACAGAAAAATACATGAACACGGCGCAACGAAATGCAGCATCGGAACACCAAACAATAGAAGATCGACGGGGACCGGCCGTTGGTGCGCACGACAAGCACGAGCAGCAGCAGCAAACCAAAAAAGAAGCCCAGCCCCGACAGATGATCGATGTTTCGTCGCTGACCGCCGCGTTAGCAGAAGCAATTAATTCTGGTAGGTCCACATCTAAGAAATATGTGCCAGATCTACCGCCGTTCAGTGGCCAAGCGCACGAGTGGCTACAATTTAAAGCCGCTTTCAACGAATCCGCGGCGAGCTTCACGGCGTGTGAGAATGTCGCCAGAATAAGAAGAAGTCTGAAGGGCGTCGCTATGGACGCCGTCGGCGCCCTACTCATTAGCCAGCCGCGCCCTGAAGACGTTATGAGCTCGCTAGAACGAAGATTCGGCCGACCCGACGCGCTAATTGCCGGAGAAGTGGAGAAGTTGAAGACACTCCCACGATTAACAGAAAACCCGCGCGATTTGTGCGTTTTCGCGAGCCGCATCGCCAACACCGTAGCTACGATCGACATACTCAAGCGGCCACAGTATCTCTACAATCCAGAGGTGCTGCGGCTCATAATAGACAAAATGACGCCGATTCTACGCAACAAGTGGTACGACTACGCAGTAATAAAGGAAGACACGCCCGAGCTAAAGAAAATCGCCGAGTTTTTGAACAAAGAAGCCGACAAGTGCGCCCCCTACGCGCCGCCCGAACAAGCTACAGAAAATAAAGAAACAAAAATGACTAAGAGAAAAATCGAGCGAACCTACGCTGCCTCTACGGAAACAAGTACGAGGGTAAACATTAAAGAAAAACCGTCGTGCCCGCTGTGTCAGCAAGAAAATCACCAATTACCCACGTGCCCGCAGTTTATTAAAGCGGACACGAATGAGCGCTGGGAAATAGCGAAGAAGAGACACATCTGTTACCGCTGCCTCGCGAGTAATCACCGACGTTTCGTGTGCCGAGCAAAGCCCTGCGGACAAAATGGCTGCCCCATGCGCCATCATCGACTCCTGCACCACGAGAAACCAGCGCCCGCCACCACAAATCCAGCGGCGCCACCACAGCAAGATGAGGTCAAGCAAATACTAGCCTCCACGATTGAACAAGTGGGCGGTAACGCAAGCGGCGTAAGTCACGCCTACCTCAAGATCGCGCCCGTAATCCTACGCGGGCCGCAAGCCGCGATAGAAACTTTCGCGCTACTGGACGAGGGCAGCACAGTCACAATCATCGACGCCTCCGTCGCGGACGCGCTCGGCCTCGACGGACCGAATGAACCGATGACGGTGCAAGGAGTGAGCGGAGCAGAAACAGCACACAAGAAAAGCAAGAGAGTGAATGTCGCCATCAAAAATAGGCACGGCGACGGCGAGCTCTATATCAACAACGCGCGCACCGTTTCGAGTCTGAACTTTACCACGCAATCAATAAGCGAGAAGGAAATCGAAGACTGCCCACATCTGTCAAGCATGAAAAAAGAATTAATGTACGCCAATGCCACGCCGAAGATATTAATTGGTCAAGATAACTGGGAGATGATCGTGTCGCGCGGGATAAAACAAGGCCGCCGCGACCAACTCGTCGCATCCAAGACGCTCTTAGGCTGGGTCCTACACGGCTGCCGCACTTCACACGCGACACCGGTAGCGTACTGTTGTGCTCACCTAATTCAAACTGAGCCAGCAGACTCCATGGAAGACATGATGAAAAAATATTTCGCGCTCGAATCGTTGTCGATCGAGCCTAGAAAACAGAAGAGTGATCCGGAAGTTCAAGCCCTCAAAATGCTAGAAGAAAAGAGCCGACGTCTACCCGACGGAAGATTTGAAACCGGGCTACTATGGCGCGAAGAAATAAACGCGTTGCCTAGCAACCGGCCGGACACACTCAAACGCCTAATCTCACTCGAAAAAAAGCTCGATCGCGACGAAGAATTAAAGAAAAAATACACGGAGCGAATAAATAATCTGCTGACGTCAAACTACGCTGAGCGCGCGACCACGCCCCCTAGCGAGAGAACATGGTACTTGCCCCATTTCGCTGTCTGCAACCCGGAGAAACCAAAGATCAGAGTGGTCCACGATGCTGCGTCCAAGTCACACGGACGCAGCCTTAACGACATGCTACTATCCGGGCCTGACCTGCTGCAATCCCTGCCGGGCGTCATCATGAGGTTCCGCCAGCACGACATCGCAGTCTCCGCTGATATAAAGGAGATGTTTATGCAAATCAAAATTCGCGAAGAAGACAGAGACGCACTACGCTTTCTATGGAGAGGCGACCGGCGGGAGAGCCAGCCGGACGAGTATCGCATGACCTCCGTCATCTTCGGCGCTTCTTCATCTCCGTGCACCGCACTTTACATAAAAAACAGAAACGCGAGAGAGTACGCTCAAGAATACCCGCAAGCCGCAAAGGCAATAGAAGACAATCACTACATGGACGATTATCTGCAAAGTTTCGAACACTAGAGGAGGCAAAACAAATAATCAGAGACGTCACCCATGTACACAAACAGGCCGGCTTCGAGTTACGCGGTTGGGCGTCGAACAAGAACGAAGTTATTCACGACTTTACGGGGGGCGCGGGGCGAGAGGGAACCACGGTCCCTATCGGCGGGAGCGAGTTAGAAAAGACGCTCGGTCTACGCTGGGACACAAAAAATGATTGCATCGGTTTTCGTCTCAACATTAGAAAAACCCCGCCAGAAGTACTACAAGATTTACGCCCGCCGACTAAGCGAGAAGCACTCAGCATTATTATGTCGATATTCGACCCCCTGGGACTCATCTCACCGATCACTGCGCCGGCAAAACGAATAATGCAAGACACGTGGCGATACAACATTGAGTGGGACCAGGAGATACCAGAAGCACTACAAGACCGATGGAGCGCCTGGATGAATCAGCTGCGCGGCCTGGACTCACTAAAAATACCTAGATGCTACGACAACGAGCCGGCCGTTCGCTACGACCTCCACACGTTCGTAGACGCGAGCGTAGAGGCCTACGCCGCGGCGGTATTCTGGAAAATGACGCACGCCGACGGAACCATTAAGGTCGCCCTAGCGGCGGCAAAGAGCCGCGTCACGCCCACCAAACCCACCTCCGTGCCGAGGCTAGAGCTCCAATCCGCACTGATGGGCGCGCGTCTGGCGAAGTCTGTTGCAGACGAACATCGCTTCGAAATAGCTACGAAGACTTACTGGAGCGACTCGCGCACCGCACTCGCCTGGATACGCGGCGAACCCCGCACATATAAAACATTCGTTGCACACCGTCTAGCCGAAATAGAAGACTTAACAAAGAAAAATCAGTGGAGATGGCTACCGTCGGCCGACAACGTGGCGGACGACGCGCGACACCTAGCAATTTCAACTCTCAACACAGATGGTTCACGGGGCCGCGCTTTTTATACGAACCAGAGGACTCGTGGCCCGTAGAAAATAGAATCGAAATTGCAGCGACGGGCGAAGAAAAGGAAAAATGCAACACCCTGCAGCAATCACGAGGCCACGCCCACTTACCAGCAATAGAACGGTTCTCCACTTGGACCCGCTTGCTACGTGTGACGGCGCGAGTATTACAGTTTATTGCACTCTGCCGCGGCGAGCGCCGAGAATTAGTAGCCGCCGCACGCAGAAAGAGGACGCGCGCCAATCCAGAGAGTGACAAGACCTGGAATAAAGCCGCTCCGCGTACGCGCCAGCCCGCCAAGTTAACCACCGAGCCTAAAGAAAAAAATAGATTCATCCTGTTGGAAGCGGAATACTTAGTCGCGGCCGAGCAGCTGTGGATACTCGCCTCACAAAAAGACAGCTACGAGGAAGAAAGAGAACGCATAATAAATAATCAAAAGCCAAAGAAAAACGATCGCCTCGCCTCGCTCGACGTCACGATGGATGAACACCTTATAATACGACTTAGAAGCAGAATAGCGGCGGCACGCGAAATAAGCAAAGAAACAATGCGGCCGGCGGTACTACATGGGAAACATAACTATACGAGGTTATATATAGCCTACGTACACGAAAAATTACATCACGGGAGTAGTGAAACGGTAGTCAACGAGTTGCGCCAGCGAGTTTATATAATGAAAATTAGACCGACTGTGAAAGGAGTGATTGCGCGTTGCCCCGTCTGTCGGCTAAAGAAAGCGAAGCCGGCAACCCCATACACAGGCGACTTACCTGCAGCACGCCTGGCTCACCATGTCCGGCCCTTCACCCATACGGGGCTGGACTACTTCGGCCCCCTGGAAGTCACGGTAGGAAGGCACCGAGAAAAAAGGCACGTAGCGCTCTTCACCTGCATGACGTCAAGAGCTGTGCACCTGGAAGTGGTGGCGACCCTCAGCACCGACTCAGCCATCAACGCCCTCCGCCGCTTCATCGCCCGAAGAGGGTGCCCTACGGAGCTGTGGTCAGACAATGCCACGGCTTTCCGTGGCGCCAGCCGCGAGCTATCAGAGGCCATAAAAGAAGAAGCTGCGGCACGACGCATAAACTGGCGCTTCCTGCCACCCGCCGCCCCTTTCATGGCGGGGGTGTGGGAGCGCATGGTGCGAACGGTCAAAGAAGCTCTACGAGTTACGCTACACGAACGCTATCCCAGCGACGAGACGCTGCAGACCCTGCTGGCCGAAGTCGAGCTGACGGTCAACTCCCGCCCACTTACGCACGTGGCGGTGACACCAGAAGACCCCGTGGCGTTGACCCCGAACATGATTCTTATCGGGCCAGACTGCCACGCACCAGCACCGGGCACCTTCACCGAGAGCGATGTGAACGCGCGCCAGCACTGGAGGCGGGCTCAGCAGCTCGCCGACACTTTCTGGCAACGCTGGGTACGCGAGTACATGCCGCTACTCCATAACCGGCGGGAGCCCTACAGCACCGGAGTCGGCCCCGAAGTCGGAGACCTGGTACTGATAGCGGATTCCAACCTACCCCGCAACACATGGCCACGGGGACGGGTGGTCCGAACGTACCCAGGCAAAGACGGTGAGGTTCGAGTCGTGGATGTCATCACCAGCAGAGGCCACATACTTCGACGGCCGACCAAGAAGGTCATCGTGCTACCAGTGAAATCGCAAGGCGACGGCGGGAGAAATGTGCACGACAGACAAAATAACGTGTAGTGTGTGTAACATAGTTCCGATAATGTAAGATAAATACCTATAGATAAGAGAAATGTATGTAAATATAGGTATGATAATTAGAATAAGTTTAGTTAATAAGATAATTAACTGTAATAGTTTAAATATAAGTTTTATGTCAATAAAGATCAGCGGGGTGAGGCAACGGTCATAGAGAGGTGGGGATAGCCATTACCGAGTAGTGGGGACAGCCATTACCGAGTGGTGGGGATAAAAGCGAGTATAAAAGTAGAGGCTGCCCGCCATATCGGCAGATATCGACCGACCGCAGCGAGCTGAAAACCAAAGAAAAAAGAAGCCACCAATGTGCTTGTGCTTGTGCTTGTGTTTGACTACATCATCCCGGCGTTACAAAAATAATACAGTCCACTCGGGGACCGCACCGCTCACAGTAATGATATGGTAAAAACTTTTGATCGTAACCGAGCCTTAGTGGTTACAGAAAAAACATTGGCAAGCATTTAGGACCAAATGATGATATTAAAAAGTGATCCAGCTTTCTAAAAATTAATTCTTCTAAACCCTTGTTTTGGATCTTATTTCACTGCCCTACATACTATATTACAAAAGTATTTCAAAAGTATCTTGTATCCGCATGGTATCTGAAATACTTATTTTGAAAGTATCTTGTATTTTGTATTCCAGATACTTTGTATAGGGTATCTTTTACATATTTGGTAATTGATCCCGAGGTTTTAAACTTTCGAGCGGACAAAAGAGTCACTCAGAGTCAGAGGGACAACTCTGTTTTTATTTTCCATCGCTCGAACTTCTGAATGCGGCTGATATTTAGCATCGTTTTCCATTACTGTCGAAAGTTCGAAATTCTATGCCTTTGAAATACGGACGGAAATCAAATAAAAGGTTCCAAAAACCTTAAAAAACCGGCCGAGTGCGAGTCAATCGGACTCGCGCACGAAGGGTTCCGTACCATTATCTATAATAAAGCAAAAAAAAATACACGTATGTTGTATGGGAGCCCCCCTTAAATATTCATTTTATTTTAATTAAATTATTTATTTTTAAATTTCTAAATATTCTGTGAATATTTCAAGCGTTCACCTGTCGCCGTTATCAATATCGAGCAAAACGAGCATAAAAATCACATTTGTTGTATGGGAGCCCTCTTAAATATTTATTTTATTCTGTTTTTTAGTATTTGTTGTTATAGCGGCAACAGAAATACATCATCTGTGAAAATTTAGACTGTCTAACCATCACGGTTCATGAGATACAGCCTGGTGACAGACGGACAGACGGACAGCGGAGCCTTAGTAATAGGGTCCCGTTTTTACCTTTTGGGTACGGAACCCTAAAAAGGACTTTATCACTTTCCTCTCCAAGGATGCGGAAGCCGAGCTTCCGGTTTCTAGCGAGTTCTCGTTACAAACAGCGCAACACATCTTCGTCACTTCAACAAAAACCCTTTTAAAAGGGTTAAGGGTCTGAATAATTGCAAAATAACAGACCTTACTTAAAATAATATTCGCTTGATTTAGGAGCACGCTGTAGGTGACCTCGAGGTCATACGCCGAGGGCACCCTTGTCTAATTAGCTGAGCATTGCTTTTAACCCTTAAGTATCACCCCTAATTAGAAAAACATAAGTAACATTAAAATAAGTAGCGATGTAATTTGAAATTTTACTGTGGTAACTTTTTGGAGGGGTGGGAAATAACGTTTGGTTATAACGTTTTTAACGATAACTTCGTTTCGTTCTTTTTCTGACTAATATACACTTAGAGTATACAATAATAATAGAGTAAACGTTGATACCATCAAGCCATGCCGCCTAAAACGTCAACTACTGGACACACGGATTCATACAAAACATATGCGCATTTGTTTGGCCTGTAAGGTTATGATTTTTTTTTTTATAAAAGGGAAGACAAACGAGTTTGCGAGGCACCTGATGGTAAGTGATCATCGCCGCCCATAAACATCACTAACCCCGGAGGAGTCATTGAGCCGTTGCACACCTTATAGGGAAAAATAAACTCTTCTCTTGAAGGCCCCAATGTCAAAACAGTCCGGGAACAACGCTGATGAATACTAAATAATATTGGCAATTTAGTGTTTATTTGTGACAGCATTATTACAATCTTATTAATTTGGTCATACTGTCACTGGCTGACATAAGGCGAAGAACCATATTTGAAATCGACGTACTAATAAAATACAGCCATCTTGTTTTTTCATTAGGGCGCTGATGTTTGCGGGAGCAGCGTAGCATTACAGTTGTAGGTTCAATTAATATACATCGTATCTTTTACTCTATTCTATAATCTAAGAATATACACTTGACTAGCGCTGCATACAATATACGCACACATGCGTGCATAGCGTTGTTACATCTTTCATTTCGCGCTCTCACTGTAGTAGAGCTGAGTTTCTTCAGCACGTCTAGCACGACCTGCCCGCGAGTCGTTTGTCGCTCAGTGCATCCCTTACATACTTGACTAGTTTGACAGAGACGCACTGAGCGACAAACGACTCGCGGGCAGGTCGTGCTAGCCCCCCAGGTGAAACAAAAGCTCGAAACTGCTACGTGGCGACTAATAATAATTACTAGCGGCCCCGCCACGCCACAGCTTTGAACCCCCTTAGTCCATAATTTCAACTTGATACCTCCCGTTCCTGAGAAAAAGGTCTGGACACACAGACAGACAGACAGACATGCATACGGCTAAAGAAGTGATCCTATAGGGGTTCCTTTTTAGGGTTCCGTAACTCAAAAGAAAAAAAGGAACCCTTATAGGATCAATTGTTTGTCCGTCTGTCTGTCTGTCTGTTGGTCTGTCTGTCTATCTTTCTGTCTGTCTGTCCATCTGTCTGTGTGTCAAGACCTTTTTTCTCAGGAACATGTGGAGGTATCAAGTTGAAATTAATATCAAATACTCAAGTCTGCAATCTCTTGAAACTGTGAAAAAATCAACCTTGTAAGTCACCGCGTCCAAAAGATACGGCTGTTTATGCCACATATTTTGATCCTTTCAAGGGAATCCAAAGGCAATCAAAACCTATGGGTACTTCCCGTTGACCTAGAATCATGAAATTTGGCGAAAAGCAGTGTCTTACAGCACAAGTAAAGGAAAATGTCCGAAAACCGTAAGTTTGTAATTACATCACATAAAAAAAATGTTAAACGGAATAACCTTTGCAAGGTCGTATCACACTCGACGATTGCACGGAGATAGGAGCTTGCGAAAGTTATTTTTTGTCTTATTTCATAGGTAGGTTGTAAATTGTTACCATGTTGTTAAAAACATTTTTTTCATTTTGAGGGTTCTGTACCTACAAGGGCCTGTTTCTTTTTCAAAGGTAAGTACGGAATCCTCCGCACGCGAGTCAGACTCGCACTTGTCCGGATTTTTCATATTGAGGTACGGAACCCTAAAAAGTGTTTCACATTTACGCAATGCCAACGCCGTTCAACAAAGCAAATAACGAAACGATATCCAAATATATTTGCGTTACCGAAGACGTACTTTCCCATCCCTAACCAAATAACAGGGGTTGGGGTAAAGAAAATCCACCCATTACACTTCTATAGGAAATCCATCACAATGCTATAGACTTAAGGTTGAAAATGGTATAACTAAGCTCCTGTGGTATGCCAGAGTTTACTCTACATTACGTTAAATGGAAATACACTCTGTGTTATCATTTTAAGGTCTATTTTTCTTTGTTTAGACGGTTCTAGTATAATTTTATATGTATGTATTGCTATTGGGTCATGAAATAATCAGTAGAAATCCTTCATAGAACGGAGCGCGTCAGACAATACCTACTGGGTTTTGACCTGAAACACTAAATCCAAATAAAATGCAAGTGTTATAGATAGATATAGTGTTTAGTGTTATAGATATTTAGTATTATTTAGTGTTAGTGGTATGCGTGATTAGTGTTTGCTGATAGTTTTCGACGAGATGAGATTCGGATGGTACGTACGGAGAAAAGGTTCTAGAAATGACTTTTCGCATAAAATTTGTTTTGGAAATTATTCTTTTTAATATTGTTTTTGTAATTTATGATAATTTGACAATGATTTAGACACGGTCGTTTGGAAGCTGTCCTAAAAATAAATGAAGTATTATTCATTTATTTAAACATTATAGGATAAAAACAAGATAGGAAAAAGGCGGACTTTATGTCATGCAAGCGTGCCATATTCTAGCAGCAAAGCTGGGCACAATACCGTTAATCCGTTAATTAACGAAGTTAACATTTGGAGTAACGAATCAACATTTAAGTTGACTTTAAAAATTGTTAACGGACTCATTCACTTCCGTTAAAACAATTAAAGTCCGTTTATCGTTAATAAAGTACCTACTATTTCCCAAAAGGACACCGCGGGAATCTCTCAATAATTAGGTATTATTCCTAAGTATAATGTTATAGGTACCCATCTTTTATACATTTTTCATGTCCTGGCTGTCCATAACAACATTTTTTTATAAGTAAATCACTAACGCAATGACATACCTATAAAATGCAATTTCTATCACGAGTTAACGATTAACGTTAACTTCCGTTAAATCTACCGATGTACCGCTTTAACATTTAACGAAGTTAACTTTTTAATTAACGGATTTGCGATTAACGAAGTTAACTATTTGATTTACGGTGCCCAGATATGTCTACCAGTCAACTTCGTACAGAAATATGAATATAAATCTTTCTGTATATTAGTTTTTATTAAGTCTGTCTGATCCAACAACAGCTAAATTAATTAATTATTTAGCACTCTGTGTAAACCCTTACTACCTTATTATATTACTAGTGGACCCGCCACAGCTTCGCCCGCGGTATTTTCCATACATACTTTATCACCCCTTTTCACCCCTTTAGGGATGGAATTTCAAACATCCCTCCTTAGTGCACCGAGGTACTCGAGGAATGTCTCCTCCTTTCAAACCTCTAGGACCACCCTTTCAGGCTGTGCGTTGTCTATAAGTGAGGACTGTTTTATATGTATAGATAAAAGCGAAAGTGTTTGTGTGTTCCTCTTTCAAGTTAAAACAGCTAATAGTCTGTTCGGTATTGGAACTTTGTTTGGACTAGTTAGGAGACTAACATACTAAAAGTCCCCACCTATCGGAGGTGAGCCCTAGGGGGCACAAAGAAAAGTCCCGTTTTTTGAAATGCCCCATCTTGAAAACGATGCGTCATAGGAAATTTTGATGTACTATACCATGAAAGCTGATAAAATTCTCTACAACTTTGGTTCAATGCACTTTTAGGGCTCACTTGTCTCCTAACTAGTCCAAATATAGTTCCAAAGTCAAACTTTCCCCTGCGGCCACGTGGTTGTCCGACATGTCGGACGACGAGGAATTTTCATTCTTTGCTGTCCGAAATGACGGACTATCAGGATTTTTTTATTTCACTTAGTTCGACCATCGGACCAAGAGGATATTTAAAATTCCACTTGTTTCGATCCGCGAACCACGAGGATTTTTAAAATTCCACTTGGTTCGCCCCTCGAACCACGAGGATCATTGAATTCCACTTGGTTCGACCCTAAAACTAGGATGACTGTATAGATTAAGAACAAGATATAACAGACAAAATGCATGGAAAAAAATACGTCTAGCAACAAAAACAAATATAACCTAATGGTAACACAACTGCATAATCATCCTCGTAGTTCGAGGGGCGGACCAAGTGGAATTTTAAAAATCCTCGTGGTTCGCGGATCGAAACAAGTGGAATTTTAAATAATTATCCTCTTGGTCCGATGGTCGAACTAAGTGGAATAAAAAAATCCTGATAGTCCGACATGTCGGACAGCAAGGAATGAAAATTCCTCGTCGTCCGACATGTCGGACAACGTTGTCGAACCACGTGGCCGCAGGGAAACTTTCTGCTTTCGACCATTCCATCCACCCGTTACTTCCGAGCCTCATTTACCAGGCTATAAGGACCAACATGATTTTATGCAATGCGAGATTTTCTAGATAGTATTTTACCCAGAAAATGTATAGTTCCTGCTTCCTGGCAAGGGTGACATGATAACTTAACTGCATTCAACTGCCCGCGCCACCGACCACACCGCCCACAATGATATGATAGCGTGTGAATCAAGCAATATTAGACCTTTGTGTGTATTTCATATTTGTAACATTATCATTTGATTAGTTTCTGTATTCTGCGTGAAAAGAGCAAGACACCAATATTGTTTTATTCTCACTAGGTTCCATTATTTATTTTATTAGTAATTTATTGATACGTACTCATTCTAATAGGACATATACGTCAATCAATGTAAAAAGAGCGCTGATGGCCATATAAAATGTATGACCGTCAGCGCTCGTTTTACATTGGGCGAGGTTAAACTCCAATTGTTCGACACCTTACCAATTTCTATGGATTGATCTCAAAAAGCAAGCAAAAAAACGTACAATGACTCAAGGTTGACGTTAGCAAAATTTATTTATGGATATGTAAACAGGAAAGATGTTATTACCCAGAAAAATAACAGATAAAAAAGTTTCACAATCGAAATCTTATGAAAAACCAAATAATGTTTGCATGTACTGGCGGTCTCTGCACTAGACTCTAGTCCTGTATCGCGGACACTAGACAGAGTTACAAGAAATATATATAAAAAAGAAAAACAATACCAATAATGTCAAATAAATGTTTATAAATATATTGGGCCTCATTCGAAACGGTGTCGACTCAATTTAAAATTCCCTAAACTTAAAATAAGAAACGTCAAAACTCAATTTAGTGCAACAAGCTGTCAAAATAAAGTTTGACGTTTCTAATACATTTTTTTTATGTCAATTGCCTGACAAACGAGCTGACGGCCCACCTGATGGAAAGTGGTCACCGCCGTCCATGGACATCTGCAACACCAGAGGTGCTGCCAATGCGTTGCCAGCCTAGGGAGGGTGGGGAATGGGGATGGAATGGGGGTTGAGGGAATAGGCCTCCAGATCTCGTCACTCACCGTACGAAACGCAATGGCAAGCTATTACTTTACGCCGATATTCTGTGAGAGTGTGGTACTACCCCGGTCGAGCCGGCCCATTCGAACAGTAATCATCTAGTGAGGATTACTGTTTGGCTCTACCACTACTAAAAATGACATGAGTGACGAATTTCATGTTTTATGACATTAAACATTTTCAAATTGGCCCCATTGAGGTGCTCAGGAGGCATTTTTTGAAGTGAAAACTTCTTTACGTTGAGCGTTTTTTGGGTAAACAAAAATCATGGAACTCGTGCCATCGTCACCGAACGCTTTCCATGAGCTATATGTATACTGTGTTTATATATGTACTTTTTGGGTGAGTTGGGTCACTCCTATCGGCAATGCCTAAAGACTGCCCCGCAAGTTTTTTATTTCGATAGTTTAACGTCTCAAGAAAAATCGTGGTCGATTCTCCTGGTAACAGAAAACACGGTATTATGAGAGTTTCCGTAAAATTACCCGCGTTGAAAAGCGAACTCATGTAACTCAACACGACATTCTTATGGCTTCAAAACGAAAAGTAACCTACATGTTCAAAGATTAACCGTTGAAATGAGAGAGTAATTAAATAATCTAAAAGGTTAGTTTATCGTGTAGTAAAATATGATTATACCACACTTTGCCCAGGCATTCTAAACTAGTGGTTCCGTGATCTCAAATCAAATCAAAATGTTTTATTTGCAAACATAGACACACTTAACTTTATCCAGCGCTGGGTTGGATTTTCTTTGTGTATTATATTTTACCTTTATCATTATCATAATTTCAACCAGCAGACGCCTACTAATAGACATAGGCCTAACGGAAAAAACGCCACGACTGGTTTAGCGTTGTAATCCAGTCATTACGTCGAAAAAAACGGGTTAGAAATGCAAGTGAACCCGAGAAATCTGATTTTTGGATATTGTGCGAGGAAACCTTACAAAAACTTAACTTTAAATTGTTGACAAAGATATGCTATGTACATTTTCCGCCATTTTGAAAAAAACCGGACAAGTGCGAGTTAAACTCGCGTGGAGAGGGTTCAGTGATTATATGAAATTTCGTATATTACTTTAAATAGCATAGACTTTAGACAGATTTTTTGTAATCTAAGGTCAGATTTCGCCTTTTTTCCTAAATAACTTCAAAACCATTTATCATAATATATATTTAAGATCGTCACAACCGGTCCCTTTGTTTAATGTGTCCAACGCCATAGTTTGCAGTACTTTTTTAATTTTTTTAATTCCCCACCCCCCAAAGTGACCCCCATGTTTAAAATTCATTTAAGTAAACAAGTTACAATTCCGTGTTGCGGTCACCGAATCTCAACTCAATCGGTTCAGTAGTTTCGGATCAAATTGGCTGTGACAGACGGACAGACAGAGAGACACACGAGTGATCCTATAAGGGTTCCGTTTTTTTTCCTTTTAAGGTACGGAACCCTAAAAAGAAACAATGTTTCTACATCGCCTGGACCAATTCAGTATCGAAAGAAAGATAGGAAAAAAATAGCTTATCTTTGCGCACACATACTTAGTGTGAGTTCTTAAGTTATCGGTTTTAAACTGGCCAAGCGCATGTCGGTCATTGAAATAAATAGTGAGGAACTGCTCAAAGCAATTCTCGCGTTGCTTACTTTTTAGGTGTCAGAACGCGAATCTGGCACCATCCAATGTTCAGTCGCTTGGCAACCACGGTCCTTGACACCCGTTTAAGTGGCAATTCCACAACATGTGAGACAGCATCACCGCCCTCCACAATAATATGACAGCGTGTAAATCAAGCAATAGACTTTTGTATGTATTTCGTCAGAACTGAGACATCAGCAATAGGGTGTGGGTAAGCCATGGCGCTGGCGTTTGATAACCTTCTATGTGACTTGTTATATCCTTCTTTTGAGATCTTTGATGTCGGTACATGCACACTGTAGGGTTCTTTCTTGTGCGTGACCACGGGACAGACAGACAGACATGGTGACACTATAAGGGTTCCTAGTTGGACTACGGAACCGTAAAACCCGTTATAAATATTGTATTGATGAGATGACTAGGTATTCTACAAAATGTAATACCGATGATACACACAATCATATACCTCGTTGATTGGACCACAGAACAGTAACATACGTACATAGCTCGGCACAAGACCGTTAATCCGTTAATCGTTAAGTTAAAATTTCGAGTAACGGATTAATTTTTAAGTTAACTTCAAAAATTGGTAACTGACTCATTAACTTCCGTTAAAACAATTAAAGTCCGTTAAACGTTAATTAAGTACCTAGTTATTGCCAAAAAGACACCGCGCGGGTTATGTCAAATAGCTTTGGATTTGAATTTGATCTCTAGGTATTATTACAAACTCGAATGCAATAACCTACTTTTACTAATGTTTCATGTCCTGCCTAAACTTCCATATCACATACCAATATTTTTTATAGGTAGGTACCTAAATTACTAACGCACCGCCATCTAAAATGCAGTTTCTATCAAGAGTTAATGATTAACGTTAACTTCCGTTTAATGAAGATAACTTTTTTAGTAATGAATTAGCGATTAACGAAGTGAACTATTCGATTAATGGTGCCCAGCTATGAGTAGCATACATACCTCTTTCAGCGTAAAACACACAACCCCTATTTAACTCGACACCCGAGAACAAGAAGAAGGCATCGCGAAAAGGATAACAATAGAACAAAAAACTATTGTCTCCTTCATCACAAAAGCAAGGAAGCTTTAGAATTTTACAGAAAAAACCCTAGGCGTTTCCACCATTTTGTTTCGGGAAGCACTAGCTTCGCTTAGCAATTTTAAACATTTATTAAGAGGAGTGTGAACCTACGGCTTTTCTTACAAAAGCTATAACGATTTTCACCCCTTAAATGTTAACCGATGTTCACCAATTTTTGATAGGTTGTCAGTTAGAACAACAACGATAAACTCAAAACTCTGGTGGGATATTTCTCGATTATAGATCTACAAAAAAGTCTACGATGGCATATGTCTTATTCTACTAATATTATACATGTCTCATAACTCCCTAGGGAGTTATGGATTTTGTATGGTTTCGAAATCCCGCGGCCAGTTAAGTGCGCCAGTGCAGCCGGCGGGGCGCGCGACCGCAAGCCGGCGGAGCTGCCCCGCGCTGATCGCAACGTACGCTCAGTTTATGAGCACCCACCTGATGGTAATTCACGATGTAAAATGGGAATAAAATTAATATATATATACTTTTTTTTGTCTAATTTTTATTTCATTTCCTCGCAAATGTGATGAAAAACATTGTGTGTATCACGGGCAGTAAGGGGATAACAAACTCGAGTCATAAAAGCCCTCGCCTGTCGGCGTCGGGCTTCTAACAGACTCTCGTTAGTTATCCCCTTCTTACGGCCCTAGATGCACAATGTACTATTTAATTATAGACCCGTAAGTTATAAAAATGATGACATTTGTTTAAAGAGGATTTCAGATGTAACTAAACGATGTTTTTCTATCGTATCGATTTCATCAAATCGTGTTTTTGAAATAGTTAGGTTGTCAATAATATAAAGAATATGAATAAATATTGTTTTCGCTTTGCCAAATCAAAGAGCTTTTGATAAAATACGGTTTAAGTAAAGCCGATTTAGGTCTTGTTAGAGCCTTGAGTGACTTTTGGCTTCTTAAAATGGCCCCCAATAAACATCGGGCAGCCATATATCTAATTATCTAAATTAGTCTTCTATTCGACATTGCCTTTTACCATTCGGCTGCCTTTGCTGTCAAATTAATAAATACTACCAAAAGATCACAAAAGAAGGATATGCCTATCACTATCAGTACAATTTCGTGTTACAAGTCTCATAGTAGGTTGTCAAACGCCAGCGCCATGGCATAACCACATCCTGTTGCCGATGTCTTAGTTCTTACGACATACAAACAAAAGTCTAATATTGCTTGATCCACACGCTATCATATCATTGTGGACGGTGGGGTGGTGCGGTCTCACAGGTTGTGGGATTGTACTGGATACTTAATTTTAATAGTGTCACTTAAACAGGTGTCAAGGACCGTGGTTGCCATGCGATTGAACGTGCGATGGTGTCAGATTCGCGTTCTGACACCTCAAAAGTAAGCATCGCGAGAATTGCTTTGAGCAGTTCCTTACTATTTATTTCAATGATGCTACCATATCGCAGCAATAGTAGATTGTTGCACCAAGCAGAAAGTGGTTCGTTATTGCGCCGAGTGTTAGTTTGGAGCCCGAACGCAAGTGAGGGCTCTAAAAACACAAGCGCAATAACACATCACTTGATGCGAGGTGCATAATCTGCTTTTCTTTCTACATATACATATTATCACGCCCGAAATCCCTAATTTAATGGGGTGGGCAGAGCCACAAGACTACTTGTGGCCACGTTTGATTAATTAGTCCTAAGATGGTATGATGAACCGTATAGTGACAGGTGATCAGCCCATCGCCCATACAGATAGTCCACCATGTTGAAGAGGACCCGTCCCTTAGTCGACTTTTACGACATGCCGGGATGATAAGCATCTGCACGCATTCTATGCTATTTCTTCACTCCCAGTGCAGCAGAGGAGGATTTTCTTTCTACTACTGCAAAAAGTTAGTAAAAAAAGTAAAGGTACTGTTAAACTCAACTAGCGACGTAAAAAGGATTTTGGCACCTGTTATGACGCACCCTTAGAATGTTTATATAGCCTATGACACTTGCACGTTCTCCCAGAATCTTAGGATACTACCCTATTTATTAAAATCGGTCCATTGGTTCTGAAGCTAAAGTCGAACATCCGAAAATTTTCACATAAAACTTGTATGTAGTCTATTACTTTTCATATTATGGCAATTTTTTTAATAGTAGATTGTTGCACCAAGCAGAAAGTGATTCATTATTGCGCCGAGTGTTGGTTTGGAGCCCGAACGCCAGTGAGGGCTCTAAAAACACGAGCGCAATAACAAATCACTTGATGCGAGGTGCATAATCTGCTTTTCTTTCTACTACTGCTAAAAGTTGGTAAAAAATGTAAAGGTACAGTTAAACCCCACTAGCGAAGTAAAAAGGATATCGGCACCTGTTATGATGCACCCTTAGAATTTTTATATAGCCTATGACACTCGCACGTTCTCCTCGAATCTTAAGATACCCTATTTATTAAAATCGGTTTATTGGTTCCGAAGCTAAAGCCGAAAATCCGAAAATTTTCACAGAAATCTTGTATCTAGTCTATTAATTATCTTATCAGCCAGTACTTTGAGCATAACATTTTAGACGAGACAATCACAGTTCGATATGGCCGCCGATATGTGGCTTTTTTTTTTTTTTTTTTGCTAACAGTAAGTCCACTGAAGAGTGGTCGGCTGTCTCGTCGGACTGTGAATGGGCGGATTGGGTAGCTGTTGGTGTAAACTTCTTGATCAACCAACCAAATTTAAAAAAAATACAAAACAGTGCAATAATGAATTTTGTATGCAACTTTATTTGCTCTAGAGCAAATAAGGGCTGCATTGTGCTGAGTATTTAAGGCCATAATGATGAAATTAAAGCGTAGTAGGAAGAAATAGTAGTTTATGCAACGGTTGCATAATGATAGGCCTTAAAACACTAGTGCGGTTTTCATGAAACGAGCCGATAGGCGAGTTTCATAATAAGATCGCACGTGTGTTTTAAGGCCAAATTATGCAGAGTTGCATACATAACTTTATCTAGGGTGAAGGCGGCACCAGTGGCTATAGCGACAACAGTGGCACACTAGCCGTTGTGTCAAAAATATTATAGATAGCTTTCTTTCTTTCTCACTCTTCGGAAGGTCTCCCGATAGAAACAGTTTACAACCAGTTCGCTTGCGTCAGCTATGTAACGAACCCGTGTAATTAATGTTTTTTGTTTTGACGAAAGAAAAAGTGAATTTTAAGGTAAGGTGTACTTTCTATTTTTTCACGAACATTTTATTTTATCAATGGATTAATAATTTTGCTGAGAAATAAACTTAATTGAGGTCATTTTGACGTATACTGCACTTCGATTTATGCAAAACTATCATGCGTGGTATAAGTTATATCCAAAATGGCGGTTTTGTACACAGTGGCTCAAATCGCTTGAGTATACAGTGGTCCATGATACACTGTGGCGACGGTGTACTGTAGGTAGGTTAAAGTCACCAGTGGTCAGCCAGGATCCTGTAGTCAGCCTTTTGCCTCTTTTATTGCCTTGAAATAGCAGTCTATTTGACATTAATAAATTATATGCCTCTTAATTGATTCCTTGATTCCTTATTAATCATTATATTTATCGATCGGTGCGGGGAAACGGCAGGGGGGAAAATAAAAAAAGTTTATTCGAGTGCTCTCGGTCGAGAAGGGCAATTTAACGATGTCCGCTATAATTTTTTTTCTACTTAGTGTTTTCAAGATAGACTTGTGTTAACATTATATGATATATGTGTATATTTCTGTGAATGCATATAGTTGCTTAAACCGAAAATGATAATAAAATAAGCGTATTTCATTGATTTCTTAATAATTTACGGAGGCTGACTATTGGGAACCACTTTTTTATGTGATTTCCAGTAGTCAGCCACCTGCGGCTGACTTCTGGATATTGGTGCTATCGTTCGAATTTGAAATAAAATCGGTCCGTTAAGATCGTTATTTTTTAAGATTCAAATTTACCCTAACATTCCCTATAATATTTTTAGAAAAACCCAGTAGTCAGCCGCTTTTTAAAGTATTTTTTTGGTATGGCTGACTAATGGGAATTGCAGCTCCAGTACTCAGCCACTTAATAAAGTATGAAAAAAACCTATATAGGGCTTTATTTAGGTACTTATTAGTCTTTTTACTGTTTCATGAATAAAAACGTAATGTTATGTTCAGTAAAGCATGTCACAAAAACCAATACACAAACAAAAGCATCCACCAGAAAAACTATCTTCTGCAAAGGAAGCTATACGAAAGGAATGCGTATTAGAGGAGCATGTAGAACTTTTGGTGGTCTCCGAGGCACATTGCAAGACCGGCATCACCTATAGATTTCTCAAGGCCTACGTAATATGAGTCTTTATTCAGTTGTAACTAATGCCAACGACCCAAAACCTAGATCGATCCGTCACTATACCGAAAACATCTCGGATGTCAACCTGTACGAGATTAGTGTGGCTCTCAAACAGCTTAAATACAATAAGGTGATGATGTAATCACAGCCGAATTTCTGAAAGCAGTTGGAAAACCGGTCCTTAAAGCCCTTCAGACGTTATTCGATTCCACATGAGGGGTAAACATTGCACGCATGGAAAAGAAGTGTGGTGTTGCTCTTCTTCGAAACAGGGCAATAATGCCCCGCTAAAGGATTTCCGGAAGTCGGCTTGCTCGGGAGACTGGAAGTTATGAAACCTGCGTGCAAGACGGTTCGTAATTACTCTCAAAAACAGCTTGTAAACATGACTCAAAAGTGAGAAGGGTACTATAGTAAGAACTGTAGTACCCTATAGTAAACTTCCAGTCTCCCGAACAGGCCGGTTTCCGGAAATGCTTCAGCACCGGTAGACCACATAGATTCGCTACAGCAGTTTATATAGAAGACCGAACAGTTTAATCTGCCTCTTTGCTCAGCGTTTTTGGACTACGAGAAAGCCTTCGATACGATTGAGACTGTACTGCAGTCTCTCCAGCGCTACCAAGTCGACAACAGGAACATCGGAGTGTTGAAGTGTTTGTACGAAAACGCCACTATATTAGTCTAACTATAGAACCAGAACTCAAAACCTACTGCAGTGTTGCAGTGGGAAGCCAGACAGCGAGATGTTATCTCTCTAAATCTGTTCACCGCTGGTCTGTAATGCGTTTTCAAGGTTCTGAATGAGCAAGGGCTTGGCATCAACATAATCGGCGAGACCTCGGAGAACCTTAATGCTCGATGACCACAGTAGAACCTCCGAATGAGCTGGCCTTAAAATGAACATGGACAAGACAAATATCATGCCAAATGTCCCTGTACTGCAAACTCCCGTGGAAATTGGAGATTTTACGCTCAAAGAAGTTGACGATTATATGTACCTGGGGACATAGGTACTGTCCAATAAGGGTCGTCCATCTTCGAGAAAGAGGTCTATCGTGGAATCCGGCTTGCAACGTTCGGGAAGCTGTACCACATCTTCTGGACCAATATGCCGCAGTGTCTCAAGATGAAAAACGAGTCTGAACCTTGTAACTATAAGATAATATTATTCAACTAAAAGCAAGACTATTGTAATTTTAACGATTATTAATTGTCTATTAATTATTCATTAAATATTGTTGATTTTTACTCAAATTTTAACAAATAATTTAGAGGCCGAGTACTGGGCTTAAAGTGGCTGACTATTAGATTTTGGAGGCTGACTACTAGAGAAATGTGTATGTTTTGGTTTAAACTTTTTTTTCTATTTTATAGAAAGATTCTATATGTTTGCCTTAAATTGTAATGAAACTAGAATAAATTATTGATCGAACAGTAAAAAAAGTTTATTTTTTAGTCAAATCCTGAATTAATAACAGTGGTTTCAAATCTCAAACGTCGTTAAAAGGCTGACTACTGGTGCCTTTACCCTACCTACTGTTAATAATTGCTCAGACATTAGTTTAGAAAATTTTATAAGATGTAATAATTTTCGTTAATTTTCCCTTTCAGGATGGCTCGTCCAGCAAGGCCCCGAAAAATAGGGAACACACAGTTGACGACATGAAAAACGCTTTAAAAAAAATGGTATGAGCGAGAGAAAAGAGTCTAATGTTTTTAAATTTAAGTAATTTGATTATTAATTTTAAGACAAAATTATTATTTTTATTTAATGTTACATTTATTATCTGGTTAATTCAATAAATAAAGACTGATAAAAAGCCGAAAATTGCATTATTATTTGGGTTATAATTATAGATGATTCACTGTGAACTTGCCTGATTCACTGTGAACTGAGGGCCGATTCACTGTATGCCACCCCCAGTACACACTGGCTCAAATAAGTTTTTTTGTTAAATACTGATTATTTTCCAAAATATGACCGTGTTGTACTAAATCGATTAAAATATTCAATATATATTAGTTACACTATAATACTAAACCTTTTGCATCTATCCAACACTCGTCCAAATCACGTGACATCGCTCGAAAAAAAAGTGACCCACTGTTGCCGCCTTGACCCTACACACATATTATAAATCCTCCATGATGGGTTCAGAAACAATATTTTCTGGCAACAAGTTATTTGTTGCAATCGTGGCTGCATATTTCCCATATCCGGCGCATTTTCACTTCACACACACTCCGAGAAGACGACTTACTATTCATATTTTCAACTAAAATGTAAATTACAAACAACTTTTTCTATTCAATTAATTCTACTTTCGTTCAGCAAAACACCAACATGGCGCCGATTATATCCCCCGTCAAGACCATTTTTTTTTAAATCATAGACAAACGGATGAAGTCTCTATTCTCACGTCACTCGAGATCAAATATTGTGCAGTTTATATTAAAAAAACATACTGAATTGACGTTTCGTATCAATAACTGTTTTAATATCTATGGATACTAGAATAGAGACCCACTTGAGTTTTGACAGCTGTTCCAAATTTAATCTCATTTCTTTACTAAAAACGATAAAGAAGTCATGTTATTTCTTTATCGCCGGACTGGTTTTTCCTAATTGGTTGTCAAAATGGTGGTCATTTCCTACGGTTTTTGATTAACCAATGGAGGTTTTATGATATGGGTGTAGATAAAATAAATTGTTTATCTTATCAAATTATTAGTGTTCAAAATGATTCAATGATTGATGATTTTAATAGAATTACACCAGCATCAATTAACTTTAAAATACGGAATTCGATCTTAATTTATTACAACGTTTAATAACGAGTATTAATTATTATCGTAATTTATAGCGTTTTTGTGATACACGATACGCTTGAACGGTAAATTACTGACGAAATCGAAGGCATCTAATAAAGTACCTATGTAGGTACGAGTATATTATTTACAACTAGCTTCCGCCCGCGACTTCGTCCGCGTGGAATTCGGTTGTAATTATACTCTCGACAACTTTTGAGTTATTTGGGACAAAAATTAGCCTATTTTCTATTCCAGAAGCTAAGGTCTAACTATATACGACGTTTCATGAAAATACGTTCAGCCATATGGGGCTAAGTTGTAACAAACATACACAAACACACACACACAATAATTTATTTTAGAAACGGTTACCTACCTAATTGTTTGTTTTGAACTGCATATATACCAAGTTTCAAGTCGATAAACAAATGGAATCGGTTTTTCCAATACAAAGTTTAACGCCTCAAGGCCCCCTTTTTAGGGGTAGTTTTATATTGTCTTAGACCGCATACCTATTTTTCTATTTTGAAGAGTATTTATACCAAGTTTTAAGTTAATAAACTCATACAAACAGTTTTTCGCATACTAACTTCCACCCCCTCTTTTATCCCCTTCCACTTTTATTTCCAAAAGTTTCTATAGCCTATGTCCTGCCTGAAGTGTTTCTGGATATATTATCGAAAACCGCATTGAAATCCATCCAGTAGTTTTAAAGTTTGACGCGAAAATACAATCAGACAAACAGACATGAAATTAAAAAACCATTGGGATTTGTTCTGCTGCTCATTCTGAAGCTCCCCATAGCATTTTTTCATTGTTATCTTCAAAGTACAGACTTTCCACTTTACTATTTTATTATATGTATAGATTATTATATGTATAGATGTATAGATTATATGTATAGATGTATAGATTAAACTTAAAGGCATAAAGTAAAATGCGGTATTGGAGAGCTTTCGTATCTAAGCTTATACAATTTTAGCCACACATTTTTTGACTGAATTGGAATACCTTCCAATTCAGTCTACAACAAATTAAAAAATAAAATGTTTCGTAAGCTTTTGGGCCTGGCCCCCAATTCTCGTTGCATTCGAGATAATGTCGATTACGAGATTAAACGTCAGATTCATACAGTTGTGTCAAACGGGTGTATGCACTGACGTTTAATCTCGATTGTGAGATGATCTCGAATGCACCGAGAATTGGGGGCCTGGCCACAACACAATGGCACGACATCGTGAACCTAGGGTTGCCAATTATTTATGGGGCAAATATCGTCAGCTGTAATATGAATTAACTTAACCGCCAAAAGTCAACTTTTCAGGACAGCTAAATAACTAAATTACAATTCAGAAAAAGAGTTGTTACTTTTTTTGTACTTATCCTATAGCAATGATGTTTATAGCAATTTTCTTAAAATGGTAGGACCAGTTAATTGAAAAACACCATATAAAGCTTAATATCATAGTTGTAAAGATGAATTACGTTACGTGCTTACGATACGATATTTTAAGATTTAAAAAAAAACGAATAACAGCCATAACGTAACTCACAGAACATACAACATACTTTTTTTCGCCTTGGGTCAATCTGGTCAATGCATTAAAAAGTTTTATCTACACCCATATCATAAAACCTCCATTGTTTAATCAAAAACCGTAGGAAATGACCACCATTTTGACAACCAATTAGGAAAAACCAGTGCTGCAATGTTATTTATTTATCGTTTTTAGTAAATAAATGAGATTAAATTTGGAACAGCTGTCAAAACTCAAGTGGGTCTCTATTCTAGTATCCATAGATATTAAACAGTTATTGATACGAAACGTCAATTCAGTATGTTTTTTTAATGTAAACTGCACAACATTTGATCTCGAGTGACATGAGAATAGAGACTTCATTCGTTTGTCTATGATTTAAAAAAAAATGGTCTTAATAGAGGATCGAATTGGCGCCATTATGTTGGTGTTTTGCTGAACGAAAGTAGAATTGTTGTTGAATTGAATAGAAAAAGTTGTTTATCTACACCCATATCATAAAACCTCCATTGTTTAATCAAAAACCGTAGGAAATGACCACCATTTTGACAACCAATTAGGAAAAACCAGTGCTGCAATGTTATTTCTTTATCGTTTTTAGTAAAGAAATGAGATTAAATTTGGAACAGCTGTCAAAACTTAAGTGGGTCTCTATTCTAGTATCCATAGATATTAAACAGTTATTGATACGAAACGTCAATTCAGTAGGTTTTTTTAATATAAACTGCACAACATTTGATCTCGAGTGACATGAGAATAGAGACTTCATTCGTTTGTCTATGATTTAAAAAAAAATGGTCTTGACAGAGGATCGAATTAGCGCCATTATGTTGGTGTTTTGCTGAATGAAAGTAGAATTGTTTTTGAATTGAATAGAAAAAGTTGTTTGTAATTTACATTTTAGTTGAAAATATGAATAGTAGTCTTCTCGAAATGTGTGTGATGTGAAAATGCGCCGGATATCGGAAATATGCAGCCACGATTGCAACAAATAACTTGTTGCCAGAAAATATTGTTTCTGAACCCATCATGGAGGATTTATAATATGTGTGTAGATAAAGTTATGTATGCAACTCTGCATAATTTGGCCTTAAAACACTCGTGCGATCTTATTATGAAACTCGCTAAAAGCTCGTTTCATAAAACCGCACTAGTGTTTGAAGGCCTATCATTATGCAACCGTTGCATAAACTACTATTTCCAAATCTGTCGTTTACATTAACCTATAAGGGGTGATTTTCATAAAATATAACTTACATCATAAAAACGAGTTGAACTGAAAAAAAAAAGCCTTGAATTTTCATTAACGTAACCGCCATTTTTCAAGATGCCGAGAATTTATAGACACAAAACGACAGAACGGAAAATTTGCAGTCGAACTGTATATAGGTATTACTCAATTTCGTCATTTTGGCGGTTACGCTAATTCATATTACAGCTGATGATATAGTATTTTCCAGGTAAACTTATAGGATCCTATATACATTATAGTGTAATATCGGCCTAAGCGGATTTTTAGTCTGTGCTGTCGCTCGAACATTTTGCCAACGTACCCAATTAAACTTAAATTCAAATCTGTTCTGATTCTCTATTCAAAAACATTTGAAATAACGCCGGAATATTCCGCAACTTTTTGTATTACATTAGTTTACGAAGTTCGTTCTGAATCTAAGATGAGATTAGTCCTTTTTGAATTTTTAAATAACAAAACCGTAGCACGCAATCTTTAGAACTGTATTGTGGAGAACAAATTTTATTCAGTTCAGTTTTATTTATATTCTTGCTAAGGGCGTGTTTAGAACGAACTTTTTTGGACGTACGTCTGAAAATGTTCGTATATTTTGATGACTTTTATTTTTGTTGTAGTTAAGTACATTATTTTTACGTACCCCCTCAGAGTCAATAGGTACCTACATGTTATGTATTAGCGAATTTTTAGGATTCCGTACCTCAAAGGGAATAATACGGAACCCTTATAGGATCACTCGTGTATTTGTCTGCCTGTCTGTCTGTCCGTCTGTCACAACCAATTTGCTCCAAAGCTCCGTAGGTCCAGTAGGGACCTATCGAGTTAAAATTCGGTGACCGCAACACGGACGCGTAACGTAAATAAATGAATTTTAAAATTGGGGGCAACTTTTGGGGGGAAATCTGAAAATTTAAAACAAAGTTTTGCAAACTACTTATATCGTGTGACATATCAAATTAAAGGGCTCGTTGTGACAATCTTAAATATATTTTTTTATAATTAAAAAATAAACTAAAACTGTTTGGTAGTTATTTAGAAAAATAGGCGAAATTTTACCATTCCCACCCTTATCTCCAAAACTATTGGTCCTAAAACATTTAAAACAAAATACAGAAAATATTTTCTCACCTATAGATGACAGGAAAACCTATAAGAAGTCTATGGTATCTAAAGTAACATAGGAAATTTCAGATAATCATGTACAGAACGGAACCCTCTCCACGCGAGTTTAACTCGCACTTGTCCGGTTTTTTCATTTTTATTAAGTACACTCGAGATGAATTAAGTTCAATAAAATGTACAAAAATCACAATAGAATGTATTTTAATAACATAGAAATTAATGTAATTCACGTATTTTATATTAATTTCAACTTGATACTTCCACGCATTCCTGAGAAAAAGGGTCTTGATTGACAGACAGACAGACCGACGGACAGAAAACGAAGTGATCCTATAAAGAGCCATTTTTCTTTGAGGTACGGAACCCTAAAAAATATGTCATAATAATTTATCCGTCTACGTAACGATTATATGACATACTTTTTGAGCGTCAGTGAATAATATATTTCCGTCTTATTTTGAGGGGCGCTGTCATACCTATGTCAGGTTGAGATGTGAATACCTTGATCTCTCTCTGACATATGACGGGGTCCTTTAAAATTGTCTATTAAATTGATGCTCAGTAGTAAACTTACAGATATAGTGAATAATATGTTTCCATCGGTAAAACTCGGATCTCAATCGGAAGACGACGGGACCCGAAGTGTCAATTAATTATTGGATTCAATGAGTGACATGTTTATATTCATTAATATGAAACTTTATGATTTAGTGTCAAATTGAAAAATGACAGCATGATACTGACCCCCAATTCTCGATGCATTCGAGATAATGTCGATTGCGAGATTAAGCGTCAGATTCATACAGTTGTGGCAAGTATGCACTGACATTTAATCTCGATTGTGAGATTATCTCGAATGCACCGAGAATTGGGGGGCCTGTTGAAGCTAATTGAGAGAGCACGATAATACGAACTTTTCCTAAAACCTGAAACTAATTATGCACTACATTTGTACAGTACTATTAAAATAAGTACACCCTTCGGCCATCCTCGGTTATTGTCGGTATCCCTCGTTTTTCACATAGAGCATATCAAATTACAGATATGACCTTTAATAGTAGTTTATGCAACGGTTGCATAATGATAGGCCTTAAAACACTAGTGCGGTTTTCATGAAACGAGCCGATAGGCGAGTTTCATAATAAGATCGCACGTGTGTTTTAAGGCCAAATTATGCAGAGTTGCATACATAACTTTATCTACACACATATTATAAATCCTCCCTGATGGGTTCAGAAACAATATTTTCTGGCAACAAGTTATTTGTTGCAATCGTGGCTGCATATTTCCGATATCCGGCGCATTTTCACATCACACACACTCCGAGAAGACTACTTACTATTCATATTTTCAACTAAAATGTAAATTACAAACAACTTTTTCTATTCAATTCAACAAAATTCTACTTTCGTTCAGCAAAACGTCAACATAATGGCGGCCGTCCGTCGAGACCATTTTTTTTTTTTAATAGACAAACGGATGAAGTCTCTATTCTCACGTCACTCGAGATCAAATATTGCGCAGTTTATATTAAAAAAACATACTGAATTGACGTTTCGTATCAATAACTGTTTTAATATCTATGGATACTAGAATAGAGACCCACTTGAGTTTGACAGCTGTTCCAAATTTAATCTCATTTCTTTACTAAAAACGATAAAGAAGTCATGTTATTTCTTCATCGCAGCACTGGTTTTTCCTAATTGGTTGTCAAAATGGTGGTCATTTCCTACGGTTTTTGATTAACCAATAGAGGTTTTATGATATGGGTGTAGATAAATATATTTACCGTTATCTTATTAAACACAATACAACAGAAGGATATGAGCAACAAAACCTCCTAATAGCTCTAAAGTAACACAACCTTAATATTGAAATAGGAAAAATAATTAGTGACTATTTTTTTGACAGAATGACGCGCATGACAAATATCGTACTGTTACCTTACGTAAAACAGTAGCTATTAATTAATGAAGAATTATATTTTATCTACACCCATATCATAAAACCTCCATTGGTTAATCAAAAACCTTAGGAAATGACCACCATTTTGACAACCAATTAGGAAAAACCAGTGCTGCGATAAAGAAATAACATGACTTCTTTATCGTTTTTAGTAAAGAAAAGAGATTAAATTTGGAACAGCTGTCAAAACTCAAGTGGTCTCTATTCTAGTAGCCATAGATATTAAAACAGTTATTGATACGAAACGTCAATTCAGTATGTTTTTTTAATATAAACTGCACAATATTTGATCTCGAGTGACGTGAGAATAGAGACTTCATCCGTTTGTTTATGATTTTAAAAAAAAATGGTCTTGACGGAGGATCGCCATGTTGGCATTTTGCTGAACGAAAGTAGAATTGTTGTTGAATTGAATAGAAAAGTTGTTTGTAATTTACATTTTAGTTGAAAATATGAATAGTAAGTAGTCTTCTCGGAGTGTGTGTGATGTGAAAATGCGCCGGATATCGGAAATATGCAGCCACGATTGCAACAAATAACTTGTTGCCAGAAAATATTGTTTCTGAACCCATCATGGAGGATTTATAATATGTGTGTAGATAAAGTTATGTATGCAACTCTGCATAATTTGGCCTTAAAACACACGTGCGATCTTATTATGAAACTCGCCTATCGGCTCGTTTCATGAAAACCGCACTAGTGTTTTAAGGCCTATCATTATGCAACCGTTGCATAAACTACTATTTTATGTTATAGGTACATTTATATACATCAATAAATAATGCATGTCCATATCGCTTCCTTAAACTTCTACGTCTTCTGGTAAGTAATGTCGTCATGGCAGGTGGTATACATTGCGTTTACGATACTTTAAGTTGAATGCTACCTAAAAGAAATCGCAGCAATGTAACTTGTGTCATTTTCGTCTCCGGCTTTAGCCGATAATAGCCGAGAAAAATTGAATCTTCGTAGGTACTTTAAACTTCTAGTAGCCTAGGGCTAACTTTTCCTACAGCCATTCAACTCTTCCAACTTTTACTCTTGAAAACTAGCCTAATCAATGATATGTAGAAACAGATGATGCGGTTGTGTTCATATGTATTACCTCACACTTAACGACACAGTTACCCTCACACCTCACCACCATGCGAACCTCTGAGCACCTTGCTACCCAGACACAACAAATACTATCCGACACTACACGATCCTCACGAACAACTTCGTAGTAAGTAAGTCGCCTGGTATGCACTTGGCCTAGGCCCGTGCATACCAGTATACCGGTGAAAGCCGAGAAAAACAAAGATATAAATAATAATAATAATACCACTACGGCTTTTCATACAAAAGGCGATAACGATTTCCACCCCTTAAATGTTAACCGATGTTCACCAATTTTTGATAGGTTGTCAGTCAGAACAAAATATAGTATATATAATAAGGTCTATACGTTTTGATTTTTTCACTATAATCAATAAATTCAGTTTTTATTGTGGTTTCAGTATTCTCATACAAAATAAATTTCGGCATTATCTGACTTTCTTTATTATTAATAAAAATAAAAATAAAACGTATAGACCTAGATTTTGTTCTGACTTACAACCTATTAAAAATTGGTCAAAATCGGTTAACATTTAAGGGGTGGAAATCGTTATCGCCTTTTGTATGAAAAGGGTGATTTTTGCCTTTGGTTCACAGTCTTCTTAAGTAATATTATAAATAAATAAAAACCGGTCAAGTGCGAGGCGGACTCACGCACCGAGGGTTCCGTACTACGCCAATTTGGCATGGTCTCAACCAATCAATAATAGACTTTATGTTAATGATTAAGAACTTTGACAGTTGCAACTAAGTTGGCAGATTGTTGAGCTGCAGCGGTAATTTTCTGGTTTGATTTCAATATATTATTCACATTTCTATAACAGAACACAATTGAATTGATATTTACTATGGAGTATAAACTAAAATCAGACCAAATTTGATACCTGGAACATAAGTCGCTTTGGGAATACAGCTGGAACAAAATTAGATAGTCTAAAATCAGTAATTTTTTATGGTATCAATGTAAAGGGAGCTTCTCAGGCTTAAAACTGTTTGCTTTTTTTATTATATGCTAGTATTGATGCTATAACAACACACATATTCTGTGAAAATTGCAACCTTCTAGCTCTTACCGTTGCTGAGGCCTCGGATGGAAATTGTAGGGTCTGTAATAGGGTCCCGTTGACACCTTCGGGTACGGAAGTCTAAAAAAGACAGGGTACAATATTTACACAAATCGATCTAGTCCCAAAGTAAGCTCTAAAGACTTGTGTTATGGATACAAGACGACGATATAAGTACGCTCTTATCATAGAACTAGTGGACCCGCCACAGCTTCGCCCGCGGTAATTTCCATACAAACTTTATCACACCTTTTCACCCCTTTAGGGATGGAATTTCAAAAAATCCCTCCTTAATGCACAAGGAGAGTTTACATACAACCGCCCTGAAAAAAGTGAAGCAATAGACCCGTGCGCTTTGACATTTGACACTACGGAGCGTCCCGACGTTTGTATGAATTCGGAGCCATAAATGGCTCCGATTTTGTTGCTTCAAAATTTGCGCGCAGACTTGGTTTCTATGGCGTTATTATTCTAAGGTTCTTATATAGATAAAGAAATCCGCGCCACGCTTCTGCCGCGCCCGCGATGTGGCCGTCTTGCAGGAGACCCCGTAAAATCATTGAGCCATAACCAAGGAACAATACGAATAATTACGGAAGGATGACTCTGCTAATTTGTTCAGAACAAAGAAGCTATTGATTGAGAGGCCGGCGGACAGGAACAGACATCCTCGGTAGGCAACTAAAATAGGATTAAAATCTTGATTACATAACAAACTGATAATAAATAAATACTCAGGGGACATCCTTTACACAAATCGACCTAGTCCCAGAGTAAGCTCTAAAGGCTTTGTGTCAACGCAAAATGTCTATGTAGAAAAATATCTATACAGCAGAAAGCCAACGGCGAAGGAGACCTGTTATGGGTAACAGCTACTTTGTATTAAGACTACGTCGTAAAATACCTTAGTCGCAAAATGACAACTTTTTAAAATATACGGTCAATAAAAACAACACATTCAATAAACTTATTCTAAGGGTACCTTCACTGTAATCTTTAAGTCCTCCGTCTCCGTCTAATGGTCACATCTAATCCTGTCTATGTTTAGACTAAGAGACAGTATTGTTGATTTTGGGTAAATGAGACAGAACTTGTAAAATATGCCCTTAGAATAGGTTTTATGCTAGTACACCTATATAAATAAAATATGGAAAATAAATACAACATTGGCAGAACTCAAGGAGCGCAGATACCATCTCTTCAACATGGTAGATGCTCCCCGCTATACTTCATAATATATTTAGTCGCATATTTAAATTTTTGTATGAAACTCGCCCGCGGTTCGTTTCATACCCCCTCTTATGTTTTGATAACCCTTTTTTGGAAGTTTCATAAATAACTACATTAGATATGATAGCTACAAGTAGCTATCATATCTATTGTATCATAGTATTGGTGCTTCTCGATCCGTTCTTTTAAAGCTGTACCAATGTCGATGGACGGTAGATTACTTCAAGGTATTAAGTCCGCATTTGTACTTCGTCACAAACTTGCCTACCGTGATTAACTTTGATCTCTTTATAAATATTTGTCTTTTAAAGTGCCTAAATTTCCGAAGTGTCTGCGCCGCAGTTCTCGAGTTTGCTTATTTAATTAATAAGGCGTTCTAATTAAGAAAACTTTATTCAAGTTCTCTGAAAATAGAAAACGCTGAAAGGAGTCGTCAGGGCGCACGGCAACAGCGAAATTTTTAACGGACTCCAAAAAACCGAAGGGTTCTCAATGCGACACGTATATTTGTTTTTTTTTTAGGATTCCGTACCTCAAAAGGAAATAAGGAACCCTTATAGGGTCACTTGTTTGTCCGTCTGTCTGTCTGTTCGTCTGTCTGTGTGTCAATACCTTTTTCTCAAGAACACGTGGAGGTATCAAGTTGAAATTAATATGTAAACATAAAAAAATACAACCGAATTAAGAACCTCATCCTTTTTTTAAGTCGGTTCAAAATATAAATGAATGTTACAATGAATAATAATAATAAAAAATAACAAAATTAAAATATGGTTGGTGCATCTGTATATCACCAATTCACCATAGATGATTAGTAATTTGTTTAAAACCCGACCCTGTACCTAATTGATTAATGATTCCACGGTTGGCCCATAACTTAAACTTCCTGAATAGATTTCATTTCAAGACCTCCAAAGTTGCCCACGTTATCAGATAATCGAATCACGCCGATACATGAATAAGCGGAACCCTTCACCCACAAAAGTGAGCGATAAAAGTTTGATTGCGTTAACATGCTGAGTGGACTACATTTTTAGGGTTCCGTACCTGAAAGGCAACCATTTTTAGCAAGAAATAAAACCGACTCCAAAATCCCTTTGAAAACTAAGAAATTATATTTGGCCGTTAGTAAATTACCTAGAAAGATCAGATATGTATATTGCGTTTGAGGCAGTGTATGTTAATCTGTGGATTATCCTCTGTCTTTTTGGCTAAAGTCTGTAATACAGTCGTTACCAAAACGTGCGTCACATTATTAAGCAATAATTAAAGTGATTTAGCAAGCAATATCGCTGTAAGAGGCGGCTCTGTGGCTATAAATGCTCGCAAAATGCGAATAAACTGAGCTAAATGACATACTGCCGCTGCAGTACTTCCAACCACTTGCGATCGCTGAGACTAATAATAATAATAATAGTAATAATGATAAAAAATTTCCTCCTCTGCTGCACTGGGAGTGAAGAAATAGCATAGAATGTGTGCAGATGCTTATCATCCTGGCATGTCGTAAAAGTGGACTAAGGGACGGGTCCTCTCCAACATGGTGGACTATCTGTATGGGCGATGGGCTGATCACCTGTCACCATACGGTTCATCATACCATCTTAGGACTAATTAATCAAACGTGGCCACGTAATTAGGGATTTCGGGCGTGATGCTATGTATGAATGTATGTACGTATAAAAAAATTTAAATTAGGAAATTTGGAAAAAATAAACTGTATTTTTTGCTGTCGCTGCTATCCAGTTGGGTAATGGAAAGATAAAACCGTAATAATACTAATCACAGGACAGTCCCAAAAGTAATATTTTTTTTCACAAAATAGTATACATATTTGTCTCTAAAATAATCGATTACCGAACAATTTTGTGTCATAAAATCAACGATCTCAAAAGAAGGATATGCAGTTGAAAACAACTACGTTGAACAAATGACTTAACGGTAACGCCATCTATTTACTAGTTTAAAAACTACGAGGCTCTATTGCCCACGTCTTAGTTCTTATGACATTTATACAGAGTCTTATTTTGTCTGATTCATCGCTGACTTTCAATGCGCCCTAGGGGCTACGAACCACAAAAAAAAGGCTAAATCAGCCAATAATGGACCTTTCCTCAATGTAATAAGAACGCCGATGTCGGCAATATTTACCGAGTATGCGATGGTGTTATTTGACACCAAAAAGTGAGCATCGCGAAAATCGAGTTGGGCAGTTCTTTACTATATATTGCATATAATTCAAAACTGTCATTTAACTGAATCTGCTAACCTCGGCTACCACATGATACTTGTTTGCCTGTCTAGAGTGTATCATAAAAAGCCGGAGGCGCGGACGGAGGGAGCGGGGGGGAATGAAGTGCGTTTTAAATAGTCGGCAATGCCGACTAGCCGACTAGCCGCGTAGCCGAATAAACAGTTTTGAAAGTGCCGACTAAATGTTGCCTGAAACAAAGTTCACCTTTGTTTGGAAAGCTCGTCACTCTGTCAGCCCGTGTGTCGGCGCACATATTTAACGCATATTATCACGCTGGGGTTAATGTTTACAGTCCGCTGTAATGGCGGTATTATTTACGCCTGTGTACACGTGTGCGAATAGCTACGTATGTCTGCATATTGTACAACTAAGAAGTGCCAAAGTTTCAAGGTACAGACATAGTGAGCCCACGTACGTTTTTAGGGTTCCGTACCTCAAAAGGAAAAAAGGAACCCTTATAGGATCACTCGTGTGTCTGTCTGTCTGTCTGTCTGTCCGTCTGTCACAGCCAATTTGCTCCGAAACTACTGGACCGATTGAGTTGAAATCTGGTATTCATACGTAAGTTGGTGACCGCAATACGAACGCGTGACGTAAATATATGAATTTTAGACATAGGGGCTACTTTTTGGGGGTAAACTAGAAAATTAAAAAAAAAGTTATGCCACCTATATCGTGTGACATATCAAATGAAAGGGCTTATTGTGAGGATTTTAAATATTTTCTTTTGAATTTTAAGTAAAATAGTTTAGAAGTTATTCAGGAAAATAGGCGAAAAATGACCATTCCCCCCCTTATTTCCGACACTACTGGGGCTAACATTTTGAAAAAAATACAAAAAATAGATCTTTGCCTATAGATTACAGGAAAACCTATAAGAAGTCTATGGTATTTAAGGTAACCTAGTAAATTTCAGATAATCATGTACGGAACGGAACCCTCTCCACGCGAGTTTAACTCGCACTTGTCCGGTTTTTTTTTTTATGTCAATTGACTGACAAACGAGCTGACGGCCCCACCGGAAAGTGGTCACCGCCGCCCATGGACATCTGCGACACCAGAGGTGCTGCCAATGCGTTGCCGGTCTAGGGAGGATGGGGAATGGGGATGGGATGGGGATGAGGGAATAGGCCTCCGGATCTCGTCACTCACGTACGAAATGCAATAGCAAGCTATTACTTTACGCCGTTATTCTGTGAGAGTGTGGTACTACCCCGGTCGAGCCGGCCCATTCGAACAGTAATCATCTAGTGAGCATTACTGTTTGGCTCTACCACTACAAAAACGCAAACAAACGCAACGTAACGTATGCAACGCATTATGATATCTAGATTTGAATTTGCATGAAAACAGATGATTGAAACATACAGGGTGGGCCAGAAGTTTTTGCAAATAGCAACACAGATTTTTTTCTAAACTATTAATTGTGCGGTACAAAGGATGATGGAAAATTAAACGCCATTATGTATATTTTTGACTACGATGCACCGTTGTTATTGCGATAAACACTTTCCAAAAAAAAACCGGAAAAGTGCGAGTGTTAAACTCCAGTGGAGAGGGTTCCGTGATTATATGTCTACTATTTTACTTTAAATACCATACACTTTTTGAAGGTTTTCCTGTAATCTTTAGGTAAAGAACAATTTTTTGTATATTTTTGGACGGGGAGGGGGGGAATGGTAATTTTTTGCCTATTTTCCTAAATAACTTCAAAACCGTTTTGCCAAAATTATAAAAAAAAAATTAAGATCCTTATAACGAGCCCTTTCATTTGATATGTCACACGCCATATTTTGCAAATCGTACGTACCAGAAGTGATGATTAATGAAAAAATACTGATATTTTCATACAATTCCGTAGTCGGTTGCAGGAGTGCCAGCAACAAGACGGAGCTCGTTTAGGCGACAGTGTTTATACTAATAAAAAATATATTTTATGCTTATTACGTATAATAAATACCTAATAAAATAGCATTTGTAGTTTTGCCTCTATCATGTTTCTAAAAGTGCAAAAACTTATGGCCCACCCTGTACATGCGTGTGACAGCGTTACGTATGATAAGTATGTTTCTTCTTCTATGCGTTGCATAAATGGACAGAGCATGTGTAATCGATCGCATAATTCGTTATGTGAGAATAAAGATCTATTCTATTCTAACCAGCCGCCAGCGTCGAAACACGACCAAGGTGGAAGGCACGCAACCGCAAGTAGTTTATACGCACTGACGGCTCCAGTTAGGCTCGCCGGCGAGTTCATGCACTGAGTAATGTAAGAGAATCGGTCCCCTGCTTAGTATTCCCTTTGGCATGCTGGGACGCTGCAATCTCCCATAAGAAAGCATTTATTCAGGCATGCTGTTGAATAATTTCTTCGACGGAGAACAATCCTTTGAATAGTCGAGGACATCTAGTTTATCTAGTTTTTTTCGTTCGTGGACTTTTAGTCGTGCAAAAATTACAGATTCTCTGATGTAAAAGCAGTTTGATAATCGGCGTTCCCGTAAAATGGGTCATGCCCGGCCACATTGCGAGCGTGCAGGACAGGAGCGTGACCGCAGCGTGACGCGAACTGTTGTCTAGTGGAAGTCGGTCACGCAAGCTCTTCACAATGACATTTGAATCAACGCCTAGCTAAACCTATCAAAAATTGGTCAAAATCGGTTAACATTTAAGGGGTGGAAATCGTGATCGCCTTTTGTATGAAAAGGGTGATTTTTGCCGTTGGTTTACAGTCCTCTTAAATAATAACATCACGTCAAAAGATGTCAATGATGATGAGTAGCATTCAAACCACCAAAGTTTACTCAATTATAACGCGAAATGTATAGACACCTTTTAGACCCGAGGGTTCAAAACAACCCTCAATTATAAAGGGTGTCGGTGGTGTGGAATCGACAGTTGATCAATATACAGAGTGTCACTAAAACCAATGTCAAAATGGCGCGAGCATAAATACCTATCTGGCTGAGAAATGTAGGAAGAAACAAATATATTTACGATGAACTAGCTTCTGTCCGCGACTTTTGTTTCTTAATATTTTTCCACCCATGCATTATTGGTATAAAATGAAAGGGCTTGACAAGAGCATTCCAAAAATATGTAACATGTCGGTATTTATAAGCATTTTCAATATACAAATATGTGAAATACATACGTTTGGAATTATTTCTCGCTACCTGAACTGTCCATATAAAACATAACACAACTACCTATAGTTACCCGAAAAAAAGAAAAGCTATTAATTATAAAAAAGGCTCGCATCAACAGTGTGTGTCAGTACCAACTTCTCGGAAAATGGGTTAGTACCATCTGACGGCCGACTTCATCACCGCGCCCGCTAATTGGTCAAATCAAATACGCGCGCTCATTCGTAAAATCAAATAGCGCGCCCTTCCCTGGTTTCCCGTTACACACTTCCGTCCCTTTGCACGAAATCACTCTCACAGATTGTAGGAAAGCGAGAGGAAAGATGTTACACATCAAAAACAACAGCCCGACTGTATACCTAACCTCAAAACGAAAGAAACGAGAAATTGATTCTCCAGTGCTCGTGGGGTCGATAATGGAATTAGCAGTCGGTGACTTCAAATAGCTATTAGAGGATTTCATGGAAAGTCATTGAGTACCTAACAGCGGGTTTCCTGTTTTATTTTTTATTTTTATATAGTATTAGCTGCTGTACGCGGCATCGTCTGAGTAGAATAATTATTTAAGTAGCCTATGTCCTTCTCCAAGGTACAATCTATCGCTATACCAAAATAAATCAAAATTGGTTTAGCGGTTTAGGCGTGAAAACGTAACAAACAGAGTTACAATCGCATTTATAATTATAAGTTAGGAAGTTAATATCCATTTTTGACGAAGCACCTTTTCTTGTCGATGTCAAATGCGGTGTCCAAAAAAATGAATTCGTATTATTGTTTCTAGATTGTGAGGTATCCCGCCGCTGGTGATATGCTGCCATGTGGGTTTGGTGTCGCTGGCTTGTGGTCGCCGTGCATGCCGCGGCCGCGCTGTCGCCGGTCGTTAAGATAGGTGGGTACGAGCATCAGTAACATTAAGGCCCGGTCACATCACGAACGCGGCGGAAGCGGCGCCGCGCCGTAAAAAATTTCGTTCGTCGTCGCCCTTATTTCTATACCTATAAAGGCTTAGAGTATTTAGTAACTGGAGACGCCTTGCGCAGTGTTTCCCCTCTGCCGAGGTACAAGAGCAAATGATCTTGCACGATTATAATAGTAGTTTATGCAACGGTTGCATAATGATAGGCCTTAAAACACTAGTGCGGTTTTATGAAACGAGCTTTTAGCGAGTTTCATAATAAGATCGCACGTGTGTTTTAAGGCGAAATTATGCAGAGTTGCATACATAACTTTATCTACACACATATTATAAATCCTCCATGATGGGTTCAGAAACAATATTTTCTGGCAACAAGTTATTTGTTGCAATCGTGGCTGCATATTTCCGATATCCGGCACATTTTCACATCACACACACTCCGAGAAGACTACTTACTGTTCATATTTTCAACTAAAATGTAAATTACAAACAACTTTTTCTATTCAATTCAAAAACAATTCTACTTTCGTTCAGCAAAACACCAACATGGCGATCCTCCGTCAAGACCATTTTTTTTTAAATCATAGACAAACGGATGAAGTCTCTATTCTCACGTCACTCGAGATCAAATATTGTGCAGTTTATATTAAAAAAACATACTGAATTGACGTTTCATATCAATAACTGTTTTAATATCTATGGATACTAGAATAGAGACCCACTTGAGTTTTGACAGCTGTTCCAAATTTAATCTCATTTCTTTACTAAAAACGATAAAGAAGTCATGTTATTTCTTTATCGCAGCACTGGTTTTTCCTAATTGGTTATCAAAATGGTGGTCATTTCCTACGGTTTTTGATTAACCAATGGAGGTTTTATGATATGGGTGTAGATAAAAACTATTTCAATAGTCGACTATTTCGCAGTGTCGAAATGGTTTTCGGAAAGTGAGGAGCTCTTCTAAAAATGCCTTGCTGCGCAGTATTTTCGTACAAAAAAAACGTTCAAACACAAAAATATGGAATAATATTTCACATGCAAGCAATTCTTATCAGAGATTTTATATTTTTGAGTATTTTAAATTGCATGCAAAACATCGATTCACAAAAACGATTCGAATGACATTTCGTGTGTTGTCATAAAATTAATCGGTTATCTCTACGAACACATCCATACTAGAAATTGTGTATGCACTTGAATTCAAGCTCGTGTGGTTCAAAGTCAAAGTCAAAGTCAAACTATCTTTATTCAATTTAGGCTTTTACAAGCTCTTATGAAGGTCAAGGAATGAATCTACCACCGGTTCGGAAAAATCCTCTACTGAGAAGAGCCGGCAAGAAACTCGGTGAGGTATCATTTTTTCAAATCAGTACACATATAAGTCAACAATGATGTCTACAGTTTTATACAAATCTAAGTATATACCACAGCAGGTACGCTCATCGAGACCCAGGGATCGCCGGTGCAGGTCACGATTTAAGCCAAACGTCCCTGTCCATGACGTAGTCTTTTACTGAGTAATATGCCCTAGAAATAAGAATTCGCTTTACAGTAGATTTGAACATTGTGTCTGTTTGTTCTATTATGTTTTTAGGTATTTTATTGTAAAAACGTGTACAATTTCCTAGAAATGATTTTTTAGTTTTAGCCAGTCTATAAGTTGGTACTTTAAGCTTTCCGGTATTTCTAGTAGCCTTTGGCTTATCTACATTTGTAGGAAAATTGTATATATTTTTTCTGACATACATTATTATTTCAAATACGTATACGTATACGTTAATTATTGTTAGTGTGGGTGCGTATGAATGAGAGCGCTTTTTGCATTTGCAGTTAGTTTTTAGGGTTCCGTACCTCAAAAGGAAAAAACGAAAGCCTTATAGGATCACTCGTGCGTCTGTCTGTCTGTCTGTCTATCTGTCTGTCCGTCTGTCACAGCCAATTTGCTCCGAAACTACTGGACCGATTGAGCTGAAATTTGGTATACATATGTAAGTCGGTGACCGCAACACGGACGCGTGACGTAAACATACGAATTTTAAACATGGGGGCCACTTTTGGGGGGTAAATCAGAAAATTAAAAGTTATGCAATCTATATCGTGTGACATATCAAATGAAAGGGCTTATTGAGGACTGTAAATATATATTTTTCTGAATTTTAAGTAAAAAGTTTCGAAGTTATTTAGGAAAATAGGCGAAAATTGACCATTCCCCCCCCCTTATTTCCGAATCTACTAGGGATAAAATTTTGAAAAAAATACAGAAAATAGTTCTTTACCTATAGATTACAGGAAAACTTATAAGAAGTCTATGGTATTTAAAGTAACCTAGTAAATTGCAGATAATCATGTACGGAACGGAACCCTCTCCACGCGAGTTTAACTCGCACTTATCCGGTTTTTTACATGTAGTGGTACCTCCCTCTGCCCGCACTCCCCTCAAAATATGACAGACTTTTTTACTTGAAAGATTGTGCCGATGGCGTCTCCAGTTACTATATGCTCTAAGTATAAAGGTGATGTGCAACGTAATTTTTTACGTTAACCACTTGGTGCCGTGTTGTTGCCAAGCCCATGGTCCGCAAACTATCCCAGAATCAATAATGAGGAAGTTTTCTGAAAAATTCTAATTAGTCCGTCATTTACATCATAACAAAATATTTATATATATTAAACAAAAAATTACGAAGATATAGTGCGTTGAAGTTTCGCGTGACCTCAAGACTTAGTACACTTTGTACCAAATAATTGGGGACTTATGACGTCATAAGTCCCCATACTCGAATTTTGATGCGCGTTCTCATTGTCAATCTTGATTGATTTGATAAAGCAAAAAATACGTGTTCAATATTTTTTGTTAATCTAACTGACGGACTAATTAGATTGCTTCAGAAAACTTCCTTATTGTCAGTATCTATTCCAGAAATTGCGTTGTCGGTTGCAGGAGTGCCAGCAACAAGACAGGAGCTCATTTAGACGACGGAGTTTTCAAAAATTATAATTAATTTTATTCTAATTAATTATAATAAACACATGATAAAATAGCATTTATAGTTTTGTCTCTATCATGTTTCTAAAAGTGCAAAAACTTATGGCCCACCCTATACTATTGAAAATGTTGAGATTTGGTTGGAAAAAGACTCCTACTGAGTTTCTTGCAGCGCTTTCGTGTGTGTGTGTGTGTCTTTGTGAAGTGAATAAATGTCTTTTCTTTCTTTCTTCTTCTTCTTTCTTTCCAGCAGATATCACCATGTTATGTGAAGAGCCTTCATTAAACTTGAATTTAATTTGTTCTATTCTAGGTGCAATATTCGCAGAAGAGGCTCGGGGTGACAGCACAGAGTTGGCCTTCAAATACGCTGTATACAGAATCAACAAGGAACGCAGTGTACTGCCTAGTAGCACGCTAGTCTACGATATACAATATATCCCGGCTAGGGATTCTTTCAGGAGCTATAAGAAAGGTAAGTTGGTATAACATGAGACTTATGGCCGAATTCACAGCGTTTAATATTCATTAAAACTTATGGTCCGCGAGCCAGCAATAGATTTTCATGACTAATTCCCTCCCGGGCGATAACTCGTAAAATACTTCAGACAGTTGTATCATGAAGCCTCGTGCACGTCAGCTGCGGTTCCGTGGTGGGTTCAACAGCGGTAAAATTCCAAGCACATAGAAAAAAAAACGAACGAGTGCGAGTTAAACTCGCGTGGAGAGGGTTCCGTAGCATGATTAACTGAAATTTCCCGTTACTTTAAATAGATAAGATAAGATTCCTCATAGATCCTCTCATCAAAACTCAACTTTGACTACAACGGGACCAAACTGGAGGTATACCCTACCGATTAAAAAAAGAATTTTCGAAATCGGTTTATAAATGACGGAGTTCTGAATGAACAAACAAAATAGTAGTTTATGCAACGGTTGCATAATGATAGGCCTTAAAACACTAGTGCGGTTTTCATGAAACGAGCCGATAGGCGAGTTTCATAATAAGATCGCACGTGTGTTTTAAGGCCAAATTATGCAGAGTTGCATACATAACTTTATCTACACACATATTATAAATCCTCCATGTTGGGTTCAGAAACAATATTTTCTGGCAACAAGTTATTTGTTGTAATTGTGGCTGCATATTTCCGATATCCGGCGCATTTTCACATCACACACACTCCGAGAAGACTACTTACTATTCATATTTTCAACTAAAATGTAAATTACAAACAACTTTTTCTATTCAATTCAAAAACAATTCTACTTTCGTTTAGCAAAACACCAACATGGCGATCCTCCGAATTGACGTTTCGTATCAATAACTGTTTTAATATCTATGGATACTAGAATAGAGACCCACTTGAGTTTAGACAGCTGTTCCAAATTTAATCTCATTTCTTTACTAAAAACGATAAAGAAGTCACATATTATTTATTTATCGCAGCACTGGTTTTTCCTAATTGGTTGTCAAAATGGTGGTCATTTCCTAAGGTTTTTGATTAACCAATGGAGGTTTTATGATATGGGTGTAGATAAAATAATAAAAAAATTAATAAACATACAACCGAATTGAGAACCTCCTCCTTTTTTTTTGAAGTCGGTTAAAAATGAAATGAAGTGTCCAATTCTAAACACGTTTCATTATATAATTTAAAATGTTTAATTTTCTGTGCTCTATCTAATTTACCAATTATGCTAATTAATTAAGTTATCTTGACGTACAGAAGGTTGCAACCCTTTTTCGGGGTGGAATCTGCGATCCAATTCCTGCTGGATTACCTAGATTATGATCCGTATATATATTTAGGATATATTATATCCTAAAGACACCGCTGTGTAGGGTTGCCAACTATTTATGTGACAAATATAGTATTTTCCAGTCAAAGCATTGTTGTGGGTAAGATTATTTTCCTCAACATATTCAATTCTCATATTTCCTGTATTGATAAAAAGTAGTGTAATATTGTCTGTCCTACGTCAATAGAGGAAGTATGTCCTGAGTCAACGTCTGTCCAACGTCACTCGATGTAGAGAATCTCGCATCTGTCGTAGGTCACCACTATGGGATGTGTAATCATGTTCCGAAGGTGTGTGTGCGTGTGAAGGGGGGGTGCCGGCCCCCGATGTGGACGGTGTGCGCGTGCATGTACGAGCGCGTGCGGAGGGTGGTTCGTGCGCTTCCGAGTCTGTGGAGGAGTCCGCAACGGGGCGCGGTGTCGAGGGTGCGGTCGAGGGGCCGTGGACGGGGGCCGGGGGGACAACCGAAATACGGAGATAAAACTTGTTTACTTTACACAGATAGAGATTCATTTATTTACGAAATCAAGACTGATAATTTCTTTGAGGACATAAGACCAGATTTGTAAAATAAGTATGATACTTCAGATTTTCCTCCTGATAACGTTTACGGTTTTCCTACGGTAAACTAGAAAACGTTATGAAAGACGAGACTCAAGGTCGAATCGTTCGAGATTTTATCGGATTGAGATATAAAATGTATGCTTACATACTAGACAATGACGACAATGAGCATGATGAAGTCATTAGTGTTAAAAAAAGTAAAGAAGTCACCGCTGCAACCATCAGGAGACTTCACTTCACCAACTACCGAAAATGCTTTGATTTAACCAACTCATTTTATAATATTATTTACACCATTCTTAGCAATAAACATAGGTTATATACCCAAGTCAAACGGAAAAAACATTATGCGGTTTAAATGATAAAAGGTCTATTAATAATGACCATATTACCACATTACCTTGGGGACATTATGCAATAAATAATGTCAATTACATACGTACATAGCATCACGCCCGAAATCCCTAATGGGGTGGGCAGAGCCATAAGACTACTTGTGGCCACGTTCGATTCATTAGTCCTAAGATGGTATGATGAACCGTATGGTGACAGGTGATCAGCCCATCGCCCATACAGATAGTCCACCGTGTTGGAGAGGACCCGTCTCTTAGTCGACTTTTACGACATGCCAGGATGATAAGCATCTGCACGCATTCTATGCTATTTCTTCACTCCCAGTGCAGCAGAGGAAAAAGGTTAATGGTAAGGTTAAAGGTTAATGTTAATTAAGTGTTTATTTTTACAAATTAAATGTATAAAGTCAACACAATTCTGTTTTATTTACAAAAACATCCTCCTCCTCCTCCTCCAACGCCTCCTTAATCGCCTCGCCCACGGCCTCGTCCACGCCATTGCCCGCGCCCCCGTCCGCGCCCCCGTCCACGGCCCCTCGACCGCACCCTCGACACCGCGCCCCGTTGTGGACTTCTCCACAGACTCGGACGTGCACGAACCACCCTCCGCACGCGCTCGCACATGCACGCGCACACCGTCCACATCGGGGGCCGGCACCACCCCCTTCACCCGCACGTGTGTCTTCGGAACATGATTACACATCCCATACTAGTGACCTACGACAGATGCGGGATGTTTTACATCGAGTGACGTTGGACAGACGTTGACTCAGGACATATTTCCTCTATTGACGCAGGACAAGCAAGACTACACTACTATAAAGATTATTGAAAATCGTTCCAGGATACCGCCGTAAAAATATATCTAATGTCCATCTTCATGTACATTGGATAAATATGTTAGAATGTGCATCAACAATTATTATACATACCTATAATAAAATTAATCATGATGTACAATCAAAGTCAAAAATATGTGAACACGACTTTATTGTCAAGGGCGTAAGAGCGCTCAGATATTTTTGCCCCTTTGGTAACGAATATACAGGGTGGGCCATAACTTTTTGCAAATAGCAACACAGATTTTTTTCTAAACTATTAATTGTGCGGTACAAAGGATGATGGGAAATTAAACGCCATTTTGTATATTTTTGACTACAATACACCATTTCACAGGAAAGCAACGTAGTTACTGTGATAAATACTTTAAAAAAAAACCGGAAAAATGCGAGTTAAACTCCCGTGGAGAGGGTTCCGTGATTATATGAAATTTACTATGCTTCTTTAAATACCATACACTTTTTGAAGGTTTTCCTGTAATCTTTAGGTAATAAACTATTTTTTGTATGTTTTTGAAAAAAATTTTAGGTCCAGTAGTTTCGGCGATTGTAGGGGGAGGGGGGGGGGGGGATGGTAAATTTTTGCCTACTTTCCTAAATAACTTCAAAACCGTTTATTTTAAAATTATAAAAAAGAACATTTAAAATCCTCATAAATAGCCCTTTCATTTGATATGTCACAAGTCATATTTTGCAAAACGTACCTACCAGAAATTATGATTGTCAGTATCTTTCCATAAAATTGCATTTATTATAATATTAATTATTAAATATTAATTAATATATTATTAACCTACTATAGGTTGCAGGAGTGCCAGCAACAAGACGGAGCTCATTTAGGCGACATTGTTTAAACAGATAAAAAATATATATTACTTATAATAAATACAAATAAAATAGCATTTGTAGTTTTGCCTTTATCATGTTTCTAAAAGTGCAAAAACTTATGGCCCAAACTGTATATGTATTCATGACTTCGATTGCACCCCTGTTAATATTGCTTTTTTAGCAGCATTAATTATACCCAATTTTAAGTGCTTCTGAACCTCTCTTGATACCCAGCAACTCAGCATTTTTCACAAAACCCCGCTTACGAAGTCCTCAAGGACCCTCGAATTTACTACATCCGTCGGCCATATTGTTTCCCGCCTCCAGCTTCCGCTTGTTTTGTGTTGCCATTATTTCACTAGTTTTTGCTGTGAAATATCGCGAAAAGTTGAGGGTTGACCTTTTTACTAGAAAGGGGTGATTGTTCTTTGACGCGTGGAGGTGAAATAGTATTATGTTGAGTACTGAGATGCTGAATTTTAGAAACATGTTTACATGTAGGATTTTTTTATAAATACGTGTTAGTACTTCAGACAGCTATTATAGGATTTCATGGAGAGTTACCGACTGCTATTTCCATATCTACTGACCCCATGAACACGGGAGAATCAATTTCTTGGATAGGAGTTATATCATGCAGGGTTTTTTCAGGGTTCCGTACCTCAAATGGAAAAAACGGAACCCTTCTAGGATTACACGAATGTCTGTCTGTCTGTCTGTCCGTCTGTCACAGCCCATTTGCTCCTAAACTACTGGACCGATTTCAGTGTAAGTCGGCGACCGCAACACGGACATTTAAAGTAAATAAATGAATTTTAAACATGGGGGTGCACTTTTGGGGGTATATTAGAAAATTAAAAAATAAAGTTTTGCAAACTATGGCGTGTGACATATCAAATGAAAGCGCTCGTTGTGAGGATCTTATTTTTTTTTTTTTTATCAATTGATTTATTCAATGAGTGGTACTCAAGAGATTGGAAAATAAGCCGTGGAAAACAGTGTCTCAGATGGGAGAACACATAAAAATGACTGCCGGCCCAAGGTGGAGACGAGTAACTCAGGACAGACCACAGTGGAAACTGTTAGAGGAGGCCTATGCCAAGAGGCACACTGAGATTAGAGACATTTTATAAGTTATGCTTTCAATGTGTTCGTTATCTCTAATCCCAGAATAAAGGGCTTGATAAATAAATAAATAAATAAATAATTGATTTTGAAGTTATTTAGGAAATTAGGCGAAAATTGACCATTCCCCCCTTATCTTCGAAACTACTGGGCCTAAAATCTTGAAAATAAATACAAGAAAAACTTCTTTACCTATAGATTACAGGAATACCTATTAGAAGTTTTGGTAATTTAAAGTAACATAGGAAATTTCATATAATCACGGAACCCTTTCCACGCGAGTTTAGCTTGCACTTGTCCGGTTTTTCCTAATGAATTACTTAGTAGGTAAATTTTAATTTTTTTAAGAAAGATAAATTAAATGTTAATGTGCGAAATAAAGAATCTCTATTTTTATTTCAATGTAGCTTCCATTTGTTTAGAAATATATTGCGTAGCCATAAATAATTATGCTTAATTTTAGGCAGTATAATTTAATTTAAAATGAAGGATAAGGATAATTGGGTTGTCTAATAAAAGGGCTGGCTTGGAATATAAAGTAAGTTTTTGAATGAAATATTATTTCTTCGATGGTCATTGCGTGAGATCTTAACAGTTCGGAAGAATTTCTTATTAGGATATATTTAGTTTCAACTGTCTGTCTGTCTGTAATCAACCGGTGTCTGTCTGTAATCAAGTTTTGCAAGTTAAATTTTACCCACTTCCCGGTGTCCGATAAAGCTGAATATAGCTAGGCACCGTTAATCAAATAGTTAACTTCGTTAATCGCTAAACCGTTACTAAAAAAGTTAACTTCGTTGAACGTGAAAGCGTTACATTTCGGAAAATTTAACGGAATATAATGTTAATCGTTAACTCGTGATAGAAATTGCATGTTTCATGTCGTTGCGTTAGTAATTTACTTATAAAAAATGTTGGTATGTACTATGGAAGTTTAGGCAGGATATGAAACATTAATAAAAATAGGGTATTACATTAGCCTAAACCTATTATTTAAAGTTCAAATTCAAATCAAAAGCTATCTAACATAAACCGCGCGGTATCCTTTTGGCAAATAGTAGGTACTTAATTAACGTTTAACGCATTAATGCTGCTTTTTAGGGTTCCGTACCCAAAGGGTAAAACGGGACCTTTATTACTAAGACTCCGCTGTCCATCTGTCCGTTTGTCACCAAGCCGTATCTCATGAACCGTGATAGTTAGACAATTGCAATTTTCACAGATGATGTATTTCTGTTGCCGCTATAACAAAAAATACTAAAAAACAGAATAAAATAAATATTTAAAAGGGCTCCCATATAACAAACGTTTTTTTTTGGTCGTTTTTGCTCGACATTAATAACGGTTGACACTTGAAATATTCACAGAATACTTATTTAGATATATGTTCACTTTAATAAATATTGAAATTAAAATAAAACAAATATTTAAGGGGGGCTTCCATACAACAAACGTGATTTTTTTTGCTTGATTATAGATAATGTGCCGATCCGTTCGTGCGCGAGTCCGACTCGCACATGGCCGGTTTAAATTATCTGTTTTATGATTCCAGCCTGCCTCCAAATAAAGTCTGGCACTGTGGCGCTGTTCAGCAGCGGTGGCCCGACGCTGAGCTCGGCGTTGAGCGCTCTCTGCCGGTCCTTACACGTGCCACATCTCTCTGCTTCTTCGGACACTGTTAGCCAGGGTAAGAACATTGAAGAAAAGACTAAGCGGGTGCTGTCTATGGGGTCCGGATGGTTAATACTCGCAGGGACCATTTAGATTTGTTAGTTTTTAATTTATTCGTTTTGTGCGATATCTGAACCTGACTAGAGAGACTTCGTAGTGTTTTATATGCTTGTATTTCATAGTTTTCATATATTCTTTATTTGTATTATTAGGACATGAAATGTTCTATTTCAAATTCTTTTTTTGATATTTGGAGACCTTACATCTCCATCTTTATAATTGATCGTGGAGACTGTCTTCACCTCTATTTAACCCAGATTAATCAATTTAGATGTTTCTTTGTTTTAATAATTATTTTTATTTTTATGACCCTCAGAGGCTTTATACATCTCTAAGTCACTTAACTTGTCCAGACGCGGAGACTATACATCTCCCTTATTCGTTATTTATTAGAATTAATTTGCACCCATTAGGTTTTTGGTTTCAACTTTTTATGTGTTAGTTTTAGATAAAATTGATGTCTAGATTGAAAAAAGACTTACTGCTGAGTTTCTTTCGGCGTTTCTTCTCAGCAGATGTCACCTTTCGAAGTGCTGGTAGATTCAGACATGTGAAAGACCATTTGTGGCCTACTTGAAATAAAAAATAAAATAAGAGGACTGACAATCGCTTTGCGACCGTAGCTCCGTACTTGCTCCGTGAGCTGTAGAACTCCAACAAACTTAACTTTGCCGTTGGAAAACTGTTATCCTCATACATCGACATAGGTCGCGGTCAGTTTACCAACACCGCAAATATCTTTGTAATCACATATCTCCGCCATTTTGATAAGTTTATAAATGTCATTTTTTTTTCAGAGCCGAACGATTCCGGCTCTTACACGGTGAACCTTTATCCGTCTCGGCAGCTGATGGACAGAGCCTTCTCCGACCTCACCGCGTACCTCAACTGGACCAGGATGGGCGTCATTTACGAGAACTATGGATATGGTATGACTTATTTACTATAGTGGATTAATTCATCGCTGTTTTTTTTTTTATATAGTAAGAGGGGGGCAAACGAGCAGGCGGGTCACCTGATGGTAAGCAATCACGGCCGTCCATGGACACCCGCAACACCAGGGGAATCACGGATGCGTTGCCGGGCGTTTGAGAAAGGAGTAGGCTCGTTTTTTGAAGATCCCTAGGTTGTATCGGTCCGGGAACGATGCTGCAGCAAGCTCGTTCCAAATTCCTATCGTACGTGGCAAAAAAATCCGCAAAAAACGTACGGTAGTACGTTATTCGGGAACTATGCATTTTTGTGCAAAATCAGACGCAAAAGCCAACGAGGCGGGCTTAATGCTTTAAATTGCCCGAATTATTAATATTCTGGGATAATTTCATAAACTACACTTTCACTAGGCTATACAGACAGCTCTACTGATTTTTTGTTTTAATATAAATTAGGTATAAATTTGCTTTACTTGACTTATATTCTAATTAGTATTATTTTTATAATTAATTCGAATATGATTTGACCATAGTATGACATTTATTTATTAATGTAGGTACGAGTATATAGTTTAATGAGAAGTGTCGTATTTTTTCTGTGTATGTAATGACTTAGGTTCCACTTGTAATCTTGCATTTACTGTTGTGAAATAAATAAAATAAAGGTTATAATTTTGCTGAGAAATAAATCAAAATTGCTGGCAAATTGGGAATGTTCCCGGTATAATCCCATCCCAGGTAAACAAAGTTGCTGAGAACGGGAATTTGGCAACGGCACATCTTTCCAGACCTCCATAGTTACAGTCTTACCTAGCGACAACTTTTCATACATTTTATGGCATTTATTTATTGGTAATCAATATTCATATGCGTTTTTCAATATATTCTACTGGTATCGAGATAAAAAGTATCCTTTGTTATATTCCAGGATATGATCTATGTGTCTGCCAAATTTCATCCGAACCCGTTCAGCCGTTTGCGCGTGATTGAGAAACAAACATCCAAACATTTTCACACATTTGCAGATCTTAGTAGGATGATCAAACATATTAGGTATATGGCTCAAAAATGTATGACAATTGTTTTTCTTATTCAGGTGAACTAAATATAGCGAACATAGCGAAAGACGGTCGCGACATGTACTGCGTACGAGTGTCGCAAGAGTACCGGCGTGGGCTGGCGCAGCTCAAGGCGCAGGGGGTCACGCACGTGCTCGTCGACACCGAGCCGAGGAGGCTGCGTCAGCTGGCGCGCGCCGTGAGTGCTCCCGTGATAGCATGTACATAGACACGTGCACACAGTCACGTGCACACAGATACGTACACACGGACACGTGCACACAGTCACGTACACACAGACACGTGCACACAGTCACGTGCACACAGACACGTGCACAGAGACACGTACACACGGACACCTATTCAGCACACACGTACAGTCAAGGTCAAAAATATGGGTGCCCTTGGCAAGGTCTAAAATTGTATGCGCTGTTTAAGTTTGGTATAATATTGAATGGCATATTTTAGCATAATGTTGTTTTTGCATACATAGTTTTCTTCCTAAAGCATTTTTGGTCTTAAATTTTATAGTCTAAAATTTTAATTACTACATGGTTAAATCCATAATGGTAAATGGCAGTGAGCGAGCAAAATGGGCCGGAGCAGAAGCGACTCAGAAAGGTTAGGTTCAGGTCCGCTTTAGCTTTCGATGTTAGGTATTTTGTTTGTAACAGACCAGAAAATCTTGCTTGTTTGTATGATGTTATGCTAAATAGGTTAAAATAACGTTATTCCATACAAATGTTACATACTAAACAATTTATCGACTAAACAATTTCGATCAAACAATTTTCGACATTTTAATCATTCGCCGAAACGTTGGTAGGTATGCAAAAAATAAGTAACGAAAAAATTTAATCGTCTTAAAAATGTTTACCAACCGATATAAACCCCAAAAATATTATCTAGGCGGACAAAGCGGTGAAAAATAGGTGAACACAATTTTATTGTCAACGGCGTGAGAGCACTCAGATATCTTTGCCACTTTTGTAAAATATACATATACGTTTATATGACCTCGACTGTACTCAGGGATACGTGCACTTAACATAGGCACGTACGTACAGACATGGGCATACAGCCATGCACGCACACACACGTACACCCAGATAGTTTGTACACAGCCACGTGCACACAGAGACGTAGGTACACATGGACATATTCTCACAAACGCTTGCACATCGACACGTATACACGGCCACAGACACATCACGTCACATAATTGTGATTTTGTGTTTTCTTTTTACAGATCCTTCAGTTGCAGATGAATAATGAAAATTATCACTACATCTTTACTTCTTTTGTGAGTATTTTATATCTTAATTCTCCCATTGATTTGGAATGAACTGCCAAAGTATAAAGCAAAATTACTCTACATCTGATGTGTGGTGTTCTACCAGTCCTCGTAAGGTCAAGGTCAATTACTTCTTTTCCGGTCAAGGTCACTTACTTCTTTTTCTGTACATTTTCTCTCTGATCAACGTTTAAAAAAATTACATACCATTTTTACAAATTTTTATTAGTTTCACCTGTGCCAGTGTCTTATCAAATCTTGCAAGTTAAATTGGACCCACTTCGAGCTTTGTGTTGAAATTTTGCATACATATGTAAATTGGATGACAATACAATATCATTATTACATGGAGGTGATCTGATGATGGAGCCGGAAGGTGGCCATGTAAACTCAGTAATAAAGCGACGCAACCCCATCGAATTTAGACTCGTTTGATTCGTCTTGACAAGGAATTTGGCTTTAGATGGTTCTTTATTTTATAAAAAAATCTTTTGGGATAAAAATGTATCTTACAAAGGTGAATTGGCACATACAGTTTTTATTCGTTTTTATTTATGCATGATTAACGAACATTTTCAAAACTTTCAATTTTGTTATATGAGTGGGCGTCATAATATGTCATGACCTTACATTACATTGAAATTTTACTTTATTACAGGACATGGAGCTATTTGACCTTGAAGATTTCTACTACAACCGGGTCAACATGAGCGGTTGGCGGTTAGTTGACCGCGACTCTGACAAGGTCAAGGACGCTTTGCAGGTCATGGAGAAGTTTCATCCCATCGGCGCAAATATTCTCAGCGGGGGGCATATTAAGGTGAGGGCAATTTTGAAGGTCAGGCATGTTCGAAGGGCAAAGTCAAAATCATAATTCGGTTCGGGAAAAAGGCCAGTCAGAAATTCATCTCATCGTGACAATTCAAGGTCAAGGTCAACCAACAACACCAAACAAACTCCTTGATGACGCGCGAATCGGCCACCTACGTCGATTTACAGCTCCGAGCTGTCCGACGGCCGAGCGTACTTAGTGCGGAGGGTCTGCGTAGAGGGCTGATTCACAGATCCTTAGAATCCATGGGTTTTGGTAAATTGGTAACCAATTTTGTAAATATTCAATTGCAGACTGAACCAGCTCTGCTGTATGATGCTGTCCAAGTACTGGCACTTGCTCTCGCTTCTACCAAGGAAGTTAAGTCTACGAACACTTCATGTGATGAGGAGACACCCTGGGCCCACGGGAAGGCCGTTATGGAGAATATTAATAAGGTATACTTTTCATTATACATGAATTTACACAAACTGTCGTTGATTCGGCTTTTTTCACGTTTTTTGTAAAACCTAGCAGTTGTTCGGAAGAAACCATAGTTGGTTGAACGAATTATGGCCTAAACTTAAGAATTCGTCAATAGATGGCGGGTCAAAGCTTCGATGTACGCTCAAATGTATAGAGGTTGACAGTCTTCTTGTATTATTGGTCCATGGTTATACAGAGGGCCATAAGTTTTTGCAAATAGGAACACAGTTTTTTTTGTAAACTATTAATTGTGCGGTACAACGGATGATGGGAAATTAAACGCCATTTTGTACATTTTTGACTACGATGGACCGTTTCACAAGAAAGCAACGTGGATATTGTGTTAAACACTTTTCAGAAAAACCAGTCTTACGTTACTATGCGATGCCTTTTTAGGATTGAATACGGATTGCGCCGGTTAAGTGAGTGTCCCAGCGTGAATTTAATCAAAGTTTGGGTCGAAAACTTTAGAGAAACTGGTTCAACAGCGAATATTAAGCGAACAGGGCGGTTACGTACTTGCGTGATTGTCAGCATCTTTTCATACAATTCCGTAGTCGGTTGCAGGAGTGCCAGCAACAAGACGGAGCTCATTTAGACGACAGTGTTTTTAGAAATAAAAAACTTGTTTTATCGTAATTATTGATATAATAACTTCATATATTATGTGTGTTACAATGTTTGTTACTCCTTCACACTTCAACGGGTGGACGTATTTGGATGAAATAATAACATTCTCAATTATAAAGAATTTTCTGTTTTTCAGATTCAAGCTCACGGTCTCACAGGCCCTATTGAATTCAAGAATGGCGTTCGCACGAACTTCACCCTTCAACTGATGAGACTGGTCGGGGGAGAGAAGGGGGGCACGGTTGTGGCTGGGCACTGGAGTCCCAGCGGTGGACTGGCCATTACGGATCCTGCGGCCTATAAGAGGGATCCACCGCCAAACGTCACTTTGACGATTGTTACTGTTGAGGTATGAGAGATAAGTAATAGTAAGCATATAAACCAGTCAAGTGCGAGTCGGACTCGCGCACCGTGAGTTCTGTACTAATACGCCGATTTGGCATGATCTCAATCAGTCAATAATAGACTTTATGTTATTGATATAAGAACTGTGACAGTTGCAATAGTTGGCAGATTGTTAAGCTGCAGCGGTAATTGTCTGGTTTGATTTTAATATATTTTCAACCGACTTAAAAAAAACGCTCCTCTGCTGCACTGGGAGTGAAGAAATAGCATAGAATGCGTGCAGATGCTTAGACCATAGATGATCACCGGAACTCCTAAATGATAACTGTTTCACGGGTGGCGATTAGATTTTTGTATAAGGTTTAGAGGCAACTTATGTTCATGACAATCCATGTGGTAAAATAGAATCAGTGGTGAAGAACCAGGAGGACTCCTCAACGATTGACATCCTTGCACCGTTGATAGCAACAGTTTGTTAATGCTTATGAGCAATTGGCATTATGCTGTTGTTACTTGATGTAGTAAATGTGTTTCATTAAATAACATGATAATAAATTAAACTGTGAAAAAATCTTACTTCGCAAAGGCTATATGAAGTCGGTTTTATATTTTTTTTTAATTATATGATTATTCACATTTCTATAACAGAAAACCATCGAATTGATATTTGTTGTTACACTATGGAGTATAAACTAAAATCAGGACAAATTTGATAGCTGAAAGTTAAGCCGTTTTAGAAATACAGCTGGAACAAAATTGGTTTGAAATCAGTAAATTTTTAGGGTATCAATTTAGGAATGGATGGAACGATAGCTGACCGATTGAGGATCGAATGAAAGGGTTAATGCTAATGAACGGGAATGAATGGGTGAAAGTATGACGTTAGAATCTTAATCTAATGGCGGATTGCTTGGTGTAATCAGTGTAATCGTCTTGTTTGTAACTCCTCTGCTGCACTGGGAGTGAAGAAATATCATAGAATGCGTGCAGATGCTTATCATCCTGGCATGTCGTAAAAGTCGACTAAGGGACGGGTCCTCTCCAACATGGTGGACTATCTGTATGGGCGATGGGCTGATCACCTGTCACCATACGGTTCATCATACCATCTTAGGACTAATTAATCGAACGTGGCCACAAGTAGTCTTGTGGCTCTGCCCACCCCATTAGGGATTTCGGGCGTGATGTGTATGTATGTATCGGTTGTTTTTAGGGTTCCGTACCTCAAAAGAAAAAACGAAACCCTTATAGGATCACTTGTGTGTCTGTCTGTCTGTCCGTCTGTCACAGCCAATTTGCTCCGAAACTACTGGACCGATTAAGTTGAAATTTGGTATACATATGTAAATCGGTGACCGCAACACGGACGCGTGACGTAAATATATCAATTTTAAACATGGGGGCCAGTTTTGGGGGGAAAATTACAAAATTAAAAAAAAAGTTATGCTACCTATATCGTGTGACATATCAAATAAAAGGGCTTATTGTGAGGATCTTAAGTGTACTTTCTTTTGAATTTTAAGAAATATAGTTTAGAAGTTATTTAGGAAAATAGGTGAAAATTGACCATTCTCCCCCCCTTATTTCCGAAACTACTGGAGCAAACATTTTGAAAAAAATACAGAAAATAGTTCTTTACCTAAAGATTACAGGAAAACCTATAAGAAGTCTATGGTATTTAAATTAACGTAGTAAATTTCAGATAATCATGTACGGAACGGAACCCTCTCCACGCGAGTTTAACTCGCACTTGTCCGGTTTTATTATTTTAATTTAACTTGCACTGAGAAATTTTTTAATGCTATACATGCATTATCAAATCGAAATAATGTCGAAGCATCCGCAATAATGTTGATTGTTACGTGGTTATGTAAAAACATGTCATATGCAGGCGTTTGTATCCCGCAATATTATCTATGTAGTCCGCAACATTATCTATCTAGCCGAGTCTCTACTTACGTTAGGTACGTTTTTCTCCAGAATTACGTACGTGGCATCCAGAATTAAGTATGTCGGTACAATAATTTTTTGTCAGTGTGGTTTTGGGGAAATATACGGATTTTGTCGTAAGACGTTGTTTTTATTAAACCGTATAGCTACATCAATGTATGTACTTTATTTGACTTTGTTGATCTTTAATCGATATACGAAAAACGTATAGACCTAGATTTTGTTCTGACTGATTTAAGGGGTGGAAATCGTTATCGCCTTTTGTATGTAAAGCCGTTGGTACACACTCTTCCCCTTGGCTATAGGTTACTTTAGCACAACATATGACTTCCAGGAAAAACCCTACGTAATGGTGAAAGAAGGCTGGAATCTTCAAGGGAACGCGCGCTTCGAGGGCTTCTGCATAGACTTACTGGCTCGAGTGGCGGCGAAGGCCGGCTTCGCATACCGGCTGCGGCTCGTGCCGGACAACATGTACGGCGCCCGCGACCCGGACACGGGGCAGTGGAACGGGATCGTCCGGGAGCTCATGGATAGGGTCAGTATCCTTTACAGATTTGCAGGCATTATCAGTAGAATTAGGTGATCCTACGAGAACCATGGTTCTCGTCGTAGCCCTCAGAATAAGCTCGGTGTTGTTCTAAATAACACTTCGTTACCAAACTGACCGACGAGAAAAGATCTCAAAAGAAGTAAAGCGCCAGCGCCAGCGCCATGGCTTACCCACACCCTATTGCTGATGTCTTAGTTCTTAAGACATACATACAAAAGTCTTATATTGCTTGATATTATTGTGGACGGTGTGATTGGTGGTTTGGTCTCACAGGTTGTGGAATTGTTTTAGACTTTGTAATGGAGTATATTCATCATTTTTAAGGGGGAAGTCACGGTTCGATATCCATACTAAATGCCTTATACCAAAATGACGCCGTTGCAAGGTACATCCATTCCCCTTGTCAGATGCAGCTCGGGCGCTATTTAAACTAGCTAAATTAGCGATTGTTAATAGAACCTAATATGTAATTGTAGAAGTACCTAATATGTAACCTGTTGATTACTATTGTACCTTGCTGTAATTATGGAGCGACATGTTCATATCATGAACAAGCTCTTAAATAAAGAGAGAAAAAAAAAAAAAGTACATCCGTTTGTCTATGAAAAGAACCATTATAACAAAACGCTTGTAGCAAGTACAAGACACGCACGAATCAAACAAAAACAGACTGTATTTCGATAGTATAAGACCTATTTGGGACCTTATTTGCTTGGTAACATATTTCAAAACAAAATGGGCAAAACTAATGAATAGGCACAAAAATCAAAATAATATTGATTGCTTACCGGTGATGAGAATCAGGAACATATCAACTAGGCTGTCGATCCATTCTTACGATCACCATTTCTTTATCTTATTGTTCCAGAAAGCTGATATCGCTGTGGCCTCTATGACCATCAACTACGCGCGAGAAGCTGTAATAGACTTCACCAAACCTTTCATGAACCTGGGAATTGGAATACTTTTTAAGGTAAGTTGGTAATATTGGTATGTCTAGAGGACGTTGGCAAACATAAATTGTAACGAGGCAGGCGCTATTATATATTTTTTCGATGCTGACAATCTCTTTTTAATTTCTTTTATCTACACCCATATCATAAAACCTCCATTGGTTAATCAAAAACCATAGGAAATGACCACCATTTTGACAACCAATTAGGAAAAACCAATGCTGCGATGAAGAAATAACATGACTTCTTTATCGTTTTTAGTAAAGAAATGAGATTAAATTTGGAACAGCTGTCAAACTCAAGTGGGTCTCTATTCTAGTATCCATAGATATTGAAACAGTTATTGATACGAAACGTCAATTCAGTATGTTTTTTTAATATAAACTGCACAATATTTGATCTCGAGTGACGTGAGAATAGAGACTTCATCCTTTTGTCTATGATTAAAAAAAAAAAATGGTCTTGACGGACGGCCGCCATTATTGACGCGCCGCGCCGCGTTGACGTTTTGCTGAACGAAAGTAGAATTTTGTTGAATTGAATAGACAAAGTTCATGTGTAATTTACATTTTAGTTGAAAATATGAATAGTAAGTAGTCTTCTCGGAGTGTGTGTGATGTGAAAATGCGCCGGATATCGGAAATATGCAGCCACGATTGCAACAAATAACTTGTTGCCAGAAAATATTGATTCTGAACCCATCATGGAGGATTTATAATATGTGTGTAGATAAAGTTATGTATGCAACTCTGCATAATTTGGCCTTAAAACACACGCGCGATCTTATTATGAAACTCGCTAAAAGCTCGTTTCATAAAACCGCACTAGTGTTTTAAGGCCTATCATTATGCAACCGTTGCATAAACTACTATTTCGTTTCAAATTTCAAATTTAGATTGTTATGGATCGATTCAGTTGTAGATCATTCCACGCGTGTATAGCGTGGTATAGCGTGTGAATCAAGCAATATTAGACTGTTCTATGTATATCGTAAGAACTGAGACATCAGCAATAGGGGGCGGGGAAGCCATAGCGCTGGCGTTTGACAACCTTCTTTGAGACTTGTGACACGAAGTTGTACTGATAGGCATATCCTTCTTTTGAGATCTTTTCTTTTATTTCCTCAGGTCCCTACTTCACAACCAACTCGACTCTTCAGCTTCCTCAACCCCCTAGCCATTGAGATTTGGCTGTACGTCCTGGCCGCCTACATACTGGTGTCTTTCACTCTCTTCGTCATGGCTCGGTTTTCGCCTTACGAGTGGTAAGTTTAATATCAGAAGCTGTGGCTTATCCATAGACCAAATCGACGTTTCAAGTGTCATTGTCATTAAATGTTTTTTTTTTTTCGATGTGTTTCAATTAACGCAATATTATTGCGTTCCGTTTTTGCTTCTGTATTCTTTTTGATCTTTTGTCCTGTTTTTATGTTATTGCTCTATGTGTCTGCCGTGGCTTTAACAGACGGTTCCAACGAAAGACCAGTGCTGGCCAAGCCAGCATTATACTAAATTGGCACCTTTTTGTAACAGTTGGCGCTATGTTCCACTTTTTCTAGTTTTTCGTCTTGTAATGTATTTTGTGCTCTGTTATGAATAAATGTTTTTTCTTTATTTCAAATATCCTAAAGACACCGCTTAGCCTCACTTTTATTAGCAAATGAAGCTGCCAAATGAACTGTGCGGGGTTTGTACAGCGCTGTGATTGGTGCGTTCGACGTTATGTGCCCGCGCCGGCCTGTAAACCCACCACTTATGGCTTTTTGCCTTTAATGCTTTCAGCGGAGAGTCTATGGATATATGGTCTGTAGACTTATTACACTTTTGAAATTATCTTGTTATTATTTTTATTCATAGCGTTCTTGGATTATTTCAAGTTTGAAAGTAAACCAACGAGATGGAGGGTGGAACTCTTCGGCCCCATCGGCCATCTGTTCTACGAGCAATGTGCCCCGCCCACTGTCACTAAAGTTTAGTAATTGGACTATGTAGGTCACTCTAGATCTTTCAGATCTCATTTCTAATTCGATCTTGCAGCGATACTCCGAGCATAGCCCTCTCCATAGCCCTTTGGGTGACCTTTTTTTTATAGAAGATAGATGTGCATTTGACCTCTATCTCACCTGATGGAAAGTGATGATGAGGTCGACGATGGAGCATGAATACATAGATAATGCCTGTTCACTCTCTCCTTGAAAAGACCCAAGTTGTAGCGTTCTGGGAACAAGTCTGCAGGCAGGGAATTCCACTCCTTAGTCGTTTAGTGCGAATTCTTGGAACATCCACAACATAGGGATGGAACCCCAGCCTACACCTAGTCCCCCGATGAAGGAATGGGGATGGCGGAATTAGTTCATGTAATTCCATCGCACACTCTCAGTGATATATCCTCGAGCCTTCTGAGGCCCATAGTAAGCGACCACATCTCAGTGCCGTAAGTCATCACCGGCAACACTTAAGCGATCTTAACATTGTCTTAATCTTTGAATGTCCTAACTTAGTTGTTGTTATTTCAGGTCCTCGAGCACCCACGTCTGTGGGCACGAGACTAAGCTACTAACGAACCAGTTCAGCGTCTGCAATTCCTTGTGGTTCATCACCGGGACCTTCCTGAGGCAAGGTTCTGGATTAAACCCTAAGGTGAGTTTTTTTTTTTTTTTTAGAATGGACATACGCTGTTGGTCTCTGACGACCCCGACAGCTTCACCGGAAGATGCGAGCAGCCTGAATGGCGCTCAACAAGGGGAATTTTACTTAAAATGCCTAAGGGCGCTCCTATTGAGCCGTCCTCGGACTTAGGACGTTAAGCGGGGATACAAACAATCGGATTTTAGCACTTTAGACAACATCGTGAACAGCCTATTTACCTCCCAATATTGGGAAAAGATCTACTCGGGTCCACTGGGGACTGGGGACTTAACACATCATTGCGATACTTCGCATAGGTGCAGGTTTCGTCACGTTGTATTCCTTTACCAAATTAGACGATATAAATAGGTTACTGCGTGGACTACACTTACTAATTAGTGGTGTCAAGGACTCTTTTACTATTTCAATTAGAGATGTAACGGATATCCGGTTACTATCCGGTATCCGGCCTATCCGGCCATGATTCAGAAATAAGATAAAACAAATAAAAAGCTATCAGAAATAAACGAAATCAACGTCAGTTAATAAATTAAAGCTTAGTTTATTTTTATTTAAATTTACCTGTGCAAATAAACAAAAATACAATAATGTAACTGTATCTTGACACAAGCATTTCTAAGAAAAAAGGTATGTATTCTATAAAATAAATTTACACAGGTAAATCTCGCGATAACCTTTGATATCATATAAAATGTATAATGTAATAAATTGCCGGTTTGATTGACAATATTTTCTTAACTTTAGATCTTTTAAATAAAAGGTTGTTTTTAAAAATGTTTTTTTACTATTCGTATTGATAATGTACGGACTAATTCGATTTTTTCAGTCATCAGTCCTATTTGCTTACTTGCTACAATAGTTATGTCGGTGATTCCAGCTCTCTGGATAACTTCATTGCAGATTTTAGCCAAAAAAAAAACTGCGACCTCTATGGACTAGCCGTACCGCTAGGTCACAGAACTGTACGTTCCTAATTACTCGTATCCCTTCATTTTTATTGAACTTCCAGGCAACATCCACCCGTATAGTTGGCGGCATCTGGTGGTTCTTTACCCTCATCATCCTGTCGTCCTACACAGCTAATTTGGCTGCCTTCCTGACGGTGGAACGAACGGTCCTCCCTATCCAGGGTGCTGCGGACTTGGCTGCTCAGAACAGTGTGCAGTATGGCACGCTGAATGGAGGGTCTACTATGACTTTTTTCAGGGTGAGTTACTGGTTAGAACTGCGCCTCTATTCGGGAACGCTAAGTGATTCTGTAGCGACTCGTAAGCCATATTTCGCATTCCACTCTTCCGCACGACGCGAAATGCGTAAGAGCGAGATGAGAGATCTGGCTTACGAGTCGCTACAGAATAACTTAGCGTTCCCGAATGAGGCGCCTGTAATCGTTCTTAATAATTGGATACTTGACTATAGTAACAACTATTAATGTATTTAGGTGGAACGGTAGCTGAACCCTCAATAGTACATTATAGAACAGGATTTATGTAAAAATAAATGAAGATTATATAGAATTTAGTAAATTAAACGATTCAATTTTTACTACTAAGTCACGTGACTTTAACACTGGTCACGACCTATCACGTTTACATAAGTGGGTGCGTGATGTAATAGTGTTATTAATTAAAGACCCATAAGTAAAAAAAAATTTAGACATAGAACTGTTTAAAGAGGATTTCAGTCGTAAGTTCATGATTTTTTGCTGTCATATCGATTTCATCAACTCTTGTTAATGGAATAAGTAGGTTTCAATAATATAAAGAATATGAACATATATTTTTGTCGCTTTGCCAAATCAAATAGATTTTGTTAAAAAACTGTTTAAGTAAAGCCGATTAAGGTCTTGTCAGAGCTTTAAAGAAATTCCTATCTGTCTTCCAGGATTCAAACATCGATATATACCAAGCGATGTGGCAGCATATGTCAACGGCCTCTCCTCCTGCACTAGTGTCCTCCTACGAGGAGGGTGTCAGGAGAGTTCTGCAGGGGAACTACGCCTTCCTGATGGAGTCAACCATGCTGGACCATAGGGTGCAGAGAGACTGTAATTTGACGCAAGTTGGGGGACTGCTTGATTCCAAGGTAAAATGAATAAGCAGTAAGAGAAATAACAGGTGACATCATTCAAACCGTTCTTATCAAAGTCGAAAATTACAAGTTTGTACATTTGAATTTCATGGGATAGAGCTACTAATTGCGCGTCGATCTAACAATAATATTCTAGACGTTTCGGCCAATAAGAGACCAGAATTGAAAAAATAGTGACAGCGCGCAAGTCGGTTGACCTTCCAACACCGCTCAAGTCGTTGTTCAGCCATACTTTAGCAACTTTGCGCTTCGTGTTTATTTATTGATTTTCGTGAGTTTTGTGACTAAACTTGTAATATTATCAAAGATAAAAGGAAAGCTAATGAAGTTATTATAAGAAATAATGATTTGCGTATAATAATTAACAAAAAATCGAATGAGTTTATTGCCATGCACTTAGGCGGTGATTACTATTGCTTGTTTGTGAATTACGCGTTGTACAAAGGTAATGTTTTTTCACTCTCCTGTAAAGTTGGTCCAAATGACTTGAGCGGTGTTGTTAGATAAGAGATCATCATACCATCTTAGGACTAATTAATCGAACGTGGCCACAAGTAGTCTTGTGGCTCTGCCCACCCCATTAGGGATTTCGGGCGTGATAATATATATATATATATATATATTTAATTTATTGAAACATTTTTTTTTTTACGGGTTATCAGATATGATACAGCACGAAAACCTTACGATTTATCTGCGCTGCAGAGCCGTCTTGATTATTTTTACTTATTTCTTATTGTATACATCCCAATTGGTTCTTTATATATGATGTGTTCGAGTACATTATATTTAGATCCTCCGGTAATTCATTTACAATAGCCGGTATAAGATATTTAAGCGTTCGAGTACTATATACATTATAGTGCTTTGGTTTGATATATTTCTTTCTGATATCTATAATTCTAAGATTTTTAGGCCGTTTATATTCATATAATTGACTTGGTTTAGGTTTTTCGATAAGTAAGGACATTTTTATTTTGTCGTAAACATTTAAGACATTGCAATATTCGAATAAACCTTGGTCATTTTCTTTGAACTTACATTTGATTTTTCTAGGAACAATTATTGTAATATTTTTCGTTGTAATTTGTATATTCCCTGAATATATGTTTTGTACAGTCCGTCCATAGCTGCTTAGTCCGTAACCGATGACAGAGTCAGCTAAGGCCATGTATAAAAGTCTCAAAGTTTTATACGGCAATTTATGTTTGAGTATGCTTAGTTTGCTTATGATGGATCTTAATTTAGTACAAACATATAGTATGGCGATCGTTTGAACGACGTCACATCAATGTACAATGAGCGAGTGGGGACTACTGGCCAGTCTCTATCACCTACATATCCTGATGATGATGATGATCAATTTTCTCTTTCCAGGGCTACGGTATAGCGACATGGAAAGGCAGTCCGTGGCGCGACCGGATATCCCTGGCCATCCTGGAACTCCAAGAGAGGGGGGTCATACAAATATTGTATGACAAGTGGTGGAAGAACACGGGAGACGTGTGCAATAGGGACGGAAAAGACAGTAAGGCGAACCCGCTGGGCGTGCAGAATATCGGTAAAAGTTTTTCTAGTTTCAGTATTGAAATAAATAGTAAGGAACTGTTCAAAGTAGTAATTATTCTGAACACATTCAATCCGCAGTAGACCAATCCATCTAAGTAGTAGTAGATAAATAATTATTAGCATGTATTTATTGTATTTGTATAGCGCTCCGTGAGTCACATACGGTGCTGGCTGAAAATCAGCGCTGCAGGTGGCTGACACCTCAGCATTATGCTGAGCCAGTGTCCCATTCACAGCCGCGAGGACACACACACCACCATTTTTTGCATTGTTTTTTAATTTATATTTATGTTACTCTGTGTGTCTTCTGTGTTAGTGAATAAATGTTTCTTTCTTTCTTTCTTCAAAGTAATTCTCGCGATGCTTACTTTTAAGGTGTCAGTACGTGAATCTGACACCATTGCACGATCAGTCGCATTATGGCAACCATGGTCCTTGACACCCGTTTAAGTGACACTATTATCATTAAGTATAGTAAGTACAATTCCACAACCTGTGAGACCGCACCGACCCCACTATCCACAATGATATGATAGCGTGTGAATCAAGCAATATTAGACTTTTGTGTGTATGTCGTAAGAACTAAGACATCAGCAATAGGGTATGGGTAAGCCATGGCGCTGGCGTTTGACAACCTTCTCTGATGGGCATATCCTTCTTTTGAGATCTTTAAGTTTCGAAGTGAGAAATGCATACAAATGCGGTGTTGATGTTGGGTGAAACTACCAATTGGCAATTACATGGCTCGGAAAACGGCTAATTTTAAAAACCAGTTTTGGTGGTTAACCTTGAACTCGAGATCAATCTCGTTTAGGTTGAGGTAATCGATCATTTCCTCGCCAAGAGACAGAGAAGACAGCCATGCACATCCTCTGCTCATGGGGACCACTAGAGTTGTCAGGTTTTTAGGGTTCCGTACCTCGAAAGGAAAAAACGGAACCCGTATAGGATCACTCGTGCATCTGTCTGTCTGTCCGTCTGTCACAGCCAATTTGCTCCGCAACTACTGGACCGATTGAAATTAAATTTGGTACACATATGTAAGTCAGTGACCGCAACACGGACGTGTTACGTAAATAAATGAATTTTAAAAAGGGGGGTAAATTAGAAAATTAAAAACGAAGTTTTGCAAACTACGGCGTGTGACATATCAAATGAAAGGCCTCGTTGTGAGGATCTTAAATAAGTATGATATCTCCGAAACTACTGAACCTCAAATTGAGAAAAAAAATACAGAAAATAGTTCTTTACCTATAAATTACAGGAAAACCTAAAAGAAGTCTATGGCATTACGGAATCTCCACGCGAATTCAACTCGCACTTGTCCGGTTTTTTGTACGCGTCTCCCAACAACACCAAACATCTAGGCTATTTGACGCGCGAATCGGCCAGCGAGCGGGCGAGCGGCAACTTGCGATTTACAGCTCCGAGCTGTCCGACGCACGAGCGTACCTAAAGTGCGGAGTGAGACCCCCTTTGTGGCGGTTCACGCTTCGTATTTTAGTATTTTTGCCTATAGAACCCTTTTCTCCATTTCAGGGGGGGTATTTGTGACGCTACTCTGCGGCCTCGCATTGGCTATAATGGTGGCCATTTTGGAATTCTGTTGGCATAGCAAGAAGAACGCGTCTCAGGGACGACAGTCTCTCTGCAGTGAGATGGGACAGGTACTGAAGTTCTTATTGGTACTGCGGACGAGGGGGCCGCCCGACGTGCAGATCCTGTTCTGCCTCTTGAAGGCTAACTCAATACTTTTCACTAAGATGGTAGAGATATAGTACGGGAACGGGCAGCTACTAATATGAAACACGATTAATTCTTTTTTTTTCTTGTATTATAAGATTAAGCGGTACAATGGTGCCTCTTCAGCGGCCCTGTGATGAATGACGATCTGGGCACCCGTGGCCGACGTTCTAATATTGTTTAAAATTTGAATTAAATAAATAATTAGAAAGACATACACATCGGCAACACGCTTGTCCAGTTACAAAAAACTCGTAGAGCAACCTTCTTGCTTTACAGTACCTTATCTTTTATCTTAGAGGAAGGGGTTGACCAGTGGCGAATTGAAAATTTAGAAGACACCGTTTCGAATTGAACCCATTGTTAGATAAGCGACACAATGAGTTTTTTATCAACGGTAACCGATGTGGTAATGTCTTACGTAGTGAAAAAACCTGCATATTTAGACAACTAATGGCTGAATTCAGAAACGCCAACTAAGCATTTGATTAGAGATTAACCAGTTAAATGTCCCTCAACTAGTTGTCATCCTATACAAAAACGTCACTCGAACGTCACTTTAATTAAAGATCAATTTGAGTGGCCTTTCTGAATTTGACCATAAATGTGTTTATGTTAGAAACAGGAAAAACGCTTAGAGGAAATAGGCGAAGAACCATCAATAACGACCAATAATTATGATATTTAAGGAGCTGCGAACAGCAATGCGGGGCGGTTCTTCAAATAGAACAGTCCTCAGACCAGGCTGCTCGAGATGCTCGCCAGCCACCCACGTGCCGCCCGCCCCGTCCAGATACGAGGTAATTATAGAGTACTGTGCTATCTATTTTGTTAGCGTGGGTATTTTTCCTGGTTATGGTCTGCCTCTCAAATTTTATCCCAATCCAAGAACAAGCATCCAATACATCTTACATACTTTCACATTTATAATATTCGTAGGCAGTAGGACAAGATCATTGTCACTATATCTCCAACAAAAGTTTTATCACATATACCATCATCGAAGCAGCAATGATCAAAATTATAATTGTCGTCATCATTAAGAAAATCATGGACTGCTAAAGATGTGCCGTTGCTATGTTGCTACCTGAGATTCTCAATTTGCCGGCAGTTTTCAACATAAACTTTATTGAATTACCCCGGGAATATTTCCGGCAATATTAACATTTCGGGCATTATTGCTGGTGACGGCACATATATGCCTGAAGCTGTTGAACTATGTATATTTTAGACGGTGTCAGAAACCTACATATCTAGTAAATCATTACTCGTGTTGAAAGAAGGCTTCACGAGACCAAATTGAATTAACTGAAATCTGTTCCACTAGCCATACATTTTAGACAGATGTGGCACGTATAGCCCAACTACTTTGCAGCATAATAGTATTGGTCCTTTGACGTAGGTGGCGGATTCTTCCAACAGCGTGGTAGAACTGAAGGAGCTCCGCTGGTCGTAGCGCAGCGCGCGCGGGCACGCCTCCGCGCCTTCGTCGCCCGCGCGTCGTCGCCCGTGCCGCGACCACTACAGTAAGTGTTGTCTGCTTACACTCTTCCAACAGCTTGGTAGAGTTGAAGGAGCTGCGACGTAGTCACGTGTTGACGGGAGGATGACTACGTGACAGAGATGAACTGCGATTGGTTTGATCAAGATCCGTCAACAAACTTCTGAGATATAGGCTATTTAATGCTCAGTATATTTTGATCTCTGTTTCCATACAACTTCTAGGAGTCAATGGGTCAAAGTTTGTTGGATGTTTGTGAGCAAGTTAGTGAAGTTAGTCAAACTTATTCAGGGTTAATGAAGGTGGAATACCAATCCTATGCTGTGCGTGGTGCAACACGCACTATGCCGTTTTTTTACATGTATCTATAATGTATGTATGAACAATAAATACTTACGTATGTCCGGCTGTCCGGCTGTCCATTTGTTCTCGTCTACAGGTCGCATTTCTCAACCGATTCTCGTGAAATTTTGTGAGCAGGTGCGATAATTATATAGATTTTTTTTGTCGATATAGTTTTTGAAATTTTTACAAAATGGCGGAAATATGGGGGGTTTTGGCGATTACAAAGTTATTTACGGTGTTGGTAAACTGACCGCGAACTATGTCGAGGTACAGTTTTCCAACGGCAAAGGTAACTTTGTCGCGAGATCTACAGCTCACGGAGCCTTTAATTTTGTTCTTACAGATTCAGTGGGTTCGCTGAGAAGAACGACCTCGTACGTGCTGAAAGAGCCAAGAGAAGGCCCGAAGAAGCACGTGCAAATTGTCGCATAGAATAAAGTTTTATTGAATAAGATTTAAAGTTACCTTCCCTATGTAAGTGAACTCACAAAAATGCAGTGTATCTGTCGCAGGCATTTTGTGTGAATCCGCCGTTTACATACGGCGTCGTCAGTTTAGAAACGCTTGCTGTTGTGTAATATGCCGAACGCGAGATGTATACAATACAATACAAATACTCTTTATTGAACACCACATAAAACATATTGGAAAAAGACAAAGAAATAGGTAACACGGTATACAATAGGCGGTCTTATAGCTAAGTAGCGATCTCTTCCAGACAACCATTTGAAAGAAGAGATGGCATAACAGACTTACAAAGGCAGGTGGTGAATACTATAGTAAACATTTAAAGTACACAAAACCACTAACATACAAAACACTTTACATAAGCACATACTATACACAGATAAATATATACTATACATAAATACATAAATATAATTATAATAGAAAGAAAACCTAGTCAGCTACACAAAAGAGAGAAAGAAGATTAAAGCAAGAACAAATGGTGAAAAAGAATGGACAGATTACAAAGTTTACAAAGGTAGTGACAAATAGTCCTGTTTTAATAAACCTTTAAATATAGGAAGAGACTTAGCACACCATTTCCTTAAAGTCGAAGGTAAGGACTTCCACAACGGAATAGCTTGAGAAGTAAATGAATTAGCATAAAATTTTGAGGGAGAAGGAGGCACAGACAGAAGGAAGTTTTGAGAACATTTAAGTGACGAGAAATAGCTGAAACGCTCTTTGAGGTATCGAGGAGTTGCAGGGAAGAAAAGTATGTCATATAGAAGAGTAAGAATGTGAAAGTTGAGTTTGTTGAGTTGAGTTGGGACTATACTTCTCTGACTCCTTCGACTCGATCCTCAGAGTCGTTAACTTCATATGAATATTTGTTTTCCGGGTATATACATTTGCCTTCGGAATATTACATGACATCGAGCGTTGCTAAACTGACGACGCCGTATGCAAACAGCGGATTCACACAAAATGCCTGCGATATATCTACCTTGAAGTTTATGCAAACCGTTCTTGTCATAGAAAACTACCGAGCGGTACGGTTTACTTATTTATTTCCCATAGATTTCTATAGCGGGAACTGTTTTCGTAAACTCATGGTAATGGTGAAGAAAGATCTAATATGAAATTCGAAGCTTTATTTAGTGCTGTCTCTTCACGGCTTAAGTATGCGAGGAGAGGGTTGGACTAACGAATGTCACAGACAATGGGCCATAGTAACCACATAAACGAATTTAAAGGGGTTCGTAAATGGGCTACAATTTGGGCAATTTATTGCTGCAAGTTGGGCTTTTCTCATAAAGATTATATACATCACTATTGGGAACATAAAAGTTAATTTGTAAAGTTTTGGGGAAAGCCCGAATTGCAGCAATAAATTGTCATGAAAGTTGCTGCAAAAGAAGCACATTAAAGTAAGAGGACTGTCAATCTCCTTACAATCAAGCGTACTACTGATTAACGCCATCTATCGTTTTTTTTTTTAAATTTTGGCTGCGATAACAGTTTCCTTGGAAAAGCTGGCTGGAAACTTGAGCCAAAATTTTAGAAAACTAACTGATGAACACAACGCGGGAATGAAAGAAGAAAGAAAATAATAAATTAGAATGCAATCAAAAATTTCTAATTTGAAGTTGTAACTCCTGCAAAAGCTAAATGTAAATCTCAAAATATCAAATGCATCACGCGTAGTGGCGAAATTGCCCGAAATGGTAATATCGCCGGCAATATTTCCGGGATAATTATATAAAGGTTATAATGTTGCCGGGCAATATATCAAAATTGCCGGCAAATTGGGAATGTTCCCGGTGTTATACCAGGTAAGCAATATTGCCGGGAAATGGAATATGGCAACGGAACTAAATCACGTGAAAATAACTACATACTGCCTATAATTTTAATATAACAATAGTTATTATTGTGTGATATTAAACTGTCATTTACCAGCGAATAAAAGAAATATTGCCAAAGATGGGAATATGGCAACGGCACATATTTTAGTAATAATAAAGTCAACTATAAGACTTACTTTTGTTTTCTAGGTAAGTAAATAAGATTTTCTGCCTTCTTGCCTTGAACTTTATTTTCAAAATATTATTGTTACATCGAAATATTATGAACTTAATATATATGTTGGGAATATCTTGATGTTTGTTACTCATCTGAGGTTACTCTTAGGTTTTTACCAAGAATATTTATACAATAAATTGGATGTTTTATTTATACAAAAAGAGTAACTTTTTTGAAACCAATAGATTTCCTCACCTAAATATTGTTAAGATTTATTTTTACTGTCACAGGCAGGCAAACCGATAAACGGCCCACCGTTTAGAAAAAGGTCACCGCCGCATATGGACGGTTTAATTATAATAACAAAATATACAAACGAAATGTGTTCTTTTATGTAAATATTTATAAATGTTTTGGATGTTCGTGTTTTGTGTAAACTGTAAGTATATTGTACTTATAACATAGTATATGTGATCTATGTATATGTTCTATGTAATGGATACTTGAAATGTATTCGCAAGCAGCCACTCAAAACAATTCAAAAAATCTAAAGAAAAAGCATTAAACTTTTTTAGCCTCAGTTTTAGCCCCCAAAATCTATTTAAAGCGATTTAACTTAAAAAGTACAAATTATACATATAGACTTTAAATTGAGACTGGTTGTGGATATTGACCTCAGAATTAAAGTAATGTATATATATTTCTTTAGCGTGCAGTGGTAGCCTGCTGTTCTAACGCGCGGCCTCTCGTGTAGATCAGTGTTTTGCAACTAGTGGGTCCCCCACGGGGGGATCGCATACCTTTGCTCAGGGGGTAGTAAGCCAGATTTTTAAACGCCTCGTCGTTGGAACCACTGACGTTAATTAATACTAACATGGAGGTCGCCGGATTTTTTTACTTGTAAAGGGGTCGCGTACTCAAATAGGTGGAAAGACACTGGTGTAGATGGTTGCCTCTGATATTTTCGTATCTATAAGCGTAATGAAATTTAATTTTTAAGTTCTTAATATGCACTGGGCCCTCGTGGGGACTTAAGCAGTGGGACATATTCTCCTGATGCCGATGATGATTATTAATTTACATTATTACATCGCTATTTTAATTAACATTATTTACGTGTAACATCTTTCCTCTCAGGAAATCCCTGCTGTGGGAGTGATTTCGTGAAAAGGGACGGAAGTGTGTAAGAGGAAGCCGGGAAAGCGCGCGTTGTTTGATTTGACCAATGAGCGCGCGGGGTGATATAGTTGGTACTAATCCATTTTCCGAAAGGTTGGTACTGGCAGCCAACAGTGTGTGTGTGACGAGAAACTATACATGTATTTACGAGTACTCTTGATAATAAGTGTCTGAAAAAAGTGCAGATCATTGATAAGAACTAAAAGTGATTAGTCATTAATAATTATTCGAATAAATATTGCCGTTACAGGTTTTTTAAATTTTGCGGTTAAATTCTGATGCTACTAAATGGGGAAGTTTCCATTTTTTTAATGCAAAAAAATCACATTTAATAATTGTCTTTTTATTGTGAAATTATGATAGTTTTACCTCCGCTAGTTTCAGGATATAATGTTAATATTGCTTATTACCAAGATGAGATGTGAGATGTTACACATCATAGGCGACTACTGTAAGGCTCGGTTTTTTTTTTTAAATTAAATAACCAATATATATGTATCTTTCATTCATATTAAAGACATGAATACCCTGCCCTATGTAGTAATGGTTATTTCAATTGGTTAACTTATAAGGGGAAAAAACCTGCTAGTATAATTATATTCGCAAGTTATTTTCGTGTCCATTACATATGCTATACTCTATATGATAAGTGTGACTTTTACGTGTTAAAAACGCTAGAACTTGTAATGTAAGTTGGTATTTATCACATTTTATATAACGAAATAAATAACGAGGTACGAATGAATAACGGGGCTAATGTGTGAACTAGTCGTATGATATGTATAATTTTCAAAATAATTGAGTTAAATGTTTTGATCTGCTCAATATATGGAAATAGAAAGGTTTCAGGGGAAACTTCGGTTCCCATACAAATATACTATAATGTTATTCTATATAATTTATTTCAGTAAATAGATTTAAAGCACATTGTTGTTATGATTTACAGTTTATTTTTGACTTAAAATTAATGCGAAACGTAAATAGAATAATTATTTATTTAAATTTTTATTAATAATTTTGCGATTGCTTGATTGATCACATAAAATCATAAATAAAAATATAGAAATCTTTAGTAAGTCAGATTATAATCCATACGTAATATATATTGCATGGAAACCGAACCATCAGTGGAGCCCTTACTGACAATTTTATTATAGAAACATAAACTTGTTTGAATATTCAAAATAGTATAACACGTTATGTTTTATAAAAATATGTATAATATACATTTCTGGATTTTTTAATCATGTGCCAAAATTGAGCCATAATATACATTCGGTGCCAATTTGTGTCAAAGGTTAATAATTGGTTATTAGTTCTTAATAAAATTGTTTTTATATGTTTATGTTGTTTGCTTAGGCTAAGCGTAAGACTGTGAGATTTTATAATAAAACCACTCATGTTAAGCACTGTCTTTTATTTATATATGTTTCTTATCCCCGCACCTAATTACCTAACAATGACACAAGCAAAACATCGAGCACGAAATGCACCCAAACGGGATATAAAATAAATCTTCTATTAAAAAAAAAAAAAACATATTTCTACTCTGGCCATAATTCATTGATCCTACACTTATAAATATAAAAGTAAGGATGTGAAAATATTTGAATAAAGAAATAAAGAAAACATTTATTCCCAACAAATAACATAAAAAGACCACGTACAAAAAAATACAAGAAAAAATAGTTGTTGCGATTGTTTGGATGCTTGTTCCTTAAGCACGCGCAAACGTTTGAATGCAATTTGACAGACTATATCTTGGAACAAAACATAGCATACTTGCATCCCAATCACATGCCAACAAAGTCGAGGGCACAGCTAGTTAACTGTAGGTATGTATTATCAGTTACTTAGAAAATAGTATAAAATAGTTCCATATAAAGCTGTGCCGTTGCCATATTCTTATTCCCGGCAATATTGCTAATCTGGATTAGACCGGCAATATTCCCACTTTTCCGGCAATATTCAGATATTGCCCGGCAACATTTTAACCTTTATGGAATTATACCGGCAATATGACAATTCTGGGCAATGTTGCCGGCCGGCTATTCTAGGTCATTTTTCTAGAATATCTGCTTACGGCGAAGTCTATCGAATCGTTTCCGGTATCTCTGCAGCTCCGGTAAAAACTCCTGAAAAATAATGAAATGAAATGTTAACCAATCAATACATACTTATATAATACAGTCTTAGAGGTTTGAAATTTGGAGGAGACATTTCTCGAGTACCCTAAAGGTGCACTAAGGAGGTATTTTTGAAGAAAAAATAGGTGTGATAAAGTTTGTATGAAAAATACCGCGGGCAAAGCTGTGGCGGGTCCACTAGTATAATATAATAAACAGGGGTCGGTCGTTGAACCCAAACCGGAAATGTTCGTTCATGAAACCGGTTTAATTTCATTCATTAATTAACCGGTTAATTAATATAAATCATTTAGGTAACCGTAACCAGTTGAAGATATCAAAACACTCGCGGTAACCATAGATGTCGAAACTGCTGTACTTTTGTACTCTTTCTCGACACCCAGCGGCCCTAACATGAATGACACAAAGATAAGATAAACCGTCTTATCACGTCTCTCTCACACTAGTGCCGATGAAACAGATAGTCATAGAGATAAACGGGTTTACGGGGTGACGGGCTAAATAGCTGTAGTCATGAGACAGACACACTGACTCGGCACATACATTTCGCAAATTTCTTAATTTTCAAGGAAAACGCTAAAAATATTTTGCTTTTTTTAAATTTGCCGCCAAAACGCTATCCGCATTGTCAGGTCTCGCATGTAACGTCACTTAACTGGGAGAAACAAACAAAAATACCCAGGTTGTCATAAATGTAATGAAGCCAATAATGTACGAGCAGGGAATGCACGACTCGATAAATCGGCACGAGCGCGACCGCGATCTGGCGCTGTGAGCGCGATTCGGAACGCACCCGATTGTTTATGTATTGCATTGCATTTAAGCCCGATTGTCATGCGTCATGATTAGTGTTTTAAGTCACGTGACTTATAAGTAAAAGATGAAGTTTTAAAATTAATAAATATAAATAATATATTATTATTAATAAATATAGTATTGGTGAGGATTAATCCATCATTCCACAGAAATATTTAAATATTTGCTACTATAGTCAACTACCCAATTGGTAAACCAAATAAATAAATAAATAACCAACTGGTTTAGATAACGGTGACCGCAACCTACACCGGTTCGTGTAAATAACCAAAACCGGTTTGAGAAATTAACCGGTTTTCAAACCCATACCTTTAAACTAAGTATCTCTCTATTTTTACTTGCTTCAGTGTTATAATTCCTGTCTTGATGTACTGGTCCCATGGGTCTATAGGCAACCTTATCCAGCCTGGGTTTCTTGGGTTGTGGTGACTTATAGTCCTCGTCACCATCATCGCCACTTTCCGTACTGTCGCCATGGGTGCCAGACTGCTTTTGTATAACAATGCATCTGGAAATCGTTTTTTACTAATTATTTTAATTTATGCTGGGGACGTATTTGTAGGCGTGTCGTGTTTGGCGTTTAGAGGGGGCGGGGGTCTAGCTGAATCTCACCCAATCTCATGTGGGGGAGAGCGGTGTCTCGGCAAATATCACGTAATATTTTTTTCCGCGAGATAAAGTGTCAAATAATAGAAAACTGGATTAAATTAAGTAAAAAATCTTTCTCCACTAAAATATAATCTTAAAAATAAAAAATATTAAATAAATCCAACGCAATCAAGCACAGATTAACGAATTTACACTAAAAATACGCATTTGAAAAATCTCACGTGAGATTCGGGCGGGAGAGGTTTGAGCTAAATCTCACCAGATCTCACCAAGGGGGATGCGGGGTCGAAAAATAGCAAAAATCGACTCGCGTTATAAATGGAAGCCCCTTAAAAGATGGCCCATTTACCTAAAAATCTTACCTTTTTTGTCTTGAGTTCACTGCGTCTCCGAGGGCTAAAAACATAATAAACTACGTCAAAATCGGTCTTTAAAATGTTTGCAAACTTAAAATATAATATTAAACCAGCTTCTGCCCGCGACTTCGTCCGCGTGGAATTCGGTTATAGTTATTCACTAAGAACTGTTCAATTTTCTGGGATAAAAAGTGTCCTATGTCATATTCCTATTCTAGTTCAGCCGCTACGGAGCTGAGTGGTAACAAACATACACACACACACACACACACACGCATGTTTTTAAACTGCTAGAGGGATTTAAATGTGGTTTTCGATATTATATTAAAGGCAATGTCATGCAGGATATAGACGGTAGAAACTTTTGAAAATAAAACTGGAAGGGGGTAAAAAAGGGTTGAAGGTAGTATGGGGAAAAGTAGCAAATTGACCTAAAGCCTAGAAATAATGCATTTAAACCCTTTATCTACTATATACATGTTTGATTGTTTGTCTGTTTGGATGTTTGTTCGTCTCATACGCGTTCATTATGATACTATTCATACAAAAATCTCAAAAGAAGGATAATGCCTATCAGTACAATTTCGTGTAACAAGTCTCATAGTAGGTTATCAAACGCCAGTGTGAATCAAGCAATATTAGACTTTTGTATGTATGTCGTAAGAACTAAGACATCAGCAATAGGCTGTGGGTAACTATGGCTTACCCACACCCTATTGCTGATGTCTTAGTTCTTACGACATACATACAAAAGTCTAATATTGCTTGATTCACACGGTATATATCATTGTGGGCGGTGTGGTTGGTGGTGCTGCGGTCTCACACCGCACGATGCGGGAGGGCATCTTTTCAATTATTACAGCGTCACTTAAATGGTTGTCATGTATGGTGGTTGCCATGCGACTGAATCTGCGATGGTGTCAGATTCGTGTTCTGACACCTCAAAAGTAAGCATCGCGAACATTGTTTTGAGAAGTTCCTTACTATATATTTCAATGCATTCATCCGATTACAATGAAACTTTGGTGAAGTGTTGTGCGCGTGCTTGGTAAAATTAGGTTATGATTATGACCCAAGTAACCAAAAAAAAAACAGTGCTGTAACTTCTGCCGGGCACAGATGTTATATAATATCTTTACTTACCATTTTCAACAAGAAGAATTATACAAAATCCACTCAAAATCACGCCGGCTCCCATATTTGAATGTTTATTTTTAAAATTACAAACTGTATTTATAGTAAAGAATTACATTGTTTATCACCAAAACAGTGTTCAATGCGGGCTAAATAATATGTTTTCAACAAAATGACACTGACTAATGATGTTATTATCTGGAAAAACCGGGAAAGTGCGACTTGGACTCACGCAAAGGGTTCTGTACCACCAAACACTTTCTATACGAAAATCGCTTTGAATGTTAGTCACAGACCAATATCCAATAAACGCCGCATAGCCGGGCGATTTTTTTTTGTTTTGATGGTGTTTCGCATGTTGGGTTTATACACTTTGCATGCCTAAGGGTCTCCTAATAATAATTTAATCGGTTTTAGTGCTACCAGCGCTTCGGAAAATTACGTTATCACTGACTGAGAAGAAGCGCCGCAAGAAACTAAGTCAGCGTGTATCGGTGAGAATCTACCCGGTATATGGCGATACCGGTTCAAATAGTGGGGTCGCCCACGTTTGGTGTGATTTGGGGGACGACGACGGCGCCTCCTCCAGAGTGTGGGCGAGGCGAAGAGCTAGTGTTACTCTGTGAGGGAATTGAGTTACGTAGTTCTAACCGTTCTGCCGTAGCGATCGTGATTTCGTCATGAGGATCCGACAGCACGTGTCGTGGGCACCTGAGAGGACCAGTCGAGTGAGGAGCCGAGCGAGCCCGCTGCCAGCATTATATAGGCAAAAAGCTAGCGGCGGGCCGCCAGGCCGGCGCGGGCGCATAACCTCGAACGCACAATCACAGCGCTGTAAAATCCCCGCGCGCCCCGCAAGTTTGGTAGATCTTTAGGATATTTATGGCCAAATACAGAAAGGGCACTCAATTTGCTATTTAATTAAAGTGACGTTTACCTACTATAACTGTTTACAAGGAGTTATACAACGAACGACAACCTATCCATGGTTGCAGAATAAAAAATTAAAAATCTTTTTATTCTTGCTTGACAGGGTATGGGAGCTAGCGTAAAGAAAAGCCAAATTTTTGTGTGCCGGACAAACATTAACAATTGTACAAAAGTTCAGCTTTGTAACTTATACCTAACCTACTAACATAGATATAAGTATTTAATGTCATTAATTGTAATATGTAAGATGTAAATGTATTATAATTATTATGGATGAACTTCTGATTTAAATGATGATTATTATTATTATTATTATTATTAAATAGTCGTCGAGAAAAAGTTACTGTGACATACAGACAAACGGACAGACGGACATGGCAAAACTATAAGGGTTCCGAGTTGGACTACGAAACCCTAAAATATATTTTTGAAAATCGAAAAGGAGAAATAACTGATGCAGAGTTCTGTATAAGTGGCGGTATATTGTTGAACAATATGTACTCACTTTTTATTACAAATTGCCCGATGGTCCGATTACACCAAATTAAACCTTACTTGCAAGAGATAAAAAAGAAACGAACCGCACTAATCAAGATGAATTTAAAAATGACACACTATGATACAGAGCTCTTCATAAATTGGTTATGTTAATTGGCTGTTTGTTGAACTTAATGCTGTTCAAGGCCAGGGACGGAGTTTTGGAGAGCTCTACCTTTATATTCTTCAGTGGAACTAGTTGAAGTGGTAGAGCAAACAGTAATCCTCACTAGATGATTACCGTTCGAATGGGCCGGCTCGACCGGGGTAGTGCCACACTCTCACAGAATATCGGCGTAAAGTAATAGCTTGCTATTGCATTTCGTACGTGAGTGACGAGATCCGGAGGCCTATTCCCTCATCCCTATCCCATCCCCATTCCCCACCCTCCCTAGACTGGCAACGCATTGGCAGCACCTCTGGTGTTGCAGATGTGCATGGACGGCGGTGACCATTTTCCATCAGATAGGCCATCAGCTCATTTGTCAGTCAATTGACATAAAAAAAAACTACATGGCCAATCTTGGGGTCAAACTATGCCTAATAGCATTAAGTGTTGGCATTTGGTCGGGCCACATGGGTCTCGTTAGTTGGACAACGGTTAGATTTGGCCGTCAACGGTAGCGGTATTCACAATGGCCCAACGGTGGTAATTGGTTGCGCGTTATGTTTTTAGGGTTCCGTAGCCAAATGGCAAAAAACGGAACCCTTATAGATTCGTCATGTCTGTCTGTCTGTCTGTCTGTCTGTCTGTATGTCCGTCTGTCTGTCCGTCCGTATGTCACAGCCACTTTTTTTCGAAACTATAAGAACTACGCTGTTGAAACTTGGTAAGTAGATGTATTCTGTGAACCGCATTAAGATTTTTACACAAAAATAGAAAAACAAAACAATAAATTTTTGAGGTTCGCCATACTTAGAACTGAAACTCAAACATTTTTTTTTCATCAAACCCATACGTGTGGGGTATCTATTGATAGGTCTTCAAAAATGATATGAGGTTTTAAACATCATTTTTTTCTAAACTGAATAGTTTGCTCGAGAGACACTTCCAAAGTGGTAAAATGTGTCCCTCCCCTGTAACTTCCAAAATAAGAGAAAAATTAAACTAAAAAAAATATATGATGTACTACCATGTAAACTTCCACCGAAAATTGGTTTGAACGAGATCTAGTAAGTAGTTATTTTAATACGTCATAAATCACGGAACCCTACATGGGCGAGTCCGACTTGCAGTTGTCTCACTCTTCCGCACGACGCGTAATGCGTAAGAGCAAGATGCGAGTCTTACTCGCGGGTCGCTGCAGTATCACTTAGACGTTCCCGAATAGATGCCCAGTTCCAGTTTCTGTGGCTCACCAACTTCCTTCCTTTCCAAACGATTCAAGACGATTGCCAAGGAAACGCCATTTACTCTAAGGGCATAGCTGAGCACCGTTAATCAATTAGTTAACTTCGTTAATAGCTAATCCGTTACAATAAAAGTTAACTTCGTTAAACGTTAAAGCGTTATCACTATCACTATCACTACATAGTATAAAACAAAGTCGCTGTCTGTCTGTCCCTATATATGCTTAAATCTTTAAAACTACGCAACGGATTTTGAAGCGGTTTTTTTTTAAAGATAGAGTGATTCAAGAGGAAGGTTTATGTGTATAATATATGCATAATATTGTAGAGAAACACTGATAAATTTAGAGGTTTCTAATGTGATGTCGTAAATAAACTATTTTTTTTGCGCTTACATTGCACACGCTGGCTGTACCCCACGAGATAAATCAAAATAATGTACTACAGTATTGTACACCTTAAAAAGGTCAACAAAAAAGTCCGCGATGGTATATGTCTATCTCTTAAGGATAACCTACAATAACCATTTTTTATCCTTAACATTTTACGGGAAAAAATGGCTTATTTACGAAGTGATTTTAAGCAATACAGCATTAATGCTTATCCAATTAAGTACCTTAAATACATTGTCCATTTAATATACATCAATATGGCCCATGTAGCGTAGTGTTACAGCATGTAACTTAAATGAATATTTCCGAAGATATTACAGATTTAAAATGCAGGGACATAGTACTTTATGATTAACAGCGATCGGACGCGCGTTTATCGGAGCTCTCTGGAACATAAGCTGTAAACGTTGTTTATAAGGACATTCTGTAGTAGGTAGGTATATTTAGTATCAGCATTGCACCCGTGCGAAGCCGGGGCGGGTCGCTAGTTTACTTATAAAAATACCTATTGGTATGTGCTGTGGAAGTTTTGGCAGGATATGAAACATTAGTAAAAATTGGGTATTACATTAGAGTTTGTAATAATACCTATTATTTAGAGATCAAATTCAAATCAAAAGCTATCTGACGTAAGCCGCGCGGTGTCCTGGCAAATAGTAGGTACTTATATAACGTTTAACGGACTTTAATTGTTTTACCGTAACTTAATGAGTCCGTTAACAATTTTTTAAGTTAACTTAAAAGTTAAACAGTTACTCGAAATGTTAACTTCGTTAAGTAACGATTAACGGATTAACGGCCTTGTGCCCAGCTATGTCTAAGGGTAAATAGGCATTTCCTGCGCCTCTATTCGGGAACGTCCAAGCGATATGGCGGCTCGCTAGCGAGATTCGCATCCCACTCTTACGCATAACACATCGTGCAGAAGAGTGGAATGAGAATCTCGCTAGCGCGATTGTCAAGCCACAGAACATCCATCCAATAGACTCCGCAGCCAGGCGACCCCCGCTGCCAGCGTTAGAGGCAAAAAGCCATAATCAGCGGGGCTACGGGCATGTGCGGGCGCATAACCTCGAACGCACCAATCACAGCGCTCTACACCCCGCGCGCCCCGCAAGTTTGCCAGATTTTAAATCTGGCACTAGCAAATCATATTTGCTAGTATAAGTTAGGCTAAGCGGTGTATTTAGTGTGTGTCAGCGAAAGCCGGCTTATCTCATTGAAAGTGATCACCCCTATAAAATAATAAAAAAAAATATATAATCAGGGGACTATCTTTTTATGCAGATCGATTTAGTCCCAAAGTAAGCTCTAATAGCTTGTGTTATGGGGCAATAGACGACGATATACATACTTATATAGATAAATAAATACTGAACTACATAGGAAACATCCAAGACTCAGGAACAAACATTCGTGCTCATCACACAAATATTTGCCCTTACCGGGGATCGAACCCGGGACGCTAGCTTCGGAGGCAGGGTCACTACCAACTAGGCTAACCGCGTCGTCAAATGGATTTGTTACACCAGCGCTGCTAAGGTGTTGCCAGTTTAGGCGGAATGGAGGATAGGGGATAGGGGGATGGACAGGGGATGAGCTTTCGGATTTCGTCACTCACCGCTCGAAAACGCAGCTGTCCCATTACGAACAGTAATCATCACACCAAATGTCCTATGCATCTGCATCTGTACGTATTTTATTGCAATATTTAAGTGCAATGGGCATAGTTTGTTTAAGAGCGTCGGTGGCCTAATGGCTAAGGATGTCGACTCGTGATCGTGAGGTCCGGGTTCGAATCTAAGCGGTTGCCATGTACCAATGAGTTTTTCTTACTTATGTACATTATCTGCGTGTGAATTGCGGTAACCGATGCTCTTACGGTAAGGGTCTGAGCACACGGTGGAAAGGGCCGCTAGCGGACCACCCCTGCCGAGGCCAGCACTAGCCAAACCGAAGGGTTACCACAATAGATCAGCAATGGTCGAAGCGGCACATATATTGCCCAATTAACCAACAATAATAATAATAATAGTTTGTTACAAAAATGCAATTTTTAACGAAATAAATTAATAACAAATAAATTCTGATAACTTCAGATTATGATTTTGATTGTAACACGTTTGGTTTGAGCGTTGCAGTTGGTATCTGCAAGGGTCTTCGGCCGCTGGTGACTTAATCAGTCTAATTTAGCGGTTCGTAGGTCAATAGGGTTATCAACGCACTTCGATAACAGCCCAGTGGTGAAGTGTAGTAACTCAGGAACTTGTAATGCCGGTGCTGGATTCAGTTAAAGTGCCGCCGGAGAAAACTTTGTGAGTAAAGAATACAATACAATAATAATAATAATAATAAATCAGGGGACAATCTTTACACAAATCGATCTAGTCCCAAAGTAAGTTCTAAAGGCTTGTGTTATGGGTACTAGACGACGATATACATACTTATATAGAGAAATAAATACTTAAATACATAGGAAACATCCAAGACTCAGGAACAAACATTCGTGCTTATCACACAAATATTTGCCCTTACCGGGGATTGAACCCGGGACGCTAGCTTCGGAGGCAGGGTCACTCCCAACTAGGCTAACCGCGTCGTCTACAATACAATACTCTTTATTGAACATCACAAAAAGAACAGAAAAGCATACACTAACAAAATAAAGTTAGGGAACAATAGGCGGTCTTAGAGAATGTTTGTACTCGCGTTATGGATGTTCAATATCTGTATTTTGTATGTATTTATACAATACAATGCAATACAATACTCTATAGATAGGTACTGAATACCACAAAAAGTACAGAAAAACATAAATAAAACAAGTGTAGTAGTTATTAATTGAGTTTTGTTATTTAAATTGTTTAATGTAGATGTTTCCGTCATTGTGTTTTCAATATCCATTCTATTTATATTAAAACAATTTTAAAATTGAACTTTTTGGGTGAACAAAAATCATGGAACACGCGTCATCGTTACCGAACAATTTCCATGAGCTATATGTACTTATACTGTCTTGATGTGTACTTTTTGGGTTTTCACTTCTATCGGCAGTCCCTAACGACTGCCCCGCGTTTTTTTATATGTGTTTTCGATCGGATACAAGCTTTAGGGTGCACATTAATTATACTCGAGTTAGTTATGAAATATCTTAAACACTATTCAGCAGGCATGTAATTATATTTGGTTACTCTTTTTGAGTTGCCAGTTTGTTTTAAAATAAATATTGAATTTGTTAGGAAATATTTATTAATTATGTTTTTTTTCCTGTTGTACTGTGTCAGCAGCTGATTATATGCTAAATAGTCCATTTTCCTTTACAGAAACATTAAAATTGTAAATAAACGTTTCTAATGATTTACCCTATTTCATTCTTTGAATTCACATTAAACAAAAATGAACTGCGATGAATTTGTAGTAAAGTAGTTTGTAGTTGTAGAATTTGCAGATAGATAAAAAAACAGAAGATAAGAAAAAAATATTTCCAATTATGAACTTACAATCTTTTAGCAGTTCACTTCATTCGCTCGCTCGCTTCACTCAGATGACAGTGTTATGTAGACAGTTATATTATTAAGTATTAATATAATATTTTATCTATATTGTTAGTGAAAGTAAGTACTTTATTAATATTCCTGTTATTTAAAATTTAATAATTATTAAAGTAGTTACTTTAAAAGTCAAATAAGCTACCGGAAATGTTTGTTGCGGCATTTCTTCTCAGCAGATGTCACCTTTCGAAGCGCTGGTAGATTTAGACATGTGTAAGAGCCCGTGTGGCTTAAAAAATAAATATAGTGATTTTGATTTAATTTAATAGGTATTAAAAAAGAACTAAACGGGATTTTTTGGTTTTTAATCGTTTGATTAATACATGGCCGATGTCTAGAAAAGCAAATATTTTTCAACACAAATAACTTTATTAATTATTTTCCAGGTAGATGTAAGATTCAAGAATGTTTCTGAGGATTTTATTTTTGTTTTTTGGTGAGTTATTTTACATACATACTTTTCTATTTTTTACTTAGACTAAACATAGTATTATCTTATTACACATTACATAACATTGTACAATCAGAATTATGTTGTTGCAGTAGAGTCAGTGTCCAAAAAAATTCTGTGTCACCTTCAGATAGTATCGGGCGACCGGCTTTTTTTGTTTAATTTATTTAGGGTTCCGTACTTCAGGAAAAAACGGAACCCTTATAGAATCACCCGTGTATCTGTCTGTTCGTCTTTCACAGCCAATTTGCTCGGAAGCTACTGGAACAATTGACTTGAAATTTAGTATACATATATAAGTCAGTGACCGCAAAACGGACGTGTAACGTAAATAAATGAATTTTAAACATGGGGGCCACTTTTAGGGGAGTACATTAGAAAATTAAAAAAAAAAAGTTTTGCGGAATATGACATATGATATATCAAATGACCGGGCTCGTTGTGAGAATCTTAAATATGTTTTTTTTTCTAATTTTAAAATACCGGTAAATTAGGAAAATAGGGAAAAATGTACCACTACCGCTTTTATCTCCGAAACTACAGAACCTAAAATTTTGAAAAAAATACAGAATATAGTTCTTTACCTATAGATTACAGGAAAACCTATAAGAAGTCTATGTTATTTAAAGTAACATGGGAAATTTCAGATAATCACGGAATCCCCTCCACGCGAGATTAACTCGCTCTTGCCCGGTTTTTTATTCGGAAAAGATCCTTATTTAGATACGAATGTCATGCTGCATATAGCGCCATCTCACAGAGTTTTGAGCTACCAGTATTTACGAGATGGGGTTGTATGACATTGTTATCATAGGAGCAGATACTTAAAAGCCGTGTAAGCAAAACTTAGCTTATTATAACTAAACCTAACAAAAAAAAACGGAAAATGTGAGTTAAAATCGCTTGGAGACGGTTCCGTGCTTGTATGAAATTTCCTATGTTACTTTAAATACCATAGACTTCTTATAGGTTTTTCTGTAATCTATAGGTAAAGAACTAATTTTTATATTTTTTTCAAAATTGTAGGTCTGGTAGTTTCGGAAATAAGGGGAGAATAGTCAATTTTCGCCTATTTTCCTAAATAACTTCAAAACCATTTATCTTAAAATAATAAAAAAATATACTCCTATATTTAAAATTCTCACAACGATCCCTTTCATTTGGTATGTCACACGCCCCATAGTTTGCATTTTTTTTTAAATATACTTTTTAACCTCCCATGTTTAAAATTCATTTATTTACGTTACGCGTCCATGTTGCGGTCACCGAGTTACATATGTGTACCTTTCAACTCAATCGGTCCAGTAGTTTCGGAGCAAATTGGCTGTGACAGACAGACAGACACACGAGTGATCCTATAAGGCTATAAGGGTTCCGTTTTTTCCTTTTGAGGTACGGAACCCTAAAAACTAAAGCCTAATTCATCATGTTTACAGCTATATCCTCAACCACCGCCTCCCTCCACTTCCTGTTTCCCTCTGAAAATCACCAGTACCACTACGCCCTCAAAACGAACGTATCGGCTGGGCCACTGGTAGAAGAAGGCTCCTACTGGACTTTAGAGGGCCGGTTATTGGTCACCGTGTATGACAACTATACCCGGGTGCGGTATAAGTTGGAGAACTTGAAGGTAACCCCGGATACATACATACATACATATATCACGCCTGTTTCCCAAAGGGGTAGGCAGAGACCACGGATTTCCACCTGCTTCGATCCTGACACACCTTTCGCTTCGTCTATTCTCATTAAATGCTTCATGCACGCTCGCCGGTTTATACAAAAAAAAAACATAAAAATCGGTCGAGCCGTGTCGGAGGAGTGCGACCACAAACACCGTGAGACGAGATTTATATAATAAATAAATAAAATAATATAAAATAAAAATATAATAAAATATATTTCTTACAGAATCTAGGTTAACAAACAGGAAATTTATATATATATAGAAAATAATGAATTTCATTATTGACAGGCGTCCGTGTTCAGCAAGAACCAGGGTTACTCCTCGTACCAATCTGCTGAAGCGGCCAGACTGTTGGAACAACCCTGGGAAGTGGATTATCTGGTGCAGTACCTGCTTACATTTTTAGAGTTCCGTAGCCGAATGGCAAAACCGGGACCTTTTAAGATTCGTCATGACTGTCTGTCTATCCGTATGTCACAGCCATTTTACTCTGAAACTATTGGAGCTACAAAGTTGAAATTGTATACGCATATTTTTTCTGTTTTGCGCTATATTAATATGTAGTGAAATTCATAACTGGGCACAAGACCTTGAATCCGTTAATTAACGAAGTTAAAATTTCGAGTAACGGATTAACTTTTAAGTTGACTTTAAAAATTGTTAATGGACTCATTAACTTCCGTTAAAATAATAATGCCTTAACTTTCATAGCCCACACAAACATTTTTTTACAAGAAAATCAATAACGCTATGACATAACAAAAATACAATTTCTATCACGAGTTAACGATTAACGTTAACTTCCGTTAAATCTTCAGAAATGTGACGCTTCAACGTTTAACGAAGTTAACTATTTGATTAACAGAGCCCAGCTATGTATATTAATATGTATACTTAAACATGAATTAAATTGTTTTACAGGACGATGGAATAATTGATAAAGTGTACGTCAGTCCTGAACCCGTCTGGTCTCATAATATGAAGCGAGCCCTGGCGTTGAACTTTCAGCTCAGTAACAACACCAGTAAAGAGGTAAGTAGCTTCCCTAGTAACACAGGAAGCATTTTAACAAACGAATAGTAAACTTATGTAAGGTCTGTTCGGCGAGAGTTGATAAAAAAAGTAAGAAGTCAGGGCTTCTTAACTCATTACAAATAGCGGCCTGCTAATTATTTTTACTGATGATAATATATAATTAAAGGAGAAAATTATATTATTTTCATAAAATATTATTATTGTATAGCCTAACTGTACAAACAGAAAGCAACATGCGAATACCCAAACGACACACTTGAACCCAATGACATAATTATAGAAAGACACAAGACACGTCATATCCATACTCAAAGCGTTTTAAACATGTGTCATAGATAAAAAAAAAACGTTTTTTTCGGCCAGTGCAGATTTATATGTGACATTTGACGCGCACATATAAGATCTTAATTTACAATATGGCGACTTGCGTACCTATATGATCAAAACAAATATATTTTTTATAATTTGAAAATAATCAAATTTAAAGTCTGATATCTAAATAAGAAATGGACGGTTTTCATAGTTTTAAGACAAATTATCTCGTTAGTACAGCGCCCTACCGTATCTATTCAGCCCTCAGAAATTCATTAAAGTCTTACCTTCCTTCAGTTTCTTTGTACAGAATAAAAGCCTTTGAAAAATGAGTTGGGTCCAACATGCCCTTTAATTACTTTGAACAAAGCAATAGAACGCTTTGTAACAAGAATCGTTTGACAATACGGTTATATAAATAACATTATGGGTAATCTCTTTTAAGAACGTGTTTAAACATAATTAAGGGTTCCGTACCTCAAAAGGAAAAAACGGAACCCTTATAGGATCACTAGGATCACTCGTGTTTCTGTCTGTCCATCTGTCACAGCCAATTTGCTCCGAAACTACAGAACCGATTGAGTTGAAATTTGGTACACATATGTACTCGTAAGTCGGTGACCGCAACACGGACGCGTAACGCAAATAAATTAATTTTAAGCATGGGGGCCATTTAAGGGAGGTAAATTAGAAAATTAAAAGAAAAAGTTTTGCAAACTATATCGTGTACATATTATCAAATGAAAGGGCTATTGTAAGAATCTTAAATCATTTTGTTTTAGAATTTTAAAATCAATAGTTTGGAAGTTATTCAGGAAAATAGGCGAAAATGGACCATTCTGTAGGCTCTTTTACCCGTCACAATACAATTGGCTCTGTTAGCTGAAGACCGCGTGATATCACCGCCATTTTGAAAAAATTCGGTAAACTGAATCGACAAAAAAAAACATATAGTTATCGAATCTGCTCCCGTTTCCCGAGAGTCGGTTGAGAAATGCGACCTGCAGAGGGACAGCCGGACATCCAGACATCTGGAAATCTGGACATAAGAAAGCATTTAGCCCAAGCTGAAGCACCAGCGGCCCTCACATACATGACACAAAGATAAACCAAACCCGTTTATCTCTATGACTATCTCTTTCGTCGGCACTAGTGTGAGCGAGACGCACTTAGAGATAAGACGGTCTGGCTTATCTTTGTGTCATTCATGTTAGGGCCGCAGCATTTCAGACAGGACCGACAAGCACCGCAAGAAACTCCGCAGAATGGCAAGAAAATCTCATCTTATTTTTCTTTTTAGCCGTGTTTGTACGCAACCTGCGTGGCAGTCTACATCAATCAGGGCAGAACCATTCGCAAGTACACCAACTCGCAGCTTCTGGCGGCCTCCGCTGAGAGGTCTTGGAGTTCAGTCAACGTCGTCGGCAATGCTGAGTATGACGACCTGGTGGGAGTTGTAAGTATCCCTTATAATCGGCCCTAACATGAATGACACAAAGATAAATTAAACCCGTTTATCTCTATGGTTATCTCTTTCGTCGGCACTAGTGTGAGAGAGACGCACTTAGAGATAAGACGGTCTATCTTATCTTTGTGTCATTCATGTTAGGGCTGCAGAATGTGAATGGTTGTTCCACTGACCATGTATGCAATGCCAATAGACTCCGCATAACTGAGCGACCCCTGTCAGCATAAGAGGCAAAAAACTATAAGCAGTGATGCTACATACAGACGCGGGTAGCATAACAGCTCTAAAACGCGCGCCCCGCAATTGGCAGCTTTATTTACTAGCAAAAGTTATCCTAAGCGGACTCTTTAGGATACAGACCGTATATTCAATAGAGTCCACATAGTCGGGCGACCCAATGCCAGCATTTGAGGCAAAAAGCCATAAGCAGCTGGGCTACAAGCAAGCACGGGTTGCGCACCAATTCAGCGCTCTAAAAACCCCGCGCGCCCCACAAGTTTGGCTGCTTTATTGGCTAGTAAAAGTTTGTTCAGTGTAAGTAATATCTTGGGAGATGTTCTAATCTATTTCTTTTAGCCAGATGCGATCGCCACTGCGGAGAGGGTTTACGACTTTGACGACAGAATTGGTCTCAAAAGTTTCGAGATGAAGGGAGCGTCGCAGTACAAAGTACAAGAGCACATACTATCCGTTACTTCCGAGTAAGTACTATAATAAAATCCGGTCAAGTGCGAGTATGACTCGCGCGCCGAGGGTACCGTACCTATGCTAACCATAAAATTGCAATACATAACTTTATCTACACACATATTATAAATCCTCCATGATGGGTTCAGAAACAATATTTTCTGGCAACAAGTTATTTGTTGCAATCGTGGCTGCATATTTCCGATATCCGGCGCATTTTCACATCACACACACTCCGAGAAGACTACTTACTATTCATATTTTCAACTAAAATGTAAATTACAAACAACTTTTTCTATTCAATTCAACAATAATTCTACTTTCGTTCAGCAAAACACCAACATGGCGGCAATTCGATCCTCCGTCAAGACCATTTTTTTTTTAAATCATAGACAAGCGAATGAAGTCTCTATTCTCATGTCACTCGAGATCAAATGTCATTCGGTTTATATTAAAAAAACATACTGAATTGATGTTTCGTATCAATAACTGTTTAATATCTATGGATACTAAAATAGAGACCCACTTGAGTTTTGACAGCTGATCCAAATTTAATCTCATTTCTTTACTAAAAATGATAAAGAAATAACATTGCAGCACTGGTTTTCCTAATTGGTTGTCAAAATGGTGGTCATTTCCTATGGTTTTTGATTAAACAATGGAGGTTTTATGATATGGGTGTAAATAAAAGTGATTTTCTAAATTCTACTTTAATAAAAAAAAAAAATCTTATCTTATCTTATCTATGAAAAATAGAGAGTCCATTTTTACCCGACTACGGCTAGCAAAAATGAGGGTCATGATTTTCAGCAATATTTATGTATGCATTATGTTTGTATGTATGTATGTGCATCTGTTGCCTCATAACTTTCAAACTACGCATCATAATTTGACAAATGAGGTATCGTTGGAAGCGTCTTGATCGACCGCTGGTTATAGGCTATGTGACGTCACATTAAATTGAATATGGCGCCCTCTAGAGGACATAAAGTCATGAACTAAAAAAATATATTTTATGATGATATGAAAGGGATAATTAGTTATCTATCTATCTCTAAAATATTTATATACTGTTGGCAGTTTCATAATTTTTGGACCGAGATTTCGATTAAGATAAAAATCGAAACATAACAGTATCTCTAGCCCTTAGAGTGTATTTACATGATCTTTTCCTTTCCCGTTTGCTATGGTAACAAAAAGTCACAAGTTACCTATGGACATTCGCGCATAACTTTTAGCTTGACCGATTTTGATGATTTTCAGACTATCCCTAAACTACGATTCAGACCACCCTCGTGAGCAGATCGACAAGCATAATGTGACAGAGACGAGCGTGCAATACGTCTCCCAGGGTTACAGCGAACCTTCGAACGGAATCAGCAGCAGGACTCAGAATGATCTGAAGAACCAGGCTTATGAGGTACACATACTGTCATCATACCGTTCTGTACCCAAAGTGACACAGAACCCTATTACTGCCTATTACTTACTAGTGGCTTCGTGAGCTGTAGACCTTGCGACAAACTTAACTTTGCCGTTGGAAAACATAGGTCAGGTCAGTTTACCAACACCGCAAATAAGTTTGTAATTGCAAAAAACCCCATTTCTCCGCCATTTTCAAAAAAAGTCGAAACACTGGATCGTCAAAAAAATTCCATATAATTATCGAACCTGCTCACAAAATTTCACGAGAATCGGTTGAGAACTGCGACCTGTCGACGAGAACAAATAAACAGACACCGGACATCCGACGGAAATCCGCTGGACATACGAAAGCATTTTTGCCCAAGCTGAAACGGAGACGCTTCGCTCACTTCGCTCGCTTCGCTCGCTGGGTCGATAAGTGATCCTATTTTCCTTTTGAGGTATGAAACCATTAAAATAATACTTTAACTCTTTGTTGCAGATACTTTTGAAAATAGCAAGAAAAGGTATCGACGCGGACAATATAGTCCGGAATGCGACGCTAATTCATAGCTTGGATTTCATCGACCTTCTGAAGTAAGAAAACAAAAAGGCAAAAACTGCGCTTCTATTCGGGAACATCCAAGCGCTTCCGGTGCATTCGGAACTAAACTCAAAATACCCTATTACTAAAACGACCTAATTTCAAAAAGACCTTTTCTCATAAAGAATGAAACCCGAATTGACTTATTACCAGAAAGAGCTGTTCTCGATATATACTGTTCTCAATAAGACTCTATTTCAAATGGACTGAATCTCATAAAAACTGATTTCCAAAATGCCCCATTCCCAAAATACACTAAATTGTAGTATCGGACGATCCTCATTATGCCCGATTCTCAAAATGTCCTAGTCCAAATATCCTAGAATACTCGTATCAATTGTCATACCTGAAGAAATAACTAAAGAACTATTGAAAATTTCAACTGTGTACCTATCACGGTTCATGAGATACAGCCTGGTGACAGACGGACAGCGGAGTCTTGGTAATAGGGTCCCGTTTTACTCTTTGGGTACGAAATCCTAAAAAGTAGGCTTTACATATATTTCTTCAGGTATGAGTACAACTAATATCCTTGGGTATTTTGGACTAGGACCTTTTGAAAATCGGTCATTACGAGAATCACCGGATACTACAATTTTGTGCATTTTGGGAATGGGACGTTTTATGAATCAGTTTTTATGAGATTCAGTCCATTTGAAATTGAGTGTTATTGAGAACAGTATATATCGAGAACAGCTCTTTTTGGTAATAAGTCAATTCGGGTTTCATTCTTTATGAGAAAAGGTCTTTTTGAAATTAGGTCGTATTTAGTAATAGGGTATTTTGAGATTAGTTCCGAATGCACCGGAAGCGAATGCAACATCGCTTGGACGTTCCCCAATAGAGGACTGGCAACACCGCAAGCCAAATGACATTAGTGTTGCCACTTTTTGCTTGTAAAATTGTAACTTGTAGCTTCGTATGGGCCACTAGGCATTTTAATAATACCTGAAAAGTTTAGTTTAAACCAACACAATAAATAATACTACTATCAAAAGGGAATCATCGACGGCTTTGTCTGGATTTGACGTTGTAGCCGTTTTCGAGATTACGATAATATATACAAAAATTGCTCGTTTAAAGGTGTATAGATAGATAGATAGATTAATCAATATAATCAATTTACAGTACGATGACCCAACTCGACTATACATCGCTGAGCAAACTCTTCGACGACATGGTGCTTGGAACAAGTTATGAGGTGGAAACATCCAAAAACATATTCTTAGAGGTGCTGCCACATGTTAGGACTCATGCGTCCGCGCTGTTTGTGAAGTATCTCGTGATTGAGCAAAAGGTAAGTGCCGGATACCGGAAACCGGATAAGTGCGAGTTAAACTCCCGTGGAGAGGGTTCCATACTGTAATGATTATCTGAAATTTCCTATGTAACTTTAAATACCCATAGACCTTACCTATGAAAAACAGCTCGTACCTGGCAGGTACGGAATCCTAAAAATAAAAAATAAAAATGCTTTTAACGACCGGGTAACCATTTACAACCTACCTATGAAATAAGAAAAAATCATTTTCTCAATCTCCTATCTCTGTGCAACCGTCGAGTGTGATACGACTTTGCAAAGATAATTCCGGTCATACGTACAAATACTGAGAAACTTCCCATGTTACATTAAATAACATAGACTTCTTATAGGTTTTCCTGTAATCTATAGGTAAAGAGCTATTTTATGTATTTTTTTCATAATGTTAGGCCCAGTAGTTTTGGAGATGTCCCCTCCATCTCCGAAACTACTACAAATGGTAAATTTTCGCCTATTTTCCTAAATAACTTCCAAACTATTTATCTTAATATTCTAAATAATAAAAAATAAATTAGGATTCTTACAACAAGCCCTTTCATTTGATAAGTCACACGATATAGTTTGCAAAACTTTTTGTAATTTTCTGATTTTAAAATCTATAGATAGACAGACACATCCTAGTGATCCTATAAGCGTTCCGTTTTATCCTTTTGAGGTATGGAACCCTAAAAAGGCCGCTGAGATAAGATTGGGCAGTTTAGCAGTTTTTTGGGAACTGGGAAGCGGGGTTTGACAGCCATGACGGCTTTTCGTTCATACCATCGATGCGTTTCAGTTTTACGAGTAGATTGGAGATTGCGAAATGTTTGTATTGCGTCAATATATAGCTGAATTTACTTTAAAGTGGATTCATCCATACTTGTCTTATTTGGTAAACACATTTCTAACCTCAAACTGTGCAATTTTGAGTGAAACAGCTGGTTTATGCTAAATAAAGCAAATTTGAGTTAAGGATTGGCAAAGTCACGTCTAATATATTGTCTCCGGTTCCTTTATTTGCAAGAACACATCTGTTTTAGCCAAAAAGGTGCAATTTGAGGTTAGAAACTAGTTTACCAAATAAGACAAGTATGGATGACTCCTCTGCTGCACTGGGATTGAAGAAACAGCATAGAATGCGTGCAGATGCTTATCATCCTGGCATGTCGTAAAAGTCGACTAAGGGACGGGTCCTCTCCAACATGGTGGACTATCTGTATGGGCGATGGGCTGATCACCTGTCACCATACGGTTCATCATACCATCTTAGGACTAATTAATCGAACGTGGCCACAAGTAGTCTTGTGGCTCTGCCCACCCCATTAGGGCTTTCGGGCGTGATGCTATGTATGTATGTATTACAACTCTAAACTACAAATCTATCGAAAACGTTAAAATAATTTCTAAAGCCATTGTCAGACGAGGGGAGGGGGTTATACAAATATCTCCAAAAATCATGATTCGTGTGACGCAATTTATTGATTACCCCTTATCAGGAAATAAGAAGCCTGCCGAATGAAAAGGATGATGGGCAAAAATGTATGGAACCCGGCCCAATCACCAATAGAATTATAACGTATGTAGGCTTATTGATCCCACTGTTTGCTTTAATTGTTATTACGACGACTAGACTGTGAAGGCTGGGAGAAATAGCATTGCAACGCGTGCGGGGCACAGCTAGTATAGTAATAAACGTTGTGTGTGTGAATATTTGAAGGCTGATAACTATCTTCTCCGGGGTTATAGAAGTTTGTCCCCGTATTAGAAAATGAAGCTTATGTAACTAGCTTTCCCGTGGTATACATGAGATTTGTATTGCTTATTTGGGCCAATTTGCCCATCATTCTTTGTAAAGCCGGCCAAGTGCGAGTCGGACTCGCGCACTAAGGGTTCCGTACCATTATAACCAAGCAAAAAAACACACGTTTGTTGTATGGGAGCCCCCCTTAAATATTTGTTTTATTTTAATTATATTATATATTTTTGAATTTAATATATATCTAAATATACTGTGAATATTTCAAGCATCTACCTGTTGCCGTTATCAATATCGAGCGAAAACGAGCAAAAAAATCACGTTTGTTGTATGGGAGCCCTCTTAAATATTTATTTTATTCTGTTTTTTAGTAGTTGTTGTTATAGCGGCAACAGAAATACATCATCTGTGAAAATTTCAACTGTCTAACTATAACGGTTCATGAGATACAGCCTGGAGACAGACGGACAGACGGACAGACGGACAGACGGACAGACGGACAGACGGACAGACGGACAGACGGACAGACGGACAGACGGACAGACGGACAGACGGACAGACGGACAGACGGACAGACGGACAGACGGACAGACGGACAGACGGACAGCGGAGCCTTAGTATTAGGGTCCCTTTGGGTACGGAACCCTAAAAATGACACATTTCCGAATCGTTGCTGCTAATCATTAATGTACCCTCGCCTTATAATAGGTGAGGTGGTAGGAAAGTGAAACCATCACCTTAAGGAAACGCACACATTACTTATTGCAGGACAAACTGGAAGACGCAACGATCCTCTCCCTCATCAGAAAGCTCCCGTTCAACGTGGCGAACTACTCCCAAAGTCTACTGGAAGACCTGGAAGTCTTCACTAAGATGGGCTTGGACTTTTCTAGAGAGATCCGCCATGCCGCCATCTTGAGCTTCGCTACTCTGGTCCATAAAACTAGAGAAGCATGGATGGTGAAGATGGATGTCTTTGACAATTATGTTGTGAAGTACTTTAGGATGTACAGTGGTGAGTTTAAAGTCCCTAGAAGTCACTATCAAATTCAAAGTATCTTAATTACCTACATACATAGCATTACGCCCGAAATTCCTAATAGGGTGGGCAGAGCCACAAGACTACCTGTGGCCACGTTCGATTAATTAGTCCTAAGTTACTATGATGAACCGTATGGTGACAGGTGATCAGCCCATCGCCCATACAGATAGTCCACCATGTTGGAGAGGACCCGTCCCTTTGTCGACTTTTACGACATGCCAGGATGATAAGCATCTGCAGGCATTCTATGCTATTTCTTCACTCCCAGTGCAGCAGAGGAGTATCTTAAAATTCAATGTAGGCTTTTAAAAGCTCTTATGAAGGTCAAGGAATTAATCTACCACCGGTTCAGAAAAAAATACCTCCACTGAGAAGAGCCAGCAAGAAACTCGGTGAGGTATCATTTTCTCAAAACAGTACACATATAAGTTAACGATGATGTCTTCAGTTGTATACAAATCTAAGTATATACCACGGTAGGTACCCCCATCGCCGGTGCAGGTCGGAATTATAGGTTGACCGCTTAAATGAGTCTTCGCCCGCGCGGCACAGGGGCGCGGGGGCAGGCGACAAAGGGGACCGAAAGAGGCAGGAGGCAGGCGCATTTTTGTTTTCATTCATTTCACGCCGCCTGCACATCTCTCAGGCCCCTTTGTCGTCCTGCCCCCGCGCCCCTGTGCCACGCTGGCGAAGACTCATTTAAGCGGTCGACCTATAATTCCAAACGTCCCTGTCCATGACGTAGTTTTTTACTGTGTAATATGCCTTAGATATAAGAATTCGCGTTACGGTAGATCTAAACATTGTGTCTCTGGCAATGACGAGAATCCAAAAATGTTGTTTTTAAATTTTTGTGTAGTTGAAACTACTGACGTATTTTGAGACTTTAACACTTGAATTAAATTCCAGATTGTCCTCAATACATTGACCGCATGGTGTGGCTCCAGGGTTTGTGCAACATGGGTTACTCGGCGGACGCTTACACAAGGACCGTGTATGTGGAGAAAGGTCGGAATCGTCATGAGAGGCTCTGGGCAGCCCTGGCTGATGGGAGCTCCACCCGGGCCAGGGGGTACTCTGTAAGTTGAAACATGGGGGAATATAACAAGAGTGGCAATCGCCTTATGGCAAACATATGGCGTCACGCTTGCCAGATGCTTGTTAAATGGATTCTGCGAACGCATTATTTTCGTGTAGCTTATTTCCGAGTCGCATTTTTCCGCGATCGATCAAATTCTTCATCGGAAATTTACTCGTAGTTTTCTTCAAAGTCGCATTTTTTCGCGACCGATACTTTTATTCATGGGCATTCTAACTACTCGTAGCTATTTTTAATGATGCTTTTACTTTCACTTTCAAAATGTTGTAACATATACAAATAATGTTACGGATGGAACTTATTGAAAATGAAAATATTTATTTTGCAAGTAGGCCTCACGGGCTCTTTTACATGTCTGAATCTATTTACGAATGTATCATACCTACACTTAATTTTTGTCCACATGCCAACAAATTGTCTGCGACTTTTGATAAAGTAACCACCATTTTGTTTTGTTTCCACGAGAAGAACGCTGATGAATAAACTAATCGATCGCGAGAATTTGCAAAATGGAAAAGCTACGAGTAAAATTCCCATAAAGAAATTAATCGATCGCAGAAAAATGCGACTCGGAGAAAAGCTACACGAAAATAATGCGTTCGCGGAACCCATCTAACAAATCGCCTAAGTTCCTTTTTATAACATCAGCTATCTGCCGGTAAAAGTCCCGTCATAATCAGTCCAGCCGTTTCGGAGATTAGCCGGAGCAAACTGACAGACGGACTGACCGACAACAATAGAAAAAAAATGTCTTTTGTAAAGTACCGTATATACTTTCATATGTATTGAGTAAAAAGCTGTTAATTTGACATTACAAACGGGCGCATCAATTTTAATTATGTGTATAATAGTAGTTTATGCAACGGTTGCATAATGATAGGCCTTAAAACACTAGTGCGGTTTTCATGAAACGAGCTTTAGTGAGTTTTATAATAAGATCGCACGTGTGTTTTAAGGCCAAATTATGCAGAGTTGCATACATAACTTTATCTACACACATATTATAAATCCTCCATGATGTGTTCAAAAACAATATTTTCTGGCAACAAGTTATTTGTAGCAATCGTGGCTGCATATTTCCGATATCCGGCGCATTTTCACATCACACAGTCACTCCGAGAAGACTACTATTCATATTTTCAACTAAAATGTAAATTACAATAGTAGTTTATGCAACGGTAGCATAATGATGCAGAGTTGCATACATAACTTTATCTACACACATATTATAAATCCTCCATGATGGGTTCAGAAACAATATTTTCTGGCAATAAGTTATTTGTTGCAATCGTGGCTGCATATTACCGATATCCGGCACATTTTCACATCACACACTCCGAGAAGACTACTATTCATATTTTCAACTAAAATGTAAATTACAAACAACTTTTTCTATTCAATTCAACAACAATTCTACTTTCGTTCAGCAAAAAAACCAAGATAATGGCGGCAATTCGATCCTCCGTCAAGACCATTTTTTTTTAAATCATAGACAAACGATTGAAGTCTCTATTCTCACATCACTCGAGATCAAATGTCGTTCGGTTTATATTAAAAAAACATACTGAATTGATGTTTCGTATCAATAACTGTTTAATATCTATGGATACTACAATAGAGACCCACTTGAGTTTTCACAGCTGTTCCAAATTTAATCTCATTTCGATACTTAAATTGATACTGTAATAACATTGCAGCACTGGTTTTACCTAATTGGTTGTCACAATGGTGGTCATTTCCAACGGGTTTTGATTACACTATGGATATTTTATGATATGGGTGTAGATAAACAATTTTTTAGGTTCTAGAAACATCTCTCCCTATAATAATGGACGATACAGAACACATACAACTGCGTATCGCGGCTCTCCACGCTCTCCTCGGCTCAGATATACGCGCCAGCGACTTCATTTATGTTCATAATTATATTAAAAAATCTAATAATAATCAATTGAAGAGATTCTGGTTTACTACGGTGAAATCTTTGGAGAATTGTAAGCTGTACAACGAGTATCGCGCTGCGTGAGTATTTGTTATCTATTCATAGTAATCTATCTAAGGTCTGTTCGGCGAGAGTTGATAAAAAAAGTAAAAAGTCAGGGCTCCTTAACTCATTACAAATAGCGGCCCGCTAATTATTTTTACCGATGATAAAAAAAATAAAGAAAAAAGATATATTTTTCATAGAATATAATTATTGAATAGCCTAACTGTAAAAACAGAAAGCAACACGCAAACAGAACATCGCAACGACACACTCGAAGCCAATGACATATTATATGAAGAAAAACGCACGACACGTCATATCCATACTCAACGCGTTTTAAACATGTGTCATAGATTTTTTTTTTCTTTTTCGTTGCTTTGGCCGAAGCCAGTGCAGATTATTGAATTTATGGGACATTTGACGCGCTCAAATACGACATTAATTTGCAATATGGCGATTGTGTATATGAACAAAACCAATATATTTTTTCGCCGCCGTCCGCCCGGCGCGACACGGCAGTTGACAACATAACGTCCCTCGTACCACAAAACTCAGTGCGCGCGGCAATAAGCGACACCCGTTGCGATAGTTAAGCGACAGTCGCTATTTCGAAACGATATTATAATATTTATCAACTCTCGGCGAACAGACCTTATAGATACATTTGTAGTGAATAATCCTTGCCCATCGTATTTTCGCGGAAACGTTCGTATTTGTCAGGCTACTTCAATCAGCCTCAGTACCCATCAAGACAGCGTAGGGGAAGCTCGCATCGCGTGATTAATAATCGATATAGAGTGGTTAATACCTAAGATTTTAATTTTTTAAGTTTGTTTTCAATTCTTTTTAATAGTCATGCCGAAAGCATTAACCTGGGAAACCTTTAGATCGATAACACATCCCAGTCGTGTTTGAATTTCATGTATGTTTGTCTGGTTGTATGTGCACGATACACTTTTAAACTAATGGACGGATTTTAATGCGATATTCGATATTATATTAAAGTTAATTTCAGGCAGGACATAGGCTATAAGGGGGTAAAAGAGTAGTTCAAGTTAGTATGGGAAAATAGATAGAGGCATAGTCCTAATAGAACGCGACTATGCGATCGTCGATAGTTTGCGCGAACGCGCGATCAAACATACTGATGTTGAACAAAGTTCACGCGAACTAGCGATGATCGCACAATCGCGTTCTGTTAGGACGATAGCAGAAGTGGGATAAATCGCGTCGCGCTACTGCACGCCTGCAATGAGATCGGGCTTTAACAAAATATTAACCAGCCAATTACCTTGTGTTTCAGCTCGTACTACGTTCCATTCATCGCGAGAGAAGTCACAAGTCCTGACTCGACGTACTGGGCTACTAACAACTATATCGTCAATACTAAGGATGACGAGGTGGCTGCTGCTCTGCAGGTAAGCCATATCATCGTGAAAAAGAAATAGTGGTTTTACGCGCCAATGGCGACAACAGATCAGATGTCCGGGGCATGAGGGGTGAGGGGCTTGCGCCGGAGCGGTACCTCAACATACCGCGCTGAGGTAATAACCGGCAGCAGCTGCTGGCGTTGTCCTAATAGAACGCGATTGCACGATCATCGCTAGTTCGCGCAAATGTTTGTCGCATGAACGCGCGATCAAACATACTGATGTCGAACAGTTGTACTAATTGACTACGACTAAAATTCGAAAAAAATAAAAAAAGAAGAAGATGGGATCCATGTTGGATGGGAGTGCCGCCACGATTGCAACCCTTGGCTCCAACCTTGGGGAACTGGGCTGAATGATCAGTGCACGCAGATCGACCGCCCGCCTGTAAATGGCTGGGCGTCCCCACCCACCATCATCATCAACCAATTTCGCGCGAACTATCGATGATCGCGCAATTGCGTATTAGGACGACGCCGGACGCGAACGCGTGATCAAACATACTAATGTTGAAGGCGTTATCTTAATAGGACGCGATTGCGCGATGATCGTTAGTTCGTGCGAACTTTCGTTCGTACCAACGCGTGCTCAAACATACCTACTAATGTCGAAGGCATTATCCTAATAGGACGCAATTGCGCAATGATCGTGAGTTTGTGTGAACTTTTGTTCATATGAATGCGTGATCGAACATACTGATGTCGAACAAACAGACTAGATACGACCTCCAATCTATGAAAATTCTTCAATTTTGGCGTGTAGCGTCACGGTCCGGCTTACTTACTAAATATAATGTAATAATCTTTTCAGAGAATAGACCTATGTTAATAAAAAAGCGACCTTTGTAAAACGTATTCGTTTCAGATATTGACTGTTGGCGAATCTGTGAACGCAATGCCAGCGTTCGCAGCTATCAAACTGTCAACAGGAGGGCGCAGGCCGCACCACATTGCAGTAAGTTTAACCATGGCTCATACCACAAGAGGACTGAAAATCGTTTCTCGGATATAAGTTCTGCTGAAAATATAGTTAAACTTGATGGCGCCTTATCACAGCCAGCGGTGTATTCCAATCAAATACAACGAAATTAGAGGTTTACCCTTGAATCTTCGATAAACTTTTCATCGAATATTAGTTCAAAGTCAACGGTTCCCATATTTTCATTTCATAGACTATTCATATCATCGAATGAATGAATCAAGTATTTTTAAATCGCCGATTATTTAATTGTAGAATAATTGTTTTATAATAGTTTATGCAACTAGGTAGATAGACGGGTAGATATCATACGACTCATCCTACTAATCAATGAAACACTAATACATTGTTTATAAAAAGCAAGACTTCCAGGGTGGTCATAAAAAAATAACTAACACCAAAGGCTAATGCGGGAGCTTCGCTACGCTACGCATAATTATGTTGATACTCGCAAGGGAATTAAAACCTATACGGTACTGTAACACTTGCGTCCGTCCTCGAGAAACGTGTTCTCCTTCACGCATCCGCCATTTTACGATTAATACTATTAACGACGGGAGAAAATGAAAATCAAAAATGTTACAGCTTTCGGTCTATTCGTGTTCTTTGAATTTTTCCTGCATTTTATAAACGAGCAAGACGACGTAACGAGACACCTCTCGTCATATACTAATTATGACATTTCCCGTGCACTCGTCACCGCTTTCGGGTCAGCACTAACTGCTAATGAGCGACTTCGCTTATTTCACGAGTGACATATTCCGGCACCTTAGTAGCATTTTCCGTTGGCACCCTTTGGCCAACAGTACGGAATCCGTAGGGATATAGTTAGTAGTTTGCCCACATAAAACTAACATTGGACCAATATAAAAATAGTACATTGTGAATCTAGGAACGTAATAAGGGGATAACTAACGAGAGTCTGTTAGAAGCCCGACGCCGATGGCGAGGGCTTTTAATGACTCGAGTTTGTCCCCTTACTGTCCGTGATACACACAATGTTTTTCATCACATTTGCGGGGAAATGAAATATAAATTAGACAAAAAATATTTTATTCCCATTGTACACCGTGAATTACCATCAGGTGGGTAGAATAAACTGTATGTCGCGTCGGTTGCGCGCTACTTGTATAAGAAAACGATCACCGCCGGAGCCGCCTGGTGACGCCCCGTCGTCAGCGGGAGTTATAAACCACACAAAAACCATAACTCAAACATAATAACACCCTTTCCGAGCAAGTGTGATGAAAAAATATTATCATGAAGCCCAACTAATTAACAACGTTGAGCCATTGTGAATAACGCTACCGTAGTTTAAAAACTGTTGGCATTTCTGCATTGTATATAACAAAGGCCCTATTAGATATTAAGTAACGTTGGCCCACGCAGTAAAATATTATTATTACGACCATCCACTTACCAACGTTGGGTCAATGCGACTTCTGCTACCGTTGGTTTAAAACTGTTGGCATTTCTGCATTATATTGTTTCAGTTGGAAATTGTACAATAGCCCTTGGTTGTAGGTATTACCTCAAAACGACGGCCAAATCTAATGATACCCATGTGGCCCGACCAAATGCCAACACTAAATTTTATTAGCGAGACGGTCACTGTTTAGCTTGTTTCATCTACAGATTTAAATCTCTAATAATATGTATTTCTATATTGGCGAGCCAAAACATGTTGGTTATGTTCACAATGCCTCACGGAGCATGTTTTCTGGTTGCGTAAAAACTTACATAGCTGATTACACAAAGGTTTTTTTTTATGTTAAAACACGTGGAATAGCTCTTTGAAAATTATCACGAATGAAGAATTTGGGTCACATTGTATCAGATTTCGTGCGTAGTTGGACCATTCTCCTTTTTAGCGCCTACAAATCCCCAGCATATTTTAACATTACATTTATATTACACGGGATTATTCTATATACTAACATGAACTTAAAATATTAATTATTATGACATTCAGGTTCTAATTTTTTTATTGGTAACGCAGTGGTAATTCCTAGGGACGCTCTACACTGATATAGACTATAGATATAGACTGATAACGCGGGGCTAATTGAGCAAGAAAATCTAGTTTTTTAGCATTTTTGAAGTAATTATTGACTGAGATTCCTGTGAATAGTAAAAAGGATAAAACAAGACATTTGACAAAACGAAAATAAATCTTAAAATATCTGTGAATTTGTAAAAAAAAATATTACAATATCCGTAACGAAATTAGGCACTAAACAGTAGAATGACCAAGATTACCTAGTTACTATTATCTAGGCAACCGTGCTACTTACTTGGACATTTGTTAGTGTTATTGTATGATTGAAATTGTTATTACTTGATTGAAAAATAAGCAAGTAACTGCTGAATGTCATCCGAGATTTTTATCAGAGTTAAATCAAGTTTGAATACAATAGTTCGATTTGATAAATACGTAAACACTCTTGCTTTTCTGTTCATACTTCTTCTTTGAACTATGTGGCTACTAATAGAATATAATAGATTAGAAAATATTTAATTCGCTAAATGAAGATGTTTTACATTTTGTGAACTTAAATCTAATAGTTTGTGAAATCGAAATAAAAGTTACATGTTGCTGCAAAAATGTTATCCACTCAGCTGTGTGTCGTACCACCTATTGGGGGAATACGACTCTGGTTTTCAGTGGACCCATGGACTGGTTTAGCTAGGCAGCATACATTAAGGCATTATTAATATAATAAAGGCGGCGGGGCTATAGGCAGGCGCAGGCGCATAATTTCGAACGCACCAATCACAGCGCTCTAGAAACCCCGCGCACCCCGCATCTTTGGCAGCTTTATTTGCTAGTAAAAGTGAGGTTAACAAACGTGCGGGAAGGAAAAGAAAAGAAATATCCCCTCCCCCACCGTAACCTTTCCCGCGGTACAGCGGTTGTAGCCAATCTGTACCTTGTGTTGTGTTTAATAAAGGTGATTTTTAGGCATACATAGTAGCAGAGGGCGTAACGACGAACATGTTCAAGAAGATACACATGATCAACGAGAAAGAGCTGAAGATAGAACAGCTGATGGAGGTCTTGAGGTCTTTTAAAGTGCCGGTCATGCAGTCCGAGAAGGTACCTACGTTATTTTAACTGGATATGCATTTGTCACTTTTACCCCTTCTTGACCAGAATGTCTAACTTGCAATTTCGTCTACGAAGCAAAATGACTAAAAAGAATGTCTATGTGGCAAAATACCTAAGCAGTAAATCGTCTAAAGATCAATATGTCTGCCAAGCAAAATGCTTAAATTGCAATAATACCTATGCAGCAAATTGTCTGATCATTGTCTAAGGATAAAAATAAAGATAAGGATAAGGATGAAGATGGTAAAGGTCGTAGTTAGTCATATTGCCTGGTAGGCCTTTTGCTTTTTAGTCAATATACAATGAAGTCCAAGGGCTGCATAGTCATATTGCCTGGTAGGCATTTTGCTTCTTAGTCAATATAAGCTTTAGGCTTTTCACGTAGACGTTTTGAGTTTTAGGCAGCATGAACAAAAAGGAATTTACCCTGTGTAACGGTCGAGTGTCACTTGTACAAAATACGCTTTGCAGTTCAAAGCTGTCATGGAATAGTAGTTTATGCAACGGTTGCATAATGATAGGCCTTAAAACACTAGTGCGGTTTTCATGAAACGAGCCGACAGGCGAGTTTCATAATAAGATCGCACGTGTGTTTTAAGGCCAAATTATGCAGAGTTGCATACATAACTTTATCTACACACATATTATAAATCCTCCATGATGGGTTCAGAAACAATATTTTCTGGCAACAAGTTATTTGTTGCAATCGTGGCTGCATATTTCCGATATCCGGCGCATTTTCACATCACACACACTCCGAGAAGACTATTTTCAACTAAAATGTAAATTACAAACAACTTTTTCTATTCAATTCAACAACAATTCTACTTTCGTTCAGCAAAACACCAACATGGCGGCAATTCGATCCTCCGTCAAAACCATTTTTTTTTAAATCATAGACAAACCAATGAAGTCTCTATTCTCATGTCACTCGAGATCAAATGTTGTGCAGTTTATATTAAAAAAAACATACTGAATTGACGGTCCGTATCAATAACTGTTTTAATATCTATGGATACTAGAATAGAGACCCACTTGAGTTTTGACAGCTGTTCCAAATTTAATCTCATTTCTATACTAAAAACGATACGGGAATAACATTGCAGCACTCGTTTTACCTAATTGGTTGTCAAAATGGTGGTCATTTGACCACCATTTTGACAACCAAGTAGGTAAAACGAGTGCTGCAATGTTATTCCCGTATCGTGTAATCAAAAATCGTAGGAAATCCTACGATTTTTGATTACACTTTGGAGGTTTTATATGATATGGGTGTAGATAAAAGTTGTTATACCGATCATTACACACCCGTGACGAGGCCCTTCGAGGATCAACACGCGCGTTATTAGGTTATTTGGGAATACTTGTAGGATATTTGGTCTGTGTGCAGATTTGAAAAAAAAAAACCATGTCTTAAAAAATATTTTTTCATCGAAATATTCTTAGATTGAAAACTATTTGGATTTGCCATTTTTTAACTTGCTTTTATTAGCTTCACTTGTAAGCACTTAACTAACGAACTAAGAAACAATGTAATAAAATTTTAGAAGTAAATTCTAACCTACTTCTAGTTAACGGAACGATTGGAAACTTTGCAAGTGTATGCAATTCGGAAGACAATATAATAATTCGGTACCATCGAGTGGATAGTGAAACTCTTCAATGACTACTAGTAAGCCCTCGAGTTTGGGCTCATTTGGTTTGTTTTAACCAGTCCGATACATTACTTCGGTGATGAGGGTCTTTTGTACTTTTTAGTGCGTTACTGACAAAAGCGTGTTTTTTAGTTTTTGTGAACTACATTTATTAGATTTGCACGACAGAGTATAGAGTACATTTGTGTTATTTCAGGTCCACATAGATATAGTAATCAAGGTTCATGACAAGACTGTCTTCGCGACTCACGTCAACCAGTCCCGGTTTGACTCCTGGAACGGGGAAGATTGTAAGTTATTGTACTTTAAGGCCCGCCACATGACACACACGTTCGAACGACTTCCGTTCGGAATTCCGTACGAAAAAATTACGAACGTGTGTGCCATGTTGAACTATTCATATGAAATGCCTGCGTTCGGGGTGTCCGAATGCGGAAAACGGATTCGGAAATCGAATCAGGAAAACGAATGTAGTTATGTGGCGGGCCTAAAATTGGTAGATGTATTGCAAATGTATTGTATTACAAAAAACGTGAGAGGTGCGAGTTAAACTCGCGTGGAGAGGGTTCCGTAATTATATGAAATGTTACCTGTTACTTTAAATACCATAGACTTGTTATAGATATTTTCCTGTAATCTTTAGATAAAGAACAATTGTCTGTAGTATTTCTTTTAATATTTTAGGCCGAGTAGTTTCGAAGATAAGGAGCAGAATGGTAATTTTTTGTCTATTTTCTTAAATAACTTCCAAACCAATTATTTTGAAAAATTATAAAAAAAATAATGATGCTCACAACGAGCCCTTGATATATCAAACGCCATAGTTAGCAAACATTTTTTTTTATTTTTCTAGTTTACCCCCCAAAAGTGGCCAGCATGTTTAAAATTCATTTATTAACGTTACACGTCCGTGTTGCGGTCACCGATTTACATATGTGTACCAAATTTCAACTCAATCGGTCCAGTAGTTTCACAGCAAATTAGCTGTGACAGACGGACGCACCGGGTTCCGTTTTTTCCTTTCAAGATACGACACCCTAAAAATGTTTCAAACTTCCTCAGACCGGGACCTATATATAAAAATGTGTGTAATGGAATTGAACACCAGGATTAAACGATAAATAAAAGTTTCACGCTACAAGTTAAAATTTTACAAGCAATAACTGGCATCACCGCTTGTAAAATTCTAACTTTCACTTCGTAAAACGGCCACTACTATTTTTGGAATTAGAGAAATATTTGGGGCTGGGACAGGGATTTGCGTTGCGTACGACTTTTAAATCAAATAATAATCTCTTTACTTATATTTTTAGTTACCAGGTCGATAGAAGACTTCCTGCGATTTGGGAGCCATATCAACCAGCAGATGGTATACTATCCATTTCAAATGGACGTCAGCATACCAACCGAGTTAGGTAAGAATTATATTTCTGTAAACCACGTCAAACTTGTCGAATGCTCTAGACACGCGATTTGCGTTCCCGAGACTAGACGAGATTAGATGAGATGAGACGAGGTGAGACGAGATGGGGCGAGGTGAGAAGGGAAATCTCGCTTGCCCAGACCATTCCAGGAAGATGCGTTAGGAGAGTCTCACCTCGTCACCTTTACACAGATATTAAATCCAGAAATAATTTAGGACCGGGGGATAGCGGAAATGGGGGATGCAGGGATAGAGGACGGGGATAGGGGATAGGCATTCGGAACTCACACCTTAAAAAGAGTAAAGATTTTAAAGTCAGAAATACTTTGTGTAACTTCTTCATATCGTGCTAGAAGTTTGGCCTATAGATGCAATAGATATGGATGTTTCTGATTTAATGATTCCTGACGCATTGAGTCTTCAATCTAGCAGTCAAGTTTCCCATTGGCGGTTCGCCTCAAATATCTTGGCATCAGTTTATTTTCTTACCATTGACAGACAGATGGTTCACTTGAAAGTGGTCAACGCTGCTATTTTTTTTGCGTTACCAGACTAATCTAGTCTAGTAGAGGGATAGGGGATGGGGATATGGGATAGGCGTTCGGAAATTGCAATTTAAATAGAATAAAGAGTTATAGGGGATGGGGGTGGAGAATTCGGAGGCCTTCGGAGTGCGCAAAAAAGTGGGGGATGCCGGAGATGAGGGGATGGGGGATGAGCCTTCAGATTATCGTTTTTTTTTCGTGGATTCAAGGTACAGGTAAGACCACTGAGCGTGATGCTATTTAATTAAAAAAACCTGTTCAATTGAACCAATACTCTTTTACAGGAACTCCAATTCGTCTTCAGTCAACAGTCATGTCCTTCACATCTATAAGAGGTAACTTGACTGCTCCGTCTTCACAAGATCTGACCTGGAAAAATGACTTACACATCAGGTACAGAACCATGAAATAATATTTAAAAAAACCGGCCAAGTGTGAGTCGGACTCGCGCACAAAGGGTTCCGTACTACTATCTATAATCAAGCAAAAAAAAAAAACACGTTTGTTGTAAGGGAGCCCCCTTGAATATTTGGTTTATTTTAATTTAATTATTTATTTTTAAAGTGAATATAATATAGTTGCCGTTTTCAATATCGAGCAAAAACGAGCAAAAAAATCACGTTTGTTGTATGGGAGCCCCTTTAAATATTTATTTTATTCTGTTTTTTAGTATTTGTTATTATACCGGCAACAGAAATACATCTACTGTGAAAATATCAAGTGTCTAACTATCACGGTTCATGAGATACAGCCTGGTGACATACGGACAGACAGACAGAGTCCCGTTTTACCGTTTGGGTACGGAACCCTAAAAACACCGGTCAGTGCGAGTCTCGCTCGCGCGCCAAGGGTCCCGTTCTTACTTATGAAAAACAAACAGTACGTTGCCGGTACGGAAACCTAAAAAAAAAAAATTGCATGCATTACAAATGTTTGCAATTGCTTTCATACCGCCCTTGTATCACAATGTAATATTACTGTATTCTAGATACCAAGCAACTGCGGTAAGCGTGGTGCGAACAGACGGGCCCCTGCTGTCTTCACAGCACGAAGCAGTGCTGCAACGGACTTTGGTAGCCCATCTTCCTCTCACAAGCGAAGTCAGCATCTCACTGAAGGACAAGTCTTTACAGTGAGTTCTCGTCAAATAATAGCCCAAGAGCCAACACTTACGGGTATGTCATCGGTCTTAAGTAGAGATGCAACGGATAGTGGTTTAGCTGGATACCAGATACCGGATAGCCGGGCGGTAACTGGCAACATCCGGCAACTGGATATCCGGCTTAGTTTGCGCGGCCTTCGCGCGACGAGCAAGTTTCAACCTTGGCGTCTATAGATACGGGAACGGAAGTGATATTGTAGCGACTCGCGAGCGAGATTCGCATGATATTCCCGCTATTACGGAATCGTGCGGAAGAGTGGGATGAGAATCTCGCTCGCGAGTCGCTACAATATCACTTAGACGTTCCCGAATAGAGGCGCTGTTACGAATTGTTAGTCCCTTTGGGAGACGCTACGCGCTTTATCACGTGATTTGAGAATATTCGAACTTTTACGTCGTGATTTTAAGTGAAGTCTTATGTTTAAATAAAAATAAACTAAGCTTTAATTTATTGACTGACTTTGATTTCGTTTATTTCTGATGGTATTTTATAAATTTTATTCTATATCTGAGTCAAGCTTTTACAATCTGGTATTCGGCCGGATAGTAAACTTATGGTCGGATTGGCCGGATACCGGACAGTAACTGAATATGGGTTGCAACTCTACTCTAGTCTAAAGACTTACTGCTGGGTTTCTTCTCAACAGATGTCACCTTTCGAAGCGCTGGTAGATTTAGACATGTGAAAGAGCCCGTGTGGCCTACTTGCAAAATAAATACTTTCATTTTCATTTTCATTCGCCTTGACCAGGGCTTTTCTTTTTTTTATTACTATTGTTTTTAGAATACTCGTTACTGTTGTTGTTAGGTTAAAGTTACCGGCCCCGCAAAGTCGCTACAGCGGCATTGCAATGCACTCGCGTTTGCAAGTCGTCATGACGTCAGCCAAGGGCAGAGACGCGTACGCAGTTACCGGTGCAAACAATAAATATAAGGTAGGTTGGGGAGAAATGACATCAGTGCAGTGGTACGGGTAGCGGCACGAAAGTGTAGAGGTGACCGTTACTGCGCAGGAGTCTAAAATTGGTTATCGTGTGAGAGTGAGCGGGACGGTGACGGGAGTGTGAGCAGTCGTACCCATGCGCAGTATCCCCACCACATTTAGCTCCCTGCTAGACTTACATGTATACCGCTACTTGTAGTTTAGTGGTTCGACGCGCGGCGTCTTGTCGATCGCCGAGTCGACGTATACATCTGCGAAGGGGCCGTCCATTCATCGTACGTGATGCGATTAGGGCGTTTTTTCGACCCCCTCCTCCCTTGAAGAGTTGTTGTGAGATTTTGCTCGATCCCCTCCCCCAATCTCAAGTGAGATTTTTCAAAATGCGTATTTTTTAATGTTAATTCTTTTTTTTTCTTTTTTTCTGTGCTTGATTGCGTTGGATTTATTTAAAAAAAACGTAATTTGCTTAATTATTTTTATTAAGAATTAAAAAGAAACTAAGTTTTAATTTAACTGACATTGATTTCGTTAATTTTTTTGTTGTATTCTATTTTTGATCCAAGCTTTTACTATCCGGTATCAGGCCGGATAATGACTCACCGTCCTACTGAACCGGATATCCGTTGCATCTCTAGTCAAAGCATTTATCTTTTAGGTGGACGAAACTGGCGTATTCTTTGACTGTGAGAGACCAATGAACGGAGCTGAAGTCATGGAGAAACTGATTTCAAAAACTACTACTTATGAGTAAGTAGAAGAAAAAGCAGTCCAAACTATAATATAGACGTATCTTGGTGATATTGGAACAATATAAGTGATGTTATATAAAAGAAACGGGGCCTTCTTAATTAAAAAAAATCCTAAACTAAAAATAAGAAACGTCAATCTCAACATTCTATACAATACTATCAAAATCAAGTACGCCGTTACTTATTTTAAATTTAGTGACCTTTTAAGTCAGTAAGTAAGTAAATGAGAGAAAAAGAGAGCTGAAATAAATAAATAAAGACCAATTAAAATAATATTCACCAAGTTTAATAGAAATCTCAACAATATTGCAAAATTTACGATTTACTAAAAAAAAACTAATGAACTGCTATTTCCTCAGCTTCCTCTCTACCTTCCAACCCTCCCTTATCCTCCTAAACGGCCTTCTCCTCCTCAGCGCCCCCTCCACTGGCTCCTGCGGCGTGATCCTCCCTCCCCAACGGCTGATGCGATCTCCCAGTAATTTCTTGGAGCTGAAGCTTCAGGTGGAAGAACTGACCCTGGACTTGGATGATCGGTTGAAGGTCAAGTTAGCACATACGATGGTGCTTAGGTAAGTTGGTGAGAAGACTGTTCTGCGTCACTTGAGTAATTATTCTACGTTTACTTATGCCATTATTGTTTCTTCCTATCCGTAATTCTGCAGAATGTCAATTCTACACATCTGCATTTGACCACATTCGCTATTCTTCACAGTCATTATTTTTATACAATCCCATTTCTTCCTATTCGCGATTCTGCACGATATAAATTCCCCACAACTTCATTTGATCACATTCGGTATTCTTCACATAGATTATTTCTATCGCGTTTTTTCCATTTGAGCTCTTTTTTCCCCCCGTTTTCAATTCTGTCTTGGAATGGAAAGAAAAAAGAAAAGAAAGAAAGAAACATTTATTCACTAACATAGAAGACACACAGAGTAACATGAATATAAAATAAAAACAATACAAAACAAAATGGTGGTGTGTGTGTCCTCGCGGCAGTGAATGGGACACTGGCTCAGCATAATGCTGAGGTGTAAGACACCTGCAGCGCTGATTTTCAGCCAGCACCGTCTGTGACTCACGGAGCGCTATACAAATACACTACATGCTAATAATTATTTATCTACTACTACTAAGATGGATCGGTCATACATATATAGCTAATATTGTGGCAATGTGTTCGGAATGGTTAGAATGCCAAGACAGAATTGAAAACGAATAGGCAATTTAATTGCCTTTTTGCGGTGATTATTCATGTTTGATCCTTGGAAGAGATCTCTTTTCAGTAACAGACGTGTCTATGAGATTAGTGAAATTTGCTTTGGTTGATGACAAGAGAAACTTTCCTTGTTGTTTATTTTGTTTTCAAATCTTATTTATATAAATGAAAATAAATAATAAAATAAATAAAATGAAAATATGCATTTACATGTTTTATAACAGTTTCTGTACCTAATCGTTTTACGTCTTTGCATAAAATAAAAATACTTAAAATTCCCTTATCCAGGCAGAGTCGTTTAATCGACATTTACTGCAGTTGTGTAGAATCATATTAATAATAATCGCGAAGAGTATTATAAAAATAATGACTGTGTAGAATACAGAATGTGATCAAATGAAGTTGTGTGGAATTCATATTGTGCAGAATCGCGAATAGGAAGAAACGGGATTGTATAAGAATAATGACTGTGAAGAATACCGAATGTAATCAAATGCATTGTGTGGATTTCATATTGTGCAGAATCACGAATAGGAAGAAACAGGATTATATAAGAATAATAACTGTGAAGAATACCAAATGTGATCAAATGCATTGTGTGGATTTCATATTGTGCAAAATCACGAATAGGAAGAAACAGGATTATATAAGAATAATAACTGTGAAGAATACCAAATGTGATCAAATGCATTTTGTGGAATTCATATTGTGCAGAATTACGAATAGGAAGCATCAATAATGGTATATAAACGGCGAGTAATCCTTAGGTCTCTTCAACGGATCTGCGAAGTGTGTGAAATCTTCAATCCGTACTGGGCCGGCGTGGAGACGACTGCCCAACAGTTGGACCTATATCAGCCAAATGATGTAGATGATGATAATGAAATAATTATCGAATGTTTCTTTGAATTTAACCCATGTTGTAAATGTTGTTCCCTTTCAGTGAAGGCAGGAGGATTATCAAAACCGTCAGTGGATACTCCAAGCTGGAGAGTTCTGGCAGCAACTTAACATTGGAGATGATGGTGCTTGGTCACCAGTCGTTTGCCACGAACAATGCTATGAAATGGTGGAAGGTAGGATAGCAATAATGTTTCATTAATAGAAGTAATCAATGGGAATTGACCGATTTATGACCGACATGTACGCACTTGAATCCATCAGGTCTGCATCCAAGAGCAAGATATCTCCCATCCAACATCAGATCAGGACTTGAGCTCTAAACCAGCAGCTTACGAAGGTGAACTGGCCGTTACCTTCAATTCTGGAGACTCCAACAAAACCTGTCCAGCTCTAAACGGCGGTAGCTTCAGGATTCAGTATAGAGGTCTGCCATCTGATGTGTTTGGAGAGACGAAGAGGTTTTTTGAAGTCAAGATGATTGGGAATAAGGTATGTACGAGTATGAAATGTGGACCTTTTGTCATATCACAAGTAGGTACAAATTCGAATGTCATAGTTGTTTAGGAAATGAGACGGTTTGTTGGGGATATAACTGACGACGACGCGGTTAGCCTAGTTGGTAGTGACGCTGCCTCCGAAGCTAGCGTCCCGGGTTCGATCCCCGGTAAGGACAAATATTTGTGTGATGAGCACGAATGTTAGATCCTGAGTCTTGGAGGTTTCCTATGTATTTAAGTTTTTATAAATCTATATAAATAAGTAGACAGATATTGACTGCAGATTGCCGACTATTTAATTTATTATGTATTAACAGTTTCTATTTTCAACTTGTGCATTGGTATTGTTTTCTTTTTAATTTATATTTTTTGTAACTCTGTCTGATCTCCGCGATACAGGCCTAGAGTCTAGTGCTGAGACCGCTAGTACATGTAAACATTATTTTTGGTTTTTGTAAACTTTCGGTTGTGAAACTTTTTTATGTGTTATTTGTCTGGGTAATAAAGATTATTTTATTTTATTTATTTATTTTTATATTTCAGCTACCCAAACTTAGTGCCTTGGCGGAGTCAGGGTTTGGTAGTCAGACTCCGGTTGGTCAGCTACTCAGCAGCATTGACCAGGATCCTCTCAATGTCACTGCAGTCATAAAGGTATGTGATGATATAATAATAACTAGTCCAGGGACCCTGTATATCTCTGCGGCTTCTAGATTAAACATTTTTACTGACTAGCACCACATAATAGATAATAGGACTAACGTACAGAAGAATTACTGTCTAACAAAACCGGTGTTTAGGTACGAAAATATGCCTAATTATGCCTTCTCTCGCCTAAAATGTGCTCTTTCATGTACGCTAGGATTGTCAGTTTTTAGGGTTCCGTACCTCAAAAGGAAAAAAGGAACCCTTATAGGATCACTCGTGTGTCTGTCTGTCTGTCTGTCTGTCTGTCCGTCTGTCACAGCCAATTTACTCCGAAACTACTGGACCGATTAAGTTGAAATTTGGTATTCATATGTAAATTGGTGACCGCAACACGGACGCGTAACGTAAATGTATGAATTTTAAATATAGGGGCCACTTTTTGGGGGTATACTAGAAAATTAAAAAAAAAAAGTTATGCCACCTATATCGTGTGACATATCAAATGAAAGAGCTTATTGTGAGGATCTTAAATATATTTTCATTTGAATTTTAAGTAAAATAGTTTAGAAGTTATTCAGGAAAATAGGCGAAAAATGACCATTCCCCCCCCTTATTTCCGAAACTACTGGGGCTAAAATTTTGAAAAAAATACAGGAAATAGATCTTTGCCTGTAGATTGCAGGAAAACCTATAAGAAGTCTATGGTATTTAAGGTAACCTAGTAAATTTCAGATAATCATGTACGGAACGGAACCCTCTCCACGCGAGTTTAACTCGCATTTGTCCGGTTTTTATCCGCGTCACCCAACGACCTGTGACTTCCGCGAGCTCCGAGCTGTCAACAGGCAGTTTTTGTTAAAATACTGTTTCAGTAAAGCTGATTTAGGTCTTATCAGCGCCTTAAGGAAGAAAGAAAGAAAAAGATATAAAAAAACCAACCAAGTGCGATTCGGACTCGCGTACGAAGGGTTCCGTACTTTATCTATAAAAACGGCTTAAAGCCCCTCTTCAATATTTGTTTAATTTTAATTTAATTATTTATTTTTCAAATTGATATATAAATATTTCAAGCGTTTACCTGTTGCCATTATCAATATCGAGCAAAAACGAGCAAAAAAACCACGTTTGTTGTATGGGAGCCCCCTTAAATATTTAAGTTATTCTGTTTTTTAGTATTTGTTGTTATAGCGGCAACAGAAATACATCATCAATGAAAATTTCTACTGTCTTACTATCACGGTTCATGAGATACAGCCTGGTGACAGACGGACTGACAGACTGACGGACGGACAGCGAAGCCTTAGTAATAGGGTCCCGTTTTACCCTTTGGGTAGGGAAACCTAATAAACGATGTTTCAGTTTAATACCTGATATTGATTTGGTTTATTTCTGAGAGCTTTTTATTGGTATTAACCTATTTCTGATTCAAGCTTTTACGATAGATGAGCGTAGGATTTGGGATAAGCACCATCTTTTCTTTTATTTTTTAGGAAGACAATGGGATGGCATTTGTAAGAGTCAATAACAGGGCTGAGATGCAGTTCCGTTCGGAAAACTTCGCGTGGCTGCTGGATAGCTGGAGTAATATGCAGATCATGAAGAAGTTTGGCATCTACCGTGAGTTCATTGTCTTTTTCTTCTACTTCTTCTGTCCCTGTCTGGATTTAGTTTCCCCAGTGCTTTTACTGCTGAGTTAAGAGGAGTGTGAACCTACGGCTTTTCATGCAAAAGGCTATAACGATTTCCACCCCTTAAATCTTAACCGATATTGACCAATTTTTAATAGGATGTCAGTCAGAACAAAATCTAGGTGTATACGTTTTGATTTTTTCACTATAATCAATAAATTTAGTTTTATTGTTGTTTTAGTATTCTCATACAAAACTAATTTCGGTGGTTATTTGACTTTGTTGAACTTTAATAAAAATCCAAAAACGTATAGACCTAGATTTTGTTCTGACTGACAAACTATCAAAAATTGGTCAGAATCGGATAACATTTAAGGGGTGCAAATCGGCAAAAAGGCGATAGCCTTTTGTATGAAAAGGGTGATTTTTGCCGTTGGTTCACAGTCCTCTTAAAAAACAAAACTACACACATACACACACTTTTAAGAAGTCCTATTTTCTGAACTGCCAGGAACACGTTGTACATATTTCCTGTTCCTCTGATTCAGATATGCGAGAGAGGTGTGGTACTTGCAAAATATTTTCATTCCTATTTGTTATCCAGGCGAGTGCCAACTAGAAGAGTCCACAGTGAAAACTCTTTCGGGTGGTACCGACCGCCTGCCATTTGCTGATTGCTACGAGGTCTTAGTGCTTGCTGATTGCACAAGTGCACCCAGGTATAGATAAAATAGGTTCTTACTAAACGTCAAAACGACAACGTCATTTTTTGACAAATTCCACGCAAAATTATCATGAAATTGTTTATATGATCTATTAAAAGAAGAAAAGTACCACACATTTGTAAGAAAGGTAAAGAAGTATTTGATAATAAAATGCTTTTATACTGTAATAGTACTTTATGCAACGGTTGCATAATGATAGGCCTTAAAACACTAGTGTGGTTTTCATGAAAAGAGCTTTAGCGAGTTTCATAATAAGATCGCACGTGTGTTTTAAGGCCAAATTATGCAGAGTTGCATACATAACTTTATCTACACACATATTATAAATACTTACTCCATGATGTGTTCAGAAACAATATTTTCTGGCAACAAGTTATTTGTTGCAATCGTGGCTGCATATTTCCGATATCCGGTGCATTGTCACATCACACAGTCACTCCGAGAAGACTACTGTTTATATTTTCAACTAAAATGTAAATTACAAACAACTTTTTACAATTCTACTTTCGTTCAGCAAAAAACCATCATGAAAGCAGTAATGGTGGCAATTCGATCCTCCGTCAAGACCTTTTTTTTAAATCATAGACAAAAGAATGAAGTCTCTATTCTCATGACACTCGAGATCAAATGTTATACTGAATTGACGTTTCGTACCAATAACTGTTTTAATATCTATGGATACTAGAATAGAGACCCACTTGAGTTTTGACAGCTGTTCCAAATTTAATCTCATTTCTATACTAAAATCGATACGGGAATAACATTGCAGCACTGGTTTTTCCTAATTGGTTGTCAAAATGGTGGTCATTTCCTACGGTTTTTGATTACACTATGGAGGTTTTATGATATGGGTGTAGATAAAAGAATATATGGATGACTTAGATTTATAGAATTAAGGCCAAAGTGTTTTTTGTGTGTATAAAATAGTAATATAAAAATAAAATACTAATATTGATCCTAGGTTAAGTAAAATATAAGTTGTCGCTTCGCCCTAGCAGGGTCCATGTAGAACTTAATTATAATGTCTGTCATATCTTGTAATACCATGGCTGCAATAAATGAATATGAATATGAATATTCTAGTATTCCTCTGCTGCACTGGGAGTGAAGAAATAGCATAGAATGCGTGCAGATGCTTATCATCCTGGCATGTCGTAAAAGTCGACTAAGGGACGGGTCCTCTCCAACATGGTGGATTATCTGTATGTGCGATGGGCTGATCACCTGTCACCATACGGTTCATCATACCATCTTAGGACTAATTAATCGAACGTAGCCACAAGTAGTCTTGTGGCTCTGCCCACCCCATTAGGGACTTCTGGCGTGATAATATGTATGTATATTCTAGTAGTAAAACGCTTAAATGGTTCGCAGGACACAGGCTCGCCCTGGTGTGAGGAACGCTGATACTCAATTCCTAAACCATAATGTTACTATTATAAATAAACTGTTTGGTAAATAAAATTATAAAAATTTGAATTTGATTTGAAAATCAAAACTCTAAGGGTAAAATCTAAATAACAATGGGATAAGTGTTTCGTGAAATGAATATTCGTTTCTATTTTTAACCGACTTCCAAAGAACTTCTTCTTTTAGAGTTTGATTTAGACAAATTTTGACGATAAATATCGATAAAGTCTTGAAAAAACATGAATCGTTTGAGGCGTGTTCTGTTACTACTGAAAAATAAAGTAAAAATGGCAGAGCTTGTGCCTGAAGGCTTTCATCACTAGTCATGATTCCTGTAATAAAATTAATTCATTTCTACTTTGCGTAGAAGGAGTAAAGTCGCATTTTGTTCCCTAATTTAATTTAGTATTGCCTAATTCCATTTTTTATCATGATATCAGGCTTTACTCGACAAAATGATTTCGTGTTGTTTCTTATAAAGGCATGTTTTAGTCTTGTTTCTCATAGATGATGGGCTCGCCTCGCTATGCTCGTTATTCTATTGCTCCCATGTGACACAATATTACATTCACAGATTTGCCATTTTTCGCCATCACCGTAACGCAGTGGAAACCTACAAGCTGTACACTGGTGGTAACTTTGTGACGGTGACAGGCAAAGAAGGGGGGGTGACGGTCACCATCAACGACGAGACGGAGTGCAAGGGGGACTGCCGGTACCCAGCGCAGGAGCCCTTCTATGATTTTAAGTAAGTTTTTGCATTTCACGCTCCATTGGAAGATTGCAATAAACATACGGATTTTGGATTTTTTGCGAAAAAATCCAATGTCAAGTAGTGGTTTGTATATATCGATAAACCAACTTATCGATACTTTTCTCCTAGACTAGATCTCTTGCATTTTTTCTGTAAATAAATATATTTCATGATCATCATTATCATTAGGCTCTTCTCAGTAGAGGATTTTTTCCGAACCGGTGGTAGATTCATTCCTTGACCTTCATAAGAGCTTGTAAAAGCCTAAATTGAATAAAGATAGTTTGACTTTGACTTTGACTTTGATCATCATCATGATTGTTGACGCCAAACGCTGATGCATATCTTTGGGATATAAAGCTTAAACCTAAATGTATATATACTTGAAAAACACACGGCTTTACTCACAATTTATTGTCTGAAATAGTCCGACATGTTGCGTGTGCGTGCGTTGATCTGACCGGGACCGCACTCAAACCCTAAAGAAGGACTCCAATCGCGTTCGAAACATGTTGGACTATTTCTGACAATAAATCGTGAGTAAAGCCGTGTGTTTTCAAGTATTCATAATGTCTCACGAAAGTTTTAATTTGTCTAAACGTATATAAATAAATAATAATAATATATCAACACATACATGCTATTATAAAAATACTTAAGAAATTCCTATATGTGTAATAAGCTTAACAGTAACGCCATCTGTTGAGTCTTTTGTGTTGACAATTTTATTAAAGCTAGATAGTTAATGTGTCGGAAAAGGGTATGCATGTCTGCCTGCTTTACCTCTATTCGCCATTGCATCTCCTTTGAGGACACACGTGCCCCTTTCACTCACATTTGGGCAGTACAAGTAGGTACGAACTTTCTATGCTTTTAATTCCCGCATTAATCCATCAGTTACAATGATCATCTTCATCATAATCTTTATCATCATCATCCTTCCATTTAGGAGCCCATCCCAAAGTTTAACGTTTTCAACGCCAATGAAGGCTATAGCCATCAGGGTATACATGCGTTCTTGGTGTGTGAGTGGCGACTTTTGTATTTGACTTGGCATTGAAAAGGTTTTTAAATGTATTGTTTGTAATTAAGATGTCTACTTATTGTAACAAATTATTTATAGAGTTACCCGCCTGAGAGACTCAGTGAAGATCCACTCGCGCCTCAGCGGAGTCCAGCTCCACTACAAATACCACGGGACCGTAATCCTCGTTCCCAACTTGGCGCTGGCGACCAGCTGTGGCGTGTGCTCCGGGCAGCTTCACTACAACGTGTGTTAGAACCTTAAGCTTGGAAGAATGTTAAATAGGACTTTAAAGCCTTATTAGACCTCGGAATTTTGGAAGCCAAATCAGTCATATTATATCAATAAACACGCTTATCGAACTTGCCATCTAAACTGGTGATCGCTCACAGTTTTTTGTCACATATATTTTATTTGTAGATATTAATTTTGTAAAAAAAAGTAGATAACGCAAAAGACACTTTATAAATGTTATATTGCCAGCTGACATTATAGTTAAATACTTCTGAATATCAGTGGCGAAGCGTGAAATTTTTCCTAAGGGAAGCCGGAAGAATTAAAACCGTACGTGCGAGTCTGACATTTATTTAGAGTAACATGGACTTCACTGACAGCTAGCCGTAGCTTTCTAGCTTGGTAAAGCCATCGGGAATCGACTTGTAGGCAGGCTGCGCCACTGCTGAATATACAAATGCAAATCTATTACCTAGGTATTGTTATTCACTTCTTTTTCAATCTCTTTAGGGAATTAAGTAGGAATAGCAAAGTGATTAAGAAAATAATAGTTTTCAATGTCAGTGTAATCTAAATGAGTAGCCTTATTAATTATTTTTAACAATATTCATTTTTTTATACACAAAACTAGGGTTAGTTTCGATAAGTGTGTTTATCGATATTCCGAACTCACTACTTTACATTTGCTTTTGCTCCCAAAATTCAGAGTTCTGCTTATGATAATCGAAGTTCGGATTTGTATTATAGGTTTACCAAGTTAAACTATAAGAAATCAGAAATATTGCTTAACTGTGGGTTTACAAAACTTCAGTTAACCGTTGTCCGGTATAGAATATTTAAACACTTATACCTACTAATAAGTACCATTTTTTTTCCTCTTACTAGAATCAGTAAGTAGTACCTATTAATTCTGAGCTGAAATAACCGAATTCTGAAAATAAATGTAGGGTATTAGTACCGTTTTTAAAAAAAAAACTTCTGCATAATATTAATTTAATGGATTGTATTTAAATGTGATTTTAATTAAAAATAAAATTAATAATACTTTTGCACGTTTAAATTTGTTTTATTTTTTCCCTTAAGAGCGCTAGTGACGGATATCCGCACCTCAGGTTCACCGCAATGACGGATATCCATCAGGGCATTGTGTATAAAAGAGACCTATATGAGGTTGTCATAAGGTGTAAATTCGTGCTACCTCTGAGACATGCCTGGAAAAGGTTAAACATACATACAAATATACATAGCATCACGCCCGAAATCCCTAATGGGGTGGGCAGAGCCACAAGACTACTTGTGGCCACGGTCGATTAATTAGTCCTCAGATGGTATGATGAACCGTATGGTGACAGGTGATCAGCCCATCGCCCATACAGATAGTCCACCATGTTGGAGAGGACCCGTCCCTTAGTCGACTTTTACGACATGCCAGGATGATAAGCATCCGTACCCATTCTATGGTATTTCTTCACTCCCAGTGCAGCAGAGGAGTTAGGAAAGGTTAAACCCATTTTATTAAATATCAAAGCAATGATATGGCGAGGTTCATCATCATCTTCTTATTTCTAGGGCATATTATTCAGTAAAAGACTACATCATGGACAGGGACGTTTGGCTTAAATCGTGACCTGCACTGGCGATCCCTGGGTCTCAATGGGCACTGCTGTGGTATATACTTAGATTTGTATAAAACTGTAGACATCATTGTTGACTTATATGTGTACTGTTTTGAAAAAAAATGATACCTCACCAAGTTTCTTGCCGGATCTTCTCAGTCGAGGATTTTTTCCGAACCAGTGGTAGATTCATTTCTTGGCCTTAATAAGAGCTTGTAAAAGCCTAAATTGAACAAAGATATTTTGACTTTCGCTTTGACTTTGAATCTCATTGCTTTTAGTGCTACTGTTCAGTTAAAAAAGTACACAAAAACTTTAAATAAATTACAGTGGACAGACATACTTACACTTGAGTAGATTTAATGTTAAATATTTTTAAGTATGAGGGAGTTCCGTTTTTAGGGTTCCGTACGAATAGGATTAACAGTACCCTATTACTGAGCTAACAATGTTCGTCCGTCCGTCTGTCAGAGGTCTCTAGCTCAGCAACGGTAAGACCTAGAAGGTTGCAATATTCAATTTTTTTTTTAATAACAATTGACTAACAAACGAGCAGACGGCCCCACCTGATGGAAAGTGGTCACCGCCGCCCATGGACATCTGCCACACCAGAGGTGTTGCCCATGCGTTGGTAGTCTAGGGAAGATGGGGAATGGGGATGGGATGGGGATGAAGGAATAGGCCTCCGGTATGATGTGTTGTCATGGCAGGAATACTAGCAAATAATAAAAATATGAAAAAAAATTAAGCCTGAGAAGCTCCGTACATTGATACCCTTAAAATAGACTGATACTAGACCAATTTTGTTCCTGCTTTATTTCCATAACGGCTAAGTTTCAACTATCAGAAAAAAACTGAATGTGAAAAATTACTTATATTCAAATCAACCAGAAAATTATCGCTGCAGCTTAACAATCTGCCAACTGACTTGCAACTGTCAAAGTTCTTATATCATTAACATAAAATCTATTATTGATTGGTTGAGACCATGCCAAATTGGCGTAGTACGGAACCCTCGGTGCGCGAGTCCGACTCGCACTTGACCGGTTTTATTTAATTTTATGTTATGAAACCCTAAAAACTAATTTTGTAGATAGTATTTTAAACTTTTCAACCTTTATTCAATTTAAGTTTTTCATATAAACTTAAATTAAATAAACCGGACAAGTGCGGGTTAAACTCCCGTGGAGAGGGTTCCGTTCCGTACATGATAATCTGAAATTTCTTTCTTATATGTTTTCCTGTAATCTATAGGGAACGAACTATTGTCAGTATTTTATTTTTTTATTTTAGGCCTAGGCGGAGATATTAAGGGGGGAATGGTCAATTTTCGCCTATTTGCTTAAATAACTTCCAAACTATTTGTTCTAAAATTCTAAAAAAATATGTATTTAAGATTCTCACAAAAATCCTCTTTATTCGATATGTCACACGATAATATACTTAGTCTGAAAACTTTTTTTAATTTTCTAATTTACCATTAATTCAATTTAGAACTGGCCCCATGTTTAAAATTTATTTATTTACGTTACGTACGGACCGGCGGCGGTTACCGACTTACATATGTGTACCTAATTTCAACTCAATCGGTCCAGTAGTTTCGGAGCAAACTGCCTGTGAATGACGGGCAGACAGACAGACACACGAGTGATCCTACAGGGGTTTTTTCCTTAAAACCCTAAAAAATAATTATTTTAAATATCAATGCAAAAATTAAATCTTAGTAGGATTTTTGCCTTTGTATTATTTTAAGCCGCTTTCCCCCTCGAAATGGGTCTTTGTTATTGTGCTTTCGGAACACTAACCCTGCCCTAAATCCAAAAATCGATAGACAACTAGGTCGTATTTTTTAATAGAGCGAAAAATTCATCCTCCCATGATCAAACGACGTGTTGCTTCGACGGCTTCCACGCCTCGAGTAACAGTTTGTGTTTAAATATGGAACGCGGTCAGCGACTAGTGATTGGTCACTGAGACGACCATAGACTAACCGGTTTGTCTCGTCGATCGAGCAGACTTTGATCGCTCTTGCAGATGGCTGCCTTTTGAGTCAAAGGAGTTTTTATAGGATTTTAATTAATGTTGGCTTGTAAAGTTAACTGATGTTGACATGGGAGGTGACAAAACGAAATACTAACAATTAATGTAAAATTATTGTAGATATTGTTTTGTTGTATTTTAGTGTTTTTAACTTGTTAGGGTTCCGTACCTCAAAAGGAAAAAACGAAACTCTTATAGGATCACTCGTGTGTCTGTCTGACTGTCCGTCGGTCTGTCTGTCTGTCCGTCTGTCAGAGCCAATGTGCTCCGAGACTACTGGATCGATTGAGTTAAATTTGGTATACATATGTAAGTCGGTAACCGCAACACGGACGCATGTCGAAAATATATTAATTTTAAACATGGGGGCCACTTTTAGAGGGTAAATTAAAAAAAAAAGTTATGCAACCTATATCGTGTGACATATCAAATGAAAGAGCTAATTGTGAGGATCTTAAATATATTTTTATTTTGAATTTTAAGTAGAATAGTTTGGAAGTTATTTAGGAAAATAGGCAAAAATTTACCATACCCCCCCTTATTTCTGAAACTACTGGGGCTATTTTTTTTTTTAAATACAAAAAATAGTTCCTTACCTATATATTACAGGAAAACCTATAAGGCGTCTATGGTATTTAAAGTAACCTAGTAAATTTCAGATAATCATCTATGGAACGGAACCCTCTCCACGCGAGTTTAACTCGCACTTGTCCGGTTTTTTTTTCTTGATAAATTACAACAATTGTCGGACAAATACGCCGTAGTGGACTTATCTCGATGGTATCTATTCTATAGCTAATTCCTTGATCGCCCAAAGGTTAACTGGAAGAGGCTCCTCAAATAAATAACTCTTTGTGTGATGAGTATACTCGTACATTTTAATGGCTATTATAGGATTCCATGTAGAGTCACCGAGTGCTATTTCGATATAGACCCCACGAGCATGGCAGAACCGATTTCTTTTTAGGGTTCCGTACCTCAAAGGAAAAAACGGGACCCTTATAGGATCGTCCTCGTGTGTCTGTCTATCTGTCCGTCTGTCACAGCCAATTTGCTTCGAAACTACTAGACCGATTGAGTTGAAATTTGGTACACATATGTAGGCATGTCGATGACCGCAATACGGACGTGTAACGTTAATAAATGAATTTTAAACGTAGGGGCCCCATTTGGGGGGTAAATTAGAAAATTTGCATAATATGGCGTGTCACATATCAAATGAAAGGGCACATTATGGGGATCTTAAAAATATATTCTTTGTAATTTCATGATAAATAGTTTGAAAGTTATTTAATAAAATAAGCGAAAATTTACCATTCCCACCGTTATCTCCGAAACTACTGGGCCTAAAATTTTGAATAAAAAATACAGAAAATAGTACTTTACCTATAGATTACAGGAAAATCTATAAGAAGTCTACGGTATTTAAAATATCACGATTAATATAATCACGGAACTCTCACGCGAGTTAAACTCGCACTTGTCCGGTTTTTTTTTTCTTTTGCATTTTATGCAGTGCAGACGCCGTAATGTGAGCATTGCATGCTCCTCCTTGCCATCCTGGTAAGTCTATATTTCTTCTTTATATCCAAAATAAACGCGAGCGAAGTCAGCGGTTTAATAAAATATTCACGAAAAGTGCAAATATCTAAGTACGGAATACGAACTATAATTCGTCTCCCTTTGGTTGCTTTCAAAGGCATTATTCAGTGGGTATTACTTATTCTATGTAGTTATTAGAATTTTAAATCCAAGCACTTTCCTTTGGGTGTAATTCTCCTAAACACGTCACAGAACTCACCGTCGAGCCTAACTTGACCCATCAGTATATATAAACTACATGTTCTTGCGTGCCTTCAACTTTGGGCGTATTCGACGTCCATCAGCCAAGTACGTAGGCCCCTAACTCCGCATAATGCTTACGTGTGCGCGGGTCAATTTATGATAGTCGGGCGAATAAATAGCTGTGGTGTAATTCTGACGCGGATAAACGAAACTATTAATGTAGACTATAAGAAGAAGAGCATTAAGTCTAAATTCGAATGTGTGATCATGACTAATCAACCGCTGCGCACCGCAAAGAATCACAGACAGCCAGCCTAACTTGGCCCGTCAGTGCGTATAAACTGCATGTTCGTGCGTGTCTTCAACTTTGGTCATATTCAACGTAGATCAGCCAAGTACGTAGGCACCTAACTCCGTATAATGCCTATGAGTGCGCGGGTCAATTTATGATTGTCGAGCGCAATGAGAGACGAAATTTGTTAGAAGAATAACAGCAGTGGTGTAATTCTGACGCAGATAAACGAAACTAAAGTCTGTTCCCCGAAAGAAGATAAAAAAATCAAAAAAATCAGGGCTTCGTAACTCATTACAAATAGCGGCCCGCTAATTATTTTATCAATGATAATAAAAAAATAAAGATAATAGAATATTATTATTGAATAGCCTGCATATGTCCCATTGCTGGCATATCATCGGACTACTCGTACGACCATGGCGAAGTCTCAGTCGGAGGAAAAATCAGAGTCGGTGACGTTTATTATGAAATGTTCAATTGCTTCGTCTAAAACAACACATGAATACCCAAACGAGACACTCGAAGCGTATTCCAGAACGGAATAGCAATATATGGCGTTCGCTCGCCCGGCGCGGCGCCGCGCAGACAACAACTGCGTCCCTCGTACCACGAAACTCAGTGCGCGTAGCGATAAGCGACGCCCGTCATACAGTTTGCGATAGATAAGCGACAGTCGCTATTTCGAGACGATAACATAATATTTATCAACTTTCGGCGAACAGATTTTATAATGTAGACTGTATGAACAAAATCATTAGGTTTAAATTCGAATGTATGCCCTCATGGCTGATCAGCTGCGCGCGTCTAAGAATCACGAACTCACTGGCCAGCCTAACTTGACCCGTCAGTGCGTATAAAGTGCGAGTTCAACTCGCGTGGACAGGAATCCGTTTATCTGAAATTTACTAGGTTACTTTAAATACCATAGACTTCTTATAGGTTTTCCTGTAATATATAGGTAATGAACTATTTTCTTTTTTTTTTAAATTTTGGTCTAGTAGTTTCAGAAATAAGGGGGGCGGGGAATGGCAATGGAATTTTCGCCTATTTTCCTAAATAACTTCTAAACTATTTTACTTGAAAATAAAAATAAAAAGTATTTAAGTTCCTCACAATAAGCCCTTTCATTTGATATGTCACACGATACAGGTTGCATAACTTTTCTATTGATTTTCAAATTTACCCCCAAAAGTGGCCCCCATGTTTTAAATTCATATATTTACGTCACGCATCCGTGTTGCGGTCACCGACTTACATGTATACCAAATTTCAACTCAATCGGTCTAGTAGGTTCGGAAAAAATTGGCTGTGACAGACGGACAGTCAGACAGACAGACAGACAGACAGACGCACGAGTGATCCTATAAGGGTTTAGTTTTTTCCTTTTGAGGTACGGAAACCTAAAAAGTACCTATACTCCCAGTAGTACGTATAGGCTAAATGTTTATAATCCAGGGTATTGGAGTCAATTAAAAGTGTCTTCGCTTTAAAAGTAGCTAACTCGAAATAAGAGTCAAACTCGATTTTGACAACTTGGTGTTATACAAGATAGATTGATGTTTAATATTTTAAGGTTAGGAAATTTTAAATTTAGGTGATGCCATTTCGAATTAGCCCCATTATAATGATAAAATTGCTCGTCATGATTGAAAAAAAAAAACAACTCCGGCGCAAAGGTCAGGGCTTCGTCATTGTCTGTGTAATGGGGAAGTTGTATGCAAATCAAAATGAGGTTTGAATGATATATTATGAAAGTAAATGTAAACAAAAGCATATTACAGAAAAAAGCAGATCACTTTGACTAATCATTTTTATTTGATTACGGGTCAAAATTAGTGAAAAATTATATATTTTTTTAGTTATGATTATAAATTTTTTGGACATCCTCATCAAATTTATGTCATGTTTTATATCTACGATGATGGTCAAAAAACAGTATTTTCGGAAATAATTGCAGCGTTCGTTTAAACTCCATACATTTTGTACAGTCAACAAATGCTATGACATCATAGCCGCCATTTTGTATGGAGTGTTGTTGCGAGTGGTATGAACAATAACTTTTCGAAACTTCATAACTCATAAAACAAAACAACATAATAATGTTTTGCGTACACAGATCGATTTCTATTACTCAGCACTTTCCAATACAAGATGAAAAATATGCATCTTCCCTATTACAACCCTTCCCTCACCACATTACATGTTCACGGGAATCAAACCCAGGTCCACCGATGCGACATAATCCTATAAACAGGATCAAAAGGATGTGTTCATTGAACATGCTCGTCAGACTAAGCGCTTTGCATGTTTTGAGTAGGATACGAGTTTGGGTTCGTAATAACATATTATAATTTAAACAATTTGTAAAGTCTGTTCGCCGAGAGTTGGTAAATAAGATAATCATGTTGAAATAGCGACTGTCGCTTACCTATCGCAAACTGTATGACGAGCGTCGCTTATCGCCGCGCGTACTGAGTTTCGTGGTACGAGGCACGCAGTTGTTGTCAAGCACAGCGCCGCGCCGGGCGGGCGAGCGCCATATTGCCATTTCATTCTTGAATACGCTTCGAGTGTGTCGTTTGGGTGTTCGTGTGTTGTCGTAGATGAAGCAATTGAACGTTTCATAATAAACGTCACTAACTCTGATTCTTCCTCCGACTCTGAGACTTCGTAATGGTGTCGTCAGATGATATGCCAGAAATGGGACATATACAGGCTAGTCAATAATAATATTCTATGAATAAAATATAGTTTTTCCCTTTCATTTTTATTTATCATCGGTAAAAATAATTAGCGGGCCGCTATTTGTAATGAGTTAAGAATCCCTGATTTTTTTTATCATCTCTCGGCAAACAGACTTTAGACACTATACATTGTTAAGACGGACGGTTCTCAAATCTCGAAAAACACGTTTTTGTCAGTAACGTACTGGAAAGTACAAAAGACCCCCATCACCGAAGTATAATGTATTGGACTCGTCAAAACAAACCAAATGAGCCCAAACTCGAGGGGTTTTAGTAGTCATTAAAGAGTTTAAAACTCAGAACGCTTATTCAGCAAATTCGGTTCATGACTGCTTTTCAAACAATATTTCAGGGAGCTAGTTAACTCGATTTGAACGTGAAAAAGAAAATCATAATTCAATTTCCTGATTTTAAAGGAAAAAACGCTAAAAATATTTTGCACTTTTAAAGCGGCCAAAACGCTATCCACTGTCAGCTCTCGCATGTGACGTCATTGTACTGGAAGAAACAAACAAACACCCAGGTTGTCATAATGAATGAAGCGGGCGCCAATAATGTACGACCAGGCAATGCACGACCCGATAAATCTGTACGAGCGCACGTGCGATCTGTCGCTGTGAGCGCTATTTGGAACGCACGCTATTGCTATGATTTTATGGCGTCGTGATTAGTGTTTTAAGTCACGTGAAGTAAATACTTACACAATCATGTAGTGCATAATTAGTTCCCATCGTGTTTAATTATTGTAAAACACATCTGTTACCAAATGTTACAGACACGATCCCTTGTGTAAGAATATAGAGTCTGAAGGATGACAATTGACAAAATCTGAGTCTATAGACTCAGATTTTGTTCCGACTGACCTATCAAAAATTGGTGAACATCGGTTAACATTTAAGGGGTGGAAATCGTTATCGCCTAAGTGAAAAGCCGTAGGTTCACACTCCTCTTAACCATGGTTTCTATTTAGAGCATGTCGAGACTTATCTATTTATAGGCGCCTAAATTTAAACCTAACACTTTCACTAATCTTAATCATTTCAATCTGCAAAGTTTGCTAAGGATTAGTTAGTTTATTTATAGATCGTTTTTCCTAGAAATAACTTGGCTACAATAGCTCAAGGTGCCCTCTATAAGCACCGGTCAACTAACTTGTCTAGTCGATATTCTAAGCAAAATAGTCCGTCCTGGAGGTAAAAGACCGGTCATGTGCGAGTCGGACTCGCGCACCGAGGGTTTCTTACCACGCCAATTTGACATGGTCTCAACCAATCACTAATAGACTTTATGTTAATGATAAGAACTTTGACAGTTGCAATTAAGTTGGCAGATTGTTAAGCTGCTTGTAATTTTTTGGTTTTATTTCAATATATTTTCCATGTTTCTATAGCAGAACACCTCTTCCACCTCTGCTGCACTGGGAGTGAAGAAATAGCATAGAATGCGTGCAGATGCTTATCATCCTGGCATGTCGTAAAAGTCGACGAAGGGACGGGTCCTCTCTAACACGGTGGACTATCTGTATGGGCGATAGGCTGATCACCTGTCACCATACGGTTCATCATACCATCTTAGGACTAATTAATCGAACGTGGCCACAAGTAGTCTTGTGGCTCTGCCCACCCCATTAGGGATTTCGGGCGTGATGCTATGTATGTATGTATGTAAAACTTAGTGAAAAATTTATATTGGCTTTTAGTTCTGATTTTAGTTTTTTGGAAATCCTCATAAAATATATGTCATGTTTTATTTCTACGATGATGGTCAAAAAACAGTATTTTCGGAAATAATTGCAGCGTTCGTTTAAACTCCATACATTTTGTACAGTCAACAAATGCTGTGACGTCATAGCCGCCATTTTTTATGGAGTGTTTTTGCGAGTGCTATGAACAATGACTTTTCAAAGCTTCATAACTCATAAAGTAAACAACAGTAATGTTTTGCGTACACAGATCGGTTTCTATTTCGCAGCACTGTCCAAAACAACATGAAAAAAAAAATGCATCTTCCCTATTTGGTGTTGTACAGAATTGAGTTTGACGTTTCTTAGTTTAGGAAATACCGTTTCGAATTAGGCCCAATATATACTTAATTTATACCCCATTTTGATTTTCATGAGAGATATGAAGAAATATATTACGTAACCAATTTAAAATGAAGAAGCGGCAGCGATGGAATTACCATGCGAGGAATTCAGGGGAGCGTTTACTTGGGTGAGTATACTGGAATGCCGAGTAAGGACAATGCTAGGGAAGTTCTGCATTTATATTATTTAGAAGGATTTTATTACGTGTATATACAGCATAAAAAGCTATTTCCGAAACAAGCTAAATTACCATTAATTTACATCTTATTTAAAGAGCATTTTTCATCACACTTGCTCGGAAAGGGTTCTATTATACGCAGGCGTATAGAGCAGCTATAGCCGATTTAACTCCTCTACGGGCCCCGCCGTCGGCGGGAGTTATAAACCATACAAAATCCATAACTCCCTAGGGAGTTATGGATTTTGTATGGTTTCGAACTCCCGCGGAAGCGGAGAAGTAAGCGCCAGGTCGGAGGGGGCGCGCGGGCGCCGCAGCCGGCGGAGCGGCCCCGCGCTGATCGCGACATACCGTTTGTTCTACCCACCTGATGTTAATTCACAGTGTACAATGGGAATAAAATTAATATATATATATATATACATATACATATATATATATATATATATATATATATATATATATATATATATATATATATACATATATATTGTCTAATTTTTATTTAATTTCCTCGCAAATGTGATAAAAAACATTGTGTGTATCACGGGCAGTAAGGGGACAACAAACTCGAGTCATTAAAAGCCCTCACCTATCGGCATCGGGCTTCTCACAGACTCTCGTTAGTTATCCGGTCCTAGATGCACAATGTACTATTAATAACATGCTTCTTAACCCATTGCACTTTAATATTGCAATAAACGTACACAAAATGTCGTGTATGTGCTGTTGACCGTTGAAGAGTTCCTTTATCTGGAGCTAACCCCGGGTGTGGATTCAGGTAATGCTTACCATAAAAATGCATTGTCTTTGGAACTGTAGCCATATGTAAAAAGTCAGCTCCGTAGGACAAGATGGAGTGGTTCTAATTCAGCTTACAAGATTTCGTTATTTGACCCGAACATACATAGTTACATACCCTAAGTACAAACATTGAGAGATATTAAAAAGCTGGTAAAATAAGTCAGTATATTACTTTTGCATCACCTGCCAAAGTTAAACTACTTTGTTAATTATTTTCTCTTTTGTGGTTGTTTGGAAGAGATCGCTATTTAGCGATAAGACCGCCTATTGTTCCTTAACTTTATTTTGTTAGTGTATGCTTTTCTGTTATTTTTTGTGGTGTTTAATAAAGAGTATTGTATTGTATTGTACTTTGTGTAGACAATATAAAACCTGTTCCATTTTCCTGTTTAAATACAGTTGTAATTTTTTTCGGTGAACTTACATGGACCTACGTGGAGTTCAAGACTAAAGCGGAGTGCAAAAGTGCATAGAAAGTACTCCATCGCCAAGAGCGTAGCTCTTAAATTATGAAGAGAGAATTTTTCTAATTAGTTTTTGTTTCTAAAACTTATTTAGACTTGCATTTGATCAAGCCGTCTCTTTGACATTGGTCTAAGTGACATGAACCATATAACGATCTTTTCAAGTTGGAAACACAAAACAGAAATCGAATAACAAAAAGAAGTTGTCAGCATCGAAAGTACGAGTCGGATAGCGCCTCGTTACAAAGTGATATGATATACCATATCGATTTGCGAATGATTGTCGAATAGACTTCCAGCAGTTTTTTTACATGTTTTACTGTTTGTTAGTGTTTGACTTTAGCGTCGAACGAGCAAGTAACTTGATCGTGTAAACGGAGCAGTATTGTAGATGAAATTAAAGTGGATAGATAAGGACAATGCACTTTAGAAAGCCGCTAAGTTATTCTTTAACAAATTTCATTGCTTATTTCGTCTCCCATTTCACACTTTTTACAATTAAGTGACGTCATGAGCCCCCACTCCCTAACTTTGACGCGCGTTATTTTTGTTAATTTTGATTGATTTGATAAGGCAAAACATACGTTGTAATTTTTTTTTGATAATCTAACTGACAGACTAATTATAATTGTTATTTTTTATCGAGAAAACATCCTTTTTTAATTTTAGATTTATTTTGGTTTAAGGTTTATTTGATGTTAATTAAATGCTAAGAAATAAAATGAGGTACTATAGTTACATTTATGGTTTCATGCGCGCTGGGTTTCCGTTACTCAACGTCAAATGACGCCTATTTTGCGTAGTGCGGGTTGGCATCACTACTCATGCCAACCTAGCTCCTGCAGGAAGCCTAGCAGGCCCTTGATGATGCCGACGACTTCTTGGAGCAACCTTGGGTTCCCGAGGTGTGCTACCCGGTAGTTGGCCACGCCGGGACATTCCAGGAGGACGTGAGTGGCTGACTCTTCTACCTCCATGCAGGCTCTGCACAAAGGGCTGTCTGTAACGTCTAAATTATGTAGATGTTTGTTTAAAAAGCATGTCCATTTACAGCTCCCGTCAAGAGACGGATCAAAGATTGAAAAATGAGGTACTAAAAAGTAGAATGACTCAATTCACACTCCGCATCTGTAGAACATTTCATCTGTAAAGTGAACATAGAATTAGCGGTAATTTTCTCTCGTAAAACTGAGTAACTCAATAACCAATATTTTCGCGCCATTGCGAAGGGGTCCCCTTTTCTAGAAGGGGTAGACTTTTGTGAGATAAAAAAGAGGTCTTAATATCTTTGAAAGAACTTTGCCTTATGTCATCAAAGCTGAACGGTTGATTCAGCGGGTCCACTGAGATATACTTGACGTTGCAGTTTCACCCAAAATGTAATAGAGTGGAAAATTGTGTCTAGATTTTATTTGCTAACTGTGCTCTTCCACTTTCTTTTAGTGGCGGAGCGTGAGGGTAAGCTGGTGTATACCTTCTTAACTCAAACATTATCACTATCACTTCAACACTACAAAGTCGCTGTCGCTGTCTGTCTGTCCCTATGTATGCTTAAATCTTTAAAACTACGCAACGAATTTTGAAGCGGTTTTTTTGAATAGATAGAGTGATTCAAGAGGAAGGTTTATGTGTATAATATATGGATAATATTGTAGAGGAACACTGATAAATTTAGAGGTTTCTAATGTGATGTCGTAAATAAACAAATTTTTTTGCGCTTACATTGCAAACGCTGGCTGTACCCCACGAGATAAATCAAAATAATGTACTACAGTATTGTACACCTTAAAAAGGTCAACAAAAAAGTCCGCGATAGTATATGTCTATCTCTTAAGGATAACCCACAATAACCATTTTTTATCTTTAATATTTTACGGGAAAAAATGGCTTATTTACGAAGTGATTTTAAGCAATACAGCATTAATCCTTATCCAATTAAGTACCTTAAATACATTTTCCATTTAATATAGATGAATATGGCCCTTTACAACATGTAATTTAAATGAATATTTCCGTAGATATTACAGATTTAAAATGCAGGGACATAGCACTTTATGATTAACAGCGATCGGACGCGCGTTTATCGGAGCTCTCTGGAACATGTTTGTATTGTCTAATGACAAAAAAGCTGTAAAGGTTGTTTATAAGGACATTCTGTAGTAGGTAGGTATATTTAGTATCAGCATTGCACCCGTGCGAAGCCGGGGCGGGTCGCTAGTATTATTAATAACTTCTTGTATTGACATAAAAAATGCATATTACATTATTTTTTATGTGAAGGAAAAATGTAATGAATAGTAATATAATGTTTAAAAAAATATACGGGTCGAATAGATAACCTGCCTTTTTTTTGAAGTCGGTTAAAAATAGAAATGACTACACCGGCTTACCCTCACGCTCCGCCACTCTTCTTAAGTGACAACTTATATTTAAAACAGCATTTTTTATCGTATTTAGCAGATTTGATTTGCGATTTCCTTTGATATAATGATCAGATGATATAATAATCCCTGGGTCTCGATGGGCTTACCTAGTTAGTCATCATTGTTAACTTATATGTGTACTGTTTAGAAAAAAATTATACCTCACCGAGTTTTTTGCCGGCTTTTCTCAGTAGAGGGCTTTTTTCCGAACCGGTAGTAGATTCATTCCTTGACCTTCATAAGAGCTTGTAAAAGCCTAAATTGAATAAAGATAGTTTGACTTTGACTTCAACAATATATATGTATTTTATATACTATTCATTTGATATAATAAACCTTTGATATAACACTCGTGTGAATTAACCATTAAATGCTATAACCACCATTTGATAGTCACAATATGATTCAAGAATTATATCATAAGAGCTTTATTGCAACCAATATTATATTAAATATTTTTATAGCAAACGAGCGACGAACCAGGTCGTTTATGCTAAAATGGCGATATAATTGGCTACTTGACTATAGTAACAAATATTAATATATTTCTGTGGAACGGTAGCTAAACATAAATAAATGCATGTCAAAGAAACAAAAAGATCATTTTGACTGTTACTTTTTGTTCTATTAAGGGTCAAAAATTGTCAAAATAAGTGAAAAATAAATATTGCTTTTTAGTTCTATATTACTAGTTTCTGACATCCTCATCAAATTTGTCATTTTTGAATTCTACGATATTGGCCTAAAAACAGTATTTTCGGAAATAATTGCGAATATCATATATTTTACATTGGTCTGGTATACACTCTAACTGAACTATGACGTCATATTTCAGAGCCATTTTTTATGTAGCGTTTTTGTGAGTGGTATGAACTAGGACTTTTCAAAGCGTCGTATCTCGAAAAAAAAACAACACAATAATGTTCTGCGAACACAGTTGGGTTTCTATGACTCAGTATTTTCCGAAATAAGATGAAATAAAAATCATGCAAGTAGCCAATTAAGGAATAATTATTCGTTTATTGCTTCTAAAGAAGCGTTGAGAAGTATGTGTGGTGTTACTATGAACGATAGGATAAGGAATAGCGTGATACGGGAACTATGTGGTATGGAAGTAAGTAATCGTGAGAATTGAGAAAGGTATGCTTAGATAGTTCGGACATGTGGAGAGGATGAACGAAAGAAGACTAACGAATCAGATTTATAAGGCGAGTGTGCATGGTAGGGTTGGAAGGGGACCTCGGCGAACGTACCAAAACCAGATCGAGGACGTTCTTAAGAAAGGCCACGTCAAGAGTATCCTAAACCGGCGAGCGTGCATGAAGAACTTAATGAGAGTAGACGAAGCGAAAGGCGTGTCAGGATCGTAGCAGGTGGAAATCCGTAGTCTCTGCCTACATCTTTGTCGCCTTAGATTCTCAATGAACACAATTACAAATTACAAATAAATACAAAACTGTTGGAAAATCTGTTAAAAAAATCGTAAAAAAATGGTCAAAATAAAAGTTATGACGTAATCAGGGCAACTATATATAAACTTTTTGAGAAATGCTTTAATAATAATATCTATTCATTAAGTAGTGTATTATTCATATCGAAACGGTGTCGCTTAAATTTAAAATTGCGTAAACTTAAAATAAGAAACATCTAACATGATTTTGTAGAGCACCAAGCTGTACGTATGCCTCACAATTTGCAATTTTCTTGGGATATCGAATAAAATGTCTGTCTAAAACGTTTATCGATTAGCCTATTTGGTAGTGACACTGCCGAAGCTGCGGTCCCGGGTTCGATCCCCAGTAACGGCAAATATTTTTGTGAGCACAAAGGTTTGTTCCTGAGTCTTGGATGCTTCCTATGTATTTTAAGTAGTTATTTATCTATATAAGTTACATACATCACACAAGCCATTTGAACTTACTTTGCGACTAAATATTTGTGTATATATTGTTGCCTGATTTATTTATTAATAAAACGTGTATCTAATCATCTTTATTAACTTTTGAACACAGGAAAGGCAACTTTTCTTTCTTAACGGGTGTTCTATCCCTCCCCCTGGATGGGGGGAGGGCTAGTATATATACAGGGGGTATAGGGCAGACCTTCAGTTTGGAATTCAGTCGATGTGAGAGCGCGTCGGAGGTCGGACGCGCGCACGAAAATTCGTGATACTGTGTAGTGATGTGTTGAGTGATTATAAGCCGTACAAAGGTAAGAGATATGTCTGTTTTAATTGCTTTTTCGTAATGGATCGGGGTTATATCGTACTTTTTATTTGCTACGAGACATATTGGAGTTTTAGTGGTGGTTAAAATATCAAATCAAAGGTAGTTGAAAATTAAGTAAGGTTATAATTTAATTTTGTAACAAATTATCTTTACTAGGTATTATATTTTTAAGGGTAGCTGACACTTACACATATCGACGCAAGATTTTTTAAATATTAATTTTAATTAAATGAGAAAGGTGGCTTCATTATATTGCAAAACTTCCAGAGGCGAAAAATATATGAAAGTAAAGTTCATTATTACTTCCATACTACAGCAGGTTTTTTTTAAATTTCTTTTCCGATAAACGAATCTGCTGTCTGCCTAGTAGATAGTTTTTCATTGCAAAAAGAGGAGATATTTTTTCCACTATGTTTTTGTTAAATAACTATACCGTAAGTTTATATAATTTTTCTGTAATGTAATTAAAAATAATTTTCTTATAAAATAAAAACTATGTATTTCGTTTAAAACGGAATTAGCTACATATTTTTACGCATATTTGCATTTTATTGATACGCAACGAAATAAAAACACTCAATATCAAAAAGGCGTTGCTAGAATTTCAATTTTTATTTCTTAGTTATAATTTAAAACAAAACAACTATTTGAAAAAGTCTATCGAAACTGCGAAGTGCGAAATTAACCCAAAACTTTTTCTAACTCACAACCGAATACAGATATAGTGAATAATATGTTTCCATCGGTAAAACTCGGATCTCAATCCGAAGACGACGGGACCCGAAGTGTCACTTAATTATTGTATTAAATGGGTGACACTTTTATATTCATTAATATGAAACTTTATTATTTAGTGTCAAATGTCAAAGTGAAAAATGACAGCATGGTAGGATAGGTACTGGCCCCCAATTCTCGATGCATGCGAGATAATGTCAATTGCGAGATTAAACGTCAGATTCATACAGTTGTGTCAAATGACTGAATGCACTGACGTTTAATTACGATTGTGAGATTATCTCGAATGCGCCGAGAATTGGGGGCCTGCTGAAGCTAATTTAGAGAGTACGATAAATACGAACTCTTCCGATAAAACACGATGGAAACTAATTATGCACTACATCTGTACTGATCACTTGCAAGTGATCAGTATTCGGTTTCACTCTGGCCAAATCAGTATCAAATAATCCCGTCAAAGTTTTGTACAATTATCGTAATTACGGTTTGTATAGTGTCCATTAATGAATAGTCAATATACATAAATAAATTACAAAAATCTATATATTCCCAAAGAAAGCTCAAAGGCTTGTGTTATGGGTACTAGACGACGACACACATTCTTATATAGATAGATACATACTTAAATACATAGGACACATCTACTCAGAAACAAATATTCGTGCTTATCACGCAAATATTTGCCTTTACCGGGGCTCGAACCTGGGACCGCTTCAGAGGCAGGTCACTACCAACTAGGCTAACCGCGTCGTCAATGAATGTATTAACAACGATACTGGAAAATGCTTTCACTATCATCGGATCTAAATGGGAAAAGCGTCAAGTTGAAATGACCAACTTGAAGTTCTATCCAAATTCAATTTACTTAGTCAAAATGTTACTTTGCTAAAGATATTTACTCGTATAATTCAATTCGTTGCGTCGTGCGTTCGCTAATCCCTAAACAAAAAATAAGACCAGTCGCTAAACTTAAAATAAGTAATTTCAATCTCGATTTTGACAGCTTGGTGTCGAGTTTGACGTTTCTTATTTGAAATTTAAAGTCTGTTCGGTGAGAGCTGATAAATATTATGATATGAAACAGCGACTGTCGCCTAACTATTGCAAACTGTATGACGGGCGTCGCTTATCGTCGCGCGCACTTAGTTTCGTGGTACGAGGGACGCAGATGTTGTCAAGTGCGGTGTCGCGCCGGACGGACGGCGGCGAAAGATATATATTTGTTTTGTTCATATACACAATTGCCATATTGCAAATTAATGTCTTATATATGCACGTCAAATGTCACATAAACCTGCACTGGCCGAAAAATTATCTATGACACATGTTTAAAACGCGTTGAGTATGGATATGACGTGTCTTGTCTTTCTATAATATGTCATTGGCTTCGAGTGTGTCGGTTGGGTGTTGCTCTCTGTTTATACAGTAAGGCTATTCAATAATAATATATTTTTCCCTTTAATTTTTTATTATCATCGGTAAAAATAATTAGCGGGCCGCTATTTGTAATGAGTTAAGAAGCCCTGACCTTTTCCTTTTTTTTTACAGCGAACAGACTTTAGAGACTTTTAAATTAGCGGAAACACTTTCTACGAGTAATTGGAGTTTGGCCCACATTTGGCACAACTTAAAATTGTCAATTTCAACTTGACATTTTTCCCATTGAGACCTTATGAAAGTGAAGTAATTTTCCACAATCGTTATACATACATTAATGATTCGTTCATGAACATATACGAACCTCGATTAGGGTAATTGTAGAAAGCCTTGACTGGATTATTTGATATTGATTTGGTCAGAGTGAAACCGAATACGAGCAGCTGTTGAGTTAAATAAAGTTTTCGGTACATTTCGCTCGAACGAAATTGTTTGTTATTTCACAAACTTTCAATTCATTTTTACCTCATCCAACTCCCATTGTTGGGAAGAAGCCTCCCTGATAAAACTTTATATATTTAGTATTTAAATGTTAGTATAGTTGGCACCACCGGCCTTTGTGTATCTCTCTTATGCTATTTCTTCTTTAGAAGGTTGTCTGGAAGAGATCGCTACTTAGCGATAAGACCACCCATTGTTTACGTTAACTTATTTCTTAATGAATGGAGCCAGTCGCTTTTTAAATTTATAAATATGCCAACAAAAATATACCAAATGATTTTTGATATAAATCCTAGACTCATTCTGCTTTATTTATTTATTGAGCGAGAATCCTCAGCTATAATCTAAATATAAGTACATATTTTTAATTTACAGTCACATAACAGAAACAGCAAAAACAACATACAATTTCAAATATATTTTTAATTTTATTGGCCGCCTTAAGTACTATTGAAAACGTATTTATTCACTTCAAGAAAATTAAATTTATCATCCATTCGACGCTCAACTTTATTTTATTATAGTAAGAAGCCCAACGCGATTTTCGCGATGCTCGCTTTTTGGTGTCAAAACGCGAGTTTGACACTGCACACTTAGTAAATATTGCCGCCATGGGAGTTCTTATTACATTCAAGAAAAGTCTATTATTGGTTGATTTAAGCATTTTGTTTTTTTGGGTCGTAGCTTTGCTGATTCATCGCTGTCTTTCATTGCTCCCTACCAATGAAAGACAGCGATGAATCAGGCAAAATAAGACTGTAACGTTACGCGTCCGTGTCGCGGTCACCGACTTACATATGTGTACCAAATTTCAACTCAATCGGCCCAGTAGTTTCGGAGCAAATTGCCTGTAACAGATGAACAGACAGACACACGAGTGATCCTATAAGGGTTCCATTTTTTCCATTTGAGATACGGAACCCTAAAAAGGCCAGGTCAAGAGTACCCTATACCGGCGAGCGTGCATGAAGAACGTAATGAGAGTAGACGAAGCGAAAGGTGTGTCAGGATCATAGCAGGGGGAAATCCGCGGTCTCTGTCTACCCCTTTGGAAACAGGCGTGATTATATGAATATATGAATGTAATTAAGCATTCATTTAACAAGAGAATTGAAGTGAAGGAAAACATCGTGAGAAAACCTGCATACATCGGTCCAATCCCTTTCACTACGAGAGGCGTCTGCGCAGCAGTCGGACGCTCCGTAGCACGTCTACGTCAAAGCACGTCTACGTCGTAGCACGTCTACGCGGTACGAGCTACGCCGTAGCCGAGCTGCGATATCATACCTATTGACGTAGATTAGTTAACACATTCAGTGCCGAGAACCCGAGAGTTGGGTTCACCGTTCGTAGCGCATTTTCGCTGCAAAGCGGTAAAACGCTGCTACGCGCTACGAACGGTGAACCCAACTATCGGGTTCTCGGCACTGAATGTGTTAACACATGTAGCGTCGCCAATCGCTACGCACGTGTGTAGCAGCGTTTTTCCGCTTTGTAGCGAAAATGCGCTACGAACGGTGCGCCCGACTAGCGGGCTCTTGGCACTCAAAGTGTTAAGAGGAATGTGAACCAACGGCAAAAATCACTCTTTTCATACAAAAGGCGATAACGATTTCCACCTCTTAAAGTTAACCGATTTTGACCAATTTTTGATAGGTTGTGAGTCAGAACAAAATCTAGGTTTATACGTTTTATGATTAAATATCAACAAAGTCAAATAATCGCCGAATATGTTCTGTGTCTGACTGACAACCTATCAGAAATTGGTGATCATCGGTTATAATTTAAGGGGTGGAAATCGTTATCGCCTTTTGTATGAAAAGCCGTAGGGTCACACTCCTCTTAAAATATAATAATACACAAATTTTCTTTTACATAATGTAGAGAATAGGAAAATAAACGAATAATAAAATGAAGTACCGACAAAATAAAACATTGGGAAAAATTGCCACCGGGAATATGTGGGAATGGAAGAAATGATACAAAAAACGGAAATTATGGGACGCACTCCCGGGTAACTAGACGTCAGGAGGGTTTTCATCCACATGTAATTGAATTTCCTAGGAGTCGTACTAAGCAGTGTGCGAAATCCTTTTTGGTTCGCACCGCTACGGTGTGGAACACTCTCCCAGCGTCTGTATTTCCTGGATCATGCAATCTTGGTGTCTTCAAGGTAAGAGTGAATGGGCATTTTGACGAAGCGTGTTCTATCTTAGACGTCCTTCCGATGACAGTCGTATTGTGTCTTTAAACAAGAGGCGCAATGTCTTCTGAATCATCGAATAAACCTTATTTTTATGTATTATTATAAAACAGTACCGTGACTCACTTATAGACAACGCACAGCCTAAACGGGTGGTCCTAGAGGTTTGATATTTGGAGGAGATATTCCTCAAGTACCGTAGAGGTGCACTAAAGAGGGATTTTTTTAAATTCCATCCCTAAAGCGGTGGAAAGAGGTGATAAAGATTGTGTGGAAAATACCGCGGGCGAAGCTGTGGCGGGTCCACTAGTTATGTAATAAAAATCATAATTACAATTAAAAAATGTAATAATGAAGTAATTATGGTCAATGGAGGAAAAATGCGTATAAGATCTGATGCATAACCTTTTTCTTTTAAAATATATAATAATGAAGTAATTATGGTTAATGGAGTAAAAATGCGTTTAAGATCCGATGCAAAACCTTTTTCTTAAGTCAATTAAAAAGCTTTTTCTAATGAGAGAAGCTTAGAGAAAGCTGTAATGCTAAAAACAGACAACTTGCAACGAACAGATGCATCATTTTAAATATACTTTTTTCAAATTTACAACGGATTTCAATATTTGTGCAGAAAGAAAGAACTTAACACAAAGAAACGAGAAAAAAAAATACAAAAACGCAAACAATGAAAAAATTAGAACATAATTATACAAAATATAAAACTAGATAAGAGAACTAATCACTGCAGTTGACCTTTAACTGATTAAAAAATTAGCTTCGTTTATAGATGCAGATATTTTTCTCTCTGTATCTCTCTCGGCTTCAATGGAAGTTCATTAAACCTATCTAATCTATACATATAAAACAGTACCATGACTCACTTATAGAAAACGCACAGCCTAAACAAGTGGTCCTAGAAGATTAAAAATTGGAGGAGACATTCCTCGAGTATCCTAGAGGTGCACTAAGAAGGGATTTTTTAAAATTCCATTTTTAAAGGGGTGAAAAGGGGTGTTAAAGTTTGTATGGAAAATACCGCGGACGAGGCTGTGGCGAGTCCACTAGTTAATAAATTTTTTTTTTTTTGTAACTTAACTGCAAATTTACGGTTTACGGATTTTCATCTTTACTTCTGCTATAAGACATTGCTTTTTGAAATTTTTATGATTTTAGGTTAACGGGAAGTACCTTGTAGGTTTTGATGCACTTGCGAGTGCCAAAATATGCGGCATAAACGGCCGTATCTTTTGATGGCGTTGACTTAAAAAAGTTTGATTGTTTCACAGCTCCAAGAGATTGCAGACTTGAGAATTTGATATTAATATCAACTTGATCTGATGGATAGATTCCCCTGCCTGCGCCTGTGGCGCTGAGGTGCAGTCCATGCAGCACATCATGCAAGAGTGTCCCCTTACGCGATACGCCGGTGGCCCTCCTGAAGACCTGGTCATCCTCAATGACAAAGCTACTAAGTGGTTTATAGACCTTAACTTAGATTTATAATAATTCTTATTCTGTACATTTAATTAGCCATACGATTAAATAAATAAATCAACTTGATACCTCCACGCGCTCCTGAGAAAAAAGCGGTTATGAGCGAGTTGCCTACAAAGCAAGATGCCTAACAAAGCAAGATGCTTAAGTATAATGCCTAAAAACCAAAATGTCTAAGTGGTTGAATGCCGTCTAGGCAAATGGTCTACTTGCTAAAACGACTACCAAGCAAAATGTCTAAGTAGTTGAATGTCTTGAAGACAAATTGCCAGGTATTTTTTAATTTTAAAATAAATGGTTTTGAAGTTATTTAGGAAAATAGGCGATAATTGACAATTCCCCTCCCTTATCTCCGAAACTACTTGGCCTAAAAATTTGAATTTACCTATAGATTACAGGAAAACCTATAAGAAGTCTATGGTATGCAAAGTAACATAGGAAATTTCATATAATTACGAAACCCTCTCCACGAGAGTTTAACGCGCACTTGTCCAGTTTTTTTAGACATCCTGCTTTTTAGCTATCTTGTTTCTGCGAAATCTTGCTTTTTAGACATCCAGCTTGTTAGGCATCTTGCTTTTTAGCCATCTTGCTTCTGAGGCATCTTGCTTCTGAGACATCTTGCTTTGTTAAGCATCTTGCTTTGTAGGCAACTCTCTCATAACCGGAAAAACGGTCTTGACAGAAAGAGAGACAAACGGAAAACGAAATTAAATAATAAAGAGGTTTGATCTACATGTTTTTAATGAGAAACTTAGCTGTCCCTCGGAGGTTGTGCACTAAGACTTCTATAACAAGAGACGTGACTGTGTTGCATAGCGGCATATTAAAGCGAGAAACAGCTTTCTCAATATGGAAGAAAAGTCGTTTAATTTAACATCTAAATTAACTTGTTTGAGTTTTAAAAAGCTTATCACGTGGACACGGTTGCCCAATATTAAAAGAGGTTTGCCCCTGAAAGAAGTCGTAATCACCCTAAAACTCTTAAATCGCAAATTAATAGACTCCTTTTACATAGAACAGGGGTCGGCAACCCGCGGTCGCCTAATAAACCGAGTGCGAGTTAAACTCGCGTGGAGGGGGTTCCGTGATTATATGGAATTTCCTGTTACTTTAAATACCATAGACTTCTTATACGTTTTCCTGTAATCTATAGGTAATGAACTATTGATATTTTTATCAAAATTTCAGACCCACTAGTTTCGGAGATAAGAGGGGTATGGAAATTTTCGCTTATTTTCCTAAATAACTTCATAAACGTTTATTTAAAAATTATAAAAAATATAAGATCCTTATAATCATAATTCCTTTTTTTGATATGTCACACGCCATAGTTTGCAATACTCTTAATTTTATTTTCTAATTTACCCTCCAAAAGTGGCCCGCAGATTAGCTCTGACAGACGGGCAGACAGAGTCTGTCCGTCCGTCCGTCCGTCCGTCCGTCCATCCGACCGTACGTCTGTACGGTCGGATGGACGGACGGACGGACGGACGGACGGACAGACGGATAGACGGACAGACAGACAGACAGACACACGAGTGATCCAATAAGGGTTCCGTTTTTTCCCTTTGAGGTATGGAACCCTAAAAAGACGGTTTTCAATGCGGAACGGAAGAAAGTAAGTACTATGATTTTTCAAGCTTAATATAATTATTTCCGTCACTTTCAATTCGTTTTTTAACACCCCAACAAATAATTTTGTCCCTATAAAAACCCCGGTCTAGGCTTTACCCCTGAATTTAGGGTTAAACCCCAAGTTAGTAACCCTGGACTTGGGCCTCTTGCTTAAGCGATATCGCGTATAGCTTTCTTACGATGCGGTCGCTTTTGCAGTCCTACTTTAACCATGCAATTTTTGATTTAATAGGAGAAACATACAAACCCCAGGGTTTTTTTAAAAACTTAAATGGGTTAACGCAAATCGATCCAGTCCCAAAGTAAGCTCTAAAGGCTTGTTATGGGTACTAGATATACATACTTATATAGATAAATAAATACATAGAAAACATTCAAGACTCAGAAACAAAGATTCGTGCTCACACAAATATTTGCCCTTACTGGGCATCGCACCCGGGACCGCTAACTTTGGAGGCAGGTCACTACGAACAAGGCTAAATCGTCAAAAATAGCGAACAAAGTCGGCTGGAAAATACAAGACATCTATTGCATATCACAGCTTTCCCTGAGGATATAACTCGTTAGAACTGAAATTAGTTCATGCCATATTCAAAACAGGTAGGTGGTAGGTAGGATTAGTTAAGGTACCGCGCTAGGTAGAACTGTACTCAACTTTTTTGTAACAGACTTCTAAAAAAGCCGGTCAAGTGCGACTGACTCGCGCGCCGAGGGTCCCGTTACCTATGAAAACAGACAGTACCTTGTAGGTACGGAACCCTAAACATGAAAAAAGTAGTTTTTTACAACCGGGTAACCATACCTACCTATGAAATAAGACAAAAAAATACCTTGCGTAAGCTCTTATCTCTGGTGCAACCGTCGAGTGTGATAACGCCTTTGCAAAGGTTACTAAGAAAATTTCATTTTCATTTCTAGAAAAGTAAACCATTTAATTGATATTTGTTGCTTAACTATGGAGTATAAACTAAAATCCGGCCTTTGATAGCTGAAACTAAAGCCGTTATGGAAATACAGTTTTTTTTTTTTTTTTTTTCAAATGACTGGCAAACGAGCTGACGGCCCACCTGATGGAAAGTGGTCACCGCCGCCCATGGACATCTGCAACACCAGAGGTGCTGCCAATGCGTTGCCAGTCTAAGGAGGATGGGGAATGGGGATGGGATAGGGATGAGGGAATAGGCCTCCGGGTCTCGTCACTCACCGTACGAAACGCAATAGCAAGCTATTACTTTACGCCGATATTCTGTGAGAGTGTGGTACTACCCTGGTTGAGCCGGCCCATTCGAACAGTTATCATATAGATGGAACAAAATTGGCCAAAATCAGTAATTTTTAGGGTATCAATGTATGGGGAGCTTCTCCGCCTTAAAACTTTTCGGTATTTTCATTATTTGCTAGTATTAATGCCATAACAATACATATTCTTAGAAAATTACAACCTTCTACCTCTTACCGTTGCTGAGCTAGAGGCCTCTGACAGACGGACGGACGGACGCTGTATACTCGGTAATAGGGTCCCGTTGATCCCTTCGGGTACGGAACCCTAAAAAGGTAGTCTATTAACATTGTCCCGGTGTATTTATATGCGTGTAATACAATACTTTGTCATGATAAAGCATGTAATTGTGTAGTTTATACATAGCATCACGCCCGAAACTTGTGGCCACGTTCGATTAATTAGTCCTAAGATGGTATGATGAACCGTATGGTGACAGGTGATCAGGCCATCGCCCATACAGATAGTCCACCATGTTGGAGAGGACCCGTCCCTTAGTCGACTTTTACGACATGCCAAGATGATAAGCATCTGCACGCATTCTATGCTATTTCTTCACTCCAAGTGCAGCAGAGGTTATGTACACAAAAACACATTTTTGCATGAATTCTCATACTCCCCAAATTTTCCGTCAGATATTCACAACACCGTGTATACGGATCGGCATACTACATTTATATATCGGCCCAGAGTTTTCTCGTACTGTAATATGTTTGCTGTGTCAGACTGTATTACTGTACGGTTAAGGTATCATGAGATCAAATGCATCGCGTGATTGGAAGCAATCGAGACGTTGCGGTGGAAAATGTCAGCGAACACGGGATTCTACAATGCTTGTAAGATACGTACGTAAAAAGCACTTAGCATCAAAATGCTTGTTGCAAAATGAAAAAGGAATTAGGAGCTCTATTCCATTGTCTATGCTACTCGATCTCTAAATAATATAAAAATATAAAATAAAATAAAACGAAATAAAAAAGCCTTTATTTCCTTATCCTTAATTTCCATTTTAAATGTGGTAATTTGTTTGTTAGTGTTTAGTTCGTTTTTAGGGTTCCGTACCTCAAAAGGAAAAAACTAAACCCTTATAGGATCACTCGTGCGTCTGTCTGTCTGTCCGTCTGTCACAGCCAATTTGCTCCGAAACTACTGGACCGATTGAGCTAAAATTTGGTATACATATGTAAGTCGGTGACCGCAATACGGACGCGTGACGTAAATATATGAATTTTAAACATGGGGGCCACCTTTGGGGGGTAAATCAGAAAAATAAAAATTAAAGTTATGCAATTTATATTGTGTGACATATCAAATGAAAGGGCTTATTGTGAGGACTTTAAATATATTTTCTTCTGAATTTTAAGTAAAATAGTTTGGAAGTTATTTAGGCAAATAGGCAAAAATTTACCTTTCCCCCCTCCCTTATTTCCGAAACTACTGGGGCTAAAATTATGAAAAATAAGCAGAAAATAGTTCTTTACCTATAGATTACAGGAAAACCTATAAGAAGTCTATGGTATTTAAAGTAACCTAGTAAATTGCAGATAATCATGTACGGAACGGAACCTTCGCCACGCGAGTTTAACTCGCACTTGTCCGGTTTTTTTGCTTATTGTCTAATTGTTAGTAAGTATTCGTTTTTGCTATTGGATATGGACCCCTCCTCAGGTGAAGGCATCCTCCAGTCCTTTCCACTCATCTCTGTCCTTGCCGGTAGTTCGCCAGTCCTTCCCTATGAATATAACATAAATTAAAAAATATATAACAGTGTTTTATTAGTAAAAAAATCTGACAAGTGCGAGTTAAACTCGCGTGGAGACGGTTCCGTTCCGTACATGATTATCTGAAATTTCTTATGTTACTTTAGATACCATAGACTTTTTATAATTCCTGTAATTTATAGATAAACAATTATTTTATGTATGCCCAGTTGATTCGGAGACAAGGGGAATGGTAAAATTTCGCCTATTTTCCTAAATAACTTCCAAACTATTTACTTTAAAATTCTCAAAAAATTATATTTACGATTCTCACAATAGGTAAGTCCTTTCATTCGATATGTCACACGAACTAGTTTTTTTTATTTTATTTTCTAATTTGCCCCCCAAAAGTGGCGTCCGTGTTGCGGTCACCGACTTACATATGTATACCTCAATTACCACACGAGTGATCCTATAAGGGTTCCGTTTTTACCTTTTGAGGTGCGGAACCCTAAAAACTTTGACTCCCCTGACCGAATGAATACTATGTCAGTGGTTTCAACGGCGAAGTATTTACAAACTTGGCTTGCAAGCGCGACCCTATGAGAAAGGGTTTACGAGCCCCCTGGGGGTCGTGACCCACAGGTTGATATAGAAAACACAGTCGCTAGGCACAAACGTCATGTAATCTATTCACAGCATTTATTTCCCAGCAACGATCGCGCCATTTGATGCCATAAACGCAGAATGTCAGATTGGCATTTTGCAAATTAACGAAATGCCATACATGCAGATAAAGAAGTGACCAGTGTCAGTTTCAATTAGTTCCAATGATGAATGTAATTTAGCTCTGAACTTACCTGGTTTTACCCATTTGGTATTCGGATATTAGTGCAGTCAAAAAAAGCGTTGGGTTATACATTCGCCGCTTTTCTATTTGCAGTATAATGAGTTTTATATAAGTTAAGGTAATATGTATAAAGTCTCTTCGCCGAGAGTTGATAAATATTAGGATATTATCTCGAAATACCGACTGTCGATTACTATCGCAAGCAGTATGACGGGCGTCGCTTATCGCCGAGTGCACGGAGTTTCCTGGTACGAGGCACTTAGTTGTTGTCAAGCGCGGCGCCGCACCAGGCGGCCGGTACTATACGGTAAAAGATAGATTTTTACAAATTGATGGCAGGGTAGACGAAGGAATTGAACGTTTCAACGTTCCTCCGACTCTGAGACTTCTTCATGGTCGTCGTCCGATGATATGCCGGCAATAGGACGTATACAGGATATTCAATAATAATATTCTATGAAAAAAATATAGATTTTTCCTTTAATTTCTTATTATCATCGGTAAAAATAATCAGCGGGGCGCTATTTGTAATGAGTTAAGAATCTGATTATTCATTTTGTTTATCAACTCTTGGCGAACAGACTTTAAATATTGGTTAAAAAACTAAAACTCGACTACTAGAAAAGCGAACGGAAAAGTATGAAACAAGAAAATATTTTCGTCTGAAATCATGACCCGAAACTTTACTATCTAGATACATTGAGGAAGCTTGACAGTGGTATTTGGCATTCTGTTAATCCGGCATTCTTGTGGTGGTAGAGCCAAACAGTAATCCTCACTAGATGATTACTGTTCGAATGGGCCGGCTCGACCGGCGTAGTACCACACTCTCACAGAATATCGGCGTAAAGTAATAGCTTGCTATTGCGTTTCGTACGGTGAGTGACGAGACCCGGAAGCCTATTCCCTCATCCCCATCCCATCCCCATTCCCTATCCTCTCTAGACTGGCAACGCATTAGCAGCACCTCTGGTGTTGCAGATGTCCATGGGCGGCGGTGATCACTTTCCATCAGGTGGGGCCGTCAGCTCGTTTGTCAGTCAATTGACATAGATTATATACTTATTTGGCATTTTCCTAATATGACATTCTTCATTTTAGGCATAAAACGTCAAAAGGCGATCGCCATAATGAGATTAATCGTCACTCTCGCTTCATTCGTCCGTTATTATCGAATTTCGTACGGAACATATCGATCGCACGTCAAGGTCCATTTCTGGCCCTTGTTCGTCCGGAGAGAAATCAAACAGAATATTATTCAATTTCCTCCATGAAAGTCGAAGTTCATATCGTCTTGAGGGTCACGGTCAAGGATGTAACTAGATTTTTTTTGCGTCACTGTTCGCGTGGAATTCAATTATATCTTCCCGTCAGGAATTATGCATTCCGGGAAAAAGTAACCTTTGTAGTTTTCTGACGACGCGGTTAGCTTAGTCGGTACTGAGTCCTCCTCTGAAGCTAGCGATCCCGGGTTCACTCGGGTGTTTGTTTCTGAGTCGTGGATGTTTCCTATGTATTTGAGTTATTATTTATCTATATAAGTATGTATATCGTCGTCTAGTACCCATAACACAAGCCTTTAGAGCTTACTTTGGGACTAGATTTGTGTAAAGATTATCCCCTGATTTATTAAGTTGTAAGTTGGTTCATTTGAAATTACTGATTTTGATTTCATTGTATATTCACATTGCTTTGTTTCCCTATTTGTTTTTTGTTGTTTTAAATTTAGATTTACTTTGAAATGACGATCCCTAAAGGAAACCCAATATGACATCCTATTTATATTATTATTTCTTTAATATTGAATATCATACTGTAAACAATTTTATTATTTTGAATGCTTATATTTACTTGTTTGACAATATCAATGTAATTGCTTTTAATTTGACATGCCATGTGATTTAAACTGTATATTATATTGACTAATAAATAAACTAAACTATTATTATCTGCCCGTCTAACTTTCGCTTAAAATCAAGTCAAATGCGAAATAATTACAAACAAACGAACATATTTTCGCATTTATAATAGTCCTTGCTCCAAAACAGAGATGAGGTTGTTTGCCTACTTAAGTTTCAAACAATTATTTCTCAAAAGGGAGCCCACGCGTCGGCCATTAAAAACGGAAGCGACGCCGCCATACGGTTTGAGGTTTCACCGGGCGGTTCTCAGTTTGATATGTAAATAAAAATTTAATTATTTCTCCGTCCTGTTTTACATGATTTTATTTTTATTTAGCTGCATTTTTCGTATATCTGTCTGCCTTTCCAGTTCAACATTTGTAATTAATTGACCTGAAATATGGCATCTGTGTAACTTCGTTGACAACGCAATAATGGTACCATGGCCCCGGTTTTTTCATAGTAGTTTATGCAACGGTTGCATAATGATAGGCCTTAAAACACTAGTGCGGTTTTATGAAACGAGCTATTAGCGAGTTTCATAATAAGATCGCACGTGTATTTTAAGGCCAAATTATGCAGAGTTACATGCATAACTTTATCTACACACATATTATAAATCCTCCATGATGGGTTCAGAAACAATATTTTCTGGCAACAAGTTATTTGTTGCAATCGTGGCTGCATATTTCCGATATCCGGCGCATTTTCACATCACACACACTCCGAGAAGACTACTATTCATATTTTCAACTAAAATGTAAATTACAAAAAACTTTTTCTTTTAAATTCAACAACAATTCTACTTTCGTTCAGCAAAACACCAACATAATGGCGGCAATTCGATCCTCCGTCAAGACTATTTTTTTTTTCAATCATAGACAAACGAATGAAGTCTCTATTCTCATGTCACTCGAGGTCAAATGTTGTGCCGTTTATATTAAAAAAACATACTGAATTGACGTTTCGTATCAATATCTGTTTTAATATCTATGGATACTAGAATAGAGACCCACTTGAGTTTTGACAGCTGTTCCAAATTTAATCTCATTTCTATACTAAAAACGATACGGGAATAACATTGCAGCACTGGTTTTTCCTAATTGGTTGTCAAAATGGTGGTCATTTCCTATAGTTTTTGAATACACTATGGAGGTCTTACGATATGGGTGTAGATAAAATACATTTATGTGTTGACAGACGAATTTTTAACCTACTTTTTGTTAACGTATGTTACGCGATTACTCCGCCAATTATGAATTTATTTTGATGACTCTTTTTGATTTGGTAGGCCATACTTGAGAGATGGTCCCATATTTATATTGCATCGAAATTGATTTAGCACTTTTTGAAAAAAAAAAAAACAACAAATCCAAAAATATACACAGATGACGTTTTGATTTGTCGTTACCTTCAGCAAAAGTTTTGAGGAGTTTCAATTACAGTAACCTTCATCACACAAACAAAGAAGAACAAAGATTATTGATTGTATGTATTTGTAAGGGGCCGTCATTCCTTTTTAACCGCCTCCAAAAAAGGAGGAGGTTATCTATTAGACCCGTAGGTTATATATATTTTTATGCATGTTCTCGCATATCGTTTTAGCCAGTGAACCGATTTCGATAATTCTTTTTAGGGTTCCGTAGCCAAATGACAAAAAACGGAACACGGACTCGTCATGTCTGTCTGTCTGTCTGTCTGTACTATAAACTATAAGAAATATGCTGTTGAAACTTGGTAAGTAGATGTATTCTGTGAACCGCGTTAAGATTTTCACATAAAAATAGAAAAAAAAAACAATAAATTTGAGGGTACCCCATAGTTAGAACTGAATCTCAAAACATTTTTTTCATCAAACCCATACGTGTGGGGTATCTATGGATAGGTGTTCAAAAATGATATTGGGGTTTCTAACATCATTTTTTTCTAAACTGAATAGTTTGCGCGAGAGACACTTCCAAAGTGGTAAAATGTGTCCCCCCTTGTAACTTCTAAAATATGAGAATGATAAAACTAAAAAAAAATATATGATGTACATTAATTACCATGTATACTTCCACCGAAAATTGGTTTGAACGAGATCTAATAAGTAGTTTTTTTTAATACGTCATAAATCACGGAACCCTTCATGGGCGAGTCTGACTCGCACTTGGCCGCTTTTTTAGTTAAGGTTTGTACATCTAGGTGCAGAAGCTAGTTACTTTTAATTGCATGTAATACCTATCTTCGGCTAAGGTGCAACTTCAAACAGCGTGGCTGTGTACCTCCTTTGTATGCAGACCGTACTGTTGGTCCGCAAACGCAATTAACCCAGTACCGTCTGCAGAAAAGTCGTTAAACCTCCCTTGTTTACTCTTAGAGCCATAAAGATTAAAGATTGAAGATTGAATCTTGGAGGACTTGGAAGAAAATAAAGCCTGATGATAAAACAAGTTTGGTTAATTAGTTGGATAAGGGTCGTATTTAACGACCCAAACTAGGTTTCCTTTTGCTATGGGTAAGGGTAATGGTTAAGCTGTATGGGTAATGCTTATTGTTTAATCATACAGACCATCTACATGCATTCGAAACTACTGGGCATAAAATTTATGAAAATGAAAATATTTATTTTGCAAGTAGGCCACATGGGCTCTTTTACATGTCTGAAGCTACCAGCGCTTCGAAACGTGACATCTGCTGAGAAGAAACGCCGCAAGAAACTCAGCAGTAAGTCTTTTTTTTCAACTTTTACATCAGCGTTTTAACTAAAACTAACACATGAAAAGGGCAGCAAACAATCCTAATAGGTAAAAAATAATTATAATAAATAACTAATAAGGGAGATGTATAGTCTCCGCGTCTGGACAAGTTAAGCTACTTAGAGATGTATAAAGCCTCTAAGGGTCATCATAATAATAATTAAAATAAAGAAACATCTAAATTGATTACCTAATCTAGGTTAAATGGAGATGTAGAGAGTCTCCACGGTCAGAAACACTCCAGTTTAGAAACAATTTTCGCCTATTTTCGTAAACAACTTCCAAACTATTATACTTGAATTTAAAAAACAAAATTTAAGATCCTCACAATAAGCCCTTTCATTTGATATGTCACACGATATAGGTTACTCCACTTTTTTTTTAAATTTTCTTGTTTACTCCTCCACAAGTAGCCCCCATGTTTAAAATTCATATATTTACGTTACGCGTCCGTGTTGCGGTTACCGACTTACATAAAATAAAAATAAATAAAATAAAAAAAATAAAAAGCCTTTTATTTGACCAAGCATCTTAGTTGACTAAATTTACATACTTAAATTTCTCTTATAAAATACTAAAAATAATAATATTAAAAATACATACTTAAATTTCTCTTTCTATTATTACTATTATAAATGCCTTATTTCTAGTTATTACTATGCTTTAAGCTTGGTCCCCAGGTTGGGTAAAGGCCTGCTCCAAAGATGCCCACCTCTCTCTATCCTGTGCTATTTGCCACCAGTTAGAGTTACTTATGTATACCAAATTTCAACTCAATCTGTCCAGTAGTACGGAACCCTAAAAAATACACAAAAGTTATTTTCCTATAGATACAGGAAAACCTATGAGAAGTCTATGGTATTTAAAGTAACACTGGAAATTTCATATAACCACGGAACGCTCTCCACGCGAGTTTAACTCGCACTTGTCCGGTTTTTTCACCAGAAATCTATTCACTCTGGTTATTACGTATCTTCAAAGTCATTATGACAGTTCACTGGACTGTTCATGTTCGAGCTGTCTCGAAATATCCAAACACTGTACTGTGGACCACGTAAAAGAAACTAGAAGTGAAAATATATTTTGGAGGATAAGATCATATAAGTATTTAATATAATTAATTATGATTGGGTCCAATTTGAAACGGTGTCCCCTAAATTTAAAATTCCAAAAACTTAAGAAAAATAAGAAATGTTAAACTCGATTTTGTAAAAGGCAAACACACTTTCAAAATGCGCCAATATATAGATAAATCCATAATTTCATACTTACTATTACCTCTGTCTCTTTATATTATGCTTTTACGGATAAACCGCTAAACCGATTTTGATGAGGTTTGGTATGGAGATACATAGTTTAAGCCCTTGGAAAGGACATACATTTTAAGAGGAGTGTGAACCTACGGCATTGCATACAAAAGGCGATAACGATTTCCACCCCTTATATGTTACCCGATTTTGACAACTTTTTGATAGGTCCTCACCTCAGTCAACACAAAATCTAGGTGTAGACGTTTTGTTTTTTTTTTCACTGTAATCAATAAATTAAGTTTTATTACTGTTTCAGTATTCTCATAAAAAAGTAATTTCGGCGATTATTTGAATTTGTCGGGAGGGTTTTCATCCACATGTAATTGAATTTCCTAGGAGTCGTACCAAGCAGTGTGCGAAATCCTTTTTGGTTCGCACCGCTACGGGTGTGGAACATTCTCCCGGCGTCTGTATTTCCTGGATCATGCAATCTTGGTGTCTTCAAGGTAAGAGTGAATAAGTAGGCATCTTCTGGGGAAGTGTGTTCTATCCTATCTATCATATCCCTCCGAAGACACTCAGTAGTATTGTGTCTTTAAACAAGGGGCGCAATGTCTTCTGAATCATCGAATAAATCTTATTTTCATGTAACATTATAAAACAGTACCGTGAGTCACTTATAGACAACGCACAGCCTACACGGGTGATGCTAGAGGTTTCAAATTACCCTAGAGGTGCACTAAAGAGGGTTTTTTTTAAATTCCATCCCTAAAACGGTGGAAAGAGGTGATAAAGATTGTGTGGAAAATACCGCGGGCGAAGCTGTGGCGGGTTCACTAGTTATGTAATAAAAATCATAAGCGATTCTGTAGCGATTCGTAAGCGAGATTTCTCATCCCACTCTTCCGCACGATGCGTAATGCGTAAGAGCGAGATGAGAAATCTCGCTCACCAATCGCTACAGAATCACTTAGCGTTCCCGAATAGCGGCGCTGTTTGTTCTATAATATTTTTAGGTATTTTATTGCAAAAACGTATAGATACGGACATCTATGACGCGAGTACAAATATTTGTGCTCATCACACAGTTTTGCCCCCCGGGGATTCGAACCCGCGGTTGCACCACCACGCCTCCGATATATTATTAAAAAGATGGCAGCCGCCTAGTCTAGACTCCATATTTGATTTTAATATTTGAAATGTTCAAATTCACCAACATGAAAAGATCGAGTCTTTTTGTGTTCAAAAATCCACAAGGCATTGCTGTCGCGGCTGTTGTATACAGGCAGCGGCACGAAAGTGTAGCGGTGACCGCTATTACGCAGAAATCGAAAATTGGATATCGTGTGGGAGTGAGCGGGACGGGGTTATTTGCCTATGGTCAAAAGCGCGATTCGCCAAAGTTAACTTTTCGTCAAAGGCGCGTTTGGTCAAATTGTGATTGGTAAAAACTGCTTTTGGTAAAAACACACTTTTTGTCAAAGGCGCGTTTGGTTAAATTGTGTTTTGCATTACACTAGTATAGACAACAATTTTCTACGTGTTATAAGTAGGAAGTATTCCAATTTGACACTTCAGGCTTATGCTACGGCTACACATATCGCGATAACGCGAATATTCGCATTATCGAATGTATGACGCGGCACTTCGCCCGAAGCCGCAGACACTTCGCCCCGCTGTCGGTAAATTTGCGCACATCAAAGGCTTTTATCGCGATGAACTTCGCTTGCGCGGCCACACTTCAGTCGGCTCAACTTCATCGTGCGTAGCGGAGGTACTGTCAACTGCAAGCGGCGACGTATTGTTTACTGTAATAACCGAATCTTGAAATTTATTTCCAATACGTGCACCTAATTACGTGCTTTACTAGTTAGTAAATGCTAACTAAGATCTCATTACACAATACCAATACATTTTTAAGTAAATAATTAACTAGTTCTTGCTCGATGAATAGTAATCATCCATTGCCGCATTTTCTTAACTTTTTTCTATTTTTTATTTTGCACAAAGTCAAAATATAATTGTTGAGCGCCATAAAATACAGAGCGACCGACAGCTTCGTACATTTTTCCGCGATAAACTCTGCGCCATTGCTCTCTGTAGCAGTGTGGCCATGCACATTCGCCGTAGGCCGAAGACGAAGTTTTATCGCTATAATTCTATCGCGATGTGTGTAGCCGTAGCATTACAAGTATAAGTTATTTTTAGTATGAAGTAATTACGTTGATGCCTATGATAAATAAGCATTATTAGCATCTATTTGAGTAGGTACAGCTCGCAATGTCAAATCAGGACATTTGGCGACTTTGACCAAACGCTGCTTTGATGAAAATATTTTGACGAATCTCAACTTTGGCAAACCATACCTTTGACCAAACGCTCCTTTGACGAAAAGAGTATTTTGACGAATTGCGCTTTTGACCATAGGCAAATAACCCGCGGGACGGTGACGGGAGCGAGAGAAGTCGTACCCATGCGCAGTATCCCCACCACATTTCGTTCACCGCTAGACTTTCGTGCCGCTGCCTGTACACCCACACGCTATTGTGTCCCGAAGTCCATCTTTTACTCGGAAATTTGAGTGGGAAGGAGAATGAAGGGGGGCAGTTTCTACGATACAGGGACGTTTTGAAAAGGGTCTTATGTGGCATCTCTAGTGAGCGCTGGTAGGTGCTTGCAAAAAATAGACCTGAGTGGGGTCACTATGTTAGACAGGAGATGGTTGCGTTTGAAGAAAGTCGACTGTTAGCTCTAGACGAAAAACGCCACCAACGGTAAACATGTCCGTAGCCCGTCTATAACTACACGTACAATACTTGTGCACATTTATTTTATCCCCAATGTGACATCCGGTTCAAACAAAGTTCAGCTTTACCAGTCACTTACGAGCCTACATAAGGAAAACCTACGTGTACTGTCCACTATTTGACCGGAACAAAGTCAGTTATAGTAAAATTATCGTTTATATGTATAAATGTAGCCAATTATAATTGTTTTCCTCATAATCTCTATCTGTAAAAAACTGAAGACATCATTGTTAACTTATATGTATGTGAACTGTTTTGAAAAAATTATACCTCACCGAGTTTCTAGCCGGCTCTTCTCATTAGAGGTATTTTCCGAACCGGTGGTAGATTCATTGTTTGACCTTCATAAGAGCTTGTAAAAGCCTAAATTAAATAAAGATAGAAGTTTAGCTTTGACTTATGAAGTTTCTCGATGCACCATTTTGTTTTTTTTCTGCCTGGCCTGTTTTGTTGACTGGAAGAGAATGGCATTCCATCCGACCACGATTTTACCATCCCACCGGATACCGAATAGTAAATTGGATTGAATTTGACTCGTACTTACAATTAGAAGAATATAAATCACATGCTTCTAGACACCTGCTACTGACTGTACCGAGCAGACTTACGGTTTTGCTGTCCGTATTAGACTTGGTAGTTTGTTAGTCTGTTTATTTGCCCCCAGACCTTCATAATTGCCGTCCCTTGAAGGGACTCCATTAGCTCAATTTGCAAGGTCGTCTGATTTTTAGTGTTCAAATAAACAAGGCTACAATAGTTATTTGAGCAACTGTTGCATAATAAGGGTAATTAAAACACGAGTGGGTGTTTATTAAACGAGCCACAGAGGAGTTTCATAGGAGAGGAGTTTTAATAACTAATTACGCACAAGAGCATAGTAAATTTTAAATAGTAATAACAATAAATCAGAGGCCAATCTGTACAAAAATCAATCTAGTCCCAAAATAAGCTCTAAAGGTTTGTGGTATGGGTACTAGACGACGATATATTTACATGAAAAATAACTTTATAAATCATTCCGCAGTAAGTGTCAAATACTGAACTATATTCGAATTTTACGTAGCATATCTGTGTGTATGTTACCCGCTTAAGGGTTAAAAATCTTCAAGAAGATTAATTTTCATTCCTCAAGTCAACTTGTCCCACAGAGTGCACTCAAGAGTGCTCCGCGACTTATTTAGGGTTCCCCCGGCAGCAGTAACCTTTTTATGCACTATGGAACCCTTTTATATAAATGTTAGTACAGAGAGCACTCCAAAGATTGCGAGGCTTTAAATGATAAAAAAGCCGGTCAAGTGCTAGTTTGATTCGCACGCCGAGGGTCCCGTACGTACGTATGAAATACAGATAGTACCTTGTAGGTATACGGAACCGTAAAAATGAAAAAAAATGCTTTTAACAACCGGGTAACCATTTACAACCTACCTATGAAATAAAAAAATCTCTATGCAACCGTCGAGTGTGATATGACCTTGCAAAGGTTGTTAGCCATTTTTTGGCCAAATGTACAGTTTTCGGACCTTTCCCTGTATTGGTGCTATAAGATATTGCTTTTTGCCAAATTTCATTATTCTGGGTCAACGGAAAGTACCCTATAGGTTTTGATTCCCTTGCTTGAGTATCAAAATATTCGGCATATAAATAAATAAATAAATAAATAATCAGACAATCTTTACACAAATCGATCTAGTCCCAAAGTAAGCTCTAAAGACTTATGTTATGAGTACTAGACGACAATATGAATACTTATATAGAGAAATAAATACTTTAATACATAGGAAACATCCAAAACTCAGGAACAAACATTCGTGCTCATCACACAAATATTTGCCCTTACCGGGGATCAAACCCGGGACGCTTGCGTCGGAGGCAGGGTCACTACCAACTAGGCTATCCGCGTCGTCAACGCCGTATGCGCGTCGTATACGGCCATATCTTTTGATTGCGGTGACTTAGAAGGTGGATTTTTCACAGCTCCAAGGGATTGCAGACCTGAGTATTTGATATTAATTTCAAGTTGATAACTCCAGCCGTTCCTGAGAAAAAGGTCTTGACACACAGACAGACAGGCACTCATATTAAGGCATGTAAATAGGGTGACGTCAGGGAAGTCTCACTCCGCACTTTAGGTACGCTCGGCCGTCAGACAGCTCGGAGCTGTAAATCGCAGCAAGTTGCCGCTCACTCGCTCGCCGGTGACGCGGATAAAAAACTGAAAATCCTAGCGTACACGAAAGAGCACGTTTTATGCGACGGAGAGAAAAGGTGATACCTACCCGTTTTGTTAGACAGTGATTCTTCCGTACGTTAGTACTAAAGCAAAAGGACGGATCCGTGTTGCATCGGAGGGGTTAATGTAGGTAATAACCTTCTTTTGCTCCGGGTGAAAAGGGCAGCGAGGTCAAAAATAAAACTGTCAAAATTTGAAAACTCCCTTGCTAATGTAAAAAGGAGGTCGCCTGACAGGTGTCATTGTCATACTGTGAATGTTGAATTTTATTTACGAAGTAACGTGGCTGAATGTTCTGCAGTGATCAAAGCCTTAGGATAATTAAAGAAATACCAAGTACTCAGCTTTAGTCTTTGGTAAATGTACTGATATTCTGTTTTTTTAAGGCTGGCTTTTCATTAAATATGTTTTATGTGTATGACGACGCGGTTAGCCTAGTTCGTAGTGACCCGACCGAAGCTAGCGGTCCTGGGTTCGATCCACGGTGAGAGCAAATATTTGTGTGATGAGCACGAACATTTTTTCCTGAGTCTTGGATGTTTCCTATGTATTTAAGTATTTATTTATCTAGATAAGTACGTATATCGTCGTCTAGTACCCATAACACAAGCCTTTAGTGCTTACTTTGGGACTAGATCGATTTGTGTAAAGATTGTCCCCATTTTTATTTATTTATTACGTTCATAATGTTTTCTGTGTCTCTGCAATATCATATATTGTTGCGGCCCAATTACCACCAAAGTGTGCCAACTTTATCATCACTTAAGAGGACTGTGAACCAATGGCAAAAATCACCCTTTTCATAAAAAAGGCGATAACCCATTTCTACCAATTCTTGATAGCTTGCCAGTCAGAACAAAATCTAGGTCTATCTATACGTTTTGTTTTTTTTTAGTTTAATTACTTTCAGTTTTATTAAATACATTTAAGGGGTGGAAATCGTTATCACCTTTTGTATGAAAAGTCGTAGGTTCACACTCCTCTTAACATAATAGAAAACTGTGATATTGAAAAGATTTCACTAAAAGGTACTTTATGTCAATGTTGCCACAATAAGTTTTGTGCCTCTTTAAGAAACTGCACATTTTCTCTAATGGCTGAACATTTCAAATTAACATAGTCTAAAATAATCTAGAATTTCGTTCCAAAATAATATTTCCCCAGAATCTATTACACAGCCTGTGCGATTTCTAGATATTTCGAGTAATATTCACAAACATTTACTTAGACGCCATGGAATAATCTCAAATAGCTTTTGAAATGATTAAAAATAACTAACACATAAAATAATTTTTTTAGGATACCGTTCCTCAAAAGAAAATGATATGATTGATATGATGTAAATCAGTTAAGTATTTAAATTGCTATTAAAATCAAATGATTAAAAAAAAATACAATTATTTAAATCAATACTTTTAACTTCGACCAAATCAGCCAAAGAGTGTCAACTTTATTTTCCTTTTTCATATTTGTTAATAAATATCATAAAAATGACAGTTTTTTTTTAATAAAATATTGGATTATAGGTTTTGAATTTTGATAATTTTGTAATATTTTTTGTGAACAAAAATGATTAACGATTTATTAATAATGAATAATGTTTTTAACACGCTTTTATTAGCTTCAGTTGTAACAAACAATTTAATATAATCTTAGAAGTTAATTTGAACCTACTTCTAATTGTTGTAACGATTTGAAACTTTGCAAGTGTATGCAATTCGGATGACAATACAATATTTTGGTGCCATCGAGCTAACCATGGAGCCAGGAGGTCGACAGTGGAACTCTTCAATGACTACTAGTAACCCTTCGAGTTTGGACTCATTTCGTTTGTTTTGACGAGTCCAATACATTACTATGTTGCTGAGAGTCTTTTGTACTCTTAACCGGGGGTTTTTTAAAACCGTCTTGAAAGCTATAAAAATCCAGACGGAATCCGAATCATTAATTTTCGAACAATAACCCTAGTTTCATTAGTCTCAAACATAATTAACGTTCAATTAAATTATTATTGTTCGCAAACCTTAATTAATAATTAGCTGGCAATGAGTTAATGCTCCATTAGATCCCAGTAGTGCCTGCGGCGAAAATCTAATTAATGAAGCATGATTTATAACTCTCTCAATCTCTTATGTCGCTAATACATGATCTTGAAATTTGAACTTAATTACAATAAGTTTAACGTTGTTTTTACAAATAATTAGATGATAACATCGTGGGTTATTATAGTGTTAAGTGAATTCATCCTTACTTGTCTTATTTGGTAAACAAGTTTCCAACCTCAAAATGCACCTTTTTTGGCTAAAACAGCTGTTTCCTTGCAAATAATGGAACCGGAGTAGTAGTTTATGCAACGGTTGCATAATGATAGGCCTTAAAAGACTAGTGCGGTTTTCATGAAACGAGCCGATAGGCGAGTTTCATAATAAGATCGCACGTGTGTTTTAAGGCCAAATTATGCAGAGTTGCATACATAACTTTATCTACACACATATTATAAATCCTCCATGATGGGTTCAGAAAGAATATTTTCTGGCAACAAGTTATTTGTTGCAATCGTGGCTGCATATTTCCGATATCCGGCGCATTTTCACATCACACACACTCCGAGAAGACTACTTACTATTCATATTTTCAACTAAAATGTAAATTACAAACAACTTTTTCTATTCAATTCAACAACAATTCTACTTTCGTTCAGCAAAACGTCAACATGGCGGCAATTCGATCTTCCGTCAAGACCATTTTTTTTTTAAATCATAGACAAACGGATGAAGTCTCTATTCTCACGTCACTCGAGATCAAATATTGTGCAGTTTATATTAAAAAAACATACTGAATTGACGTTTCGTATCAATAACTGTTTTAATATCTATGGATACTAGAATAGAGACCCACTTGAGTTTTGACAGCTGTTCCAAATTTAATCTCATTTCTTTACTAAAAACGATACGGGAATAACATTGCAGCACTCGTTTTACCTAATTTGTTGTCAAAATGGTGGTCATTTCCTACGGTTTTTGATTACACTATGGAGGTTTTATGATATGGGTGTAGATAAAATATAATTGTTAACTGTTTAATAATTTTTATAGCGTGATTTTTCAGTATTCGGATTTTAGATTTTGAACGTATCTTGTTTTATATATGGTAACCGATTGGCTTCTTTGTCACTAAGAATTGGCTCAGTATTTTGTCTAATAATTTACGCAAAAACCAAGGATGCCTCCTAGAAGTCCATTTTAAACTCTCTCACAACTTAACAATTTATCGACTTAGCTAACTTCTGAAAGTTATTTTAAATTCCCGGCCGCAAAGTTGGACAAACGGAATCTTTTTCGGTTGGAAATCGCTTAAAATTTCCAAGCTCCCTTTGTCTTTGATAACTGTTGGAAGGTAGCGAAATAAACAATGCATATTCGTACGAATATTATAATTGTAAAAGTAGCTCGCTCTGTCTGTCGGTTACACTTTCACGGCTGAACTATTGAACTGATTTCAAGGTTTGATATGGAGATAGTTTGAGCATTGGGTATATGTGCTACTTTTTTAAGACAACCAACGTTGGAATAGCAATATTAAATAGGTGCATCCTTGAAGTGATTCCGAAACTTGAGGGAAACAAGTCAGTAAGTAAAGCACTTACCGGAAACAGAGTAGGTTTTAGGTACGTCGAGCCGTCGGACAGCTCGGAGCTGTAAATCGCAGGTTGCCGCTCGCTCGCTCGCTGGCCGCGCGCGTCAAGTAGCCTAGATGTTTGGTGTCGGGTGACGCGGATACAAACTGACAACCCTAGCGTACACGAAAGAGCACGTTTTATGCGAAGGAGAGAGAAGGCATGATTAGGCATAATTTCGTACCTAAACATCGGTTTTGTTAGACCGATTCATCTGTACGTTGGTACTAACTATTCTGTGCAGGAAATTACTGAAGTACAGCAATTTGGGCTTTGGGTATCCCCTCGTTTGTAATAACTTTCTTAATGCCCTGGTGCTTCATCATTATGATCTGTGGTTCAATATGGAAGTTGGTACACGTAATGAAAAATAATCGGCCGTGAAAGTAACGGATGGACAGACACATGAAGTGATTTTAAAAGGGATTCAACCTTTTCTTTTTGATATATGGAACCCTGACAACTTAGAAAACTGGTTGAGTGCGAGTTAAACTCGCGTGGAGAGGGTTCCGTGATTATATGAAATTTCCTAAGTTATTTTAAATACCATAGACCTCTTATAGGCTCCCCTGTAATCTATAGGTAATGAACTGTTTTCTATATTTATTTAAATTTTTTAGGCCCAGTACTTTCGGGGATAAATATGGGAATGGTACATTTTCGCCTATTTTCCTAAATAACTAGAAAAACATTTATCTTAAAATTATAAAAATAAATATTTAAAATCCTCACAACGAGCCCTTTCATTTGATATGTACACGCTAAGGTTAGCAAACCTTTTTTTTCTAATTTACCCCACAAAAGTGCCCCCCATGTTTAATATTCATTTATTTACGTTACGCGTCCGTGTTGCGGTCACGTACATAATGTGTACCAAATTTCAACTCAATCGGTCAAGTAGTTTCGTAGCAAATTGGCTGTGACAGACGGACCGACAGACAGACGAGTGTTCTATAAGGGTTCCGTTTTTTCCTTTTGAGGTACGGAACCCTAAAAATACACACACACAAGTAAACTGACGTGGCTTTGGACATTTTACGGTTATTTCCATAGCATCAGCATCTCTTATTTCAGTATTGAAACTGAAAGTAAAGTTACCTTTGTAAAAAATCGAACCACGTACAGAATTCCATTTAAATCTAACCTCTTATAAATCGTCTCTATATTTGAATACTGGCCAAATCGAGGATCCACCTAAAGCCATTTATTTCTTAAAAAGGAAAAAGTATCTTCGATTCCTTTTAACTCCGGGTTCTAAGATAATAAGCGCTATTTCGGGATGCTCGATTGTCAACCTTAAGAGGAAGTGACAGGGTATTTTTTACAAAGATCGACGATACCATGTTCCTTACCTAAAACTTTTTTTTTTAAGCGTAATAATATAAGCCAGTTTTATGAAAATAGCCTAAGAACTTAAGAGGGCGCCGACCGTCCAGTGGCGCCCTCATCACTGTTATTGTGTTTTCTATTAAAGGAAAGTATTTTATTAAAATTGAAGCCGTATAAGTTGTTACGCAACCTAATACACAACTTATATAACGACGGAAGACCAGCGTTGGCCTCACAGCCAGCACATGCTGAGTTGGGACCGTTTCGCAACAATTCTTTTTTTTCTTTATTATTTCTTATATGTGGTCTACTGATATGTTAATTGTTGTGAATAAATTTATTTTCTTTCTTTCTTTCTTTCTTCTTTCTTTCTATATGCTATGTTATATAGCTTTGCAAAGTATAACCATCATCTAATCAATTTAACAGAATAAAGCGGCCACTATTTTCTATTAAATTGATTAGATGATGGTTATACTTTGCAAAGCTATATTACATAGCATATACGTTGTGTATTAAGTTGCGTAACAACTTATATGGCTTCAATTTTAATAAAATACTTTCCTTTAATAGAAAACACAATAACAGTGATGAGGGCGCCACTGGACGGTCGGCGCCCTATTAAAAGCATTTTTGAAGCTTAATAATTTCAGAGGCTTATGGTCGAATTCAGAAACGCCACTAAGGCATTTCATTAGAGATTAAATAGTTAAATCTCCCTCAACTAGTTGTCAAGAATACTTAACTTACTCTTTAATTAAAGAGACGTTTGAGTGACGTTTTTGTATACGTTAAAGAGTGAGTATTTTTCTTGGGTAAGTGGAGCTTAAAATACGGTCTCACCCGATGGCCTAAACTAGGATACCTTATTTGGGACTGTGAAAGACACAAACGACCGGGCCATTATAACTCTACTAAAGGATCAGTAACGTCCTTTTAAATCTATATAATAAAAACTAGATCGAGATAAAAAACCAAGGAAGAAGCGAAATTTGTAACCACATTTCTCGAACAGAAACGGTAGGTTGTAATTTTCACAGAATATGTGTTGTAATGGCATGAATACTAGCATATAATAGTAGTTTATGCAACGGTTGCATAATGATAGGCCTTAAAACACTAGTGCGGTTTTATGAAACGAGCTTCAGCGGGTTTCATAATAAGATCGCACGTGTGTTTTAAGGCCAAATTATGTACAGTTGCATACAAAACTTTATCAACACACATATTATAAATCCTCCATGATGTGATCAAAAACAATATTTTCTGGCAACAAGTTATTTGTTGCAATCGTGGCTGCATTTGCGATATCCGGCGGAGTTTTCACATCGTTTTCGGAGTGACTCCGATTCATATTTTCAACTAAATAAGTAGTAAATTACAGACAACTTTTTACAATTCTACTTTCGTAACAGCAAAAAACCAACAAACACCCAAATGACAACAGTAATGGCGGCAATTCGATCCTCCGTCAAGACGAATGTTTTTTTTTAAATCATAGACAAACGAATGAAGTCCCTATTCTCATGTCACTCGAGATCAAATGTCGTGCGGCGCAAATATTAAAAAAAACATACTGAATTGATTTTTCGTATCGATAACCGTTTTAATATCTATGGATACTTGAATAGAGACACACTTGAGTGTTGACAGCTGTTCCATATTTAAACTCATAACGTTACAAAAATTGATACTGTAATAACATTACAGTACAGATTTTACCTACTACCACAGCTAATAGTAAAATTGGTAAAAATAACAGAAAGTTTTAAGCCGGAGAAGCTCCCACCCAATACATTGATACTCTAAAAATTTACTGATACCTATACCAGATCAATTTTAGACCAATTTTGTTCCAGCTGTATTTCCAAAATGGCTTCCGTTTCAGCTATCAAAGGTCTGTTTTTAGTTTACACTCCATAGTCAAACAACAAATATCAATTCAATGGTGTACTGTTATAAAAATGTGAAAAATATATTGAAATCAAACCAGAAAAATACTGCTGAAGCTTAATAATTTGCGAATGCAACTGTCAAAGTTCTTATATCATTAACATAAATCTGGCGTAGTACGGAATCCTCGGTGCGCGTCCGACTCGCACTAGACCGGTTTTTAAGCCTTTTAACACAGTCGGCAAATAACGACAGCTTGACCGACGACTCATTTGGCATGCGGCAATATGGCATTCTACAGGGTGTTCCGAATAATGCCAAAGAGCAAAAATACCGTTTTATGAATATTATATAGCCGTTATCATTACAACTTTGATAACGTATCGATATCCATAGAGTATCGATTCAATCAATTATTAAATGAGCCGTAACCCAATTATTATCACATGAATTCAGTTCGTCCGCTAAAATAGTGTGCACGCTTTGATATCTCCACATAGATTTAACTATTTGAAATTTTCGACATCAGTCAGTCAACCATAGGGTTGCCAACCGTACTATAATAGTATATCAGATATTAGTGAAACCATCAAACCATCATGTTGAGTTTTTAACTATCCATAACTGTATAATAGTAGTTTATGCAACGGTTGCATAATGATAGGCCTTAAAAGACTAGTGCGGTTTTCATGAAACGAGCCGATAGGCGAGTTTCATAATAAGATCGCACGTGTGTTTTAAGGCCAAATTATGCAGAGTTGCATACATAACTTTATCTACACACATATTATAAATCTTCCATGATGGGTTCAGAAACAATATTTTCTGGCAACAAGTTATTTGTTGCAATCGTGGTTGCATATTTCCGATATCCGGCGCATTTTCACATCACACACACTCCGAGAAGACTACTTACTATTCATATTTTCAACTAAAATGTAAATTACAAACAACTTTTTCTATTCAATTCAACAAAATTCTACTTTCGTTCAGCAAAACGTCAACATAATGGCGGCGATTCGATCCTCCGTCAAGACCATTTTTTTTAAATCGTAGACAAACGGATGAAGTCTCTATTCTCACGTCACTCGAGATCAAATATTGTGCAGTTTATATTAAAAAACATACTGAATTGACGTTTCGTATCAATAACTGTTTTATTATCTATGGATACTAGAATAGAGACCCACTTGAGTTTTGACAGCTGTTCCAAATTTAATCTCATTTATTTACTAAAAATTATAAAGAAGTCATGTTATTTCTTTATCGCAGCACTGGCTTTTCCTAATTGGTTGTCAAAATGGTGGTCATTTCCTACGGTTTTTGATTAACCAATGGAGGTTTTATGATATGGGTGTAGATAAACTAAATTGCATATTACTTGACATGGATGTGCAACTGTAAATGGTACTTTCTTGTTCCTTTTCCTATTATTTTCCTTTGTTTATATAGTTCGTATCTTTTGCTACCAGCATTACAACGTCCTTGAATCGGGGAGGGGGCCTGGTGATCTGTCACACAGGGTATCCTAGTATGGACACCAGGCTCTCACACTGATCATAATTTCCTCGTCGTTATTGTAGTAGCTAATGCTAATAATAAATAAATAAATAAATAAATAAATAAAGTCATTTTAGATTTTTTGATTGATTGATAGTATTGTACTATATTTCGGCTCCGTGTACTATACACTTTTGAAGAAATATATAGTACGCAGAAATACTATATTTCGATCAGTCATTACAATGGGCTTTGAGTTGGCCAGTTCTACCATGTTAGTATTCAATTTTATTAAATAGCAACATCTCTTAGCTAAGTTTATGAACGCAACGCAACTTTAAATTGCTTCGTTGTGCATGTTTCGGAATATAATTAAACGCATCCAGAACAAAGAAAAAATTGCATTTTCGAAGCTTAGATAGCTACAGATATACAATCGAAATGTTAGTATAATGCGCCAAATGAATCATCGGCCAAGCTGTCTCTATTTGCCGACTGTGGTGTTCAAAGGGCTATAAAACCGGACAAGTGCGAGTCGGACGCGCACCGAGGGTTCCGTACTATGCCAACTTGGGATGCTCTCAACCAATCAATAATAGACTTTATGTTAATGATATACGGACTTTGACAGTTGCAACTAACTTAGCTAATGATTAAGCTGCAGCGGTAATTTTCTGAATTTGGTTTTAATATATTTTCACATTTGTATAACAGAACACCATTGAATTGATATTTTTTGTTTGACTATGAAATGTAAACTAAAATCAGACCAAATTTAATAGCTGAAACTTAAGTCGTTTTGGAAATACAGCTCGAACAAAATTGGTCTAAAATCAGAAAAAAGTTTAGGGTATTAATGTATGGGGAGCTTCGCAGGCTTAATTTTTTTTGATATTTTTATATTTGCTAGTATTGATGCTATAACAACACACATATTCTGTGAGAATTGCAACCTTCTAGCTCTTATCGATGCTGAGCTAGAGGCCTCTGACAGACGGACGGACGGACGTTGTAGGCTCAGTAATAGGGTGTGGTTGATCCTTTCGGGTACAGAAACCTAGTTATGGTTGTTCAGTGTGACGTCATTTAATAATACGCATCGTTCGTCCCTCAAATAATTGAAATGTTCAAGTATCAGACGGATTTACATACAAATTGAGAATGGTTGGACGGTCCCAGCGGAACTTGAAATTAACTCAGTAAATCGTTTATCGATATAATAATCTGAGATTGTTTCTGTCTGTAAAGTTTTCAAAGTTAAAATACTGCATCGGTTTCTAAAGTACACGCTTACTCGAGACATTGGTTTCAATTCGACACGGTGTTCCCTAAATTAAAAAAAAAAACATAGATTTAAAATAAGAAACGTCCAACAATTTTGTGTAGCACCAAGATGTCAAAATCAAGTTTGACGTTTCTTATTTATTTTTATTTATTTATTTATGGAACAGTAACAATATCTACACTATAGGAATAACAAAATAATTTAGATCGAGCTATCAAAGTATCAGGCTAAGCATAATGTATGATATAACACAAATAAACAATAAGTATATTCATTATATAATACATATCAATTAAAAACTAAACTTAAAAATGGCTAAGCGATATTTAATTTATAGGTGTAGATAGCATACTTTTAGAAACAACATTTTAACTTAAAACTAAGAAAACACCTATAAAAAAGCGGCCAAGTTCGAGTCGGAACCGCCCATGAAGGGTTCCGTGATTTATGACGTATTAATAAAAACTACTTACTAGATGTCGTTCGAACCAATTTTCGGTGGAAGTTTACATGGTAATGTACATCATATATTTTTTTAGTTTTATCATTCTTTTATTTTAGAAGATACAGGGGGGGGGGGGGACACACATTTTACCACTTTGGAAGTCTCTCACGCGCAAACTATTCAGTTTAGAAAAAAATGATATTCGAAACCTCAATATCATTTTTGAACACCTATCCATAGATACCCCACACGTATGGGATTGATGAAAAAAAAATTTTTGAGTTTCAGTTTTAAGTATAGGCAACCCCAAAAAATTTTTCTTTTTTTTTCTTTTTTTGTGTGAAGATCTTAATGCGGTTCATAGAATACATCTACTTATCAAGTTTCAAGCATAGTTCTTATAGTTTCGGAAAAAAGTGGCTGTGACATACGGACGGACTATACTATATGACGAATCTATAACGGTTCCGGTTTTTGCCATTTGGCTACGGAACCCTAAAAATGAACAATATATCAGTAATTATATGTTAGTACTAAAATCAACAAAAGTCTGAGGGAATCCTAGCGAATCCAAAATGCAAAATGAGATGATAATTTGAAGGAAATAGCCCAATAGTACCATTTGGAACTATTACTACAGTTCTTGTCAGTTCTCGTCATACGCCCAACAGTGGGGCTAAGATAAGCCTATTATTTCACGTAACACTGTTTTGTGGTTATTTAGATTAACCTAAATATTTCTCATTTCGTACGCTCCCCAATACAAGAAAACTTTTGCTCATCAAGTTAATATTCTGACAAGCCAATGTTTCGAACTTGGGGAATTTCTTGAACTTCGTATTCGCTTATCTCTCTAATTTATCTTTACTTACTTTTAACCGAGTGCGCGGATGACTAGACATATAATCAAATCGTAAAGTGGAAAAAGTCGACATTGAAGATAACAATGAAAAAAGTCTATGGGAGTCTTCGTAATGGGCAACACAACACATCCCAATGGATTTCACGTATGTTCGTCTGATTGCATGTGCGCAATAAACTTTTAAACTGCTGGACGGATTTCAATGCGGTTTTCGATATTATATTAAGGGCAACTTTAGGTAGATTACAGGCTATATAAACTTTTGGAAATAATACTGGAAGAAGCAGACGTGCAGAGCTCTGTTTTATAACAGGACGTAGTTGCAAAAATGTAAATTAATAAAGCTATACTAAATCATTTGTTCGTCATTCTCGTTGCGTCCATTCGATGCATTAGGACTCCCAGAATAGAATGAAAAAGTTGGTAGACATCTAGGTCGCTGATTTTTTATGTACGTTTCTTTAAAGTTGTAATTGAAAAACGCAGGTATAAACGACTTTCATTTACTGGACCAAATCGACATAAACTTTCATCCCTATCAATATGAAAGACGAACAAATATTACCAAAATGGCACCCAGCTCCCTAACTATTAGGACACCACGGAATCTTTCGTGTTTAAAACAACAATTTAAATACCAAACTTATAATCGTTCATTTACTTTTAGTAAATATTAATTTCGGAACTTGTTCGTTCATATTCATCTCCTCCGCTGCGGCCCCATCTACAATTCCCTTTTTATAAAAGATAGGGCGAGTCACACCCTTACACAAACATAATATGTTAAAACCTGTTATCCATCGGCAGTTTATCGCTACCCTATAAACCCGTTAAGGTTGTAGTTAAATTACGCCGTAAAAGATTCTTGAAAGCCATCCTATATACAAATTGGTTTAAACTAGAATCCATAATCCGGCGAACTAAGGGCCGTGCCAAACCGAATGCGTATGCACACATGCGTAGACGTAGGCGCATACGTCTTCGCATACGCAACGCAACGGTCAGTAGCGTACCTAGCCGCAGTCATAATAAACTATCAGCCATTTGCTATAATACTAAAGTGGCTTCATCCATACTTGTCTTATTCGGTAATAGTAGTTTATGCAACGGTTGCATAATGATAAGCCTTAAAACACTAGTGCGGTTTTATGAAACGAGCTTTTAGCGAGTTTCATAATAAGATCGCACGTGTGTTTTAAGGCCAAATTATGCAGAGTTGCATACATAACTTTATCTACACACATATTATAAATCCTCCATGATGGGTTCAGAAACAATATTTTCTGGCAACAAGTTATTTGTTGCAATCGTGGCTGCATATTTCCGATATCCGGCGCATTTTCACATCATACACACTCCGAGAAGACTACTATTCATATTTTCAACTAAAATGTAAATTACAAACAACTTTTTCTATTCAAAGCAACAACAATTCTACTTTCGTTCAGCAAAACACCAACATAATGGCGGCAATTCGATCCTCCGTCAAGACCATTTTTTTTTAAATCATAGTCAAACGAATGAAGTCTCAATTCTCATGTCACTCGAGATCAAATGTTGTGCAATTTATATTAAAAAAACATAGTGAATTAACGTTTCGTATCAATAACTGTTTTAATATCTATGGATACTAGAATAGAGACCCACTTGAGTTTTGACAGCTGTTCCAAATTTAATCTCATTTCTATACTAAAAACGATACGGGAATAACATTGCAGCACTGGTTTTTCCTAATTGGTTGTCAAAATGGTGGTCATTTCCTACGGTTTTTGATTACACTACGGAGGTTTTATGATATGGGTGTAGATAAACAAATTTGTAACCTCAATGTGCACCTTTTTGGTTAAAACAGCTGTTTCCTTGCATATAAAGGAACCTGAGACAATATTTTAAACGTCACTTTGCCAATATTTAGCATAGGTCTGGCGCCTCATTCGGGAACGCTAAGTGATTCTGTAGCGACTCGTAAGCCAGATCTCTCATCTCGCTCTTACGCATTTCGCGTCGTGCGGAAGAGTGGAATGAGAAATCTGTCTTACGAGTCGCTACAGAATCACTTAGCGTTCCCGAATGAGGCGCCTGCTTTATTTAGGATAAATCAACTGTTTCAGCCAAAAATTGCACATTTTGAGGTTAGAAACTTGTTTACCAAATAAAACAAGTAAACGGAAAAAACGAAGTGCCAGCAAAGTACCAATTTGGCTTGTCTAAAATTTGACGGCTACATACAACCGAGACTTATTTTAAAATAAATAACAACTTTGTAAATTATAGACATGTGATTGCTTTGATTTGTTTGATTTTTACAAGCTCTGTCCGAAACAAGTAGCTTGGTTGATATTAGAAAGAACTTGTTTATTTCTAGCCTTTCCATTTTTTCAGTGTATCGATGAATCCACTGTATGTGACTGCACGATGTCTGTTTACTGTCTTTTCGTTCATTATGTGTTTTATATCGTTAAATTTGTAAATAAATACAACAGAGACGCGCGTAGTCATGCGCAGCAAGGAACCATGCGTGTTTGAATCTGTGCGTCAGAACGTCTCATATGGAAAGCCATCCAATACAACGTCATCACTGGACGCGCGTAAGATACGTTGCCGTTTCGATCGCCGCGGGTACGCAACCTGTTTGTGTCATGGGAGCTGCAATGCGTGACGGTACGCATACGTTTACGTGCACTTCAAGTTAGGCAAGCGGTTTGTCTTGTCACATAGAATTCCATACAATTACAACTAATTGTGCCTAATTCAATTCATTTATAGCAAATATTGTATAGTATTATATCTACCTAAATGCTAATTAATTTAATAACGTACTTCCAGTACGAACCAAAATAATGTTGTACTAATTCTATAGAATATAGTTGTTAAGATAATATTTGTACGCCACTAACGGTAAAACAAGAACCGGTCAGCCATAATGTCACCTTATACTCGCTTGTTTGTATGCAAATAATAGTAGTTTATGCAACGGTTGCATAATGATAGGCCTTAAAACACTAGTGCGGTTTTCATGAAACGAGCCGACATGCGAGTTTCATAATAAGATCGCACGTGTGTTTTAAGGCCAAATTGTGCAGAGTTGCATACATAACTTTATCTACACACATATTATAAATCCTCCATGATGCGTTCAGAAACAATATTTTCTGGCAACAAGTTATTTGTTGCAATCGTGGCTGCATATTTCTGATATCCGGCGCATTTTCACATCACACACACTCCGAGAAGACTACTTACTATTCATATTTTCAACTAAAATGTAAATTACAAACAACTTTTTCTATTCAATTTAACAACAATTCTACTTTCGTTCAGCAAAACACCAAAACATGGCGGCGATTCGATCCTCTGTCAAGACCATTTTTTTTTAAATCATAGACAAACGGATGAAGTCTCTATTCTCACGTCACTCGAGATCAAATATTGTGCAGTTTATATTAAAAAAACATACTGAATTGACGTTTCGTATCAATAACTGTTTTAATATCTATGGATACTAGAATAGAGACCCACTTGAGTTTTGACAGCTGTTCCAAATTTAATCTCATTTCTTTACTATAAACGATAAAGAAGTCATGTTATTTCTTTATCGCAGCACTGGTTTTTCCTAATTGGTTTTCAAAATGGTGGTCATTTCCTACGGTTTTTGATTAACCAATGGAGGTTTTATGATATGGGTGTAGATAAATAATCATTTCATTTCATTTCATTAAGTGGAACGTGCACTGCACGCATATGTGTACACATACGCGTACGCATCCAGTGTGGGCAGTTCTTTAGTTGTGTACGTGCTTTGTGTTTTAATTTACTGGTGGGTTGTGTGTGAACTTACGACACGCGGGCTCGGTACAAACGGGCAATAATGTCCAATCTCCTTGTTTATAAATATGTGCGTCTAATATTTGTTTTTATTTGTTACAGAAACCAGACTATGCAACAAAGTGGTAAGTACGAAACTCACAAAATATATTTTAAAGAAAAACCATTTTTGAACCGACTTCAAGGAGGTTCTCAATTCGTCGGAATCTTTTTTTTTATGTATGTTCCCCGATTACTCGGAGATGGCTGGACCGATTTGAATGATTCTTTTTTTAATCGATAGAGTATACCTCACAGTTGGTCCCATTGAAGTAAAAGTGAGATCTGATGAGAGGATCTATGAGGAATCGATGGAACTCCTCAAATATTATAGGCACGCATATAACAATTTTGGTATTTTCGGTAAAAATGAAGCATTTGCGTTCCAAAAGCATTATTTGGTGAACTGAAACTGATGATGAAGACCATAGATAACCACCGGAACTCCGGTAAATATTTGACAGCTGGCGATTAGATTTCTGTATAAGGTTGAGAAGCAATTTATGCTCACGAAAATGCACGTGGTAAAATAGAACTGGTGGTGAAGAAACAGGAGAACTCCTCAAAGATTGATGTCCTTGCACCGTGGATAGCAACATTTTGTAAGGGGTGATGAGCAATTGGCATTATGCTATTGTTGCTTGATGAAGTAAATGTGTGTCGTTAAATCACATTCGATAATCACTAAAAAGTAAAAAATAAGATTATAATTTAACAAATATATAAAAGTCGGTGGCCAGTGTATTAGGTAATACATCACTCATAATGTGTTCATTTGCTTGTCACCGACTTCGATATATTTAATATATCACTTAATCTATAATATATCTGACGTTTCTACGTAATTGACTTACGGAATTCAATAATTATTTCTTACTTTTCAAAAGGTTTTTGAAGTCGTTTTTTTAATTGTTAAATTATATCTAACGCCGTCTGCGAACAGAGCACTATACACAAACATACTTATGTTACTCAAATTTGCTCAATAAAATTGTGTAAATGATTTGTTCACGCTCAAAATCATTTTTTATTTTTACTTTATTTATTTAGTAACAATGAAAGATTTAAAAAGGAAAAAACTTTATGCTGAATACCTACTATCAAAAAATATCACCTAAATAACTTCCTCTGGGTAAGGTAAGGCTGGCTGCATTCCCACGTTGTATAGCTATGCCTATACGTTGGCCGAGGAATGAACCAGCCCTATGGTCACCGGAGGCACGGAAAAGTTTCTTTTTATTTAATGGAAAAGCTTCCGCGCCTCCGGGCCCCACGGTCCGAGTGTCTCCACGGCAAACGCCGCAAATACGCAATTATCGGCGATATTTGCGTATTTACGGCGTTTTGTTGTTTCGGCCGCTGTAGCCGCTGCACCCGCCCTCCGCGTCGTCATGCTTAGGTGGGAAGGCGCTAGGGTATCAGCACATGTGGCATCCCATATAAGCGGCCGACCCAAGTACCACGGGATGAGAGTCATCCCATCGGGCCTCTTGCCGTCCTCTCGCGCCAGGCCAGCAGGCTCAAGTGTGGCAGGGAAACGTCCCAACGGGCGCTGACAAGGGCTCGACGAATGACTTTTTTAGGGTTCCGTACCTCAAAAGGAAAAAAGGAACCCTTATAGGATCATTCGGTTGTCCGTCTGTCTGTCTGTCTGTCTGTCTGTCTGTCAAGACCTTTTTCTCAGGAATGCGTGGAGCTATCAAGTTGAAATTAATATCAAATACTCAAGTCTGCAATCTCTTGAAGTTGTGAAAAAATCAACCTTCTAAGTCAACGCAATCAAAAGATATGGCCGTTTATGTCTCATATTTTGATACTTACAAGGGAATCCAAAGGGAATCAAAACCTGTAGGGTACTTCCCGTTGACCTAGAAACATGAAATTTGGCAAGAAGCAGTGTCTTACAGCACAAGTTGCCTGCTTATCGGTATTCTACAGGATATATCACAGAGAGTGTGCGATGGAATTACATGAACTATGTAATTCCGCCATCCCCATTCCTTCATCGGGGTACTAGGCGTGGGCTGGGGTTCCATCCCTATGTTGTGGATGTTCCAAGAATTCGCACTAAGCGGTACGCTTCAACATTCATTTAGCGAACGGCTAAGGAGTGGAATTCCCTGCCTGCAGACTTGTTCCCAGAACACTACAACTTGGGTCTTTTCAAGGAGAGAGTGAATAGGCATTATCTAGGTGTGCATGCTCCATCGTCGACCTCATCATCACTTTCCATCAGGTGAGATAGAGGTCAAATGCACATCTATCTTCTATAAAAAAAAGTGAAGGAAAAGTCCGAAAACCGGGAATTTGTAATAACATCACATTAAAAAAAAGTTTAACGGAATAACCTTTGCAAAGTCGTATCACACTATACGATTGAACGGAGATAGGAGCTTGCGAAAGTTATTTTTTTGTCTTATTTCATAGGTAGGTTGTAAATGGTTACCCCGTTGTTAAAAGCTATTTATTTTAGGGTTCCGTACTTACAAGGTACTGTTTCTTTTTCAGACGTAATTGCGGAACCCTCGGCGCGCGAGTCAGGCTCGCACTTGACCGGTTTTTTTATTTATAATACCAAGAAATATTTGGTCGAGGTTTAATTAGGTTTGCTAGGTGCTCACGTGATGTCAAAATCACACTGTTCAAAGATTAAGCATAATTTCCACCAAACGGCCCGCATTGCATCGGATCAGAACGGATTATACAATATTTAAACGATATTAAATCATGTACACGGTATTTAAAGTCTATATTGCCTATTATTTTTTGACTATAATATACATACATACATAGCATCACGCCCGAAAGCCCTAATGGGGTGGGCAGAGCCACAAGACTACTTGTGGTCACGTTCTATTAATTAGTCCTAAGATGGTATGATGAACCGTATGGTGACAGGTGATCAGCCCATCGCCCATACAGATAGTCCACCATTTTGGAGAGGACCCGTCCCTTAGTCGACTTTTACGACATGCCAGGATGACAAGCATCTGCACGCATTCTATGCTATTTCTTCACTCCCAGTGCAGCAGAGGAGCTTAATATAATATAATATAAAATATATCCGTCATTTTCAAAATAGCATTCGGCGAAATGAAATTTCGGCTAAATGTTATAAATGTTTTTCTGTCAGATGAGAAAATTTCAGAAATGATTTTAATTCTTATTGTAGAACCTTTTTTTATTAAAGTTTTAAAGCAAAATTATACCATGGCGAGCTCTTTCCCAGCGTTATTTCTTCTTATACGTGCTGCTTGCTAAATAAACTATTATTACACTCACGATTTCCGCTTTTACTAGTAAAAAGCAGAACCCTCTCGCTTTCACCGGAAACGGCTGACGGCGGCGGAAGTGGCGCGTTGAGGGCGACGACCTGCTGAAGCCTTTCGTAAAAATATCTTGAAATAGGTTTCAAGGCTATAAATAGTTGATTGTGTGATAAGGGAGCAAAATCGGGAGCGTAGCGAGAGATTCAAGCATTATAGCCCAGATGAAAATAGTTTTAGTACCTGTACTACCTACTGGTGTACGCGATTTAAATGAACTGTATAAATGAAAAACTTAAATGGAAAATTGGGAATATATTTGTAATGCGACACGAAATCAAGACCAAACCACATGACAGCCAAAGCAACAGAATATCAATTAATTTGAAAAACCATAAATATTAACATAGAAAAATACATTATTTCTAAAATAGCAAGCAGTTTGCAACAACTGGTATATGATATAAGTACTAAGCAGTAAGTGTCACTCGGTATAAAAAATTCGATCCAACTATGAGAAAAATGCAAATGAAATGCCTTTATAATTATGAGTTGGAGACGAGACCGAGGTCCGTGGGGTCCTGGCGCCTCTTTGGAGAGATTTTGAAGCGGCTGGTGGAAGAAACTGGGGACCGGAGAGCTGGCAGCTTCCAAGTCAAAGTCAAAGTCAAACTATCTTTATTCAATTTAGGCTTTTACAGGCTCTTATGAAGGTCCAGGAATGAATCTACCACCGGTTCGGAAAAAATCCTCTACTGAGAAGAGCCGGCAAGAAACTCGGCAAGGTATCAGTTTTTCAAAACAGTACACATGTAAATTTGGTACACATATGTAAGTCGGTGACCGCAACACGGACGCGTAACGTAAATAAATGAACTTTTACATGGGACCACTTTTGGGGGGTAAATAAGTAAATTTAAAAAGAATGCATCGTATGACAAATGAAAGGACTTATTTTGAGGATTTTAATAGTAGTTTATGCAACGGTTGCATAATGATAGGCCTTAAAACACTAGTGCGGTTTTCATGAAACGAGCCGATGGGCGAGTTTCATAATAAGATCGCACGTGTGTTTTAAGGCCAAATTATGCAGAGTTGCATACATAACTTTATTTACACACATATTATAAATCCTCCATGATGGGTTCAGAAACAATATTTTCTGGCAACAAGTTATTTGTTGCAATCGTGGCTGCATATTTCCGATATCCGGCGCATTTTCACATCACACACATTCCGAGAAGACTACTTACTATTCATATTTTCAACTAAAATGTAAATTACAAACAACTTTTTCTATTCAATTCAAAAACAATTCTACTTTCGTTCAGCAAAACGCCAACATGGCGATTCTCCGTCAAGACCATTTTTTTTTCAATCATAGACAAACGGATGAAGTCTCTATTCTCACGTCACTCGAGATCAAATATTGTGCAGTTTATATTAAAAAAACATACTGAATTGACGTTTCGTATCAATAACTGTTTTAATATCTATGGATACTAGAATAGAGACCACATGAGTTTTGACAGCTGTTCCAAATTTAATCTCTTTTCTTTACTAAAAACGATAAAGAAGTCATGTTATTTCTTTATCGCAGCACTGGTTTTTCCTAATTGGCTGTCAAAATGGTGGTTTTTGATTAACCAATGGAGGTTTTATGATATGGGTGTAGATAAATGTATATTTTATTTAAATTTTCAGATATATAGTTTGGAAGTTATTCAGGAAAATAGGCGATAATTGACCATTCTTTCCTTTATTTCCGAAACAACTGAGCCTAAAATTTTAAAAACAATACAGAAAATAGTTCTTTACCTAAAGATTATAGGAAAACCTATGAGAAGTCTATGGTATTTAAAGTAACAGGAAATTTCAGATAATCATGTACGGAACGGAACCCTCTCCACGCGAGTTTAACTCGCAACTTGTCCGGTTTTTAGTTTTTATTTAGATTTCATCAAGATTATTTAATGAAGCACTTAACTTTAATTAAATTGTAAGCTATAATGAGTTTTATTAAGTTTTAAATTGCATACTGCCGCAAATAAAAAATAAACAAAATATAGAACAAAGAATTGACTACTTTGATCCCTCTTTGAGAGATCAAATGAACTTTTCTGAATAGGTGGAGTGAATACTTATAAATCAACCCATAAAAGCTTCTAAAATAGGCAACGTCTCGAATATTATTTGTATAATGGTTGTGTCTATCCGAATATTTATTCCGAATAGGCTCCGAAACGGCTGAATGGATTTAAATAAAATTTTGAAGGGTATTTTTAACTTGGATAAACTTAGATAGTTTCAGAGATATCGTTGCTTATCTAACAAAACCGTTAAAGTCATACTGACCAACTTTACAGGAGAGCGAAAAAACATTACCTTTGTAACAAATGCGTAATTAGAAAAACAAGCAATAGTAAACACTGCCTAAGTACATGGCAATAAACTCATTAGATTTTTGGTTAATTATTATTTCTACGCAATCATTATTTCTTATAATAAATTCATAAAAGGTAAGCTATCTTTTATCTTTGATAATAAGTATTACTTTATTTACACAAGTTTAGTCACCAAACTGACGAAAAACAATTATAAACACGGAGCGCAAAGTTGTCAAAGTATGGCCTAACAACGACTTGAGCGGTGTTGGAAGGCCAACCGTCTTGCGCGCTGTCACTATTTTTTGAGAACGTCTAGAATGTGATTGGTAGATCGACGCGCAATGAGTAGCTCTATCCAATGACATTCAAACTGAAAAACCGAAAATTTTCGATTTGACGGGTGTTGTTAGATAAGCGACTACATGACATTTCTGTTTGTATCAAGAAACATCCCAATCCCACCCGAAAAACGTCGCAGCGTTGCGAGCGAGTTATTAATCGTCTCTTAGTATGTCTTATTCGTTTTTCGTCACGGTCTTCCTTGGACTCATTCGTCGTTCTCCCCTTTCATTTTTTGTCTCATTTACTTATTCGCCAAAATGATTTCGATAGTATACGATAATGTGACTAAAGGTAGACAGCGAAAGGTACTTAAAATGAGGGAGACAAACAAGGAATAAGTCCAAGGAAGACCGCGACGAAAACCGAATAAGACTTATGAAGAGAGAGACGAGTTAAAGAATTTGACCAAACAATATAGTGACGGATAGCGAACAAGACGAATAAAGAATGAGTGACAAATATAGAATAAGACGAAATAAGAATTAAAAGAAATAAGAATTAAACGAAAAACGAATACATACATAGCATCACGCCCGAAATCCCTAATGAGGTGGGCAGAGCCACAAGACTACTTGTGGCCATGTTCGATTAACTAGTCCTAAGATGGTATGATGAACCGTATGGTGGCAGGTGATCAGCCCATTGCCCATACAGATAGTCCACCATGTTGGAAAGGACCCATCCCTTAGTCGACTTTTACGACATGCCAGGATGATAAGCATCTGCACGCATTCTATGCTATTTCTTCACTCCTAGTGCAGCAGAGGGGCAAAACGAATGAGGCGAGATAATAGGATACCGTATTTGCCATTACCGGGGATCGAACCCGAGACCGCTAGCGGAGGCAAGGTCAGTACCAACTAGGCTAACTGTGTCGTCAAAATAAAATAAATCAAAATATCAATATTAACTTCGTACTACGGCTTTCATCAAACATTTCTTTATTTGAAAAGAACCTTTAAAGGTACTGTTCTCTTTGTAACGTGTTGATATAAATTAAGAAATATTTTCTCGTAGAAATTGTTACATACCGATGAACTCGCAGGGCATAGTTAGACGTATCGATTTGTTCCTATCTGGGTCGTACATCTGGGTTATTCTTTATTTATATTTGGAGTAGAACATGTTAATTTGTATGTAGCTACTGTAGGTTTACAAAATGGTATGAATGTCAATTTATATTGTAATGTATACGACATTGATGCTATTTGGGTACATTTACATACAGTTACAATTATATTATTGTTAAAAGTTTGAATCTACCAAAGCTTCGAGAGTGACATCTGCTGAGAAGTGCCGCGAGAATCTCAGCAGTAAGTCTTTGTGTAGACTTGGTTCAGAAGGCTGGAACGAAGCGAAGCGAAGCTCCCGCCTTAGCCTTCAATGTTAGGTATTTCTTTTGTAATAGCCTAGAATGTTTGTGTTAATGTAACAACTTTCGGAATAACAACGTTATACCAATAATACATTCGACAAAAGAACGTTATTCCATACAAATGTTATATTATGCAAAACGATTTCGACCAAACAATTTTCAACATTTAAATTATTCGACGAAACGTAGTTATGCAAAAAAAAAGTTGATAAAATCTTCGGTTAATTTTTTTTAGATCACAGACAGAGACAGAGAGACACAGTATGTTCGCTAAATTCAAAATTCAGTAAATTTTAATCAACATTTATTTTGACAGCTTTGTGCTATAGACAATCGAGTATGACGTTTCTTGTTTTAAGTTTAGGAAGTTTTAAATTAAGAGGCCTATTACGGTTTTTTCAATAATTGGGCAATTTTGGCGTTCTTATTATGAGAAACTGAAAGACTCAGACAACTTTGACTTGCTGAATGGTGCAGTATAGTTATTAGTATATTTCATAGCGGTCTCGATTTTTGAAATTTATTCTTAACTATTCATGTAAAGCCGAAATTGCGCAGCAAGTTTTTCATAAAATACGCGACGGCACTTTTTCGAGCTCGTAGATGAACTACTGTTCTAAGCAAACGAAATGAAAAATATATAATAATATATCTTAAATAGTCGTGTGGTTTATAGCTGCCTATAGAATATGGAGAAAAAAATCCAACTCAAAACCATAAAACTACTAAAAACGCTAAGACGTAACCGTAAATTTCCCTTTACTACATAAATATTATTAAGTAAAATTAATATCAGAATAATCGTTAGTTCATAAATAATAAAAATTTCATCCTTTTTTTGGAAAAAATATTGATTATATAACTTAAAATGAACGTAATTACAACTCCCAAATTGCTACATAATGCGATGTGTTGGCTGTCCGAAGTCAGTCCCGCTGGAGCGGTTGCGGAGTTCGGTCCTATCGCGCCAAACAATCATTCCCAATGTAAAAAGAGCTCTGCGGTAATACATCTTATATGACCGTCGGCGCTCTTTGTACATTGGTCGAGGGCGACTTGTTACCATGCTTTAATATACCTAATCTTTCAGAACGCAATTTAGTGATAGCGGTCTTAAGAAGACCGTTTTGCATTGGATTCTGAATGAGTAAAACTTAAGCGGGTAAAAATAACTTAATTAAATAGCATTCACTCAAATTAATCTTAATTAGGATACCTTTGAAAGGATATAAACGGAGTTCAAACAAAAGGAGGCAATCCCATTCATATTAGACTTCATCTGTTTGAAAACAATGGCTTTGATAGATTTTAGTTTTATGGTTCCGTACCTCAAGCAGAAAAAAACCGGACAAATCCGAGTCGGACTCGCGCACGAAGGGTTCCGTACCATTATAATCAAGAAGAAAAAAAAACAAGTTTGTTGTATGGGAATATATATTGAATATTTCAAACGTCTACCTGTTGCCGTTATCAATATCGAGCAAAAACGAGCAAAAAAATCACGTTTGTTGTATGGGAGCTCCCTTAAATATTTATTTTATTCTGTTTTTTAGTATTTGTTGTTATAGCGCAATAGAAATACATCATCTGTGAAAATTTCAACTGTCTAACTGTCACGGTTCATGAGATGCAGCCTAGAGACAGACGGACAGACGGACAGACGGACAGCAGAGCCTTAGTGATAGGATCCCGTTTTTACCCTTTGGGTACGGAACCCTTATATGATGATATACGTACCTTGAAACTTTTTCGAACTTTCTCTAACTGCATAATGAAGCTGACAGTCCCATTATAGAATGTATATAAACTCATTTAACTAATCTACGTCAATACTAACTTATGCTATCGTAGCTCGGCTACGGCGTAGCTGCTACTGCGTAGACCAGAGATGTGACTTATTTGAAATACATGCATTTAAAATGCAAAATGCCTATTTCTATTTTGCATTTCAATACTTTTAGAAAAGTATTTTGTATTTTATTTAAAATACTGTTTTGGGCGTATTTTCTATTTGCAAAATGCAAAATATTTTGCCGTTAAGTTTCAACATCTTGATTATAGCTACTGGATTTTCAGTTTCGCGAATATGATTGTTGTTTTGATATATTTTTTGTATATTATAATATCAAAATAATGATGATGATGATGGTGGGTGGGGACGCCCGGCCGTCGACAGGCGGGCGGTCGATCTGCGTGCGCTGATCATTCAGCCCAGTTCCCCAAGGTTTGGAGCCGAGGGTTACTATCGCGGCGGCACTCCCATCCAGCACTGATCCCATCTTCTTGTTTTCCTGCAGAACATAAGTACATCCTGCAGGTTCAGGCTACTGATCTCGGTTTCATCTATTTTATCTTCCCCGAAGATGTCATATCTCAGTGACGAGTACATGACACAATCGGCTAGGAGATGTTTGCTAGTTTCTTCCTCCCCACAGTGTGGGCAGAGAGAATCTGATCTTACCCCAATTACTGACAGGTGTCTATTAAGTGGGCAGTGGCCTGTGATTGCCCCTGTCAGTATACTGAGGTTGTACTTACCAAGCTTTACTAGATACCTGGTCCTTTTCTGGTTTAATCTCCTTATCATGAGTTTTGCTTGTCTGCACGCCTGTACAGTCCTCCATTCTTCATTGGTTATTCCCTCAATGTATCTTGAGATGACTCCTTTGGTAACCACGGCTGAAATTGGTAGAGCCGGTTCGGGCCCCAAATATTCTTGGTCAGCCCCGGCTCTTGCCAGTTCGTCTGCCTTATCGTTGCCCTCTACTCCGCTATGTCCTGGCACCCATGCCAGTGTGACCGTGGCCTCTGATCCCAGGTTGTTTAGCTCAGCTTTGCACTCTAGTACCAGCGCCGATGTAGTGCTGTGTTTGTCTAACGCCTTGAGCGCCGCTTGACTATCTGAGTAAATAGTTATATTCCCCTCCGGTCTGCTTTTGTCTTTTAGGATAGTCTGTGCACATTTCGTGATGGCCCACACTTCCGCTTGGAACACGCTTGTGTATCTTCCCAAGGGAATTACAATACTCTTTTCCATTTCAGGGATGTAGATCCCTGCTCCCGCCCGTTTGGTTGAGGACTTCCACGAGCCATCCGTGTAGCACGTAACTATTGGGGTTTGTGTGGTTTGTTCCCAGTTCTCTCTGTCTCCGATGTGTACTCTGTATCTCTTATCGAAGCATCTTCTTGTCTTTATGAGATCATTATTGTACATCAGCGAACTGATGTAGTCTTCTGCCTTGTTTTGTATTGTAGCGTGTCTTTTGTCCAGAATGTTTCCTTTCCACTCTTTGTTGGTCTTCATTCGGTACCATTGCTCTGTTGCTCTTTTCTCCGTTTCTAAGTGGACTGGGTTCAGACCTAGCATCATTTCCATTGCTTGGGTTGGCGTGGTTCTCATTCCGCCCGTGGTCATGAGACATGCAAGTCTTTGTACTTTGCTTAGTTCCTTTCCCAGTTCCTTCACTTTTGCTCTATGCCACCAAACTACAGCTCCATATAGGAGTCTCGGGAGTATCACCGCTTTGTAAATCCATTGTACAATGCGTGGTCTTAGTCCCCAGCGTTTGCCTATTGCCTTTTTATCAAAATAAAGTGATAGTACTGTGTTCTGTCTACTCAGTTCTGATAGACTGTATTGAAATCTTTAAGATCAACCATTTAAAAAAACAAAATTATATATTTTGTACACAAATAAATAATGTCTGGGGACAATCTTTACGCAAATCGATCTTCCCAAAGTAAGTATTATGGTATCATGGTATTATGGGTACTAGACGACGATATACATACTTGTATAGATAGATAAATACGTACATACATAGAAAACATCCCAAGACTCAGGAGCAAACATTCGTGCTTATCACCCAAATATTTGCCCTTACCGGGGATCGAACCCGGGACCGCTAGCTACGGAGGCAGGGTCACTACCAACTAAGCTAACAGCGTCGTCAAAATGTAGTATGAAATGTACGAGTATTTTTGCGTGAAGCTGCAGTTAACAGATGCCTGTATTTATCCCGATCTACTTATGAAGGCTGAAAAACAAACGCAACAAACAAAGGATTTTCAAAATGAAACAAACAGCTAAACTCCGACATACCTCGAATTAGCATTTCTGTTTTTATCATCCATCATGAGCGCTGAAAGCTTTTTTTAACATACCGAAGAGATTTTGTTAGTTCGTTGTAAAATATGGTTGATTTTATATGTAAGGGCACTCGCCCGCGGCGACTTTTTGTAGCGGTACAGTCGTGCTCCTGCATCGCGATATCGTGACCGCTTGACGTATTTGTAACGCGAAATAGAAGCGATGCAGTAGCGCTAAAGTCGCGCTGTGTCAGTTCATCATCGCTACTGTAGCGATGCAAAAGCGCGACTATATCGGACGACATCTGAGGTATAGCGAAGCGCGGCTGAGAGCGTCTATCGATATGGGTGTGAAGTTAGCAGCCTATGAAAACCTGACGAAATGAATTAGTCTTATTTTTTATTCCCCTAAATTACAGAAAGACAAATTTAAAAGTTTGCAGGCAGGTCCCAAATAACTAATTTAATAATAATAATAATAAACATTTATTTCAAAAGTTCATCCATAATACATCCATAACATAGCTATTTTTAAGTTTAGTTTTTAATTGATATGTATTATGTAATGAATATTTTTATATTTATTATATTATGTTTTAAGCTTTTTCTGTACCTACTTTTTAGTGCTGAATAAAATTTACATCTTACATAATACAATTAATGACATTAAATACTGATACCTATGTTAGTAGGAAGGTACATAAAAAGAAAATCAAATTTAGATTCCTCATTTAGAGGCAAGGCTAGGCATGACATGTTAGGTATTTCAGTGGAGCAGGAAGGGTCCAGGCCGCCGCGCAGGCGACGCAGCAGCGACGCAACGCGCTTGCGCATACTGTTACACCATCTTATCTCTAAGAGCGTCTCTCTCACACTAGTGCCGACGAAAGAGATAGTAATAAACGGGTTTAATTTATCTTTGTGGCATGCATGTTAGGGCCGCGGGAAGCCGCCCGAAACCGAGTCCCGAAATCTTTAAACGAAGCTGACTTACAGAAATGCTAAAATATTCGCATTTTTACATTTTTGTTTCTAGGCTGCTCACACTTTCATAATTAATGCAAACCCATATCGCACCTTATGTAATGCCCGCTACACATGTAATGATAAATCGTAGCGATTTATCTGAAACCGATCTGCGCAGATTAATCGATCGTATGTAGTTAAAAAACTGCAACGATTTGTCGTACACAGATACAGATAAATCGCTACGATATATTATTACGTGTGTAGTGGACATAAGAAACTCATGTACAATTCAGGGTTCTAGAGACAGCCTAATGTTTGCAATACACAAATCACATTTCTCATTGTTTTTTTTAGAGTTTTTCTTTTCAATCAATCAAATTCAATTTTTCGTCTTTCAACCTAAAACATTCCTTGTGGATTCTTCGTACATTTTCTATTCTACTTCAGCGTTAGGCTCCTTACGACAGCAAAACAAACGTCGTCGGTGCATATATTACCGCTGTTATGCAATAATAGTAGTTTATGCAACGGTTGCATAATGATAGGCCTTAAAACTCTAGTGCGGTTTTCATGAAACGAGCTTTAGCGAGTTTCATAATAAGATCGCACGTGTGTTTTAAGGCCAAATTATGCAGAGTTGGATACATAACTTTATCTACACACATATTATAAATACTTACTCCATGATGTGTTCAGAAACAATATTTTCTGGCAACAAGTTATTTGTTGCAATCGTGGCTGCATATTTCCGATATCCGGCGCATTTTCACATCACACACACTCCGAGAAGACTACTTACTATTCATATTTTCAACTAAAATGTAAATTACAAACAACTTTTTCTATTCAATTAATGCTACTTTCGTTCAGCAAAACAACAACATGGCGCCGATTCGATCCTCCGTCAAGACCATTTTTTTTTTTAATCATAGATAAACGGATGAAGTCTCTATTCTCACGTCACTCGAGATCAAATATTGTGCAGTTTATATTAAAAAAACATACTGAATTGACGTTTCGTATCAATAACTGTTTTAATATCTATGGATACTAGAATAGAGACCCACTTGAGTTTTGACAGCTGTTCCAAATTTAATCTCATTTCTTTACTAAAAACGATAAAGAAGTCATGTTATTTCTTTATCGCAGCACTGGTTTTTTCTAATTGGTTGTCAAAATGGTGGTCATTTCCTACGGTTTTTGATTAACCAATGGAGGTTTTATGATATGGGTGTAGATAAAAGCGTTTTAAGCACTTATCTATACATGTTATAATTTTTTTCTGGCTGGTTGCTGTTTTGTGTTCAACCATATGACCGAAAACATCTGTCGGCAATGCTGGCAGGCAGGTTTTTTTTATATTTGGAATTAGATAGAAGATTTGTTTTTCATAGATATTGTTTTGTAGTAAGGTCTGTTTGGAGAGAGTTGATAAAAAAAGTAAAAAGTCAGGGCTTCTTAATTCATTACAAATAGCGGCCCGCTAATTATTCTTACCGATGATAACAAAAAATTAAATAGAACATTATATTATGTATTGTTTTCATACAATATTTTTATTGAATAGCCAACTGTATAAAAAGAAAGCAACACGCGAACAGAACACCCCAACGCCACACTTGAAGCCAATGACATTATTATATGCAGAAAGACACAAGACACGTCATATTATCCATACTCAATGCGTTTTAAACATGTGTCATAGTTTTTTTTTTTTCGTTTCTCTGGCCGAAGCCAGTGCAGATTATTGAATTTATGTGACATTTGACGCACACATATAAGACATTAATTTGCAATATGGCGATTGTGTATATGAACAAAACAAATATATATTTTTCGCTTCCGTCTGCCCGGAGCGACACCGCCGACGATGACAACATCTGCGTCCCTCGTACCACGAAACTCAGTGCGCGTGGCGATAAGCGACGCCCGTCATACAGTTTGCGATAGTTAAGCGACAGTCGCTATTGTGAAACGATATCATAATATTTATCAACTCTCGGCAAACAGACAATATATTCTTGAGACTAATGAACTCCATATTTATTGATTTTAATCGAATTTCTTTTTGATACTTGAATTTGATTCTTCCACGCGTTCCTGAGGACGGTCTTGACAAACAGAGAGACGGATTCTATAACGGTTCCTTTTTGCTTTTGAGGAAACCCTAACTCTAATAAATGGATGGCTGCTACTTACTGTTATGGATACCAAACTCTCCTCTAACATAGTTAAGTTAGTTACATACCTGAATGGCTCTTGAACAAAGTTATTAACGTCATTTAACTTTGAAGATTGCTTCGCGCAGTTTCGGATGGTCAATTCACGACCTGTCCATTTGAAAATAGCTTTTGAGACGTTATTATAGCCGGTCATGAATCTGGTCGGATATTTCTATAGTTGGATATTTTTATGGATGGACAAATTACTGATTGGACATTTTTTAACACTTGAACTTTTTTATTTTTGGACATTAGTCGTGCGAAGGGTGAAAAGCTGTAAGCGCCGGGGCTATAGGCCAAATATTCTAAAGACACCTAAGCCTAAGTTAAGCCTATCTTTTACTAGCAAATAAAGCTACCAAACTAGCGGGGCGGGGCTTCCCGCGCAGCCTGTAGCCCCGCCACTGGTTTATTGCCTGTAATTCTGGCAGCGGGAGTCGCGTGGCTATGCGGAATCTATTGGATATGTTGTTTAGTAGTGGTAGAGCCAAACAGTAATCCTCACTAGATGATTACTGTTCGAATGGGCCGGCTCGACCGGGGTAGTACCACACTCTCACAGAATATCGGCGTAAAGTAATAGCTTGCTATTGCGTTTCGTACGGTGACTGACGAGATCCGGAGGCCTATTGCCTCGTCCCCATCCCATCCCCATTCCCCATCCTCCCTAGACTGGCAACGCATTGGCAGCACCTCTGGTGTTGCAGATGTCCATGGGCGGCGGTGCCCACTTTCCATCAGGTGGGCCGTTTGCCAGTTTGTCAGTCAAATGACATAAAAAAATATGTGGTCTATACCTACGTTATGTGAATAACTCCTGCTTCTAGACGCACTGGTGTAGGCTGTGCGTTGTCCGTCAGTCAGTTGGAATTTTTCATTTTATCTGGTAGGTGATTTATATACTATAAATCCACAAAAGTGTCTGCCTGTCACACGTGCCGCTTAAGCCGGAATGGCCTCGGGCGAAATCGATATAGTGCCCGAACCGGAAGCAACGCCATCATGTCCTCTCAATTCCGGTTAGCGAATTTATAATTCTCAAGTTATCATGATAGTTTGAAGTTATGGTTGCGCTGATAAAACGGTTTTCGGATAGAATGAGAAATAGAATAGAATAGAGAAAAGTTTTTACTGCTGAACTTAAAATGAAATAACTAACTTAAATCTAATACTATTAAACCAAGATTTTTACTCATGGTCCGCGAGCCAGCTACAGATTTTCATGACCAATTCCCAGGGCGATAACTTATAAAATGCTTCAGAGAGTTATATTATGAATCCTGGGTGGGTTGAGGAGTGGTAACCTCAAACGCACGCAGAAAAAAGGTACTGGGTTAGCTATAATCTGATAAATTCTAGATGGGGAGGGAATTGTTAAAAAAACTACGTGTTTATATATATGTACCTATACGGTCCTGCAAACGCCTGAAAATGGGTTTTCAGGTTATGGTGTTTGAAAACATGTTTCAGATGCCTGAAAATAAGGGCAACGGTCGAAATTTCGATTTTCTAGTATGTGATAGAGCTCGTTCAGAAACGCCCTGAAATTACTTTTCAGGCCGCTGAACAAAAAAGCTTCTAAAGCACGAAAACTCATAGGTACTTGGGCGTCTATTCGGGAATGTCTAAGTGATACTGCAGCGACCCGTAAGCGAGTCTCGTATCTCGCTCTTACGCATCACGCGTCTTGCGGAAGAGCGGGATGAGAAATCTCGCTCGCGAGTCGCTACATCACTTAGCGTTCCCGAATAGAGACGCTGAGTTTCAGATGGTCCTATGCTATTATTACATCAAGAAAATTAACAATAACGCAATGTAATCGACAGAACGCCGTCTTTTGAGTAATTTGCGTTTGCTTTACAGTAAAAACATGATTTGATCTCCCTCGCGGGAACAGAATATTTAACTTTTGATATCAATGCCAATATCGTTGCTTCCTATTCGCAATTCTGCACCATCTGAATTCTACACAATAGTACCTACTTCCACCACATTTGCTACTATGCACAGTCATTTTGTGTACTGTAGCGATTCTTCTTATGCGCAATTCTGCACAATCGTTTTTAGGGTTCCGTCTGTCCGTCTTTCTCCAGGCTGTATCTCATTAACCGTGATAGTTAGACAGTTGAAATTTTCACAGATGATGTATTGCTGTTGCTATAACAACAAATACTAAAAAACAGAATAAAATAAATATTTAAGGGGGCTCCCATACAACAAACGTGATTTATTTGACGTTTTATAGATAATGGTGCGGAACCCTTCGTGCGCGAGTCCGACTCGCACTTGGCCGGTTTTTTTTTTAATGTCAATTGACTGACAAACGAGCTGATGGCCCACCTGATGGAAAGTGGTCACCGCCGCCAATGGACATCCGCAACACCAGAGGTGCTGCCAATGCGTTGCCAGTCTAGGGGGGATGGGAAATGGGGATGGGATAGGGATGAGGGAATAGGCTTTCGGATCTCGTCACTCACCGTACGAAACGCAATAGCAAGCTATTACTTTACGCCGAGCTGGCCCATTCGAACAGTAATCATCTAGTGAGGATTACTGTTTGGCTCTACCACCACGAAAACTACAATAGTATTTCACAACATTCGCTACTGTACTGTGCGCAGTAGTACTGATTAAGTGCTGTTGTGTGGAATTCAGATTGTGCAGAATTGCGAACAGGAAGAATCGCTACTATACACAAAAAATGACTGTGCACAGTAGCACTTGTGGTGGAAGTACTATTGTGTAGAATTCAGATTGTGCAGAATTGCGTATAGGAAGAAACGATATTGACGTGAAAGGCGAAATCCATTCTAAACTGTCAACATAACCTTACCAAATAAGCTTATACCCAAAATACTCTCGCTAATTTAGTGCAAAACCTCATACCTAATCCTAAATATACACTGCATTGTAATATAATTAGTTTCAAGTCTAAGCAAACACTAACTTGGTCTCGCCAGCGGTTTGAACCAAGCTTGAATGATTTAAACATAATTTAACTCCATGATAGTGTTTGCAAACTTTAAACTGACAGTGTTGAGTGCTTGTGAAATGCGTGCTTCGGACTGTACTTTGATTCTGTGAGTCTGGGGCTCATTGGTTATGAACACGGACATACTTACGACCCTCCGGTCGCAAATTAACATAGGCAATTTTTATCTCGGGAGACTGTCTACAATCCATTTAACGTATATTAATCAATTTAGACGTTTCTTCGTTTTCAATTATTATTTTTATTATTAGAGGCTTTATACCTACATCTCTTAGTCACTTAAGAGGAGTGTGAACCTCTTTCAGTAATTATGTTGAGGCCAAATGGCACAAACGCCTATAGGAAAACGATCAGCGCCGGACGCGGCGCGCATGCCCGATCCGCCATCAAGTGCTCGCTGTCATTTGTTTGATATGTCTATTCTAGTGTAACGTAATACTTCAATGGTGAACATACATACATACATATATCACGCCTGTTTCCCAAAGGGGTAGGCAGAGACCACGGATCTCCACCTGCTACGATCCTGACATGCCTTTCGCTTCTTCTACTCTCATTAAGCTCGCCGGTTTAGGGTACTCTTGACGTGGCCTTTCTTAAGAACGTCCTCGTTCTGGTTTTGGTACGTTCGCCGAGGTCTTCCCCTTCCAACCCCACCATGCCTTATAACTCTGCTTATAAATGGTGAACCTACTACGGCTTTTCATACAAAAGGCGATAACGATACCCACCCCTTAAATGTTAACCGATGTTAACTAATTTTTGATAGGTTGTCGGTCACAACAAAATCTAGGTCTACAAAATCTACGTTTTGTTTTTTCACTATAATCAATAAATTCTGTTTTTTTTGTTTTTTAGTATTTTCTTTCGAAACAAATTTCGGCGATTATTTAACTTTGTTGATCTTTATTCAATATTTCGCAACGTATAGACCTAGATTTTGTTTTGACTGCTGCGAGTCTCGCTCGCGGGTCGCTGCAGTAGTACTAATGTCTGTAGCGATTCGCGAACAAGATTTCTCATCTCGCTCTTACGCATTACGCGTCGTACGGAAGAGTGGGATGAGAAATCTCGCCTACGAGTCGCTACAACATCACTTAGCGTTCTCGAATAGAGGCGCAGGTCTAAATTGAATATAGCTGGGCACCGTTAATCAAATAGTTAACTTTGTTAATCGCTAATCCGTTACTAAAAGAGGTTAACTTCTTTAAATTTTAAAGCGTTACAATTCGGAAGATTTAACGTGTGTTAACGTTAATAGTTAATCGTTAACTCGTGATAGAAATCGCATTTTATGTCATTAATTTTGAGTTGAAAAATAATTGGTATGGACAGGCATTAGTTTGTATTAATAGCTAATTATTAAGAGATTCCTTTCCTTTTGGGAAATACTAGGTACTTTATTAACGATTAACGGACTTAATGGAAAGTTAATGAGCGCGTTAACATTTTTTAAAGTAAACTTAAAATAATCCGTTACTCAAAAAAATAACTTTGTTAATTAACGATTAACGGATTAACGGCCCAGCTATGAAATTAAATATGTCTCTCGAATGGAAATAAGCTCGCCGAATAATATCCTCTGGTTGGCATTAAGCACAAAGCGTCCGGCGGATGTCAGTCAGACAACCGAGCCATTACCGTTGTTAAATTTAAAGTAGTAGTAGTGGTAGACCCAAACAGTAATCCTCACTAGACGATTACTGTTCGAATGGGCCGGCTCGACCGGGGTAGTACCACACTCTCACAGAATATCGGCGTAAAGTAATAGCTTGCTATTGCGTTTCGTACGGTGAGTGACGAGATCCGGAGGCCTATTCCCTCATCCCCATCCCATCCCCATTCCCCATCCTCCCTAGACTGGCAACGCATTGGCAGCACCTCTGGTGTTGTAGATGTCCATGGGCGGCGGTGACCACTTTCCATCAGGTGGGCCGTCAGCTCGTTTGTCAGTCAATTGACATTTAAAAAAAAAAGTAATACAACACAATACACTTCATCCATGAGAAATTCCCTCTATTCTCACGGGAACGGTGAATTTTCCGGGATCAAAAGAGACCCTTTTCGCTTTCCGACCTTCCTAATAATGCTCGGAAAAATTTATGATACCAATCTTATTAAGACGCAGTGCCAATGACCTTGAGTGATCGGTCACTGTCTGTTTGCACCGGAGTGAACGAGAAGCACTGTGCGGCTATTTGTGTGGGCAAAATCAAAAACTGATGAAATATATAAATTAACACACTACACGTAAAATATAAATTAGTCATTTTTTTAGTATGGGCGTGATGTAACAGTGTTATTAATTATAGACTCATAAGTTAAAAAAATTAAGACATAGAACTGTTTAAACAGGATTTCAGACAAACTTCAAGATTTTTTTTAACGAAGCCTTTTCATTAAATCGTGTTTATGAAACAGCAAGTTTTTCAATAATATAAAGAAATTTAACTTAATTTTTTTTCGCTTTGACTAATCAAATAGTTTTTGTTAAAATGCTGTTTAAGTAAAGCCGATTTAGGTCTTGTCAGCGCTTTAACTGACTTAACTGACAGAATGGCGTAGTGGTAATGTTACTGCCTGCTGTGCTATATCTGTGTGTGTCATGAGCACGCATGTGTGTGTGTTATGTATTTATATATATGTACGTGTATAATTATTCACATCGTTACTTAATACCCATAACACAGAAAGTCTTAGTTTGGGACTAAATCAACGTAAGTATGTGTACTAAAGCAAAAGAAAACACGGTCAGTAACGTACTAAAAAGTACACACGACCACAACCACCTGGGTAATGTATTGGACTCGTCAAAAAAAAAACAAATGAGCGCAAACTCGAGGGGTTTACTAGTAGTCATTGAATAGTTCCACTATCCACTTCCTGGCTCCATCAGATCAGCTCGATGGTACCAAAATATACGGGATACACAAATTTTCAAAATGTTAAGACAATCAGTAAAAATGAAGAGCTAAATAACGAAATAAATCACGGCTAACTGTATGTGTTATTACATAATTAAACACTATTACATAATACAGAACATAGTAGCAGTTGTTTATGCGAAGTGCATCCGGCGGATGTCCGGTGAACACGACCGGACGAGCCATTAGCGTTGCATTGCATAGTTAATCTTCCAACAAGATTAAAAGACGAACTGGTAAAATCGTTTATCTACACCCATATCATAAAACCTCCATTGGTTAATACAAAACCGTAGGAAATGACCACCATTTTGACAACCAATTAGAAAAACCAGTGCTGCGATAAAGAAATAACATGACTTCTTTATCGTTTTTAGTAAAGAAATGAGATTAAATTTGGAACAGCTGTCAAAACTCAAGTGGGTCTCTATTCTAGTATCCATAGATAATAAAACAGTTATTGATACGAAACGTCAATTCAGTATGTATTTTTAATATAAACTGCACAATATTTGATCTCGAGTGACGTGAGAATAGAGACTTTATCCGTTTGTCTATAATTTTAAAAAAAAATGGTCTCGCCGCCATTACGTTGACGTTTTGCTGAACGAAAGTAGAATTTTGTTGAAATGAATAGAAAAAGTTGTTTGTAATTTACATTTTAGTTGAAAATATGAATAGGAAGTAGTCTTCTCGGAGTGTGTGTGATGTGAAAATGTGCCGGATATCGGAAATATGCAGCCACGATTGCAACAAATAACTAAGTAAGTATTTATAATATGTGTGTAGATAAAGTTATGTATGCAACTCTGCATAATTTGGCCTTAAAACACACGTGCGATCTTATTATGAAACTCGCTAAAGCTCGTTTCATGAAAACCGCACTAGAGTTTTAAGGCCTATCATTATGCAACCGTTGCATAAACTACTATTGCAAAATTTGTAAAATTTAAATCAGCAGATTGGACTTAACAACGACAATCTGTCGCCATATTTATGAATGTGTGCGTGATCCGATAGAATAGTGCAATCTCCTTTTCTCCTACTGTAACGCGTTCTCTTCACGCATCTGCCATTTTTTCTAATGAGCGATTTCACGCTGTGAGCCTTTGACGTATTCCGGCGCGATCACGTGCACGCGACGTTAGATAATGACGTTTTCTGTAGTTTTATTTCATATTTCGTGACATTTTTTTGTATAATTTTATTTAATTTTGAATGACGTATAAAATATAATGTTGTTTGAATAAGAAATAAATGATAAAGGCAGCTTTTTTTTAGAAATTTTAAAATTTTAGATTATGAGGCCCCATCGGGCACGCACGAACTTGCTGTTAATAAATTTTCCAGCGCTTATTTCACCCTCATAGGGATAGATTATTTAAAAAAAAAGTATCTATGTCCTTCCCCAGGGATCAAACTATCTTCATACCAAATTTCATCTATATCGATTCAGCAGTTTACCCGTGAATCGCCCAGATACATATTGACATAAGTCAGTTTCCCAAAACCTATTTCATCCTTTGTATGGGTTGAATTTCATTAAAAATACCTACCTATGTCATTTCCCAGTGCTCAGACTATCTCCATTCCAAATTTCAAAAAAATTGGTTCCGCGGTTTAGGGCCTGGCCACAACACAACGGCACGACGTCATGAACGTGAAACGCCCTTATTTCTATACCTATAAAGGTGATGTGCAACGGAATTTTCACGACACGACGCCGTACCGTGGTTATGTAGCGATGTCGTGGAACAAGCCACAGTATAATCAAGTAAGCAGTATTTTGTCTCGGCAGTGTCCTTGAAATAATAAGCTACGGCCGCTCGGTATGTAAACACGCAGGGCTGCCCGCTGACTGTCTTTCTTGGGCTATGTATTTGATAAGGCTATATTAAACTGTCATAGTACCTCATGAAATATAACTGCAAAGCTTGTAAGTTTTAGTATTAATTATTTCTAGTTTCAAACGTGACTGTAAGTCAGTATAGAAAAAAAAAACATTTAATATATCAAAAACATCAAAAATTCTCGTGCTGTAATTTACGTAAATAATGAAAATGAAAATGAAAATATTTATTTTGCACGTAGGCCACCTCGGCTCTTTTACATACCGCGGGAGCGCGTCACACTGTCCGCGCCCGTACACAACCCCGGCGCACTCGCGACTGTTGTGTACTGAACTTTACCCAGATTTCGAAGCGCGTCGTTTCTTAGATTCTTCTTCTTCGAAGATGTACTGTTTACTTAATTATAATTTGAAGCGGCGTCGCGCCGATTTACGCTCGCGACGTTGTGCCGTGGTATTGTGGCCAGACCCTTAGCTGTGAAAACGTAACAGACATTCAGTATAATATGTAAGTATGAGTTTCATTGGTAATGTAAGGTTATTGTCCAGAGAGAAATTTTAATAAGATTCCATGTAAACACAACCTTTTAATGTGAAAGCTGACCTTGTTTAAAGTTTTTTTTACAAAACATAATGAAGTTTGTGTTTGAGTTACATTCTTTATCCAACCCTCGGGAGCTGTTAACCGTGTCGTCCGCTTTCGCCGAATTTTTTGGCCAATTTTGAAGGCAATGGTTTTGGTGAAATGATGGCCGAATGGTGAACTTATTTTAATCTAATTGTATTCGTATATCATTTCGCTTTGGTTCGTTTTTTAGGGTTCCGTACCTCAAAAGGAAAAAAGGAACCCTTATAGGATTCTCACTCGGTTGTCCGTCTGTCTGTCTGTCAAGACCTTTTTCTCAGGAACGCGTGTAGGTATCAAGTTGAAATTAATATCAAATACACAAGTCTGCAATCTCTTGAAGCTATGAAAAAATCAACCTTCTAAGTCATCGCAATCAAAAGACATGGCCGTTTATGTCTCATATTTTGATACTTTCAAGGGAATCCAAAGGGAATCAAAACCTATAGGGTACTTCCCGTTGACCTAGAATCATGAAATTTGGCAAAAAGCAGTGTCTTACAGCACAAGTAAAGGAAAAAGTCCGAAAACCGTGAATTTGTAATTACATCACATTAAAAAAAAAGTTAAACGAAATAACCTTTGCAAAGTCGTATCACACTCTACGATTGAACTGAGATAGGAGCTTGCGAAAGTTATTGTTTTATTTCATAGGTAGGTTGTAAATGGTTACCCCGTTGTTAAAAGCTATTTTTTTTTCTTTTTTAGGGTTCCGTACTTACAATGTACTGTTTCTTTTTCATATGTCATTGCGGAACCCTCAGCGCGTGAGTCAAGCTCGCACTTTTGTTTTTGTTTTTTCATTTAGTAGCATAGCAACGGGAGCCTTTTTTCTAGATTCCCTAAAGATTGGATTCTTGAATGAATATAGTTGAAATCATTTAAGAAAATTCATATTATGTGATAGCGACTGGTAGTAATTTTTCGGTATTCGGCGAAATATCTCAGCAAGAAAGGGTTAAGAGAATTAAATTAAGCTTAACCCCTCATAATACCGACATCGTGCGGGATCAAATTACGCTCTCGGAAATCTACAAAAGTACAGGAAATGAAATTACATTCGTAAATTGAATTAAACGATATGATAACTAGTGGAAAACCTTTTTACACGTTTCTGTATTTAGGGTTTGTATGTATGTAAGTGTAAGTAGGGTAAAGTCACCAGTGGTCAGCCAGGATCCTGTAGTCAGCCTTTTGCCTCTTTTATTGCCTTGAAATAGCAGTCTATTTGAAATTAATAAATTATATGCCTCTTAATTGATTCCTTGATTCCATATTAATCATTATATTTATCGATCGGTGCGGGGAAACGGCAGGGGAGAAAATAAAAAAAGTTTATTCGAGTGCTCTCGGTCGAGAAGGGCAATTTTACGAAGTCCGCCATATTTTATTTTCGTATTTGGTGTTTTCAAATCAGGTAAGAAAGATAGACTTGTGTTAACATTATATGATATATTTGTATATTTCTGTGAATGCATATAGTTGCTTAAACCGAAAATGATAATAAAATAAGCGTATTTCATTGATTTTTTAATAATTTACGGAGGCTGACTATTGGGAACCACTTTTTTATGTGATTTCCAGTAGTCAGCCACCTGCGGCTGACTTCTGGATATTGGTGGTATCGTTCGAATTTGAAATAAAATCGGTCCGTTAAAATCGTTATTTTTTAAGATTCAAATTTACCCTAACATTCCTATAATATTTTTAGAAAAACCCAGTAGTCAGCCGCTTTTCAAAGTATTTTTTTGGTATGGCTGACTAATGGGAATTGCAGCTCCAGTACTCAGCCACTTAATAAAGTATGAAAAAACCTATATAGGGCTTTATTTAGGTACTTATTAGTCTTTTTACTGTTTCATGAATAAAAACGTAATGTTATGTTCAGTAAAGCATGTCACAAAAACCAATACACAAACAAAAGCATCCACCAGAAAAACTATCTTCTGCAAAGGAAGCCATACGAAAGGAATGCGTATTAGAGGAGCATGTAGAACTTTTAGTGTTCTCCGAAGCACATTGCAAGACCGGCAATACCTATGGATTCCTGAAGGCCTACGTAACATGAGTCTTGATTCAGTTGTAACTAATGCCAACGACCCAAAACCTAGATCGATCCGTCACTATACCGAAAACATCTCGGATGTCAACCTGTACGAGATTAGTGTGGCTCTCAAACAGCTTAAATACAATAAGGTGATGACAGAATCACAGCCGAATTTCTGAAGGCAGTTGGAAAACCGGTCCTTAAAGCACTTCAGACGTTATTCTATTCCACATGAGGGGTAAACACTGCACGCATGGAATAGACGTGTGGTGTTGTTCTTCTTCGAAACAGGGCAATAATGCCCCGCTAAAGCATTTCCGGAAGTCGGCTTGTTCGGGAGACTGGAAGTTATCAAACCTGCGTGCAAGACGGTGCGTAATTACTCTCAAAAACAGCTTGTAAACATGGCTCAAAAGTGAACTATAGTAAACTTCCAGTCTCCCGAACAGGCCGGTTTCCGGAAATGCTTCAGCACCGGTAGACCACATAATTCGCTATAGCAGTTTATATAGAAGACCGAAGAGTTTAATCTGCCTCTTTGCTCAGCGTTTGTGGACTACGAGAAAGCCTTCGATACAATTGAGATTGTACGTGCAGTCTCTCCAGCGCTACCAAGTCGACAACAGGTACATCGGAGTGTTGAAGTGTTTGTAAACGCCACTATATTAGTCTAACTATAAAACCAGGACTCAAAACCTACTGCAGTGTTGCAGAGGGAAGCCAGACAGCGAGATGTTATCTCTCTAAATCTGTTCACCGCTGCTCTGGAATGTGCTTTCAAGGTTCTGAATGAGAAAGGGCTTGGCATCAACATAATCGGCGAGACCTCGGAGGACCTCAGTATAATGCTCGATGACCACAGTATAACCTCCGAATGAGCTGGCCTTAAAATGAACATGGACAAGACAAAAATCATGACAAATGTCCCTGTACTGCAAACTCCCGTGGAAATTGGAGATTTTACGCTCAATGAAGTTGACGATTATAATTATGTACCTGGGGACATAGGTACTGTCCAATAAGGGACGTCCATCTTCGAGAAAGAGGTCTATCGTGGAATCCGGCTTGCAGCGTTCGGGAAGCTGTACCATATCTTCTGGACCAATATGCCGCAGTGTCTCAAGATGAAAAAGGAGTCTGAACCTTGTAACTGTAAGGTAATATTATTCAACTAAAAGCATGACTATCGTAACTTTAACGACTATTAATTGTCTATTAATTATTCTTTAAATATTATTGTTTTAAATCAAATTTTAACAAATAATTTAGAGGCCGAGTATTGGGCTTAAAGTGGCTGACTATTAGATTTTGGAGGCTGACTACTAGAGAAATGTGTATGTTTTGGTTTAAACTTCTTTTTCTATTTTATAGAATGATTCTATATGTTTGCCTTAAATTGTAATGAAACTAGAATAAATTATTGATCGAACAGTTATTATTTTTTATTTTTTAGTGAAATCCTGAATTAATAACAGCGGTTTCAAATCTCGATCGTCGTTAAAAGGCTGACTACTGGTGCCTTTACCCTATGTGGAATTTATTTATTCCACTGTAACTTCTAAACGGATTTTCAAAAAAACCGGACGTTCCGTTCCGTACACGATTATCTGAAAATTCCTATGTTACTTTAAATACCGTAGACTTTTTATAGGTTTTCCTGTTATCTATAGGTAAAGAGCTATTTTTTGTATTTTTTTTCAGAATTTTAGTCCCAGTTGTTTCGGAGATAAGGGGAGAATGGTAAATTTTTGCCTATTTTCATAAATAACTTCAAAACCGTTCATTTCAAAATTGTAAATAATATATTTAAGATCCGCATAATGAGCCCTTTCATTTCATATGTAACACGCCATAGTCTGCAAAACCTTTTTTTTTTAATTTCTAATTTACTCTACTTTCTAATTTAAAAGTGGCCCCCGTGTTTAAAATTCATTTATTTACGTTACGCGTCTGTGTAGCGGACACCGACTTACCAAATTGTGTGTGTGTGTACCTTTCAACTCAATCGATTTAGTAGTTCCGGAGCACATTGGCTGTGACAGACGGACAGACAGACAGACCGACACACGAATGATCCTATAACGACACCACAGACGGTTCTTCTAAATTAACTTACTGTTGCTTCAAGTCTTTATTAACGGTAGGTACCTAAACTGTTAATAAACACTAGAAGCGTACCAGTAAGTTAATTTAAAGCGTACCGTAAGTTAATTTAGAATATGCCGCGTTAAAAGCTCCGGCGATGTCGTAACTGAGTTTCAATGCTCTTATTTAGCTTTTGAGGTCCATTATTAAGAACTGCTAAACCTAAGTGGCAGTGAGGCACATTTATTTATTTATTTATTCATTTATTTATTTATCTCTTATATTAACACTAACGGTCAAGCCACACATGTTGACAGAGAAGTTCTTACAGACTAGTTAGTAGATAATTCACAGTATTGAGCTTGCGGTAGAAATCGTTTCCAAGTGCCGACTGGCTGGAGCAAGGATACTTGGCTCAGAATTGTAGAAGATGTCTACTATGCTGTCACTATGCATTATATCGTTTAAGAGCATTAACGCACGATGTAGTGGTGAGTGTGAGAGGGCCCGGGTACGTGTCCTCGGGACAGCGAATAGCGGACGACGCCGCGGGCGCAGCTGGATGCTAGAGCTGGGTGGCACGTGGAATGGAATTTGCGCTAGAAGTGAGGAGTTGTACATATGACCTCTTATCAGTTGAAAATAGTATTTGACAAGATACATGTTCCTCCTAGTCTCCAGGGATTCATATTGTATCATTCCAAGTATGTAGAGAAGACATTGCTCGTAGAACAGATGGCCGATGGGGCTGAAGAGTTCTTGAGTGGAGACCGCGCACTAGAAGGCGTAGCGTGGGCCCACATGGTGGGCTGACGACCTGGTGAAAATAGTGGGACTCCCCTGGATGCGATCAGCACAGATCCCTTGTTATGGCGATCATTGGGGGAGGCTTATAATAATAATAATAATAAGCCTTTATTGCTGTTTACCATAATTTACAATACAATAATACATGGGTTTTTATGAGTATCTAGTTTAGTTTGTACTTTAGTTTTATTTTATATCTAGTTGAGATGGTACTCCTTACTTACCTAAAAATTTAAAATTTTCTTACATGGGTATTACATTCATTGCTGACAATCATTTTTTCCAAAAACAGCTTGTCCTTCGACAAAGGCCTCCTCCAAAGCCCTCTACCTATCTCTATCTCTTGCAGTTCTGATCCATTCTGGGCCGGCAACTCTTTTATGATCATCATCCCAACGTTTCGTTTGTCGACCTTTACTTCTTTTGCCGTCCCTGGGGTACCACTCTGATATTATTCTAGTCCATTTCTCCTTTTTCTCTCTCAGCATGTCTCCTGCCCATTTCCATTAAAGCGTCTTGCTTAAGCGTATTTAAGACGCTTAAAAGGGAGGTCTTTATTCAGCAGTAAACCTCCTGATGATGCGCGCCATGTCCAGGAGTACCGCCTTCTGTATCTGACCCTCGATCCAGCCATCTAACGAGAGTCTCTTGAGGTGTTGGTCGAGACTTTGCTATGAGACCGTCCGCAGAAACGACTATAACCAACAATAAATCGTTTAACATTTAGTTCGTAAACATATTCTACGAAAATAATTCGGTAGTCATCATAAAAAGGTACAAAATAAAACGTTTTATAATTCATACATATGCTTCTGTGACTTTGAATAGCCGGATTCCAGAACAGAGCATAATATCCCAGACCGCTTGCGCAGTAAAAGGTTTAATTGAATAAGTTTAACATGCATATTCATAATAATCTACCCTAATTCCTGCTAGTATTTGCTATTCGGTTTTAATTTAACTTAAGCGTGGAGTTCTATGGCAAATAACACATTTTTTACCCGACTACGGCGTAGTAAAAGGATAGTTATAGTTATAGTTCACGCGGGCTCGGTTTCCGCAACTCGACATCTCAATCACGCCTATTTTGCGTGGTATGGGTTGGCATCACTACTGGTGCCAGCCCAGTTCCTGCAGGAAGTCTAGCAGACCCTTGATGTTGCCGACGACTTCCAGGAGCTACCTCGGGATCCCGAGGTGTGTTGCCCGGTAGTTGGCCACGCCGGGACATTCCAGGACGACGTGGGTGGCTGTCTCTTCTGCCTCCATGCAGACTGCACAAAGGGCTGTCTGTAACATATAAATTATATAGGTGTTTGTTTAAAAGGGCATGTCCAGTTAGGGGTCATCTAAAAGTACGTCACTCGTTAAGGGGGGGGAGGGGGTCGACAAAGTGTGACATTGTGTGACAAGGGGTGGGAGGGGTCCTAAGTTTTGTGACGTCACATTTCACAATCTAATACATCTACATAAAAGCTAGTGTTAAAATGCCAAATTTGAACTGATATCGAAAAATGTTTTATCTACACCCATATCATAAAACCTCCATTGGTTAATCAAAAACCGTAGGAAATGACCACCATTTTGACAACCAATTAGGAAAAACCAGTGCTGCGATAAAGAAATAACATGACTTCTTTATCGTTTTTAGTAAAGAAATGAGATTAAATTTGGAACAGCTGTCAAAACTCAAGTGGGTTTCTATTCTAGTATCCATAGATAATATAACAGTTATTGATACGAAACATCAATTCAGTATGTTTTTTTAATATAAACTGCACAATATTTGATCTCGAGTGACGTGAGAATAGAGACTTCATCCGTTTGTCTATGATTTAAAAAAAATGGTCTTGACGGAGGATCTAATCGCCGCCATTATGTTGACGTTTTGCTGAACGAAATTAGAATTGTTGTTGAATTGAATAGAAAAAGTTGTTTGTAATTTACATTTTAGTTGAAAATATGAATAGTAAGTAGTCTTCTCGGAGTGTGTGTGATGTGAAAATGCGCCGGATATCGGAAATATGCAGCCACGATTGCAACAAATAACTTGTTGCCAGAAAATATTGTTTCTGAACCCATCATGGAGGATTTATAATATGTGTGTAGATAAAGTTATGTATCCAACTCTGCATAATTTGGCCTTAAAACACACGTGCGATCTTATTATGAAACTCGCTAAAGCTCGTTTCATGAAAACCGCACTAGTGTTTTAAGGCCTATCATTATGCAACCGTTGCATAAACTACTATTAATTTAATAATTTCTAGATGAAAAATGGCAAAATATGTGACGTCACACTAGGGAGGCGGGGGGTCTCCCAAACGTGACCAACTGTGACAAGGACGGGAGAGGGATCAAACATTCACGAAATTAGTGTGACGTACTTTATGGATGACCCCTTACAACTCCGGTCAAAAGGGGGGTTATAATTTTGACCGGCATGTATGTATGTTCCTGTTCTTTCATACATAACTTCTAAACTACTTATCACAGTTTGACGAATGAAATATCGTTGGAAGCGTCATGATCATCCGCTGGTTATGAGCTATATTACGCCACATTAAATTGAATATGGCGCCCTCTAGAGGGCATAAAGTTATCAAAATATATTGTTCACTGTTTCATGACGACACGTTTGGCCTAGTAGGTAGTGACCCTGCTTCCGAAGCCAGCGGTCCCGGGTTCGATTCCCGGTAAGGGCAAATATTTGTGTGATGAGCACGAATGTTTGTTCCTGAGTCTTGGATGTTTCTTATGTATTTAAATATTTATTTATCTATATAAGTATGTATATCGTCGTCTAGTACCCATAACACAGGCCTTTAGAGCTTACTTTGGGGCTAGATTGATTTGTGTAAAGATTGCCCCCTGATTTATTTATTATTTATTATACTTTTTAGAGAGAGTATTTTAGCGTTCGGGTTTTTTTTTAAACTTATTACTTTATATATTTTTTTATATTTAGATTCTGTATAGAGTCGTTCGATTCCGAGTCTTGAATTAATACAACAATATACCTCTGTTCGAATTAGACTCTAACTCAAATTTAACTTAAATTTACCATTTTAGACCAGATTAAATAATTACGCTATAGCACTTAAATTATATCAAATAAATAAATAAATCAGGGGACAATCTCTACACAAATCTATCTAGTCTCAAAGTATGTTATGGGTACTAGCAGGCGATATACATACTTATAAGTATAGATAAATAAATACAAACATCAAATACTCAGGAGAAAACATTCGTGCTCGTCATAGTATTTGCCCTTACCGGAATTCGAACCCGGGACCGCTAGCTTCGGAGGCAAATAGGCCAGAGTTATATTACATCGCAAACCTATACTTTCAGTAGGTATTTGCTAATCTACGAAGGATGTAGGTCAGGCCCTTTCCATTCCAGAGCACGTGACGGACAGATGACGCATCTTATTTATTATTTAAATGATTCGGGGAGCTTTTTTACCTACTGCGAGTGGAGTATTATGTTTCCATATGGATCTGTTTGTACATTATAAAGTTATGTTTTTAGGGTTCCGTACCCGAAGGGATCCGACTGGAGCCTAACTGAGAGGACAACGTCCGTCCGTCTGTGAACGGCCTCTAGCCCAGCAATGGTAAGAGGTCGAAGGTTGGAATTTTCACAGAATATGTATTGTTATGGCAAAAATACTAGCAAATAATAAAAATATCAAGTTTCAGCTATCAAATTCGATTTTGGTTTAGTTTCCCGAACTGTCCATATACAGCATAACACAACTTAAACTACTAGTGGCTCCGTGAGCTGTAGACCTCGCGACAAACTTAACTTTGACGTTGGAAAACCGATATTCCCATATATAGACATAGGTCCGTTCAGTTTACCAATACCGCAAATAAGTTTGTAATCGCAAAAACACCCATAACTCAGCCATTTGTAAAAAAATCTAAAATCTGAATCGACAGAAAAATTCTATATAATTATCAAACCTGCTCACAAAATTTCACGAGAATCGGTTGAGAACTGCGACATGTAGACGAGAACAAATGTACAGACGGACATCCGCTGGACATACGAAAGCATTTTTGCCCAAGCTGAAACGGAGACGCTTCGCTCGCTTTGCTCGCTCGGTCGAAAAGAAGAAAATAAGAAACATCTCAATAAGCATAACCTCAAAAAGAAAGCATCAAGAAATGTATCCTACCGTAATCATTGGGTTGATATGGAAATAGCAGTCGCTGACTTCAAGTGGCTTTTATACGGTTTCATGGAGAGTCACCGACTGCTATTTCCTTATCGACTCCACGAGCATGGCAGAATAAATTTCTTGTTTCTTTCTTTTTGAAGTTATACAGTCGTGTTTTTTTGTTTTTTATTGGTTTTCTGTTAAAATACCTACCGAATTGCGTTTGGGGTTGGAGGTAATTTTTGTGTGATTTTACCTAAGGTCTGTTTGCCGAGAGTTGATAAAAAAGTAAAAAAGTCAGGGCTTCTTAACTCATTACGAAAGCGGCCCGCTAATTATTTTTACCGAAGATAATAAAGAAATAAAGGGAAATTCATATTTTTTCACACATAATTTTACTTCATATACATATAGTTTTACTATATTTTATAGTTTTTCATATTCGTTATTATTCAACAATTGATTTTATTTTCTTTTTATTAGTCTTAACAATTATCATTTATTGCTATTGTAATTTGTAATGTTTCTATTTAATTCTATTTGGGTTTTTATATATGATGTAAAATCAATATTATGACTTGAAAAGCTGATTTTCTGCTGTGTTTCTTGTGGCGCTTTTTCCGTAACGATGGTCCTGTCCGAAGCGCTGGTAGATTGAACCATTTTAATTTATTCATGTGATAAAAATGTTGATGGCCACAGGTGGCCAATTTGCTGAGTAAAGTTGTGTCATACTGCTAGGCCTCTATTTAAAAGCTACTTACTATAAATACTTGTTTATTACGTAACACGCCTCCCAAAAGGTAAATCTGACAGGTGTTTTCTCGCAAAGCCATCTTATCCGCAGTATCCCGGGATACTTTAAGGAGATTTCAACCCTTGCCTCTTTAACAGATACAGGGTGTGGATTATTTAAAAAGGTAAGGCTTTTAGAGGATAGTGCGTCAAAATACAATTCGTTTACCCAAATCTTTGGATATTATAGTTAGGGAGCTGGGTGCCATTTTGGTATATTATTTGTTCGTCTTTCATATTAATAGGGATGCAAGTTTATGTCAATACAAATAGATTTGGTCCAGTAAATGAAAGTCGTATATCCCTGCGTTTTTGAATTACAACTTTAAAAAAATCTTACATAAAAAAATCAGCGACCTAGACGTCTGCCAACTTTTTTTTTCTATGCTGGGAGTCCTAATAAATCGAATGGAAGCAACGAGAACGACGAACAAATTATGTAGTATAGCTTTTTTCATTTACATTTTTGCAACTACGTCCCGTTGTAAAACAAAGCCCTGCACGTTTATCTCTTCGATGCTCATCGTTTTGAGGATGATTCTGACTTTTTCAAAACGCTGTCAGTTGAAAACGCAGCGCTACCATGGTGGCAGACTATTTTTCTGTAATTCTTTACATTGTCATTAATGGAACAATTCCGGTCTGCCATGCGAACAAATCATATAGAAATTTTGGCACCCAGCTCCCTAGCTATTAGCGGCAGTGGCTACAAAATGGTGGCCATACACGATCAAGTTTATCCAATTTGCATGAGACGAAGCTTGAACAAATAAACTTGACCGTGTGGATGTCGATTTGCATTACAAGTGTACTTGAAGACATAATCGAATTCAGATTCTGTCGACGTGATCATTCTTCTTCATGCAAACTGAAACATATTTGCGAAAGGTTCAATGCGTCAGCGTTTCTATTGAACGTTACCTAACGTTTTCCTTATGGTAGCTCTTATTAAGACGCTGACAACAGCCAATGACCTTGAGTAACCTGTATGCTTGCATCGGAGTGACCGAGAAGCACTGTGCGGTTATTTGTATAATATAAACTGCACAACATTTGATCTCGAGTGACATGAGAATAGAGACTTCATTCGTTTGTCTATGATTTAAAAAAAAATGGTCTTGACGGAGGATCGAATTGGCTGGCGCCATTATGTTGGTGTTTTGTTGAATGAAAGTAGAATTGTTGTTGAATTGAATAGAAAAAGTTGTTTGTAATTTACATTTTAGTTGAAAATATGAATAGTAGTCTTCTCGGAGTGTGTGTGATGTGAAAATGCGCCGGATATCGGAACTATGCAGCAATAACTTGTTGCCAGAAAATATTGTTTCTGAACCCATCATGGAGGATTTATAATATGTGTGTAGATAAAGTTATGTATGCAACTCTGCATAATTTGGCCTTAAAACACACGTGCGATCTTATTACGAAACTCGCTAAAGCTCGTTTCATGAAAACCGCACTAGTGTTTTAAGGCCTATCATTATGCAACCGTTGCATAAACTACTATTGCTTTGCCAAATCAAATAGTTTTTGTTAAAAAACTGTTTTGTCAGCGCCTTAATTTGACAGCAAAGGCGGCCGCATCGTTAAAGAAACCCGGTCAAGTGCAAGCGTGACTCGCACGCCGAGGGTCCCCTACTTACCTATGAAAAACAGACAGTACCTTGTAGGTACGGAACCCCAAAACACCTTTGAGAAATTATTTTTCGTCCATAGCGGAGAATATAAGCTTTAAAATGACGTCTAAATCATTAATTTTGACAAAGAATTAACGGAGATATGGCGTAACAAACACACGTTTGAACAAATAATGTATATGATTAGTCCGGTGTGTATTTAGGACCTCACCCTAGATTAGATAAAACTGGCAACTACTATCTCTAGTAATCCCTATTCCTACTGGTCCCAACTAATATTATACCTATAAATGCGGAAGTGTCTTTGGGGGCACCGTTAATCAAATAGTTAACTTCGTTAATCGCTAATCCGTTATTAAAAAAGTTAATTTCGTTAAACGTTATAGCGGTGCATTTCAAAAGATTTAACGTTAATCGTTAATCGTTAAGTCGTGATTTTATATGGCATTGCGTTAGTAATTTACGTATTAAAAAATTTGGTATTGACAGGCAGGACATGAACAATTTATAAAAGAAGAAGGGTGTACTTATCATTAGAGTTTGTAATAATACCTAATGATTACAACTGAAATGTTAACTTCGTTAATTAACGATTAACGGTCTTGTGCCCAGCTGTGGTCCTTTCATGCAGCAAGGGAGCAACTGCACGGCGTGATTTTTTGCATAGAGTTAGTTCATAAGCCGAAGAGTAAGGCTACTTTTTATCCTGGAAAAATGCACGAAGGGAATTCCACGCGGACGAATTCGCGAGCAAAAACTAGTAAAAGATGATGAATATAATAATAATAATAATAATCTTAAGACCACAATATTGATCCCTAACTTTTATTTTGTTAATGTGTTTTGCTGTTCTTTGTGTAGTGTTCTATAATTAAGGTGGTATTGTATTGTATTGTATCTTGGATCCTTAAACACACTGAACTAGTCCCAAAATATGATTCCCTGTGCTATGGGCACTAGACAACGTTACGGGCGAATCAACTTTTTAGTGCCACCCGTTGCTATGGTTACACAAATTTTGTCCCTTGGACAACCTAAGCCTTTTTCTATGAAACAGTATATAAGGCTGGTTTTAGTGTCACGCGGACCGCCGGCGCGGATCGCTCCGCACAGACCGATCTGTATTAAAGCTTAGGGAGCGTTTTAGAGTAATGCGGACGGTCGTCCGTACGGACCTGTCCGCATTACATACAAATCGGTCTGTGCGGAGCGATCTGCGCCGGCGGTCCGCGTGACACTAAAACCAGCCTAAGTGTCACTTGGAAAACCGGGGACAAAGTAAACAACACAAAAAAGTTGATTCACCAACGAATACTTATATAGATAAATACATACATATTACCGATTCTATCCCACTCGCATCCAGCGGCGTCCCGCAATCTACACCGAATCGAAAACTATCGCTCGGTCCCTTTACTTGTATCGGCGACAAACACTATATCCGATTTGCGATAGCGAGAACAGTTTGCTGAATTCTCAACTCATGGTAATGGTACTGGTGGTCAGTCCACCGTGTGGGTCTGCCCACGCGGTTGCCAATCAAGGTTTCTTAGGCCCCATCGGCCATTTGTTCTAGGAGCAATATGCTCCGCCCATTGCCACTTGATACACTGTGGATGCGAGCAGCACAGAATCGGTCGTTGTGGCGATAATCGGGGGAGGCCCTCTGTCCAACAGTGGACGTCTTTCGGCTGAAATAATGATGATGATGATAATGATACAAACAATAGCAATACAATTCATGGTCACACATAGTTTGCTTATAGCGTGATTCGAACACGCGACCCCTTCCACGGTACGTAGTTAAACCGCTACGCCATGTACGCTAGTACTTAAAATTCTAAAGCTTAATTTGTTACATGTGTAAAATAATTCCCTCTTAAATATTCATATCAAATCTACGCCGACCCAAAACTTTGGGCAAACTTGGGTGTTAATTCGTAAATAGCACTTCGTCACAGAACTCACCCGCACGCTCAACTTGACGCGTCGGTGCGTATAAACTGAATGCGGGTGCGTGTCTTCTACCTTGATCGTAGGTAGTTTATTTCACATAATGCCTAAGAGAACGTGGGTCAATTTATGATTGTCGCCCGAAATGGAAGACGAAATTTATGGAGGGAATAACAGCTGGTTAGAACGGTTAAAACTAGGGGTAACGAAACCGGTTTCACCGAAATCGAAGAAAAAAGGTAAACCGGTTATTTCACAATTTTTAGGGCCCGATTGATTTGAAATTTGGTATACATATGTAAGTCGTTGACCGCAACACGGATGCGTAACGAAAAAAAAGTTATGCTAACTATATCATGTGACATATCAAATGAAAGGGCTTATTGTGAGGATCTTAAACATGGTTTTTTTTGGAATTTTAAGATGGATGTTTTGGAAGTTATTTAGGAAAATAGGCGAAAATTGACCATTCCCACCCTTGTCTCCGAAACTACCGGGCCTAAAATTTCGAAAAATATACAGAAAATAGTTCTTTACCTATAAATTAGAGGAAAACCTAAGAGAAGTCTATGGTATTTAAAGTAACATAGGAAATTTCAGATAATCATGTATGGAACGGAACCCTCTCCACGCGGGTTTAACTCGCACTTGCCCGGTTTTTTAAAACCGGGTTTGACATTGCACAAAACTGAGTTTTTCGGTGTTTTCGGGGTTTCCGGTTTTATTCCATAACATGATAAAGATTAAAACTGTTGGCAACAAAAGACGCATGTATCATCATCATTTATTATTGAAATTATTTCAACCCGAGGACGTCCATTGCTGGAAGTTAGTCTCCCCCAAAGACTTGCACAACGAATGATCGCACGCCTTCCGTGTCCAACGGCCTCCAGCGACCTTAACATGGTCGTTCATTCATCTTATGTAGAACAGCGGGTCTATTCGGGAACTCTAAGTGATTCTGTAGTGACTCGTGAGCGAGATTTCTCATCCCAATCTTTCGCATTACGCGTCGTGCGGAAGAGTGGGATGAGAAATCTCGCTCACGAGTCGCTACAGAATTACTTAGCGTTCCCGAATAGAGGCGCTGAACCTCGTTGCGTCTCCCGGTCCGTGGTCTCAGAAGAACTGATGGCTGCCGATGGGGCGTAAAGGTGGGTCTTTGAATGAATGAATGATGGGTCGAATATCCATACTCACCAGTTGGGATACCGCACCGTTAAAACTAGCGGATGTGTAATTAAAAGTCGCGCCAAGTAAGTTTGCATTTGTGAAGTTAGCTACTAGTAACGTCGCAGTAAACGTTATGACGTGTCAAAGGGTTTCGACGGGCGCAGCGCCATGAGTGTACGACGACTTGAGGCTAACTTCACACACGCAAACTTAGGTACATAGTGCGAATTGTAAATAGTGTTAAGGTATTCACATACGTTATAAGTTTTGTATTTAATCCGTCTGGCAAGCTTGTGTAAAATGTTTTTCAAACCCGTCAGTTGTTAACCACAAACCGGAAATTATCTCGGTTTGGGGTTTTGGTTAAGGATTATTCACGTTACACCATGCTGGGGTCGGGGGATACCCTTGAATGTTCGACAAACTTTTCATCGAATATCAGTTCAAAGTCAACGGTTCCCATATTTTCATTTCATAGACTATTTATATCATCGAACGAATGAATCGAGTGTTTTTAAATCGCCGATTATTTAATTGTAGAATAATTGTTTCATAATTTGAACAGAACTTCATTACGTAATTTTTTATTTCATGTTTTATTTAAATCCTGTAAATGATGTTTCATAAAAAATCATTTCAAATATGTGTATAAATAATACACAACTAATTTGGGTAGGTTGGCGAATTAAACGCAATATGCTAGCAGACGGATGTGAGTAGATATCATACGCCTCATCCCAGTAATCAATGAAACACTAATAATTGTTTATAAAAAGCAAGACTTCCAGGGTGGAGATAAAAAAAATAACTAACACCAAAGCCTTTGAACCTAACCGTTTCGAGTCGCTTCCGCTCTGACCCATCTTGCTCGCTCGCTTCGCTCGCTCGCTGTCTGAGTTTTTTTTTCGTAATGACACTTACATCCTAACATCGAGTGATTTTTTTGTCACGTCCTTAAGATGGGTAATTGGAGCTATATACCTACCTTTATTAACATTCACATGATAAATTATGTTGTACTGTGTATACACTATAAAATAAAAGAGATTTGTAATAAAATGCCGATGAAATGAACTTCGATATTTAGTTGTTCTGTCTTTTGAATAGTTTATGAAATGTATGTTTTAAGAAATAAATCCTTGTACAGTTGTTCTATAAAATAAGAAAATTTGTAATGTATAATCGATGAAAAGAGATTACTTCTAAAGAAATTAAAGGTACTGAATATTCTATAAATCGTTTTCGATGTAATGAAATTCGATGAAAAGTTTGTCGACGACGGGCACCCGGGGCCGGCCCATGTCCGTGCCGTGTCATTTCCACTGTGCCCGGGGGCAGTCATTCATCGGGCAAATAAATACTTAAGATGGCTCATATCATACAACAAAGGTACTTGCGGACACATTCTAGCGATTTTTCCTCCTCCATATTTGCGGTTCTGAGCGCTCTCTCCCTCACCTATAATTTGTCGGCGCCCACGCCGGCTGGCCCGGCGGGTTACGACGTGTCGTACCGGAGCCAGGTAACCATACCCACCGATATTTCGATGCCGTACCCCGGCCGTGCACGCACTCGGCCCGGTCGACTACGAATTAGTTCATACAAAGGTAATAATTATACTTTTCACCGTGGCCCGTCCGTGGCACGATCAGGTACTGGCATGACGTAACGTGAATGTTAGGCGTGTGTAGTTCACGAATTAGGAATTTCTAGGATTAAATTCCCGACACGGATCGAAAAACACTAGTTCCTTTTGCACGATCTCACGGTTTGTTCGATCTATGGTTCGAGTACCGAGTGAGCGAGGCGAATGACAATCCTAAGCCGGAAAAGTATGAAGGTAAGTCAAATACTTATTTATTGATTGAGAATAAGTATTTATTTATCATGGGTGTCGACAGAGAGATCAACCGAAGGATGGGCAGTAGCGACCTTCGAGTAACATGACCAACTGCGGTCGCCAACCCGCCTCCCTTTTTGTCGGAGAGGCCAATGTCCTGCGGTGAACATTTTACGGTCGATGGTAATGACTTATTTATCAAGTTGGTATACTGATTCCATTGCACTTGTATTTTACAAATCAGGTAGAAAGATATATCTAATTATTTATACTAACATAATGACTTGAGCCAATTCAATTCGAGTTCACGAGAGCTTTATCATTGATCCTCAGAATTAAACTGTCGTAACCCAAAGATTGGCAATTTGTGGGATGAAGCATAATTGTTTGATCAACACTTACTCGGCTTTCGCTTGGAGCTATTTTGTCGAGCCTATTTTGATTACATTGAATGGCAATTTTGAGTTAATCTCGATGTCATGATAATAAGGGGAAATAGGCGTGATATGTGTATGTATGTATGTATCTATTCAATTACTAATTAAGATTCCGGTTGACTAGCGCTTCATACAAACGTAGTTTAGCTGTGGTTGGGATATTTTTAGCCAGATCGCTTTGAGACTTTGCAAGGATATAGATGTAAAGCAAATCGAGGTACCGGTTACCCGCTATTTCATGGGTTTTTTTTTTGCGCGGAACCCTAATTCTGTTTGTAAAACAAAAGTAGCCTAAGTTACCTACTCCTTATAACATCAGCTATCAGTCAATGATAATGAAAGTCCCGTCAAAATCAGTCCAACAGTTTCGGAGATTAGCCGTAAAAAACAGACAGATAGACAACCTTTTTTAAATGATGGTTTTTTGTTATAAGTACCGTATGTACTTTCAAATCTATTTATTAAACATTATTTTTACATTATTTTAACATTTCAAAGAGACACTTTACACAGATTTTTTTTAGTTTAAGTTGTGTTATGCTTTAGGTATATGAAAAATTCGGGAAGCCAGAATTGATGCCAAATTGAGGTATTTCATATAATATATATTTGTATATAGATAGTACTTATAAATACATACATAATTAGCCTACTACAAAACAACTTGTGGCCATGTTCGATTAATTAATTAATTAGTCCTAAGATGGTATGATGAACCGTATGGTGACAGGTGATCAGCCCATCGCCCATACAGATAGTCCACCATGTTGGAGAGGACCCGTCCCTTGGTCGTCTTTTACGACATGCCAGGGTGATAAGCATCTGCACGCATTCTATGCTATTTCTTCACTCCCAGTGCAGCAGAGGAGTTACTTATAAATACCAATACGTTATATTTTTTTAGAATGCTCTCGTCAAGCCATTTCGTTTGATACCAATAATGCACGAGTAGAAATATATCATAAACAAAATTTCTTCTAGTATCCGCCATATTAAATTTCAGGTGATGTCATATGCCTTATGTCACCCGGGCATGTCGCGTAAATCGTTTGAATACCCATTTGTTAAAATCGGTTCAGTAGTTTTTGCTCTTGGTGGTAACTAACAAAGTGGTTACATACATACATCCTCGCGATCAACATAACCCTCTTTTTGCTTCGCTGCAGTCGAGTAAAAACCCGATCAGTTAGTACAAATTTTTAAAACAGGCAGAAGAAGTACCAAAAACGTACTTGAGAAACTCTGATGTATGCAAGATAATTTCACGATAAAGAATGTCAATTTCCTATAAGGCAGCGTCTAAAACGTTCCGTTCAAGGTCTCCCTGACCTGAGCTAAAAGTAGGGCGGCCTTTGTGAACGAAGCTTTAGCAGCTATAGAGGCACTATTTCAAGTTGCCTAATGGCGCGTTTACACCGGGTCGAGTATGGCTCAGTGTTGCCAATATAGTAACTTTGTAGCTAAATTTAGCATATTTACAGCTGATTTAGCAACAAAATTTTCCAGTTAGCATCTAGCATATTTTTAGCAACTTTTGTCATTCGCGTTTGTTGTAAAGATAAGGTAGAAGCTAAAATAAAATAGAAGCAGTAAATACGTTTCAATATTTTAGTTTTTTGGGACACTAACATAACCATAATATCGTGTGTCATCAACACTTTCCCGGCAATAGCCTTAATATCAATAAATAAATCAGGGGACAATCTTTACATAAATCGATCTAGTCTCAAATTAAGCTCTAAAGGCTTGTGTTACTCGTATGGGTACTAGACGACGATATACATACTTATATAGAGAAATAAATACTTAATTACATAGGAAACAACCAAGACTCAGGAACAAACACGTGCTTATCACACAAATATTTGCCGTTACCGGGGATAGAACCCGGGACACTAGCTTCGGAGGCAGGGTCACTACCAACTAGGCTAACCGCGTCGTCAAAATCGCGTCATCAATATGCGTTAAAATGAGGTGGAGACCCAGCTTAACTTTATTATTGTAAGATAATAATGGCAGTTGAGCATTTATTTAATGATATTTGCTCATTTATTTTTCATTTAAATTTGTAACAACGTTCAAAAATATTTAGCTACTTTTTGGCAGCTTCTAGGCGTACATAATAGCAACCTATTTTTTATGAGTTGGCAACACTGGTGTCCAGTTCGGCAGACGACTTCGGCTTGTAGAAGGCGACACAGTCGTAGCTATGTTTACCAGATTGACTGCCAGGTAATTTCATGGTCCATACATTATTTTTTTGTGGCGAAGTAAGTAGATTAAAATGTTGAATTTATGGATTCACTCAAATACACATTCATTATTACATCAGATGATCGTATGAACTTTTGCAGTAAGTAGTGTTTATCAACCTGTGGGTTGCAACCCGCAGGGGTTTGCAAACCCTTGTAACTGTGACTGTTACATAATTGGTTTTTAATTTTATTTTATCTCATTCCATTTTATCAATTATTTGCGAGACTATTTAGATACCGAATTTATCGGCTTCGCATTCGGTATAGTGAGTGACGAAACCGAAAACCCGATATACTGACACATCGATGGAATCAGTGAGCGGTCACTGAGGGAGCTCAGCGCAAAGTACGTGCGGTGTTTCAACTTGGAAATGCTTTTGGGATAAACCTTGTATTAGAAAAAATAGAACACTTTGATCCATTCCTATAAATTATCTTTATTTATATGGCCCTAAGTCACACCTATAGTAGAGTAAGTTCAGCGAAAAAAGCTGTAACTTCAACTGGACAAAGATATTTATATTTAGACGATCTATCAAACAAATCGATCTCACAATGTAATGTAAATTTTAAATTTCACCTAAGGCTACAAACGTGAACACGTTCTTACTTTTAATATAAAACCGGCCAAGTGCGGTGTCGGCCTCGCGCACGAAGGGTTCCGTACCATTATTTATAACCAAGCAGAAAAATATATATCACGTTTGTTGTATGGGAGCCCCCCTTAAATATTTGTTGTCGTTGAAACGATTGACATAGTATCAATACGGTCATGAGGAGTCCCCAAATTGTGTGGTGTTACTGGTATAAACGGCTGTGACGTTCAGACAGACAGACAGACGATGAAGTCTCACCATTTTTTAACTTTCAGGTACAGATACAGAACCCTAGAAAAGAATATTAATATAAGTACATCCGACGAAAAACATGCCTTTAATTTTGTGTTTTAAAACATTACTTTACTTCTGTGTTCATATAGTTGCCAATATATCACTTTAGCGTGGGTTCGATCCCAGAATGATACATGAGAGGCTTCTAAGTTTAATAAAGCCGGACCCTTGGGTACGCTTACAGTGTCTCCTGGTATATTCAGATTTAAACGACGCTAATAGCAATTGGCAATAACTTTTTCTACGTGACTATCTATTTTTATTTACAGTTTTCATCATACTATTTTTAAGACACCGCTTAGCCTAAAGTTTTAACCCCACTGCAGTGAAGCAAAAAGGAGGGTTATGTTTTTCGCGAGTATATGTATGTATGTGATAATGTATGGATGTAATCACTACATTAGTTCCAACCTAAAGCCAAAACTACAGAACCGATTTTAACAAATAGGATGTCAAACTATTCAGGCAAAATGCCCGGGTGACAGGGCATGTGACGTTACTTGAAATGCAATATGGCGGATGCTAGGAGGCAATTGTTTTTTTGTTATTTTTCCACCCATGCATTACCTATTGGTATCAAATGAAAGGGTTTGATTGCATTGAATTCTGAAATATAAAATATGTTGGTAATTAAAAGTACTTTCTGTGTGAAATCTTGGAATCACTTGTCACTAAACTGTCCATATAAGCATAACACAAATTAAACTAAAAGATGGACATTTATAAAGCTAGATCGTCGTAGACGGTCGTCAGCAACGCAAGCATACCAATATTGATCCTCACTCTATCTAACTGAATCGGACATTTATCAGGTTTACTTCGCAAACAGCAAAAATATATATAAATTACATTACTCTTAAAGGAACCGTAACGAAAACCCTAAGATAACATGTAGGCATTGAAAATATTGATTCCTTTTTCGCCACATTCCTTTTTGGACATATTCCGTTTTCGGCATATTCTTGTTTCGGCACATTTTAGTAAACACATTATACTATGAAATACTTGTGACTTTGCTTGCGTAATAACATAAAATAATAAATCTTTATTAGTAAAATATTATATTTTAATCAATAAAAATAAACCCTAAAAATTATTGGGTAACTAACTAGGTATCTAAATTCATATGCTTCATGGACCCGTATTTTATAAAAGTTGGCAAAGCCTATCTGTAGTTATTCACCATTGGAAAATAGTTTTTGTGTTTCTTTCTTGCATGCTAAATATATATACTTATGTCTTGAAAATAAAAATATCTATACCTAGGATTGATTTCATTTGTTGTATATAATGATTTATGCCGAAAATGGAATGTGCCGAAACAAGAATATGCCGAAAACGGAATATGTCCAAAAAGGAATGTGCCGAAAAGGAATCAATCATTGAAAACTGGTTAATTCTCAACACGCTTTTATCAATTCACTTGTAACTAACTAACAAACAATGATATGAAATCTTAGAAGTTTTAACCTACATCTAATTGTCGTAACGATTTGAAACTTTGCAAATGTATGCAATTTCGATAACAAAACAATGATTTCGTCGAGCCATCGAGCTGTTCGGACCATGGAACTAGGAGGTGGATAGTGGAACTCTTTAATGACTATTAGTAAACCCCTCGAGTTTGGGCTCATTTGGTTTGTTTTGACGAGTCCAATACATTACCACTGAGAATATTTTATAATTTTTAGTGTATTACTGACAATAACGTGTTTTTTTTTAGTTTTTGTGAACAATAATTGAACACCGCACAGCGGAACGGAAGCAGAGCGTCGTAACCAGTAGGTATCACAGCCACGCGGTCACTGATGTGAAGGCTCCCATTTTAGTTCCTGTGACACTGTTTACGTCGGCCCGCTTCAGACCTGCGCCGCTTCCGTTCCGCGTTTCCGTGTGAAAGCCTTCTCATATAATTAGGAATGTCTTTTTCCATCACGAGACTGCGAGTCCCGGACCTTTGGAAGGCCGTACATGGGGCCGAAACCAACACGCAGAGGCCTTAAAGACAACTTTAATTTGAATGCGATGTGACACCAAACGGCGATTATTTCTGAGTTCATACTACAGAAGTGTGCACGGACGGATAACCACCCGTTAGTGTAGGACTATAGTGAGAAGTTGATACGAAACTAACAAGACTACTGGGCTATGGACGCGACTATGTCATTTGCCTGATCATCTTTATAAACGGATAAATGGCAGACGGTGACTCGCCAACTCAATGGGCCCCCCAAAATAGCCGCATATACAGAGCAGCAAGGGGGCAACAATACCCGAGTGGCTGAAGGGCGGAGAGGTGTTTCTGGACTTTAAACGACCGTCATGCGGTGCCCACTCACCCCTTACGCAACACATCCTCCCTTCGAGCACAAAGCTCTCGCGACCACTCTGACCGGCCGGTGAAGGCAAGCCAGAGGCGAGGGTCTATGCCTCATTACCGTTCATTCCAACCAGCCGGTGAAGGCAAGCGGAGATGAGGAATAGGGTCTTCCCTCGGGAGCGCTCAAGTCCGTGGAGTCACAACTCTCCATCAACTCTGTGGCGAGTTGTTGGAGAGCTGTCCTACGGTGACTGCACTGGTAATACAAGCGAGCAATGGGGTCGTTACATCCCTACGGTATTTTATTATTATTGACCGCGCAAGCAAAGCGTCTTCGTTTCAGCTTGGGCAAAAATGCTTTCGTATGTTCGGCTTTCCGGCTGTCTATTTGTTCTCCTCTACAGGTCGCATTATTCAACCGATTCTCATGAAATTTTGTGAGCAGGTACGATAATTATATAAATATTTTTTGTCGATTCTGTTTTTGGAACTTTTTTCAAATGGCGGAGATATGGGGGTTTTTACGATTACGAACTTATTTGCGGTGTTGGTACACTGACCGCGACCTATGTCAATGTATGAGGATAACAGTTTTCCAACGGCAAAGTTAAGTTTGTCGCGAGGTCTACAGCTCGGGAAGCCACTAGTTATTATCATTATGTAAGTTGTCCATCACAGCTCTATTCGGCCTAAGCGGATTCATTTGTCTAGAACTGGGTAATCTAGGCTTTACCTAAACCAATACGGACGCCAAACTTGGTGATAAATTGCCACTCCCTAACACGAGCTGACGTCATGTTGTAGCTTATTAATATTCCGCAACTCCGTAAACTGTTTAAATTATACAATGGGAGATTATTTATTCATGAATAATTATTAAAAAAGAACAGTACCAGCTAACACTACAAAAAATAGATAAAAACTAAAACTAGGCTAAAATTACTTAAAATAAATTTAAAAAATCTGGTCCCCGCGGCAGGGTGCCCATTACGCAAGCTGCATTTCCACGCTGAATGGCTATGCTTAGCCTTTGTGCGAGGTAGCAGCCTGCGCGAGGGTCACCCGTGGCCTCCCTGAGGCGCTTGCTGAGCTCCCTGAAGAGCCCATGCGCGCCCGGGCCCCACGGACCTAGTGTCTCGACCCCGAAAGCGACAAAATCGTACTGGGTGCCGAGACAACTAGTGTATTTGTTTGCTTTATACCGCTCCCTAGACTCGGCCGCCGCACCCGCCCGGTGAGTGGTAGCTGGAAGATAGGTCGCGGCCAGCGTGTCGGAGCATGTAGCGTCCCACACCAGCGCACGACCCATCCTCCAGGGTATCAACGACATATCAGGGCGCCTGCCATCGTCACGTTATACAATTGTATATGGAAATAATAATTATTCTAGCCTGTTCATGTTTATATGCTGTCGGTGCAGCATGTTGTCTCTTTCTCTTCGTCCTTATCAACCATCTTCTCCGCTTCTACTACAGCGGCCCTAACATGCATGCCACAAAGATAAATTAAACCCGATTGACTATGACTATCTCTTTCGTCGGCACTAGGGTGAGAGAGACGCACTTAGAGATAAGACGGTCTATCTTATTTTTGTGTCATTCATGTTAGGGCCGCAGGTGTCTTACACCTCAGCATTATGTTGAGACAGTCTCCCGTTCACAGCCGCGAGGACACACACACCACCATTTTATTTTGTATTGTTTTTAATTTATATTTATACTAGCTGTGCCCGCGACTTCGTCCGCGTGGAATAGTGTCTTTGGGAGGCATTATTTATATCGAATCAACAGCCTAAAACATAAGTTTCAAGCTTCTAGCTCTAAAAATGACGATACTTCCATACCACTTGTCATCCCCCCTTTCAACCCCTTACAATCCTTTTTTTGCATTAAAAAGTAGCCTATGTCCTTTCTCAGGCTCTAAACTATCTGTGTACCAAGTTTCATTTAAATCAGTTAAGTAGTTTTGGCGTGAAAGTGCGACAGACAGACAGACAAACAGAGTTACTTTCGCAGTTATAATATTAAGTATGAAGTATGGATAGTATGGATTAGTCTGTATTCTGTGTTAGTGAATAAATGTTTCTCTTTCATTCTTTTCTTTCTTTGATTAAATTGAATGTGTAGAACAGATTTTAATTTACAAAATTACATCGAAATACAAAATAAATCTAAAGGAACATCCCAAGAAATGAAATATAGGGAGACTTTAAATATGTTTACCAAAATATATGACAAGAATAAGCATTCTGAATATTATCTTCATTTTGCCGTAGGCGGAAAATGAGTGGGCCAAGATTTTCTTTCTGTAATTTTTAGGGTTCCGTAGGAATTATACCCATGCGACTAACTTGGTTATAGTAACTGAAAATAGCACCCAATAACTTTGAATAGAAAACTAGCTAATGTTATAGTTTTCAGTGTTTTAATAGCTACGGAACCCTACACTGAGCCTGGACTGAGATGCTCTAGACCGGTTTTTCTTTTAAATTCAGCTTCTAAAATATTCTTTCTACTTTTTTGCTCTCATTCAAGACATTAAAAATATTAATATTTAAAAAAGAAATAAACAACCATTAGCTATTCCCGTAATGAGTTTTTGTGTAAATAATATTCCTTACTTCGTTTCTTAACGAAAATCGAATTTTCAGGTTGAAATTATTTGTTTCTCAGTCGGGGGGCTCCCATACAACAAACGTGTTTTTTTGCCGTTTTTATAGATAATGGTAAGCAACCCTTATCCTAGGGCTACACACATCCCGATAACGCGAATATTCGCATTATCGCGATGTGTGTAGCCGAATATTCGCGAATACTTCGGCGCTTCGCCCGAAGCCGAAGCCCCTTCGCTCCGCTGTCGGTAAATTTGCGCACATCAAAGGCTTTTACCGCGATGAACTTCGCTTGCGCGGCCACACTTCAGTCGGCTCAACTTCATCGTGCCTAGCGGACGTACTGTCAACTGCAAGCGGCGACGTATTGTTTACGATTTCACGGTTGTTCACGATGGATTGGAGTAATGACAGACTCTTGGAATTTATTTCCAATTACGAGGATGAGCCTATCTATACTATGGAACCCGAAAAAATAATTGTTGAGCGCCATAAAATACAGAGCGACAGCTTCGTCCATTTTTCCGCAATAAACTCTGCGGCAATGCTCTCTATAGCAGTGTGGCCATGCACATTCGCCGTAGGCCGAAGACGAAGTTTTATCGCGATGTGTGTAGCCTTAGTATTAGCGCGCGAGTTCGACTCGCACTTGGCCATGAGAGGCCATTTATAACCTTTTGACCGCCACAGTCGGCTGCAACCGTCAGCGTATACAAGGTAAAAAAGTCCTTCATTACCTTGATTTAAAGTTGAAATTTGTGTTACTGTTCAGACATGTTTGGCGGTCAAAAGGTTTAAAGCACTTCCTGCCACGTACGGTGGAATTGTGGAATCAACTTCCGTCAGCAGTTTCCCCCAACGAATTTGAGGCCTTCGAGAGAAGTTTATGTTTTCCTAAAAGGTCGGGGACGACTCTATGACTCCTTTGGGGTTGTTGATGTTCATGGGACGCGTTGATCACTTACCATGCTTCAAGTTACAATTTGGCAACACCAAGATCCCATACATCTTTACATTGTTGCCAGTTTTTGCCTGTAAAATTGTAAGTTGTAGCTTAGAAAACGGGACACAGGTGTATCGCGTGCTCGTTTTGTCTCCCTTTCATATATAAAAAATCTATGTGAAAAGAATATTTCCACCCTGAGTACCGGGAGTAAAGTAGCGTCGTTATTTTTAAATTTATTACAGCTTAACATATTTCTTTATTAGTTTCATGATACATATGTAATTGAGCGTATTTCAGTGTTTTTTTTCATGGGAGGAGTGAAAAGCAGTGTTTCCCTCGGGACGAAAAATGTCTTGCTCTTCAAATACCTATACTGTACAGCTCGCTACGCTCGTGGTTATCCGATAATCCTTTAATGCACTAAATTAAGTGTCAAAACAATGCGACATTTTCTTACCATGCAAACGATTGATCTCTATCACTTAGACTATGTGAAATATAAGGGCTTCATCAGCTTGGAAGTCCCGCTCCTCCATACATTAGTAGTTGTTATTTAAACAGAAATAAATTAAAAGTAGCTATTATTAATAACATAAATACTAATGTGTGTGTGTGTGTGTGTGTGTGTGTGTGTGTTCTTGTGTATGTATCTTATTAAATTTCATTAATCTTATTATTTTACATATTAAACAATTATTTATGAAGTAGGATATACGGCTTGACTTGCATTTTAGTTTAAAGTCGGTTCAATTGTCTCGTTATTGTTTCAATAAATTAATAACACATCTCTTTTCCTTCTGTAAGTCCAACGCCGGCTCCGACTCCGATAAATCACACTAATATTATACTCGCGAAAGTTTGTGAGTGAGTGTTTTTGTACGTCTGTTACTCCTTGACGCTTTAACGGCTGGAAGGATTTGGATGAAATTGGGAATGATGATAGCTTATACTCTGGATTAACATATAGGATGAAAATGAAAATATTTATTTTGCAAATAGGCCACATGTTTTTGGCAGCATGATCATAAAGCCTACCAGCGCTTCGAAAGAAGACATCTACTGAGAAGAAACGCCGCAAGAAACTCAGCAGTAAGTCTTTTTTCAACTTTGACAATTTTACCTAAAAACGAACACAAAAGTGGAACAAAAAAACCTAATGAGTGAAAATTAATTATATTAAGTATAAGAGATGTATAGTCTCCGCGTCTGGACAAGTTAAGTGACTTAGAGATGTATAAAGCCTCTAAGGGACATAAAAATAAAAATAATAATTGAAACGAAGAAACATCTAAATCGATTAATCTAGGTTAAATGGAGGTGTAGACAGTCTCCACGGTCAAGTATAAAGATGGAGATGTAAGGTCTCCAAATTTCAAAGAGAAACAATTTGAAATATAACATTTCATGTCCTAATAATACAAATATACGAATATGAAAAACTATCAAATATAGTATAGAGAACACTATGAACCGACTAGAGAGACCTCTAGTCAGGTTCACATATCGCACAAAACTAATAAATTAAAAACTAACCAATTTAAATGGTCCTTGCGAGCATGAACCGTTCGGATACTTTTTTATCCCAAATTCGCGGGCACAGCTAGTCAAATATAAAACCCCCAGCTCCGAATCCGGTTCCGATGAAACCAACTCCGTAACATCCCTACAGCTATATATATGTCTTAGTATGCAGACTTTATTGTAAATCGCGTGAAAATCAATATCTACAAAATTCCCTTTCATCCCAAATTCCTTTTTCAGAGGATCCAATAAAGTGATTCGTTTATGATAAATTGACTTACTTCCTTATTATATTCGCTTCTGCCCGCGACTTCGTCCACGTGGAATTCAGTTATAGTTCCCCCGGGAACTTTTAAACGCGAATATTTGTGAGGATGTATGTTTCTTACTCCTTCACGCTTCAATGGCTAGACGAATTTGGATGTTTGGAATAAAAATAATAATAATAATCAGAGGACAATCTTTACACAAATCGATCTAGTCCCAAAGTAAGCTCTAAAGGCCTGTGTTATGGGTACTAGACGACGATATACATCATTATGTATATAGATAAATAAATACTTAAATACATAGGAAACATCCAAGACTCAGGAACAAACATTCGTGCTCATCACACAAATATTTGCCCTTACCGGGGATCGAACCCGGAACGCTAGCTTCGGAGGCAGGGTCACTACCAACTAGGCTAACCGCGTCGTCGGAATGGAGATAGATTACCACGTACTTTTTATCCCGGAAAATTCAAAACTTCTCGAGGAAATTACTATACCTAATCGATTTCCACGCGGACGAAGTCGCAGGCAGAACAGTTAGTAAAACATAGATCAATACATATAAAACAGTACTGTGACTCACTTATAGACAATGCACAGCCTAAACGGATGGTCTTAGAGGTTTGAAATTTGGAGGAGATATTCCTCGAGTACCCTAGAGGTGCACTAAAGAGGGATTTTTTGAAATTCCATCCCTCAAAGGGTGAAAAAAGGTGATAAAGATTGTATGGAAAATACCGCGGGCGAAGCTGTGGCGGGTCCACTAGTACTATTATACAAACGACGGCAATAGCATGACGTCAAAACGTACCTCCATATATTTAAAAATCTTTTTCAACTTCCCTTAGTCTCACTTTCAGGGCGTGTATAATAAATGACCTCCGACCGCAACGGGAGTGAAGGTCGTCCCTTAAAATATGTATGTGCGTGCGTATGCGTCGAAAATAACATTAATCTTTCCAAAATGAACGACCTTTTTTGTATATTATATGTATGTATGTATAACATTAGGAATGCAGCTTGTGTGATGGTCACCTTACGGCGAAGTAGATTGTGTTTTAATCTAGTTGTGTTAATTTATAGTTATTTATGCAACTGTTCACTAATAAGGTTGATTAAAATACGAGTGGTTATTTATAAAACGAACCGCAGGTGAGTTTCATAATAGGATCTGACTAGTATTCAATTTTAAGTAAACATTTCTGTACTTTTCTGCACCTAGTGTTGCCAACTCTTTGCTAGAAATTACCAAAAAGCAAATGCTTTTATCTACACCCATATCATAAAACCTCCATAGTGTAATCATAAACCGTATGAAATGACCACCATTTTGACAACCAATTAGGTAAAACGAGTGCTGCAATGTTATTCCCGTATCGATTTTAGTATAGAAATGAGATTAAATTTGGAACAGCTGTCAAAACTCAAGTGGGTCTCTATTCTAGTATCCATAGATATTAAAACAGTTATAGATACGAAACGTCAATTCAGTATGTTTTTTTTAATATAAACTGCACAACATTTGATCTCGAGTGACATGAGAATAATAATAGAGACTTCATTCGTTTGCCTATGATTTAAAAAAAAGGTCTTGACGGAGGATTGAATTGCCGCCATTATGTTGGTGTTTTGCTGAACGAAAGTAGAATTGTTGTTGAATTGAATAGAAAAAGTTGTTTGTTATTTACATTTTAGTTGAAACTATGAATAGTAGTCTTCTCGGAGTGTGTGTGATGTGAAAATGCGCCGGATATCGGAAATATGCAGCCACGATTGCAACAAATAACTTGTTGCCAGAAAATATTGTTTCTGAACCCATCATGGAGGATTTATAATATGTGTGTAGATAAAGTTATGTATGCAACTCTGCATAATTTGGCCTTAAAACACACGTGCGATCTTATTATGAAACTCGCTAAAGCTCGTTTCATGAAAACCGCACTAGTGTTTTAAGGCCTATCATTATGCAACCGTTGCATAAACTACTATTTAAGTTGCTTTAATAATCCAAAATATACTTTAACAAAAAACCCGAATAAGAAAGTTGCTAGAAAACCTGCTAGATGCTAAATGCTAGTTTTATTTGCTAAATTTAGCTACAAAATTGCCAAGTTGGCAACACTGTCTGAACTTGACTGATTACTAACAGAATCGTGCTAACCATTGATAAAGCCGTGTCCAAACTGTTGCAAACTCTCATAACTCATTTCAGTGGAACCTTTTCGCGTTAGAAACAGCCTGCCCTTATATCCACCTAATTTTCTGTGGACCCTAGATGGCTGTGAAAGTTCTTATTACATTGGAATAAAGTATTGTTTTGCTTGGATAAAATGTTTGTCAGGTTACAGAAAAGTTGATACAACCTATACACAGGTATGCCTCCGTGAAAGGGTAAATCCTTAAATCAAGTACGTACTCGTAGCCATTTTGGCGATAGGGATGGGAGAAGTTTTATCGATAACTTGAATTTTAATCATTGATTTTGTTTAACATAGATTCAATACCAATGTAAACAATACAATAGATTACTCTTTATTAAACACAACAAAAAGCGGCCAAGTGCGACTCGGACTCGCCCATGAAGGGTTCCGTGATTTATGACATATTAAAAAAAAACTACTTACTAGATCTCGTTCAAACTAATTTTCGGTGGAAGTTTCCATAGTAATGTATATCATATATATTTTACCACACATTTTACCACTTTGGAAGTGTCTCTCGCGCAAATTATTCAGTTTAGAAAAAAATGATATTAGAAACCCCAACACCTTTTTTGAAGAACTATCTAAAGATACCCCACGCGTATGATGGGTATGATGAAAAGTTTTTTTTTGAGTTTCTGTTCTAAGTATGGGGAACCCCCATAATTTATAGTTTTTTTTTTCTATGTTTGTGTGAAAATCTTGATGCCGTTCACAGAATACATCTACTTATCAAGTTTCAACAGTATAGTTCTTATAGGTTCGGAAAAAAGTGGCTGTGTGACATACGGACGGACAGACAGACAGACGTGACGAATCCATAAGGGTTCCGTTTTTTGCCATTTGGCTACGGAACCCTAAAAAGAACAGAAAAGCACAAATTAACAAAATAAAGTAAGGGAACAATAGAAAGTCTTATCTTAGCGTTCCATTTTATGCAAAATCTCTAAACTTGAAATATCCAATAAATGTTATTTACCTATCAAAAACTTAAATGCCATGAAAAAAGGAAACGATTTTTCAAAATTCCATCGCGAGGAGGTATTTTAGTATGAAGTATTTTTTGTTAAAATTAAAAAAGTAATAAGCTGTTTTTGCCCATTGATTTTTTATATTGGAATGTCATCTAATCCTAATAAAAATATAAAAAATAAATATTATGAATGCGAACATTTTAATGGATGGATGTTTGTTTCTCAATCACGCCACTCCAGAAGGACGGACCCCTATGGAATTTGGGCCAAAAATAGATTATAGTCTGGAATAGCACATAGGCTACTTTTTAACCCGGAAATTTAAAAGAGAGAGAAAAGCTAGTGATTCATAAATAAATAATTCGGTATAACTGGCTAACTGTACCAAAGATCGCAGGTTTGAGTCCCGCTAGGCCAGAAGCGTAGCGTGCCTTGGCGGGGCCCCGTATAAAAATTTGTTTGGGGGCCCTTAGGAAGGGTAAAGATTTTTTGCTCAGGCACGTTGGGGGCCCCCGTGGACCGGGGGCCCCGTATAATTGATACGGCAGATACGGTGGTAGCTACGCCCCTGCGCTAGGCGCAAACTATGTGATGAGCACGAATTTTTGTACGAGTCAAGGATGTTTAGTATTTATGTATGTATGAGTATGTATTTACGTAAGTAAGTATTCAACATCGTTGTCTAGTTTGAGACTAGATCAATGTGTCGGTGTCCAAAATATTATTATTATTGAACACGAAAAAGAAATTATTAAATATTTATTGCTTAAAAACATACGTGTTGTGTTTACATCACTGCTTCCAGGGGTGATTCTCTAAAATAAAACTTCGCTCATGAAATCGCGCGCGTGAGCGAGATTCGCATCTCGCTCTGCCGCACGATGCGTAATGCGTAAGAGCGGGATGCGGATCTCGCTCGCGAGTCGCTACAATATCACTTAGACGTTCCCGAATAGAGGCGCTGAGCTGAATCAGTGCAAACTTTACAGTGTTAGTATTCCTAAAACTAAAAAAACAGACTACAAATTATTTTCATACTCAAACATGCTAACTTACAGTAATGTATTCTAAAATGTGCATGTGCGTGTGAGAGTGTGTACGTGTGTGTTTTTGTACCTATAAATAAATAAATTATCTGTTTTTTCGGCTATTCTCCGAAATGGCTGGGTCGATTTTGACGGGACTTTTCAACTAGTAACTAAGGCTACTTGTATTTTAGAAACATAATAAGGGTTCGGCTCAAAAAATGTAAACCCATAACATTATGAACAAAATGCGGGAGACGGCTAGTATTAAAAGATTTAACTTGCGACCTCAAGCAGTATTAATAGAAATAATCATATATATTATTTCTAAGGGGGATTTTTGTGAAGATCCTCTATATCTCCGTTAATTCTTTACCAACATTATTGATATAAGTATCATTTTAAAGCTTATGTTCGTCGCTTTGTCTTAAAAATATAAAAATAGATTAAAATTAACGTTTTCGTTAAAAAATTTATAAAAAACCACGCGTTTTGCAAGCGCCATCTTTTGACAGTCTGTTTAACTAACATGTTTTTTGGCTAATTTCACATGCAGACTAATGTGAACAGATATGGGCGCTACTGGAGAGTACTGCGTTAATTATTATCTTTGTCAAAATTATCCGTTACTATATAGGTATTATAATAATACGTATTAAGACTTTCAATAACAAAACAGTGCGTGGCCAACAACATCCGCGTACGTAAATAAAAATCACTCGAATTGCAAGCGCCATCTATTGACAGTCTGTTTAACTAAAATGTGTCTTGGCTATTTGCAGACCAATGCCAATCGATGGCACACCCGCAAGTACCCCGTTCATTATCTTTGTCAAAATTATCTGCTATAGACGAACAATAGACAAATAGAGTACCTACTAATAATACTTGCATTTACTTATTCTCACTTTATTATATTATCCGTGTTTGATCACTATACTGTGCGAAAATTCGCACGGGTCAGCTAGTATTGTTATATAATTGAATACAGGCTTATAAGGGTCCCAGGTGTGTAAGCTTAAGCCAAACTAACAACCGGCTTAGTGGAACCAGGAAATTTGAGTGTTCGATGTCGGGACTATTGCCAACTTTACGTGCTTGGGTTAATGGTTCTGTTTGAAAACTCACTCAAAAAGTTTATTGCACAATAATAATAATAATAATAAGCGCAAGCCTCCAGTACTAAGCACTCAGGATCGGAGGGCCGTATGGGGGAGCAAGGAGCTGCACGGGGGGTTCTACAAGGCCCTCATGGGACCTGATGTAGACCCGCTCGCATCGGTGACCTGGCTACGCTTCGGTGACCTCTTTGGGGAAACCGAGGGGTTTGTCTGTGCAATTATGGATGAGGTAGTCAAGACGAACAACTATCGAAAGTACATTATGAAGGATGGGACAGTGGACATCTGCAGAGCATGCCGCTGTCCCGGAGAATCTCTAAGGCATGTGCTTTCGGGTTTTTCGCATCTTGCTAACTCAGAGTACTTGCACAGACACAACCAAGTAGCAAGGATCATCCACCAGCAACTTGCTCTCAGGTACGACCTTGTGGGCCCTGAAGTGCCGTACTACAAGTACGTACCGGAGCCAGTTCTCGAGAATGGCCGTGCTACGCTCTACTGGGACCGGTCTATCATCACGGACAGGACTATTGCCTACAATAAGCCTGATATCGTGCTGGTGGACCGGTCGGAGCGCCGGGCGATGCTCGTTGACATCACTATCCCGCATGATGCTAACCTCGTGAAGGCCGAGAAGGATAAGCTAAGCAAATACCTAGACTTGGCCCACGAGGTGACCGCCATGTGGGATGTGGATTCAACGATTATCGTCCCGATAGTGGTTTCAGTGAACGGGCTAATAGCGAAGAGCTTCGACCACCACCTCAAGAGGCTCTCGCTAGATGGTTGGATCAAGGGCCGGATACAGAAGGCGGTACTCCTGGACTCTGCACGCATCGTCAGGAGGTTCCTCTCTCTGCAGCCCTAGCCACCGATCGCCTGGGCCCTGCTCCGCGGTCGGTGGTTCACCGTTTTTTCTATTCTTTTATTTTATAATGTTATTTTTATAATATGAAAGACTGTAAAAAATGAGAATATTTAAAAAATAAAGCGGAATAATAATAATAAAACCATTTATTTCAGGCACCATTGGCCCATATATAAATACCTTACAGACTAACATACATATTAAAATACTAGCATAGATATCGTCACATCTTTACGAGTAATCCTCCTCTGCTGCACTGGGAGTGAAGAAATAGCATAGAATGCGTGCAGATGCTTATCATCCTGGCATGTCGTAAAAGTCGACTAAGGGACGGGTCCTCTCCAACATGGTGGACTATCTGTATGGGCGATGGGCTGATCACCTGCCACCATACGGTTCATGATGCCATCTTAGGACTTAATTAATCGAACGTGGCCAAAAGTACTCTTGTGGCTCTGCTCACCCCATTAGGGATTTCGGGCGTGATGCTATGTATGTATGTTTACGAGTAATAAAGAACTTTTACAGAAAAAAATGTAATAGCCTTTTTTATCGATGTTTTTGAAGAATCGATATTTTAAAACTTACATCACTACGGCATTACGACCGTACTAAAAAAATATGCCTTCCCAGTATATTAAGTTTAGGGGCAAACACACACATCATAAAATTACTCTGATTTGACAAACTGCTGCCGCACTAGGTGTATTTACTCTAAGGAATAGTGTTGTGCCACATTGAATTAAGGTTTCTTATGGTATTTTCTGTTTTTCATGACGGTATTTGCAAAACGGATTACGGAAACAACAATCGGAAAAATTATTTCTCAGCAGAAGGTACTACAGAAGATTTATATACATACAGGTATAACAAATCTCGTATATAACATAAATTCTACTGCAACATGTAGGTACATATGCTGAGATCGCTAGATGCATACAATATTTAGACTAAGGCAAATTAATTATTTATACTTTAAGATAATTAAAATATTAAATAAACAATCAAAAACATGACAGACTTATACATATAATTAAAATAGAAAATTAGTTACTACTAATTAAAACATTAATTTAAATTATTCAATTTTAGTTTTCAAAAACTCTTTAAAAGTCAAAGTCAAACTTTGACGCTGTTCAGTGTGTTATTAAGTAGCAGTTTTTTGGTAGGTGTTAACTTTAGTAATAGCTTTAGGAATAGGGTTTTTTTTTTATGGAGACCCTGACAATAATTCCTTTAATGACTAGGTATGGTATACACAGTATATTTATCAATTAATTGGCACATTTGGTTCATTATAAATAAGCCAAGCCGAGCGCGCGCGCGTATGTATTTACGGCCATCATGACTTTCTATAAAACATAACCGATATCACATTATCCGATACGATGTCGGTGTCGGATATTGAAAGCTGATATCCGATACCATGTAGTGTCTTCACATTTATCTGATAGTATCGTTCCAATTTGGATAACGCCGGCTGCCCGCTAAGTCACGCACGCACTAGAGAAAATGTACACTTATAGCACAGGGCAGGGTCGCCATAATATCGATGTCGGGTCCAATATCCGATATCGGAACGGACAATGTGAAAGGCGGGTTTATATTTCATACATTTAACTTGCCCCGATATCGAATCGGCGTCCGATGCCGATATCGTGCCGGATAATATGGATACATTCTTACCACGTATATCTTTGTGAACTCAGTGGTAAACTAGTAGTTAGGGAGCTGTGCGCCATTTTGGTATATGATTTGTTCGTCTTTCATATTGATAGGGATGAAAGTTTATGTCAATACAAATCGATTTGGTCCAGTAAATGAAAGTCGTATGTCCCTGCGTACTTGAATTGCAACTTTAAAAAAATCGTACATAAAAAATCAGCGACCTAGACGTCTGCCAACTTTTTTTTCTATTCTGAAAGTCCTAATGAATCGAATGGACGCAACGAGCACGACGAACAAATTATTTAGTATAGCTTTTGTTCATTTACATTGTTGCAACTGCGTCCCGTTATAAAACAGAGCCCTGCACGTCTGTCTCTTCGATGTTCATCGTTTTGAGGATAATTCTGACCATCAGTCTAAGAGGCAGACACGAACAAATGATTTAGCAAACCTTTTTTTTTAGGGTTCCGTACCTCAAAAGGAAAAAACGAAACCCTTATAGGATCATTTTTAATTTTTGAAACGCTGTCAAGCAGCGCCACCATGGTGGCAGACTATTTTTCTGTAGTGTTACGCAATCAACCCGCCAGCCAGCCTCCCAGCCAGCCATAGCCCGTGCCAAGCCTGCCCGTTGCGTCATCACCCCACCGGACCTGCCGCACGGAAGGGGTAGACGCATATAAAAGCCAGCACAGCCAGTCACTCTTTCCGGTGAAGTTGTCGAAGTCGTCAGAGACTAACAGCGTATGTCCATTCTAAAAAAAAAAAAAAAAAAAAAAACGCCCGTGTCAGAGCGCAGTGAATATTGATTAAGGCGTTACGCTGCTCGAAAATAAAGTTGATTCCTGTGACTTGACTTATTATTTCTATTAATTTCTATGACTAGTTGTAACAGTAGTTAAACAAACATTATCATTAATCGAACAATTCAGGTCTGGCAAGCGAACAAATCATATAGAAATTTTGGCACCCAGCTCCCTAGCTATAGGTGAAATTATACACTCCTGTCGCGCCCGCAATGTGAGTAGGTCTTAGAAAAACAAAACTACAGAACCAATTACGATTAATCGCCAAGGAAAACAAGTCGAACTCGTCGCCATGGTAACGTAACTCTTTCGTCTTGAGCTGTTCTGAAATGATTGGGTAAGGGACTGTAAGGTTAAGGGACTTAAACGGGCTAGTTTTTTCGGAATGGGCTACTTAACTATAGTAACAATAGTCGACCGAGCGAGCGAAGCGAGCAAAGCGTCTCCGTTTCAGCTTGGGCAAAAATGCTTTCGTATGTCCCAGCGTATGTCCATCGGCTGTCCGGCGTCTGTCCATTTGTTCTCATCTACAGGTCGCAGTTCTCAACCGATTCTCATAAAATTTTGTGAGCAGGTTCGATAATTATATAGTTTTTTTTTTCGATCCCGTTTTTCGAAATTTATCAAAATGTCGGAGATATAGGGTTTTTTGCAATTACAAACTTATTTGCGGTGTAAGTAAACTGACCCGACCAGTTTTCCAATGGCAAAGTTAAGTTTGTCGCGAGGTCTACAGCTCACGGAGCCACTAGTTAATATATTTCTGTGGCGCGTTAGCTTAACCCTCAATAGTACATTATAGAACAAGATTTATGTAATAATATCAAATCATGGAATAATATATCATTTATTAACATAAAAACTTCAATTTCCTACTTCTATCTAAGTCACGTGACTTTAAACACCAATCACGGCGTATGACGTTTGCGTAGGTCGGTTGCGTTCCGAATCACGCTGCTCACCTTAATCGTGATCACCGTGAGTGTTATTCGGACCGCATCCTCTTATAGGCTATGCTTTTTTTGACGTTAACGACCGGTTTCAGTATGTTGACGTCACACGCGTCGGCTGACAGTAAGTTAGGTAGCGTTTTAGCAGCAAAATGAAAAACGTTATTAGTGCTTTTTCCTTGAAAAAATATTTTTACAGAAACTAAAATGAGCTAACAAGCCGACAAAACTATTGTTTAAAAAGCGGCCAAGTGCGAGTCGGACTCGCCCATGAAGGGTTCCGTGATTTATGACGTATTAAAAAAAACTACTTACTAGATCTCGTTCAAACTAATTTTCGGTGGAAGTTTATATGGTAATATACATCATATATTTTTTTTAGTTTTATCATTCTCGTATTTTAGAAGTTACAGGGGGGGGACAAACACATTTCACCACTTTGGAAGTGTCTCTCGCGCAAACTATTCAGTTTAGAAAAAAATGATATAAGAAACCTCAATACCATTTTTGAAGACCTATCCATACGTATAGGTTGGATGTTTTTTTTTTTTTTGAGTTTCAGTTCTAAGTATCGGTAACCCCAATTTTTTTTGTTTTTTTTTTCTATTTTTATGTGAAAACCTTAATGCGGTTCACAGAATACATCTACTTACCAAGTTTCAACAGCTTAGTTCTTATAGTTTCGGAAAAAAGTGGCTGTGACATACGGACGGACAGACAGACAGACATGACGAATCTATAAGGGTTCCGTTTTTTGCCATTTGGCTACGGAACCCTAAAAATGGTCAAGAACCGAACTTATTGCTGCAATTTGAGTTATTCCCAAAAAGATTACATATAACATCACTACTGGGAACAATAGGTTTAAGTGGAAACTATGGGGATAGCCCGATTCGCAGCAAAAAATTGCCCAAAAAATTGCTGGTTTACAATCACCTTTCGGGTCTGGATCCGATAAAATCGGTTTAAGTTCGTTCATAAATATACCTACCGGTTAATTAAGAGAACGGTTTTAAGCAACCCGTAACATTTTTGGTTGACGGTTGAATGAATGAACAAAACCCAACCACAAAAATCTCACACCACACCACGGAACCGCAGCTGATAGTTAGGGAGCTGGGTGCCATTTTGGTATATGATTTGTTCGTCTTTCATATTGATAGGGATGAAAGTTTATCTTACCTAATACAAATCGATTTGGTCCAGTAAATGAAAGTCGTAAGTCCCTGCGTTTTTGAATTAAAACTTTAGCAGCTTTAGTCTGCCAATTTTTTTTCTGTTCAGGGAGTCCTAATGAATCGAATGGCCGCAACGAGAATGACGAACAAATTATTTAGCATAGCATTTTCATTTACATTTTTGCAACTACGTCCCGTTATAAAACACAGCCCCGTCTGCCCCTTCGATGTTCATTCAGGATGATTCTGACCATCAGTCCAAGAGGCAGACACGAATAAAATGATTTAGCACACCTTTATTTTTTTAAATTTTCGATACGCTGTCAATTGAAAACGCAGCGCTACCATGGTGGCAGACTATTTTTCTGTGGTTCTTTACATTGTCATTAATCGAACAATTCAGGTCTACCAAGCGAACAAATCATATAGAAATTTTCGCACCCAGCTCCCTAGCTATGACATTCACGAGGCTTCATGATACAACTCTGAAGCATTTTACGAGTTATCGTCCGAGAGCGACTTGGTCGTTAAAATCTGTTCTCACGGCCTATAGTCCCCATACTAACCTATTTGGATTGCACACCCTCTATAATATAGATTTTTCTTTGAATAGTTTATTGCTATGGATAAATCTTTCTCAGAACATTAAATAGCACATGTTTCGTACAAATAAATACAGCTCTCATTTTCTAACCAATCTCCCCCATTTCGTGTCTCATTTCTATCCCACAATCATAAATTGACCCGCCCGCTCGTAGCCATTACGCGGATTTAAGTATCAACAGCCGTGGTCGACTGCGTCGAAATACGACCAATGTCGTAGACACGCCCGAACGTGGAGTTTACACGCATTGACGGGTCAAGTTAGGCTCGCCGTCGAGTTCATAAACGAAGTGATATTAAGAGAATAGGCCCCAGCTCATTTCCTATTGGCATTCGGCCAAACGACGCCTGCCGCAAATGCGTTCTTGATTGATTTCCCTGTTGGTGATTTGTTACTTTCCGGAAAGCTGGACAAGTCTACCAATAAACTATCTAAAGAAACAAATAAAACAGTTCATTAATCTTCTATACACTTAGACTGGCCAGGACAAAAAATATTCTGTAGGAAATTGTATACGTTTTTACAATAAAATACCAAAGGATGTAGATCATGACACAATGTTTAAATCTACCGTAAAGCGATTATTTATAGGCATAGCTGGGCTTAAGACCTTTAATCCGTTGTTATAATTACGTTTATTTTAAGTTGTATAATCAATATTTTTTTCCAAAATAAGTATTAAAATTTAATCAATACATATAAAACAGTACCGTGACTCACTTATAGACAACGCACAGCCTAAACGGGTGGTCCTACAGGTTTGAAATTTGGAGGAGATATTCCCCGAGTACTCTAGAGGTGAACTAAGGAGGAATTTTTTGAAATTCTATCCCTAAAGAGGTGAAAAGACGTGATAAAGTTTGTATGGAAAATACCGCGGACGAAGCTGTGGCGGGTCCACTAGTTATTTATAAACTAAGGATTATACTGATGTACATTTTACGTAATAATATTAATGTAGTAAAGAGAAATTTACGGTTAATTCTTACTGTTTTTAGTAGTTTAACGGTTTTGACTTGGATTTTTTTTCTAATTATTTCAAAATTCAGAGGCTGCTATAAACTACACGACTATTCAAGAGATTTTTTTTTTCATTTCGTTTGCTTAGTACAGTAGTTCATTCCACAAGCTAGAAAAAGTGCGGTCGCGATTTTTTTTGAAAAATTGTTTCGCGATTTCGGCTTTATATCAATAGATAAGAATAAATTGCAAAAAGCGAAGCCGCTATGATCAATACTTATAACTATTATCCACCATTCAGCAATTCAAAGTTGTCTGTCTTCAGTTTCTCATAATAAGAACGCCAAAGTTGCCTAATTATTGAAAAAATCGTAATGGGCCTGTTAATATTTGCATTGTCACCGGGTTCACATGTGTGTCCCATACTTCATCTCATTCCAGTCACTGGAACTAGTTCTTGATTTTGTGCCAAGATTTGACCTAAACAAAACAACAAACTAAAATGAAAGCTTTGTAACAAAGAAAAAGAGGTATGGTCTAAGAAAGGTTTTAATAAGAGCGGGCATCATGAACTCATAAAAGATAGCGTAGCGTAAAAAAGTTTTGATTCGTACCAAACTAAAGAATAAAACCCGATGGAAATAATTCTTGTCGGTAGTTAGACCCTTAGGAATACTTTTTTAGAATTCCGTATCGCAAAAGTCGAAAACGGAACCCTTATAGGATCACTCGTGTGTCTGTCCGTCTGTCACAGCCCATTTGCTACGAAACTACTGGACCGATTGAGTTGATATTTGGTATACGTAATTATGTAAGTCGGTGATTGCAACACGGACGTGTAATATAAATAAATGAATTTGAAATATGGGGGAGGGGATATCTTTGGGGTGTAAATTAGTAAATTAAAAACAAAGTTTTTTCGAGGTCGTATATTTCTCGCGCTGCAGATCCAAATGTATCTTTCTTTGTTAATTGCGTCCCCGGAAAATATCTAGCTTAATATTTTTATTTTTATAGTTTAGTGCTATAGTTTTTATTTTTAATAGCATTTTTGCCCATTTCACTTTAATATTGCTATAATGCGTACACAAATTTTTCGTGTCGGTGCTGTTGACCGTTGAAGAGTTCCTTTATCTGGAGCTAACACGGCATGTCGATTCAGGTTATGCTTACCATAATAATGCATTGTCATCGGAACTGAACCAATATGTAAAAATTCAGCTTCATAGGATAAGAGGAAGTAGTTCTAGTTCAGCTTGCAAGATACAGATAACGTATCTTACAAACATTGCAAGTTAATACATACATACATATTATCACGCCCGAAATCTCTAATGGGATGGGCAGAGCCACAAGACTACTTGTGGCCACGTTCGATTAATTAGTCCTAAGATGGTATGATGGACCGTATGGTGACAGGTGATCAGCCCATCGCCCAAACAGACAGTCCACCGTGTTGGAGAGGACCCGTCCCTTAGTCGACTTTTACGACATGCCAGGATGATAAGCATCTGCACGCATTCTATGCTATTTCTTCACTCCCGGTGCAGCAGAGGAGTGAGAAGCAAGCAAGTTAATGAAAAGCTTGTTAAACCCAATTCCACACAGACGACGGGTAAAAGCTAGTGTTTATATATCTTGAGTTTAGCTAGAAGAGATCCCTTATTTTCGAAGTGCTTTGTACAACCAGTTTTCACAATGTATGATGCTATGCATCGGGGAGTTCGGTAGTGCTTTTACCAAGACGAACTGAGAAGAGCTATTGAGAACTGTCGTTGCATTTCTCGAAGGTATTCGCTGTATTTTTAAAGTCTTAACTTTGGTCTAGATACTATTTCAGAGCTAAAATTGTCGGGATAACATTAGGTCGTGAAAATGTACAAAAAAGAACCTTCTAATATTTTTAGGGTTCCGTACCCAAAGGGTAAAAACGGGACCCTATTACTAAGGCTCCGCTGTCCGTCTGTCCGTCTGTCCGTCTGTCTCCAGGTTGTATCTCATAAACCGTGATAGTTAGAAAGTTGAAACGTGATATTTTTGCTAATTTTTGCTTGATATTGATAACGGCAACAGGTAGACGCTTGAAATATTCACAGAATATTCAGATATATATTTCCTTAAAAAATAAATAATTAAATTAAAATATAATAAATATTTAAGGGGGGCTCCCATACAACAAACGTGATTTTTTTGCCGTTTTTTTTCTTTCTTCAATATATCGAATATCGTAGTAGTTCGTATATCGCCACTGAATCACAAATGATCATTAAGACGATGACAAGAGCCAATGACCTTGAGCGATCGGTCACTGTCTGTTTGCACTGGAGTGAACGAGAAGCACTGTGCGGTTATTTGTATGGGGAAAATCAGAAACGGATGAATTATATAAGTAAACACACTACACGTAAAATATAAATTAGTCATTTTTTTAGTATGGGCGTAATGTAATAGTGTTATTAATTCTAGACCCAACGGTTAAATAAATTAAGACAGAACTGTTTAAAGAGGATTTCAGACGTAACTTCACGATTTTTTTTTCTATCGTATCGATTTCATCAAATCGTTTTAGGAAATAGTCATTTTATCAATAATAAAATGAATATGAACGTATATTTCTTTCGCTTTGCCAAATCAAATAGTTCTTGTTAAAAAAGTGTTTAAGTAAAGCCGATTTAGGTGTTGTCAGCGCCTTAAAATCTATAACAATCCCTGAAGTTCTAAAAGCTATTTAGTAAGCAACGAACAAGAGCATACTCATAATACTATATTAACAATTAACTATTGATGATCGCTTCAATTAACATTTATTTTCTTTTGTTACAGATTACCGAATGCATTGCTAAAAATGTCACCGACCCCGCTCTCCCGCCATTTTGAAATCACGCGCGCGGCTTCAATAGCTCCGTAACAGAACAATAGATGGCGCGTTTAGTTTTGCGTTTATGCCACTAGATGGCGCGATTGTCAATAATTAGTGTAGTGTTTTGTACGTTTCTAGTGTAAAAGCAGTTTTTATTAGTGTTCACATTTATTCGTGTGCTTGTGAGATGCGAGACGGGTCCAGGCCCGGGCCCAGTGGTGCCGCGACGGGGCATGGTTTTGAAAAAGATGAGGACGGTAAGGTTCCCACATTTTTCTTTATCCTTATTACCTTAGTAGGAGAATTAGCGAGAAGCCCGCGCCATGGACACTTAATGTATGTTTCAATCAGGATTCGGTCAAAGCGTATTGCAATGATTCCGATTAAGGTTACAGTTACAGTTATTTCAACCGGTTAACTGAGAAACCCGTTTATATACCGAAATTAAGCCGTAAACCTAGTTTTGAGTACATATTTTACCTGGTCAAACTTTCCAGCTTTTATTTTATTCTTAACTGGTGGACCCGCCACAGCTTCGCCCGCAGTATTTTCCATTAAAACTTTATCACCCCTTTTCACTCCTTTAGGGATGGAGTTTCAAAAAAATCCCTCCTTATTGCACCTCTACGGTACTCGAGGAATGTTTCCTCCAAATTTAAAACCTCTAGGACCACCCGTTTAGGCTGTTCCTTGTCTATAAGTGAGTCACGGTACTGTTTTATATATATAGATAGATTCGAACATTCATGTAAATAAAAGAACTTTAAGGAGTTATTTGTACATAATAAATAAACATATAAATATATACATACATAAAAAATATGCATAAAACAATGTTTACATTATTGTTATACCTCTGTAACCCAAATCTCTGTTGATACGAGTCTCAGTGCAATGAATAATAAATAGCGGCAATGAATACTAAACGTTCGCAGCGTTACACCGTGTCAGTGAAACTTCAACAATAAGCGGCCATCCTTAATCGTAACACAGACACACATGTGCGTCAGCGGCCAGATTTGGACAGCAGCAGTAGTGGTTGTCGTTGAGTGAGTGAGTGAAATTGACGTACTGATGATAATACTGCCGTATTCTTCGTCGTTCTTTCATTTGGACGTAGATAGTTGTAAGAGCAGCGTATCTAGTACAGTCGCAGGTTCAACTTACTTACAGTGCATCAGTTACATACAAGATACCTAAATAGCAAATGCAAATAAAAATAATACATAAATCAGGGGACAATCTTTACTCAAATCGATCTACTCCCAGAATAAGCTTTAAAGGCTTGTGTTATGGATACTAGACGACGATATACATAGTTATATAGGTAAATAAATACTTAAATACATAGGAAACATTCAAGACTCAGGAACAAACATTCGTGCCCACACAAATATTTGCCCTTATCGGGGATCCAACCCGGAATCGCTAGCTTTATAGGCAGGGTCACTACCAACTATGCAAACTGCTTCGTCAAATAGATAGAAAACAGATACAGATTTTTCTTGTGAGACAACACTAGTACGTGAACCCCATTAACTCATGTGCTCTGTACAGTCCAATTTGTCTACACTCACTTCCTGAGTAGTTAGGCGCAAATACACGCTGATGCAATAACTTCTGGTCGCGCCGCGTAGGAATATGCACATACAGTGACCCAATTTCCTACTAGAGAGTAAACGCTCAAACTTTTCAATCTCGTGAGAAATTCAAGTTTTACTTCACGAACATTAAAACACAAACTAAGCTGAACTGGGAATGTTCGAATTATGAAAATGGGGGCAAGTTACAAATAGGGTTGACTTAAACTGTGAACTGAATTTAAAATGTTTAGTTAATATTTAATAAATTCAAACGATACGATGTAGAAACCAGTTTCTCAATTAACCGGTTTCTCAATTAACCGGTTTCTCAATCAACCGGTTCAAACATTTCCGGGTCAATGACCGAAACAATTGAAAAATTAACCGCAATAACAAATAAATTTACAAAATACATACATACATAGCATCACGCCCGAAATCCCTAATGGGGTGGGCAGAGCCACAAGACTACTTGTGGCCACGTTCGATTAATTAGTCCTAAGATGGTATGATGAACCGTATGGTGACAGGTGATCAGCCCATCGCCCATACAGATAGTCCACCATGTTGGAGAGGACCCGTCCCTTAGTCGACTTTTACGACATGGCAGGATGATAAGCGTCTGCACGCATTCTATGCTATTTCTTCACTCCCAGTGCAGTAGAGGAGGAGGAGAGTAGAGGATTTACAAAATGCCCGTGCAAATTTCCCTTGTCTAAAATTTTACGGCTACATACAACCGAGACTTAACTATTTCAAAATAAATAACAGCTTTGTAAATTATAAACATGTGATTGCTTTGACTTGTTTGATTTAGCAAACAGCTTTGCAAGCTCTGTACGAAATAAGTCGCTGGGTTGATATTAGGAATAATTTATTTCTAGCCCTCCCATTTTTGAACTTTAATCCTTAAGAATCGATTTTCATATATAAGCTCGGGGTATGAAAAATTATGGGGAGTAAAATCAAACTATGATGTCACACTGTCACACGGTACGGATTCACACGATATTAGCCGAAGATGCGTCGGTCGCTTCGCATTGCATACAGATATAGTGAATAATATGTTTCCATCGGTAAAACTCGGATCTCAATCGGAAGACGACGGGACCCGAAGTGTCAATTAATTATTGTATTCAATGAGTGACATGTGTGTATTCATTAATATGAAACTTTATTATTTACTGTCAAATGTCAAAATGAAAAATGACAGCATGGTATGATGGGTACTGGTTTATTTTATAATCATTCGTAAGGAGTAAACTCCTGTCGTGCGTCGGAGCTGACACGCACACACTTCTTTCAGTGTGGGTCCACTTAAAGTGATAATGCTTGCAGGTTCCTCGATCTCAGAAGACAGCAGTTCTGAGGAGCTGACGTCTCTCAAGTCACTGCTGCATTTCCCTGAAGAAGTCGCTCTCAGGCTGACGGATACGGAGTATCAGCTGTTTTATCAAGTGAGTTACCTTTTAATTAAACGACGCGGTTAGCCTAGTTGGTAGTGACCCTGCCTCCGAAGCTAGCGGTCCCGGGTTCGATCCCCGGTAAGGGCAAATATTTGAGCGATGAGCACGAATGTTTTTTCTTGAGTCTTGGATGTTTCCTATGTATTTGTCTATATAAGTATGTATATCGTCGTCTAGTAACCATAGCACAAGCCTTTAGAACTTACTGTGGGACTAGATCGATTTGTTTGAAGATTGCCCGCTGGTTTATTTATTTCTTGGCCTTGTGGCTCTATAATCCCCGGAACATAAGTTGAACTAAAATGGCGGCCGTCCGCGCAGGTACGAGTATGGAAGAAAGCGTCGCACGTCATACCGCACCTCAATTGAGACCATAAAATGTGTTCTGCGCGTCAAGGTCAATGGTCAACTTACGTGCCGCGAATTATACCGCGGTGGCCGTGCGGCGAGACGTGGGGCGCGTGCGGTGTGGGAAAGGGGCGGTGGGGGAATCTTTTGCATTCCCCTTCCCCCCGCAAGTCCGTTGCCCCCAAGGCGTGGTACAGCGCTTTTGCTTCGTATGCGTGGAAAGGTAACTTTAAAATGTAGCGAATTGTCATGTTAGGAAGTTTTTTCCAACCCCTATTTCACATTTTTACTAGGGTGTGCGAGTTAAGCTCGCGTGGAGAGGGTTCCGTTCCGTACATGATTATCTGAAATTTCCTATGTTACTTTAAATACCATAGACTTCTTATAAGTTTTCCTGTAATCTATAGGTAAAGAACTATTTTCTGTATTATTTTTTCAAATTCATAGGCCCTGTTGTTTCGGAAATAGTGGCCCAGAAGTGGCCCCCATGTTATAAAAATCATTTATTTACGTTACGCGGCCGTGTTGCGGTCACCAACTTACATATATACCAAATTTCAACCCATTCGGTCCAGTAGTTTCGGAGCAAATTGGCTGTAGCAGACGTACAGAGAGACGGACACACAGACAGATCGACAGACAGACAGACAGACAGACAGACAGACACACGAGTGATCAAAGAATAAAGAATCAAGAGAAAGGGAGATCAATCAGGAGAAAGAAGAAGATCAGTGAATAAAGTTAGGGAACAATAGGCGGTCTTATCGCTAGTGATCTTTTCCAGACAACCACAACAGAGAAAATAAAGCACGAAATAGTTTAATAGTTACTTTGGCAGGTGGTGCAAAATTGAAGATTGATTGATCTATAGGTTTCTTATCGGAATTACATGAACTAATTCTTCCATCCCTATTCCTATTCCTTCATCGGGGTACTAGGCGTGCGCTGGGGTTCCATCCCTATGTTGTAGATGTTCCAAGAATTCGTACTAAGCGGTACGCTTCAACATTCATTTGGCGAACGGCTAAGGAGTGGAATTCCCTGCCTGCAGACTTGTTCCCAGAACGATACAACTTGGGTGTTTTCAAGGAGAGAGTGAATAGGCATTATCTAGGTGTGCATGCTCCATCGTCGACATCATCATCACTTTAGATAGAAAGATAGAGGTCAAATGCACATCTATCTTCTATTTAAAAAACCGGACAAGTGCGAGTTAAACTCGCGTGGAGACTGTAGAGTGTTCCGTTTCGTACATGATTATCTGAAATTTCCTATGTTACTTTAAATACCATAGACTTCTTATAGGTTCTCCTGTAATCTATAGGTAAAGAACTATTTTCTGTATTATTTTCAAAATCTTAGCCCCAGAAGTTTCGGAGATAAGGGGGGTGGTACATTTTCGCCTATTTCCCTCAATAACTTCCAAACGCCCTTTCATTTGATATGTCACACGATGTTCTAATTTACCCCTCAAAAGTGGTCCCCATGTTTAAAATTCATTTATTTACGTTAAAAGTCCGTGTTGCGGTCACCGACTTACATAATGTGTACCAAATTTAAACTCAATCGGTCCAGTATTTTCGGAGCAAATTGTCTGTGATAGACGGACAAACAGACACACGAATGATATTATAAGGGTTCCTTTTTTGCTTTTGAAGTACGGATCCCCAGTGAATCGCCGGCGAGTGCCAGAATTCCACCCCAGCTCATGCCTTTATTCCTACACAACCTGTTACGGTAGCGAAGGTCGCCATCGATCGGGCGAAACGCTCAGGCGAAGATACAAAGGGAACCGTTTCCAGCTTTTGTGTTTTTAACTGAGGAGGGTATTATGTTCATAGTCTATACATACATATCCCTGACTGTTGGACATTCCTTCAAAAGAGCGAAAAAAGTTCAGTTAGTCAAACGTTAATGCGTCACATTTCGGAAGATTTAACAGAAGTTAGCGTTAATTTGGCAAATAGTAGGTACTTAATTAACGATTAACGGACTTTAATTATTTTAACGGAAGTTAATGAGTCCATTAACAATTTTTAGGGTTCCGTACCTCAAAAGGAAAAAAAAAGGAACCCTTATAGGATCACTCGTGTGTCTGTCTGTCTGTCCGTCTATCACAGACAATTTGCTCCGAAACTACTGGACCGATTGAGTTGATATTTGGTACACATATGTAAGTCGGTGACCGCAATACGGATATGTAACGTAAATAATTAAATTTTAAAGATGGGGGCCACTTTTGGGAGGCTAATTAGAAATAAAATAAAAAAGTTATGTAAACGTGTGACACATCAAATGAAAGGGCTCGCTATCAGAATTTGAAATATTTTTTTTCATAATTTTAAGATAAATGGTTTTAAAGTTATTTAGGAAAATAGGCACAAATAGAAAATCCCCCCGCCCCCGTATCTCCAAAACTACTGGGCCTAAAAATTTGAAAAAAAAATACAGAAAATAGTTCTTTACCTAAAGTAACATAGAAAATTTCATATAATCACGAAACCTCTCCACGCGAGTTTAACTCGAACTTGTCCGGTTTATTTAACAGTTCATCAGTTACTCGAAATGTTAACTTAGTTAATTAACGATTAACGGATTAACGGCCTTGCGCCTAGCTATGCATTCCTTAACACAAAAATAAATTCTTAGCACTGCATATCTGACCAATTTGAAAAATATTAATACCATCGCTCTACTACCTACCTATTTTAGTGAAAAACAAACTGTTTTACACTTTATTACTTGGAGCAACCTGTATTTACACTCAAGTCATGTCACTTATGCGCCGCTCACTCTGGTTGCCATTATCAATGACTGATACAGTATGTTACTATTTGTTTTAGATACGCACACAAATTAACAAGCCAAATTGTCCCATAGTTTGTATAGAAAATATTAAACGAATCACAACAAAGACGGGCCCGGGGCAAACATTTTGAACAGTAGCGGTAAGCTGTTTTGTGATTACAAAGCAAAAAAGGAAAATTTATCTTGTAAAATAAATAAGAATTACGCTGGAGGGTGAATACGAGATTCGCTGGTTGTTTGCTCTTAGTTTATATAATTAGGGTTCCGTACCTCAAAAGGAAAAAACGGAACCCTTACAGGATCACTCGTGTCTGTCTGTCTGTCCGTCTGTCACAGCGAATTTGCTCTGAAACTACTGGACCGATTGAGTTGAAATTTGGTACATATATGTAAGTCAGTGACTGCAACACGGACGTGATCCGTAAATAAATGAAGTTTAAACATGGGGCCACATTTGTATATTAGAAATTTTAAAATCAAAGTTTTGCGAACTACGGCATGTGACACATCAAATAAAAGGGCTCATTGTGAGGATCTTAAATGTATTTTTTTATAATTTTAGGATAAATGGTTTTGAAGTTATTTAGGAAAATAGGCGAAAATTGACCATTCGCCCCCTTACCTTTCCAAAACGACTGGGCCTAAAATTTTGAAAAAATACAGATAATAGTTTTTTACCTGTAGATAACAGGAAAACATATAAGAAGTTTATAGTATTTAAAGAAACATAGAAAATTTCATATAAGTAGTGGTAGAGGCATATTTTGTAGTGGTAGAGCCAAACAGTAATCCTCACTAGATCATTACAGCTCGAATAGACCGGCTCGACCGGGGACCGCTCGTTATTGCATTTCATACGGTGAGGGACGAGATCCGGAGCCCTATTCCCTCATTCCCATCCCATCCCCATTCCCCATCGTCCCTAGATTGGCAACGCATTGGCAGCACCTATGGTGTTGCAGATGTCCATGGGCGGCGACGACCACTTTCCATCAGGTGGGCTGTATGCCGGCTTGTCAGTCAATTGACATAAATAAAATATAATAATCACGGAACCCTCTCCACGCGAGTTAACGTCGCACTTGTCCGGTTTTTGTTTATTATGTAGAATAACATCGTTATAAAATTGGTTCTGGTTGGTTTTGCCTGCGAATTCATCCGCGGGGAGTTTTAATACAGACCAAATAACCTGAAAACACCGCTTAACCTCACTTTTACTAGCCAATGAAGCTGCCGAATCGCGGGGCGCGTGGGGTTTTTAGAGCGCTGTGATTGGTGCGTTCGAGGTTATACGTTCGCTGACCGCTTGTAGCCGTGGCGGTGGGCTCATGGTTAAATAAAACCCGTAAAAAATATTCTTATAGGTGCTATAAAATTGTTTTTATTTTGTTTTTTAACCTTTTGGCCGCCGTTGTCGACTATGCGTGACAGAGTATACAAGGTAAAAAAGTCCTTCGGTACCTTGACTTAAAGTTGAAATTCGTGTTACTTCTCAGACATGATTGGCGGCCAAAAGGTTAAAGATGGCAATGCTAACTAAACGAAAATAAATAGTAACACACTGTACAATCATTGATAATGGCTCCAAGAATGAGTGGCACATTGACAGGACCTATATGGGACCTATGCAACACACGTGACACTGTCACTGAGTGTAAATACAGGTTGCTTCAAGGTGATAAAGTATTAAACACTTTTTAGAGTTTACTCCTAGAAACTGGCCTCTGTCGAGTATCTACCTGGTTAAGAAATAACCTACTCACGCTAAATGTGAATAAGACCAACTATATATGCTTTACAAAGTACGAAAGCACGCAACCAGATAGTAAATTAAATTAAAAAAACACACTTGTAACTTAAATGACCATGGCCATCTTCAGTGCAACTGTATGGAACTTGAAAAAATCAGCTTGACCTAATATTTAGGTGTAATATTAGATCAACGCCTTTCATGGCACTTGCATCTTGAAAATGTGAACGTTAGTATAAGAAAACTAAATTGGATTTTTAAAATACTTATCATATTACTACTAAGAAATTGTTGAATCAACTATACATTACTTTAGCACAACCGATTATGAGTTACTGTATAACTGTCTGGGGCGGTGCAACAAAAACAAAATTCTTGGAAGTTGAAAGAGGGCAACGTTGCTTGCTGAAGGTGATGTACTCAAAACCATACAGGTTCCCCACAAACGAACTTTATCAAATTAGCGACCAACTATCCATGAGGAAGCTGTATGTTCTGTGTACAACACTGAAGCTGCATAAAACATTAGATTATAAGCCTACAGTTGAAACCCGTAGACGCAAATATAACGTTGCTCCCGTACTATCTACCAGTAAATCCATGTTTGCCAAAAGGCAATTCAAAGCGTAGTCAGCATTTGTATACAATAACGTAAATAATAAGACTAATATCCGTCAACTACAACTGTATAAGTATAAAAGACTGTATGGTTACAACTGCTCAGCTACGATGAGATTGAGTCTTTACTAAACCGTTCTACATATTAAATATTGAAGGTGGTAATAATTATAAGTAATTATTAAATTATAAAAATTTTAATAACAAAACTAACGGCATACACACACACACACACACACACACACACACATCCGCGCGCGTGCGCGCTCATAATCCTAAAATAGTTAAAACTTATGAAATAAAGTTAATTTTAATTACCTTTGTATAACGGCCTGGGCACGACTTCGGTCTGAGCGGCGAGCGGTGCGGCGGGCGGCGCAGCGATACAGAGCGGAGCGGCGCGCATGCCACGGACATCGCAGTCGCGTCAGCGGTTTCGTGCGCAGGAGACGTATTTAAAACGGCGTTATCGAAAATTGCTCTCGAATGTCTTGGAAGTAGCGCATATTTCAGGCAGGACATTTTATTTTCGAGAGTAATTCCATGTGCACGACTTAAATAGACGTCGTCGTACATATGGGGAATTCTTTACTTTTAATCAAGAATATAGAAAACACCCCGAAAAGTTTTACGAGTACACCAGAATGAGTATTGAAACATTTGGAAATATACTTACGAGCTAGAGATAATATAGCCATATAGCGGGCCTATTCAATATTTCTGTTATAAATAACTCTGTATCCATTTTCCGCGCGCGAATCGTCTAAAAAAAATTATTCCTAGTTTTACCGCCCGAGACGTCCCGTCAATAACGCTTGTCGCGCCGCGCGAAGTCGTGGCATCCTTCCTTTGGCCCGTATCGTTGTTTCCCCTGCGCCGCGGCCCGCTCGCCGCCGCCGCCCGCCGCTCGGTGCAGCCCGCGCCGCAAAACGCGTGAGCGGCAGCGCCGTGGCACGTCTTTTAACAGCTATGCGATTGTTTTTACCGCTCGCCGCTCGCCGCTGCCGCTGCCGCTCGCCGCGCGTGTCCGTGGCCAGGCCGTAATGTTTCCGGATGTAGACTTGTAGCTATGGAGGAGCGGGGCTTCCTGATACAGGTTATATATACCTACTAGGAGGTTCCAACCGATCATGTCATTTAGACGTAAGTTTAAAGGAAATAAACATTTTTCATTTTCATTTTCATTTTCATTTTTTTACTCCTTATGAATCGATTTTCATATATAAGCCCGGGGTATGAAAAATTGTGGGGAGTAAAATCAAACTACGGTGTCACACTGTCACACGGTACGGAGTCACACGATGTTAACCGAAGATGCGTCGGTCGCTTCGCATTGCATACAGATATAGTGAATAATATGTTTCCATTGGTAAAACTCGGATCTCAATCGGAAGACGACGGGACCCGAAGTGTCAATTAATTATTGTATTCAATGAGTGACATGTTTATATTCATTAATATGAAACTTTATTATTTACTGTCAAATGTCAAAATGAAAAATGACAGCATGGTATGATGGGTACTGGTTTATTTTATAATTGTTCGTAAGGAGTAAACTCCTGTCGTACGTCGGAGCTGACACACACACACTTTTTTTTTCGGTAAATACTACAGTAATTGTATTAATCATCATACCATCTTAGGACTAATTAATCAAACGTGGTCACAAGTAGTCTTGTGGCTCTGCCCACCCCATTAGGGATTTCGGGCGTGATAATATGTATGTATGTATGTGTATTGTATTAATAATTTCCATATCGGTCGAGTATGCAGAACTGAGCATCTTGTGTTAAAGAATGTCCAATAACCAACTACACGTTGTATAAGTACCTACTCTTTGACTAATGTTTCCGCACTGAAATCGCCAATCTTTGTTTATCACGCCGCGTTGCGGTCGCGCAGCCACGCTAAGGCGTGATGCGACTTCCAACACAAAGCGTCACGCTGCGGTCACGCCGCCTGTCTATCGCGTCCGCAATATGACCGGGCCTAAACGTGATACAATTAATCTTGTCACTGTCACAGTTACTAAGGTCAGATGGCAAGCTTGTCCGAAATAACGCTGCCAAATCTAGAATCAAGGTTACAGAGAACGAAATAGGGGATGAAGCGCTAAGAATGCTATACTAAAAACATTTTTAAACATACAACGCGTACCTGGTACATCAACTTACAATAGTACATCTCAAAAGTGCTATAGAATAGTTTTGATTTTGTTTTTTTTTTAAATGAACATTTTAAAAAAGCCGCATAAACGAAAGCAAATAGTAACATGCTGTATCAGTAATTGATAATGACATCCAGAGTGTCAACAAACAAAAGAGTGTCAATGAGTGTAAATACAGGTTGCTCCAAGGTGATAAAGTGTAAAACAGTATTATTTTTTTCAGTAAATACTAGAGCGATGGTATTAATATTTTCCACATATTGGTCAGATATGCAATACTTAGCAGTTTGTGTTAAGAAATATCCAAGGACACGGTGTACTAGCTGTTCCAGTTTTCTAAGTACAGACACAAAACAGATTGGTACAGAAGTCAATCACAAGTATGTACTTCACTTTTCATACCTACGCTCGGTGGTCGCTCTAGGGTTTTCAACTATGGCACTCGTATCGTGGTAGTGGCACTCGTATCTAGTTGCCTATCTGCCTACTATTACAATACAATTAGTTTACAGAACAGAAACATACAAAATTTTACGTTTGTCAATTTTCACTATCGAAAATCCCTAATAACTTCTAAAATTACCCTTGTTACACAATTTCTATTGCGCTATCCGTTTAAGACCTAAACCTATCAAATGATACTGAAAACAACACAATATCTACACAAACAAAAAATAGTAGTTTATGCAACGGTTGCATAATGATAGGCCTTAAAACACTAGTGCGGTTTTATGAAACGAGCTTTTAGCGAGTTTCATAATAAGATCGCACGTGTGTTTTAAGGCCAAATTATGCAGAGTTGCATACATATCTTTATCTACACACATATTATAAATCCTCCATGATGGGTTCAGAAACAATATTTTCTGGCACCAAGTTATTTGTTACAATCGTGGCTGCATATTTCCGATATCCGGCGCATTTTCACATCACACACACTCCGATAAGACTACTTACTATTCATATTTTCAACTAAAATGTAAATTACAAACAACTTTTTCTATTCAATTCAAAAACTATTCTACTTTCGTTCAGCAAAACACCAACATGGCGATCCTCCGTCAAGACCATTTTTTTTTTAAATCATAGACAAACGGATGAAGTCTCTGTTCTCACGTCACTCGAGATCAAATATTGTGCAGTTTATATTAAAAAAACATACTAAATTGACGTTTCGTATCAATAACTGTTTTAATATCTATGGATACTAGAATAGAGACCCACTTGAGTTTTGACAGCTGTTCCAAATTTAATCTCATTTCTTTACTAAAAACGATAAAGAAGTCAAGTTATTTCTTTATCGCAGCACTGGTTTTTCCTAATTGGTTGTCAAAATGGTGGTCATTTCCTACGGTTTTTGATTAACCAATGGAGGTTTTATGATATGGGTGTAGATAAAAACATGTTTTCAACTTACGTGGCAGTGGCGTGAATTTACCTTACCAAAATTTAGTTACTTCGTTTATACTGATTCAAAATAGGAAACTATTATATAAATCGATGCTAGATATATTCTTCGGGGGCCAGGGCGGGGCGCTTTCCTACCTACGTAACTGTTCTCTGTATTGTTAAAGCGAACCATCGAAACACAAGCAGATACCTACTTACATCTCTGAAACCACTGGTAGCTTAAAAAACGACAATTCACCGTTTAATGTTGAATTTAAACAACCGTCCACTGAACAGTTATAATAACATTTTTTTGTTGCTCCATTATTGCACAAAAAAGTTCACAGACGCGTGTCTCAAGCGGACGGCACTCGCGCTCGCTCTGCTCCCGACCGGTCCGAGATATCGTATCCGTGAGCTGTGTTTATGTGTGCGTTGTTCCAGCGCACTTGTATGTAGATTGATTTCTGTAGTTACCTATCTGTTTTGTGGTACAGAGAAGAAGTGATGATTCGCTAACAAATAAAGTAGCAAACCTTCAAAGACTTAGTTAATCTTGTGCAGCCAATTTCAGGCAATATCAAAGCCAATATTGTGGTCAAATGCGCAATTTGTCCAGCAATGTCGGGGCTAAAATATTCGGGGTAGGCGCGCGCGTCGGAGCCGACCAATGAGATGACCGGGTTACCGTAGTGTTTCATGTCGCCTCTTCATATTTGGCCAACATTTATTTATACTTCAATATATATTTACACAGCGTTCCAGTTATGACGCCAATAGACTGTGAAACTACATTAATAAATTAAATTATGAAAGAGTACTCGAGTAACTACTATATAAAAATAAGTCAGGTTTTCCTTCCTGACGCTATAACTCCAGAACGCACGAACCGATTTCCACGGTTTTGCATTCGTTGGAAAGGTCTCGGGCTCCGTAAGGTTTATAGCAAAGAAAATTCAGGAAAAATTTCAACAGAAAAGCGGAAAAATCTTTTTTCACATACAGAGCCATCTCTGATACATAGCTACACCAAACGAAATGTTACATAAAACGAAGCCATCTGGTGGCGAAACGGAGTTCGCCGGGTTTGCTAGTGCTCAATATTATTTGTATTGTATGTATTATTAGGACATTATTCTTGCCATTTGGAGACCTTTCATCTCCATCTTTATACTTGACCGTGGAGACTGTCTACATCTCCATTTAACCTAGATTAATCCATTTAATGTTTCTTTGTTTTCATCATTATTATTTTTATTATTATAATATGACGCTTATGGCCGAATTCAGAAAGGCCACTCAAATTGAGCTTTAATCAAAGTGACGTTTCAGTGACATTTCTGTATAGGTTGACAACTAGTTGAGGGACATTTAACTACTTAATATCTAGTCAAATGCTTAAGTGGCATTTCTGAATTCGGCCATTAGATACTTTATCTCTAGTCACTTAAATTAACTTGTCCAGACGCGGAGACTATGCATCTCCCTTATTCGACCGAGATAGTGAAGCGAGCGAAGCGTCTCCGTTTCAGCTTGGGCAAAAATGCTTTCGTATGTCCGGCGTCTGTCCATTTGTTCTCGTCTACAGCTCGCAGTTCTCAACCGATTTTCGTGAAATTTTGTGAGCAGGTTTGAGAATCACATAGAATTTTTATGTCGATTCAGTTTTTAGATTTTTTTTCAAAATGGCGGAGTAGGGTTTTTGCGATTACCAATTTATTTGCGGTGTTGGTAAACTGACTACGGTCTATGATGTATGGGGATATCAGTTTTCCAACTGCAAGGTTAAGTTTGTAGCGAGGTCTACAGCTCACGGAGCCACTAGTAGTTGTTTATTAGATTTAATTTCAGCCCATTCGGTTTGTTTGTTGCACTTTTTATATGTTTTATTTTTAGTTGTTGAAAAAGACTTACTGCTGATTTTCCTGCGGCGTTTCTTCTCAGCAGATGGCACCTTTCGAAGCGCTGGCAGATTCAGACATGTGAAAGAGACACGGGCCTACTTGCAAAATAAATATTTTCATTTTCATTTTCAAAGAAAATGAGCCACAGCGTATATGAAATTGTTCGTATAGCGATCCGATAATCTTGCTTGTGATGGCGTTACATAATGAACATTTTTGTGTTATGTATAAGCTGAGGGTTTGGTTGGAGGGTTAAAGCCTAGAATTTAATAAGGATTAAGGCTCGTTACCTGGAATATTCAACGTTAAATTTTTAATTGGCTGCCGCTATCTAGTATGAACCGTGACGTGTTGCTTAGGGTTGTCAAAATTATACACAGGCGAGCTTATCCCTAATCTCTTCCAGCTAAAATTGTAGTTGAAGGAAATGGGTTGGTTATAAAACAAGCTCTATTTTTAGGGTTCCGCACCTCGAAAAGAAAAAAGGAACCCATATAGGATCACTCGTGTGTCTGTCTGTCCGTCTGTCACAGCTAATTTGCTCCGAAACTAATAATAATAATAATAATAAATTAGGGGACAATCTTTACACAAATCAATATAGCCCCAAAGTAAGCTCTAAAGGCTTGTGTTATGGGTACTAGACGACGATATACATACTAATGGACCGATTGAGTTGAAATTTGGTACACTAAAGTAAGTTAGTGACCGCAACATGGACGTGTAACGTAAATGAATGAATTTTAAACATGAGGGCGACTTTTGGAAGGTAAATTAGAAAATTAAAAAAAAGTTTTGCAAACTATATCGTGTGACATATCAAATGAAAAGGCTCATTGTGAGAATATTCAATATATATTGTTTAGAATTTTTAAATAAATGGTTTGGAAGTTATTTAGGAAAATAGGCGAACATTTACCATTCCCTCCCCATATCTCCGAAACTACTGCGGTCCTAACAAGAATGGCACAAAGATAAATTAGAACCGTTTATCTCTAAGTGCATCTCTCTCACACTAGTGCCGACGAAAGAGATAGTCATAGAGATAAACGGTTCTAATTTATCTTTGTGCCATGCATGTTAAGGCCGCTGGGCCAAAAATCTTGAAAAAGATACAGTAAATAGTTCTTTAGCTATACATTACAGAAAAACTTATAAGAAGTCTATGGTACCTAAAGTAACATAGGACATTTACGATAATTATGTACGGATCGGAACCCTCTCCACGCAAGTTTAACTCGCACTTGTCTTTTTATTTCGTAAACAATTTGAAAGGTAATTTGAGAAAGTGCTGTGATGTGATAGCGTGGTTTACGAGGTTGCCATCTAAAGGAAGAATCGATCCTGCCATTATTTATTTATTTATAACCAGACATAGAAGTTTTTGTGGCAAAAACGTCAATTAACGAGGGATATAAAATGTATCGGTAACTGTTTCAAATACTTATTTCAAAGTGAAATTTCATAGTACTAGGTATTAAGTTCAACGGATAAAATAGGAATTACTTAACTAAAATTCTGTTTACTACCCATGGATGTTATAATAATGATAAATAATATTTTTTGTGGCAACCCTATTCTAGGTATTAAGGGATTTGGTGTGTGAATAAACGGCTTTAGCTTCGTGAGTGCAACGACCGCTTGATAAGCGATTCTTTTTAATTATTGAGTCCGCCATATTGGTTTCAGCATGACGTGTTGTTACTATGGTTACCAATGGTAGGGATGGGTTACCAACAACAGTACGACTGGTTGGCCTAATTATATAATTAACTCCCATAATAAATAATTTCGCATAAGGGTCACTTCCCATAATAATTTGCTTAAATAATCTGTTATTTATAAAATAAAAAAACCGACTTCAAATAGCCTTCGAAAAGTAAGTTTTTTTCATATTTATTTATTATACTGTGATTTAACGCTACACATTTACTACATCAAGTAACAATAGCATAATGCCAATTGCTCATCACCATTTACAAACTGTTGCTATCCACGGTGCAAGGATGCCAATCGTTGAGGAGTTCTCCTGGTTCTTCGATTTTACTGCATGAATTTTCATGGACATAACTTGCTTCAGAATTTTATACAGCAATTTATTCGCCTACCGTGAAATACTCAACATTTAGGAGTTCCGGTGATCATCTATGGTCTTCATCTACAGTTCCACTTCACTAAATAATGCTTTTAGAACGTAACTGCTTGAGTTATTACAGAAAATACTAAAATTGCTATATGCTTGCCTATAATATTTGAAGAGTTCCATCGATTCCTCATAGATCCTCTCATCAAAACTCAACTTTGACTACAACGGGACCAAACTAGAGGTATACCCTACCGATTAAAAAAAGAATTTTTCAAATCGGTTTATAAATGACGGAGTTCTGAAGTAACAAACATAAAAAAATAAAAAATACAAACGAATTGAGAACCTCCTCCTTTTTTTAAGTCGGTTAAAAAGGACTTAATAAGTTGTGGCTAACTGAAGAGTCCTGATTTGTTAGATAATTATTAAACAGAGCTGTTCTTCTTCTACTTCTTTTTAGATAAGTATTTTTTTGCTTATTTATTTACACATATATTGCTATTATTTATATGTTTACTAGCTGTGCTCGCGACTTCGTCCACGTAGAGTTTGATTATCGTTATCCCCTCGGGAACTTTTAAATTTTCCGTGATAAAAAGTAACCTATGTGTTAATCCAGGGTATAAAATATCTCCATTCCAAATTTCATCAAAATCCATCCAGCCGTTTTAACATATTTTATCAACAATCAGCTAAAGAAAATTCGCCATTTCAATACCCTTGGGCAATGTCAGGAATTCTCGGTTCGTCTCGCGACATATCGCCAAGTTGGAGTAGCCAAATTATTTGACGTTGACAAAGTCTGTTTGTTATTTTGGTATCATTGAAATATACAGTAAGGAACTGCTCAAAGCAATTCTCGCGATGCTCACTTTTGAGGTGTCAGAACGCGAATCTGACACCATCGCTCGTTCAGTCGCACGGCACCCACGGTCCTTGACACCCGTTTAAGTGACACAATTATAATTAAATATCTAGTACAATTGTGGAATTCCACAACCTGTGAGACCGCACCACCGACCACACCGCCCACAGTGATATGATAGCGTGTGAGTCAAGCAATAGTAGACTTTTGTATGTATGTCGTAAGAACTAAGACATCAGCAATAGGGTGTCGATAAGCCATGGAGCTGGCGTTTGACAACCTTTTATGAGACTTGTTACACGATATTGTACGAATAGGCATATCCTTCTTTTGATATCTTTGGTGGGTATGCAACTTCATTAGTGTTTTTAGGGTTCCGTACCTCAATAGGAAAATACGAAACCCTTATAGGATCACTCGTGTGTCTGTGTCTGTCTGTCTGTCTGTCTGTTTGTCTGTCCATTTGTCACAGCCAATTTGCTCCGAAACTACTGGACCGATTGAGTTGAAATTTGGTATACATTATGTAAGTCGGTGACCGCGACACAGACGCGTGACGTAAATATATGAATTTTATACATGGGGGCCGCTTTGGGGGAGTAAATTAGAAAATAAAAAATAAAAAAACATTCAAACTATATCGTGTGACATATCAAATAAAAGGGCTTATTGTGAGGGTCTTAAATATATTTTTTTTGGAATTTAATGACAAACAGTTTGGAAGTTATTTAGGAAAATATGCGAAAAATTGGACATTCCCCCACCTTATTTCCGAAACTACTGCACCTAAAAATTTGAAAAAACTACAGAAAATAGTTCTTAACCTATAGATCACAGAAAAACCTATGAAAAATCTATGATATTTAAAGTAACATAGGAAATTTCGGATAATCAAGTACGGAACGGAACTCTCTACACGCGTGTTTAACTCGCACTTCTCCGGTTTTTTACTGGAAGTGAAAGTAAAAGTGACATTTTATTCTGGCAAGCGGAGCCGCGGGCACATCTAGCGATCAATAAAATTTAACTTACCTTATAACTCATTCTAACGGAAAACAATAATTCAAGTTTCAAGAGAAAGTCTTCCGGCAAATAATTCTATCCATCTGTCACTTTCAGAAACCACTCGCGCTGTACCAAAAGTTACCTAAGTGCTAATGGAAAATGCCATTCTAAATCGAATTGCCTTCATGTCATGATCGAATTTGCGATGGATATTTTTTGCAGTTACGACAGATCTGTTCCGTCTGTTTCAATTATAAATTCAAAAATGGGGTTTCTGCGGAAGGGGAATTGAAGATACTTGAATTTTCGAGGTAATTTATTTTTTAGGGTTCCGTACCTTGAAAGGAAAAAACGGAACCCTTATAAGATCACTCGTGTGTCTGTCTGTCTGTCTGTCCGTCTGTTACAGCGAATTTGCTCCGAAACTACTGGACTGGACCGATTGAGTTATAATAGAGATGTTACCTGGTTAAAAAATTAATAATTCTAATTAGTCCGTCAGTTAGATTGTCAAAAAATATTGTACACGTATTTTTTGCTTTATCAAATCAATCAAAATTGATAAAGATAACGCGCATCAAAGTTCGCGAGTGGGGGCTCATGACGTCACTTAATGGTAAAAAATGTACAAAGTCACGCGGAACTTCAACGCACTATATCTTCGTCATTTTTTGATTAAATCACAAAAGAAAAAATATGAGTTCAATATTTTTTTTATAATGTAAATGACGGACTAATTACATTTTTTCAGGAAACACGCCTATTGGTACGCACAGTTGGTAACCCCAACACGGACATGTAACGTAAATAAATGAATTTCAAACATGGGGGTAAATCAGAAAAAAATCTGCATCAAAATGGGTTCATCCGTCTCGAAGCTACAAGGACTCAGACATACACAGACAGACGTTAAACTTATAACATCCCTCTGTTTGCGTCGGGGATTAAAAACCTAGTGTTTCAAGTCATTTATCTGGGTTGGTATTATAACGACTACATTGTCAAAACGACCAAATCATCATAAGGTCCAGATCTCAGAAGGACCATCTCCGTAGAAAGCATATATCTCCGAATTACTTGGTAGCAAAACGACTGGTTCTCGAAAAGATCAAATCTTTAAATAGACCACATCTCAAAAAGACCAGGTAACAAAACGACTTGATCGCAAAATGTTGGTATAATCTGCGCCTCTATTCGGGAACGCTAAGTGATTCTGTAGCGAGCGAGATTTCTCATCCCACTCTTCCGCATGACTTTTGCGACGAAGGTATTGACGACTGGACCCGCATAGAGATGTGTACAGAACAAAAGATTCCTATGAACTTGCACAGAAACAAATTCAGTTAGTTAATTTACTACCTGGTCTTTTTGAGATGTGTTCAATTAAAGATGTGGTCTTTTCGAGAACCAGTCGTTTTGCTACCAAGTAATTCGGAGATATAGGTTTTCTACGGAGATGGTCCTTCTGAGATCTGGACCTTATGATGATTTGGTCGTTTTGATAATGTAGTCGTTATGATACCAACCCATTTATCTCTCCAAGAAGCACCGCATCTGAAAGCCAGTCCAAAGTAAATAGACTGAAGCTGAGAAATAAAACGAGTCTTTATCTTTTTATTCTTCGGATTAAATTAGTTGAGTCCCCGAACGCGTTCCCAGGACGATTTTTCCTTGTGACTTTGAGAAAGAACTTAATCCGAGTGTATAATTAATTTGGATAACATCAATTTTTTAAATCAACTTCGACATCGTCTTTTTCTCAAGCCCAATATTAAGAGCACTGTGAACCAACGGCAAAAATCACCCTTTAATATATAACGAATTCCGCCCCTTAACTTTTAACCGACGTTGACCAATTTTTGATAGGTTGTCAGTCAGAACAAAATCTAGGTCTTCACTGATTTTTTCAGTATAATCAATAAATTCGGTTTCATTGTTGTGTCAGTGTTCTCATACAAAACAAATTTCGGCCTTATTTGACTTTCTTGATCTTTAATCAATATTCAAATAAAAACCGGACAAGTGCGAGTTAAACTCGCGTGAAGAGGGTTCCGTTCCGTGCATGATTATCTGAAATTTCCTATGTTACTTTAAATACCATAGACTTCTGGTTTTCGTGTAATTTATAGGTGAAGAACTTTTTTCTGTATTTTTTTTTCAAACAACTCTCTAAACCCCGCGCGCCACGCAAGTTTGGTAGCTTTATTTGCTAGTAAACTGGACATACGCCTCCCCCAATGATTGCCACAAGGACCGATCCTAAACTGCTCGCATTCAGCGGCGTCACGCAATCTTCCCCAGTATCATTACCATGAGTATATGCAAACCGTTCTCGTAATAGAACTATCGCTCGGTCGCTTTTACTTGTATCAGCAACAAGTAACAACAATAACAAACAACAACAAGTACACTGAATCAAAGCAATCACATGTTTATAATTTAATTTACAAAGCTGTTATTTATTTTCAAACAAGTCTCGGTTGTGTGTAGAAGTTAAATTTTCGACTAGCCAAAATGATTATTTCCTGGCACTTCGTGTTTTCCGTGTAATGGCAAAGGTCGGTATAGTCTGCTCACGCTGCGTACGCGGTCCCCACTCAAGAACTCTTCAGCCCTATCGGCCAAAAGTTAGGCTAAATTAGTCTTCAGGAAAGGTTAGGTTTAAAAAACTTACACAAATGTTCGCAAATTCTACAGATGTTGTCTACAAAAAACAACATATTTGCCTCAATAAAACCAAATGAGATATAAAAATACGGCGCCCTAAAACATCTTTTTAGTGAAAAAATGACGCCAGAGCGTAACAGCGTATCCATGTCGGTTGCAAATAAGGGATATTACTTTTCGCTGTCGTAACGGGAAATGATTTAAAATTCAATAGGAAGAGTTTGTATAGGTATTATATGCAATCGGCACAAAATCTTCAATAAGATTCAGATAATCTGAGATAATGTACCGTAGCGGTACTGATTTTACAAGCTTCTGCCCGCGACATCGTTTGCGAATTTGGTTATATTCGCTCGAGAACTTTCGAATTTTCCTGGATCAAATTAGCCTATGTGTTACTCTAAAGTATAAGCTATCTGCATTCCAAATTTCATCCAAATCCGTCTAGCCGTTGAAGCGTGAAGGTGTAATAACCATACTCACATACAGTAGTTAAATAAAAGTAAGACCAAATATCCTTTAGACGCCACTTAACATAACTTTTACTAGCAAATAAAGCTTTTTTGGAGTTTACTCCTTAAGAAGCGATTTTCATATTATAAGCCTGGGGTATGAAAAATTATGGGGAGTAAAATCAAACTACGATGTCACACTGTCACACGACGGAGCCACATGAAGTCACACGATGTTAGCCGGAGATGCCTCGGTCGCTTCGCATTGCATACAGATATAGTGAATAATATGTTTCCATCGGTAAAACTCGGATCTCAATCGGAAGACGACGGGACCCGAAGTGTCAATTCATTATTGTATTCAATGAATGACATGTTTATATTCATTGATATCATGTCCTCGGTGGTGGCATATATTCTGGGTTGGTTGTACTTAAGCTACTATTTGTCGCCAGGTCCCCCCGATTGACTACCTGCGTCAAGTGACCCTGGACCTTGGAGGATCAGGCGCATTGGGAGCGGCGGCCGAGCGGCCCGTGATCCGACGCGCGCCGCCGACGCGCGCGCAGCAAACCACGCGGACCGTGCGCGCGCTCATACAGCGCTTCAACGAGGTAAAGAATTAATGTGTCACTTTTTTTCAATTTCCGTCTTAAAATCAACAAGGATTTACTTACCATAAGTAAAAACGTCAATAAAATGCGTACACAAAATTTCGTGTCTGTGCTGTTGACCGTTGAAGAGTTCCTTTATCTGGTGCTAACCCTGGGTGTCGATTCAGGTCATGCTTACCATAAAAATGCATTGTCATCGGAACTGAACAAACATGTAAAAATTCAGCTACGTAGGTTAAGAGGAAGTGGTTCTAATTCACCTTGCAAGATTTGACCTGAACATACATAGTTACATACATACAAACATTGAAAGATATTAAAAGGATTGTAATGAGATATAGTTACTTGCTAACTTTTCCGGCGTGGAATTAGGTCATAGTAATTGACCTTTGAATTTTACGGGATAAACACAGTGATATTATGTGCTAATCCAGACTATAACCTAGAAATTTCATCTAGATCCAGCCGTTCTGATGTGATTGAGGAAGAAACATACATACAAATTTTGGCGTTTATTTATAGCCCTCCCATTTTTTTCAGTGTTTGCTAGTAAAAAAGTCAGGTCTTTAGGATATTTGGTACATGGTCAAGAGACGCATTGAGTGACACCTTATTTGCCTAAATACGATAATCAAAGGAGCTATCAGGGACTAGATTATGTTGATGCATACTCTGCTAAAACCATAACTTCATTTGACTTTGTCAGTTACAAATAGGCAGTACTCTAGTGGGGTAGCTCGACGGTAGCTCGAGGAGACAGGGATACACTGCTTCTGCTCTTCAAGCTAAATTCAACACCGCTCGTAGCGCAAGAGTAACACGATGCTTATCTTTAGAATTAAAACACTTTCTTAGAGACTTTCACTATATTTTTCATTAGAAGGATACATGAGGTGCCTCTTGAACGGCGCAAGATGGAATCAATATCTGGACATGCGTACCCGATGTTCTAATAATATTTAAATTCAAAAATACGAAAAACAAATACATCGGCAATACGCCTGTCCAGTTACAATAAAATACTAGAGCAAAATAGGTTGCTCTACAGTACTGAGGCCTAAATGGTGATAATAAAATAAGTGGGATTTTAACGAATTTTATATAAGGATTTGGTTATTATCTCAAACCCGTATCGCAATTAGTTGTGACCTTATATTGAGGACAGCCACAACGCCTACGCCTTGTAAATAAATTTTGTAATGAATGAATTACGGAGGAAAATGGTAATGTATACATAATCAAAATCATAAAGTGGAAACAGTCTGTACATTGAAGATAACTATGAAATAATGCTATGAACTTCAGAACGCATGCAACATGGGTGATATGCTAAACTTTTAAACTAGGTACTGGGTGGATTTCAATGCGGTTTTCAATATTACATCAAGTGCAACTTTAGGCAGGACATATTAGGCTATAGAAACTTTTGGAAATGAGAGCGTCCGTGGCCTAATGACTATGGATGTTGACTCGTGATCGTCAGGTTCGGGTTCGAATCCAAGCGGTGGCCATGTACCATTGAGTTTTTCTAACGTATGCACATTATCTTCCTGCTAATTGCGGTAACCGATGCTCTAACGGTGAGGGAAAACATCTTGAGGAAACCTGGACATATGGGTAACCAAATGTGAGCCATGATCCAATTGGTCAGGTTCCCTGTCACAAGGGTTACGGAGGTCAGACGGCAGTCGCTCCACTGTGATAACCCGACCTACCGAATCCGGGATCATGGTCAAAGTTTACCCCGTAGCGTAAGCGTAGACGGGAAAAAACGCTAGGAAGAGAAGAAGAAACTTTTGGAAATAAAATTGAAAGGGGGTAAAAGAGGGGGGGTTGCAGTTAGTATGAGAAAAAGTAACAACTTTCCCTAAACCAGTGAAATTATGTAATCCCTTTATGTGTCCCTGTATGGTCCTCCTCTGCTGCACTGGGAGTGAAGAAATAGCTTAGAATGCGTGCAGATGCTTATCATCCTGGCATGTCGTAAAAGTCGACTAAGGGACGGGTCCTCTCCAACATGGTGGACTGTCTGTATGGGCGATGGGCTGATCACCTGTCACCATACGGTTCATCATACCATCTGAGGACTAATTAATCGAACGTGGCCACAAGTACTCTTGTGGCTCTGCCCACCCCATTAAGGATTTCGGGCGTGATGCTATGTATGTATGTATGTATGTTTATGTATCAATACCTATACATATAAAACAATACCCTGACTCACTTCTGATAACGCACAGCCTGAACGGGTGGTCCTAGAGGTTAGACATTTGGAGGAGATATTCCTCGAGTAGCGACCTACTGTGGTATATACTTAGATTTGTATAAAACTGTAGATATCATTGTTAACTTATATGTGTAGTTTTGAAAAAAAAAATGATACCTCACCGAGGTTCTTGCCGGCTCTTCTCAGTAGAGGTTTTTTCCGAACCGGTGGTAGATTCATTCCTTGACCTTCATAAGAGCTTGTAAAAGCCTAAATTAAATAAAGATAGATTGACTTTGACTTTGAGTAACCTAGAAGTGTGAGTAACCTAGAACATAACCTAAGGAGAAATTCCAACCCTAAAGGGATGAAAAGGGGTGATAACGTTTGCATGGAAAATACTGCGAGCGAAGCTGTGGCGGGTCCACTAGTTAGGTATATCAGTGTTTTTCAACCCGTGGGCCGCGACCCCCAGGGGGGTCGCTTTCTCTTGCTCAGGGGGTCGCAGTGCAAGACAGGTTTTTAAATATCTCGTCGTTGAAACTACTAACATAGACAGACAGACATACACATTAATACGGTCATGCGACTCATGGGAGGTCGCCCTTTTTTTACTTGTAAAGGGGTCTTACAAAGTTGAAAAATACTGTATTATATAAATGTTTGTTTGTTTGTTAGTACGTCTCCTATATGCGTTCCTATAAAATTCAACTTTGTTGAAGTGTTGTGCGCACCTGGGATGGTTTACGACCCAAAAAAACCGGACAAGTGCGAGTTAAACTCGCGTGGAGAGGGTTCCGTGATTATATAAAATGTCCGACGTTCCTTTAAATATTTAAAATTTATTAAGATAAATAAACTTAAAATACAAATTAAAAACTAGAACAATTAACCTAAAACTAAAAACCTTAAAAAATATAATATAATAACTAAAATATATTGTTAAAAGGAGTCCCTTTAGGCAAGGTTCCGAAGACACTGGCAGCGTTCCCCCTTTGAATGGCTAGACTAATTCTTTGTCCTTAAATAACATTGACTTATTATAGGTTTTCCTGTATCTATAGGTAAAGAACTATTTTCAGTATTTTTTTCAAAATTTTAGGCCCAGTAGTTTCGGAGATACGGGACGGAGAATGGTCAACTTTCGCATATTTTCCTAAATAACTTCAAAACCATGTAACCTACAATTATAAAAAAAACAAGATCCTCACAATTAGTTCTTTCATTTGATATGTCATACGCTAAAATTTATAAAATTTTATTGATTAATTTTCTAGTTTACCTCCCAAAAGTGGCCCCCGTGTTTAAAATTCATTTATTTACGTTACACCAAATTTCAATTCAATCGACCCAGTAGTTTCGGACCAAATTGGCTATAACAGACGGACAGACAGACAGACAGACACACGAGTGATCCTATAAGGTTTCCGTTTTTTTCCTTTTAAGGTACGGAACCCTACAAACAAAGCATTTTAGAAGTATATTTAACGCAGTTCATTGTAAACGTTCTAAACTTATAATTAAACAATTTATTTTGTAGCGAAGCCGAGATAAAATGTGCGCAGGCTATTTTAATATCCTTTGAAGAGGATTTATATTACAGTTGACGTAATCAAATATGTGAATTAGCTCTCGAGAGAAATTTGCGAGGATAAAAGTAATTCGAGAGGACGGTAGTTAGTAGGTAGTTAGGTAGGTAGTATTTTGTTTAAAAAGTTATCGATATCAACGAAGTACATAAGTCTTTAAATAAATATATCCGGTTCATTAAAACTTGAAATACGTGTGTACTGTGGCTTTACTCACGATGTTATTGTCAGAAATAGTCCGACATGTTATGTATTTCAAGTTTTCATAATGTCTCAAGAAAGTTTTAATATGACTATCCGATTCATTGTACATTCTAGAGCCTAATTTTGTTTTGGATATTGTAGGGCTTTTTAAGAATTTTTAGACAGTTTAAGATTTATTTTAGTTGTGTCATATGTCTTTCCATGTCCTTTTTACTATTTACAGGAATCTCATTCAATAATTATTTCGAAAACGCTAAAATAACTAGACTTTCTCGTTCAATTACCCCTGCATTACCAGTCTCTGAGCGCCCCTGCAAAAGACACTGCGTAACAAATAAATTTGAAATTCGAATTTATGGACCGCAATAGTAATTCAATATGTTGATAAAGCCTATGTCTTAATAATTAATATCTTAAAATCGTGACAATAGATAGAACAATCCCTTATAGGTAATAAAGAAATGTAGTTTTAAATATGCTAGAGACGTTTTTGTAAGCACTAAAAAGTAGAATGGCCCCTGCATGATATTTGGACTATACATCTCCCTTATTAGTTATTTATTAGAATTAGATTTGTTTGTTGCACTTTTATGTTAGTTAGTTTTAGATAAAACTCAAATGTCAAAGTTGAAAAAAGACCTACTTACTGCTGAGTTTCTTGCGGCGTTTCTTCTAAGCAGATGTCACCTTTCGAAGCGCTGGTAGATTCAGACATGTGAAAGAGGCCGTGTGGCCACTTGCAAAATATTTTTATTTCCATTATCCATAGCAATGCCTCATTCGTATTGCTTTTCATCTTCTATCATTATTATGACATAATGCTGCTTGACGTGAAGCCAAAATGATATAAAAGAAATATTGCTGTGCCAATAAACTGACTATAAATAATAAATACGACCGTTTACTTTAACACCTCATAAAAAACCTAAAGATGACGTCAAATTTTATCGACGTCTCCCCTCCTTATTTGGAATGAAAGTCCCCTTCGATGACTTATTGTTAGTCCAGAAAAAATATATACTTAATAAATTATTATTAATAATCATCAATTTCTGTCAAATCTATCTATATCTATCTTTATTAAAATAGAATCTGGCTTACGCGTCGCTACAGAATCACTTAGCGTTCCCGAATACAGGCGCAGTACTTATAAGAGTCGTATTACATTGAATTTTTCTGTTTGTCCGAACCGTCTGCACCGTTAATCAAATAGTTAACTTCGTTAATCGCTAATACAGTTACTAAAAAAGTTAAAGCGTTACATTTCGGAAGAGTTAATCGTTAACTAGCGATAGAAAATTAGAAATGTTATGTGTCGTTGCGTTAGTAAATTACTTGTAAAATTATGTTGGTATGGGCTAGGGAAGTATATGCAGGACAAGAAAAAATCATAAAATAAGCATGTAACATTACTTTGTAATAATCTATAATCTATATATATAAAAATGAATTGCTGTTCGTTAGTCTCACTAAAACTCGAGAACGGCTGAACGGATTTATCTTATCTTAGTCTTGAAATGTTCGTGGAGGTCTAGGGAAGGTTTAAAAGTACATAGGTTACTTAAATTATTATTCTTCGCAGACGAAGTCGCGGGCACCAGCTAGTACCTAATAATTTAGAGATCAAATTCGAATAAAAAGCTATCTGACATAAGCCACGCGGTGTTCTTTTGCCAAATATTTAGTAGGTACTTAATGAATTAATCTTAAACGACTTTAATTGCTTTAACGCAAGTTAATGAGTCCGTTGACAAATTTTAAAGTTAACTTAAAAGTTAATCCGTTACTCGAAATGTTAACTTCTTTAATTAACGATTAACGGATTAACGGTCTTGTGCCCAGCTATGCGTCTCAGGTAGCTTTAAATATTTGTTGCATTGTAATCGACTTATTTCAAAAAAGATACAGCCATTTTTAAATTGAAGGTGACAGTAAAAGACGAGACATCCATAAAATACAACGAACGAAACATGAATAAATGATGTGTTCCATTGACTGGATTAGTAAAGACATACCTATAAGCAAGGAATTCCACTAAAAGTTAGTTTATATAACCTTTTATCTACACTCATATCATAAAACCTCCATAATGTAATCAAAAACCGTAGGAAATGACCAGCATTATGACAACCAATTCATAGATATTAAAACAGTTATTGATACGAAACATCATTCGTTTGTCTATGATTTAAAAAAAAATGGTCATGACGGAGGATCGAATTGCCGCCATTACTGCTTTCATCGCTCATGTTGGTTTTTTGCTGAACGAAAGTAGAACTGTAAAAAGTTGTTTGTAATTTACATTTTTGTTGAAAATATGAATCGCAGTCTTCTCGGAGTGACTGTGTGATGTGAAAATGCGCCGGATATCGTAAATGCAGCCACGATTGCAACAAATAACTTGTTGCCAGAAAATATTGTTTCTGAACACATCATGGAGGATTTATGATATGTGTTTAGATAAAGTTATGTATGCAACTCTACATAAATAATTTGGCCTTAATACACACGTGCGATCTTATTATGAAACTTGCTTAAAAGCTCGTTTCATAAAACCGCACTAGTGTTTTAAGGCCTATCATTATGCAACCGTTGCATAAACTACTATTACCTTTGCACGTCACAAATTTGCCTGTACAAGATTTTAAGAGAAAACTAATACTACTTATTTTTTTAAATATAACCCGTTCTATTCCATTGACGATTTCGTTGACATGTTGAAGGCAAAAAGATGTGTTCTTCTCGAACAATAGAAAAAATATAGTTATTGTATGATTCCAAAATAGGTTTAATTTCGTTTTTAACATGTATAATATGGTTATTTTATTTAAATTGTTTGCAATAGGTGTATGATTGTTAGGTGCATGATCTAGTTATATCATTTTATTTTAATTCGTGACTTGCTGTATGTAACGTATTTTTGTTATTTGGCCAATAAATAAATACAATACAATACAAAACACGGGTGGAGTCGCGGGCACAGCTAATAGAAATTATATTACATATTCTAACCAATTTTCCTAAATTATAAGACCGGGTTATCCGAACGACACGTTTGCTCTGGGCAGTATCCGATTCTACGTTACCATTTTAACAAGATACTCGGGTCAAGTAACTTCAGCCTTTGTGCCAACGGAATAAGATCGACACATAACATATAAAAGTGGTTCCATCCCATTCAATATATTTGCATTTTATTATGACTGCCTTCGGATTACATGGATGATATGACCCTAGCGGATAGTCCAGGTTATATAGACGTAACATTATGGACAAGTATTTTGATGATAAAAGTCTCAAGATGAAACTCTGATAGAAAAATGAAAATGACAATATTTTGCAAGTAGGCCACATGGGCTTTTTTACACGGATGAATCTACCAGCGCTTCGAAAGGTGTCATCTGCTGAGAAGAAACGCCGCAAGAAACTCAGCAGTAAGTCTTTTTTCAACTTTGACATTAGTTTTATCTAAAACTAACACAAAAAGTGCAATAAACTTAATGGGTACAAATGAATTATAATAAATAAGTAATAAGGGAGATGTATAGTCTCCGCAACTGGACAAGTTAAGTGACTTAGAGATGTATAAAGCAAGGGTCATAATAATAAAAATAATTATTGAAACAAAGAAACATCTAAATTGATTAATCTAGGTTAAATGAAGGTGTAGACAGTCTCCACGGTCAAGTATAGAGATGCAATGCATAGTGGTTTGGCCGGATACCGGATACCAGATATCCGGCATGTCCATTGGCCGGATAGGTAGATATCTGGCAGCACATGAGCTATCTCTTAAGACGTGTTAGCTTGCGCAGCCTTCGCGCGATGAGCAAGTTTCAACTTGTTACACAGGTTCCCAGCTCACTATAAATAATAATGGCATAAATGTCAAATAATCCATTTAAACGCAAATTATATGAAGGCGTTTACCGGTAAAGCATTGATAACAAGATACGTTATTTTTAGTGTCTCAAACAACAATTTAATTAAATGTAATTTGATTACTATAATATCCAAAATACTTTAACAAAAAGCTCGAATAAAGAACTTGCTAGAAAACGTGCTAAATGATTTTAGCTACAAAGTTGTTAAATTAGTAAATTGACGAAGTTGCGGGTATAAGCTATTATTATAGATGCTGCAAATAAAGGAATTTGAACTTGAATTATGGTGACACTCTAATTTTTCATCTGAACGAAAACTCACGACTGACTCCCACAATGACACCCCTTCTCAAAAGGGTTAGATACGATGGGTGACACTCATAAGGGCCTTTAGATTTGTTTAATGGTAGACAAGGGAGTGGTGAAAGGTGTTGGTTATCATCCGATGCCTACAAAGCAAGATGCCCTACAGGCAGGATGTCTCAAAAGCAAGATGGCCAAAAAGCAAGATGTCTCAGAAGCAAGATGCCTAACAAGCTGGATGTCTCAAAAGCAAGATGTCTCAGAAGCAAGATAGCCAAAAAGCAGGACGTTGACCTCGTATATTTGTTTCTATCTTTATTTTATTTGTTACGTTTACCTACAATAAAAACCATTTTAGGGATCTTGCTTTGCAGGCTTTTAATTACCAAGCAATTTGTCTTCAAGACATTCAACTACTTAGACATTTTGCTTGGTAGTCGCTTTAGCGAGTAGGCCATTTGCCTAGACGGCATTTAATCACTTAGACATTTTGCTTTATAGGCATAATACTTAGACATCTTACTTTTAAAGGTATCTTGCGTTGTAGGCAACTCGCTCATAACCCTTATCATCGTCATCGGTATATGTTACGGTCCACTGCTGGCCACAGGTCTGATCTCTTAGTGAGCTCAGAGTAGTTCCCCGCGCCTGTTTGTAGCCCTGTTTATGGCTTACAATAATGGCAGCGGGCTCGCCCGGCTATGCGAAGTCTATCGGGTCATAGAATTACAAACCATTGAAGAATAGTTTACATACAACCGCCCTGACAAAAGAGAAGCAATAAACCGGTGCGCTTTGACATTTGACAATACGAAGCGTTCCGGTGTTTGTATGAATTTGTAGCCATAAAAGGCTCCGATTTTGTTGCTTCAAATTGTGCGCGCGGACTTAGTCTATTGTCTTCTGTGTTTCTAGTGTGTGTATTGTGTGTGTATTTTTATGTCAATTGCCTGACAAACGAACTGACGGCCCACCTAATGGAAAGCCGTCACCGCCGCCCATGGACATCTGCAACACCAGAGGTGCTGCCAATGCGTTGCCAGTCTAGGGAGGATGGGGATTGAGGATAGGATGGGGATGAGGGAATAGGCCTCCGGATCTCGTCACTCACCGTAGGAAATGCAATAGCAAGCTATTACTTTACGCCGATATTCTGTGAGATTGTGGTACTACCCCGGTCGAGCCGGCCCATTCGAACAGTAATCATCTAGTGAGGATTACTGTTTGGCTCTACCACTACAAAAATGTCTATGTTTTGGGTATATATGGTCAGTGGTTGTAAATGTCCATAGGCAGCGATGGCCACTTTCTATCAGCTGGGACGTTTGCGTCTAAGATTATTGACTCAAACTAATAACAGGGTGGTCTCACTCCGCACTTTAGGTACGCTCGGCCGTCGGACAGCTCGGAGCTGTAAATCGCAGGTTGCCGCTCGCTCGCTCGCTGGCCGATTCGCGCGACATTACTAGCCTAGATGTTTCGTGTATTGAGTGACGCGGATAAACTGACAACCCTACCGTATAGGAGAGAGAAGACATGATTAGGCATATTAACGTACCTAAACAACGGTTTTGTTAGACAGTGATAGTACTATTATATATTCTGTCTAAGGTTTTCAAGATGTGTACACTCTTTATACCTTTCTTCGCATCTATATTTAAGTAGGTTCAGCTGTCCGCCACTATAATTTTATTATCTAAGAACCTTTCTTTTACTTAAGGGTTGAGGGCTGACCTTTAACTGGGCCTACTGTCAGCTTTTTTGGAAATAATATTATAAGGTATATTTGCTAGGCGGCAACTTCAGTTATATATAACTAGCATCTGCCCGCGACTTCACTGGCATGGAATGCTAATATAGTTATAGAACTTTTCAATTTCGCGGGGTAAAAAGTTCCCTATGTTCCAAGACCTAAGGTACGAAAATCCGTGTAGCCGTTACGGAGTTTTGTAGCGACGCGCTAGCGAGATTCTCATCCCTCTCTTCCGCACGACGCGTAATGCGTAAGAGCGACCATTTAAATTTGTTAGTTTTTAATTTATTAATTTGTGCGATATCCGAACCTGACTAGAGAGACTTCATAGTGTTCTCTATACCTACTATATTTTATAGTTTTTCGTATTCGTTGATTATTCAACAATTGATTTTATTTTATATTTATTAGTCTTAATAATGATCATTTATTGGTTTATTACATTGCAATGTTTCTATTAAATTTTATTTTGGTTTTTATATGTGATGTAAAAATAATATTTTGAATTGAAAACATGATTTTCTGCTGAGTTTGTTGCGGCGCTTCTCAGCAATGATGGACCTGTCCGAAGCGCTGATAGATTCAACCCATTTTTATTTATTCATCTGACAAGTAAAAGAACCCACAGGTGTCCTATTTGCTCGAGATTCGAGAGGTCTACAGCTCACAGAGCCACTGGTAACATTATTTGGGTAGGCTTACTCGTGCCAAACATTCATGCTCATATCACAAAGTTTCATTCTATCGGGATGCGAACCAACGACCTTCCAGTTACCACTGCACCAACGCGTCAGTCAAAGTTACGTTTGAATTACGCTATCAGGGTTGCCACGTTCAAAACCATCCATTTGCGGTTTAATTATGAAACTCTGCTACACTAAGCGACGTGTCATAACTTACGACATATTGCTTAGTTCTGCAGAACTGTGGTGTTGCCACAGGATAGATAATACTAACGTATAGAAGAGTCACTATATAACAAAATCATGCCCTCTCTCCGTCGCATAAAACGTGCTCTTTTGTAAAAAAATTATCCACGTCACCCAACAACACCAAACATCATTCATCATCATCATTTCAGCCGAAAGACGTCCACTGCTGGACATAGGCCTCCCCCAATGATCTCCACAACGGCCGATTCTGTTCTGCTCGCATCCAGCGGAGACCCGCAATTTTCACGAGATCGTCAGTCCACCGTGTGGGTGGTCTGCCCGCGTTACGCTTCTGGTACGTGGTCGCCACTCAAGAACTCTGCCCCATCGGTCATCTGTTCTACGAGCAATGTGTCCCGCAATAGCAATTCTTTGGGCTATGTCGGTTACTCTTGATCTTTTGCGGATCTCCTCATTTCTAATTCGATCTCTCTCGCAGCGATACTCCGAGCATAGCACTTTCCATCAACCTTTGGGTGACCTTGAGCCTTCTTATGAGGCCCACAGCGAGCGATCACGTCTCAGTGCCGTAAGTCATCACAACACACACTGGTCAAAGACTTTCGTCTTGAGACACTGCGGTATATTGGACGAGCAGATATGGCGTAACTTCCTGAAGAATGCCCAGCCGAGTCGGATTCAACGATTGACCTCTTTCTCGAAGTTGGCTCTACCTAACTGGACAGTATGTCCCAGGTATACATAATCGTCAACAACTACAAGCGTATAGTCTCCGATTTTTATTGGAGTTGGCAGTGCAAGGATATTTCAAAGTCAAAGTCAAACTATCTTTATTCAATTTAGGCTTTTACAAGCTCTTATGAAGGTCAAGGAATGAATCTACCACCGGTTCGGAAAAAATCCTCTACTGAGAAGAGCCGGCAAGAAACTCGGTGAGGTATCATTTTTTCAAATCAGTACACATATAAGTCAACAATGATGTCTACAGTTTTATACAAATCTAAGTATATACCACAGCAGGTACGCTCATCGAGACCCAGGGATCGCCGGTGCAGGTCACGATTTAAGCCAAACGTCCCTGTCCATGACGTAGTCTTTTACTGAGTAATATGCCCTAGAAATAAGAATTAGCTTTACAGTAGATTTGAACATTGTGTCTGTTTGTTCTATTATGTTTTTAGGTATTTTATTGTAAAAACGTGTACAATTTCCTAGAAATGATTTTTTAGTTTTAGCCAGTCTATAAGTTGGTACTTTAAGCTTTCCGGTATTTCTAGTAGCCTTTGGCTTATCTACATTTGTAGGAATATTGTATATATTTTTTCTGACATACATTATTATTTCAAATACGTATAGCGAAGGCAGGGTTAGTATTTCAATTTCCTTAAAAAATTCCCTCAGTGACTCGCGGGTGCCCATGTTATATATGGCCCTGATGGCCCTTTTTTGTAAAATAAAAATAGACTCTAAGTCAGCAGCTGATCCCCATAAAATTAAACCGTATGAAATAATACTTTTGAAATACGCGAAGTAAACCAACCTTGCCGTCGCTACATCAGTTAATTGCCTCATTTGTCTGACTGCAAACGCAGCAGAGCTCAACCTACTCGCTATGGCTGTAATATGGGAACCCCACTGCAGTTTTGAGTCAAGTGTTAATCCTAGAAAAACAGTTGACTTTACAAATTCAATGTTTTGACCGTCTAATTTAATATTCAAGTGTGCATTAACATCTGGTGTGTTTACTAAAGAAAATTTAATACATTTGGTCTTTTTAGGATTAAGTAACAAATTATTTGCAGCAAACCATTTAGAAATCATGGACAGAGTGTTGTTTGGTTCAGTGAGCTCGGTATCCTTCCTATTTACCTTGAACAGCAAAGAAGTATCGTCTGCAAACATGACTATGCCTGATGTTTGGCTTACCATGTAAGGAAGGTCATTTACATAGACAAGGAACAGGAAAGGGCCAAGAATTGATCCTTGGGGCACTCCCATTTCCACCACAGTCTCTGCAGATACTGCACCGTTAACTGATACCTTCTGCAATCTCTGTGTAAGATAAGATCTAACGAGTTGAAGGGCATCGCCGCAAATGCCATAGAATTTTAATTTTCGAATTAAAGTGTCATGATCTACACAATCAAAAGCTTTGGAAAGGTCACAGAAGACACCAATGGCATCGTGTGAGTCTTCCCAAGCCTCTAAAATGAATTTAACTAAGCTAGCACCCGCGTCGGTGGTAGACCTACCCTTAGTAAATCCAAACTGCTGTGGATGTAAAATTTTATTAGAGTTGAAATGTTGTAACATCTGCGTAAGCATTATTTTTTCGAATATTTTGCTAAACGCTGGCAAAATTGACACAGGGCGGTAATCAGAAGGATTATCCTTTTTGCCCGATTTGAAAATGGGTACTACTTTACTGAATTTCATTAAGTCGGGAAAGATGCCTTCATCTATGCAACTATTGAATATAAGGGCTAAAGATGGCGCAACGACGTCTAGAATAGAATCAAGAACCTTAACTGATACGCCCCATAAGTCTTCCGTTTTCTTCACCTTTAACAATTTGAACGTCTTTAAAATGTCTATGACAGAAACGTGGGAGAACTTAAAATGAGATATATTACTAAGACTAATGTATTCATTTAGTAGTAGACCGGCAGTATTGGAAGAGGAAGCTAAACATCTAGTCGTTTCAATGGGAATTCTAGAAAAGAAAGTGTTAAATTCATTTGCTACGTCAATCCCGTCTGTGATAAGCGTGTCTTTTATTTTTAAGGAAATAGAAGCCTCTGCGTTCTTTTTCTGGCCGGTTTCTGAATTTATAATTTTCCAAACAGTTTTAACTCTATTGCTGGATGATTGAATTCTACTGTTGAGGTGGGCTGACTTAGCTTTATTGCATACGATTTTAAACAATTTAGAATAATCCCTAACATACTGGTGGAAGCGTTCATCAGTAGTACAAGATCTCTTGTCGTACAGTTGGTACAAGTTGTCCCTACTTTTACGAATCCCAGTTGTAGCCCATTCATTAAAAGTGACTTTAAGCCCTATCTGAATACGTTTCTTAATGCAGGTTCTGTGAAATTCAGTACACACGGTATCTAATAACATTTTAAACTGTTCGTTCGGACCATTCGGTTTGGCTTTGACATGATCTTCGTCTTGTCCATATTCATTTTGGGGCCAACTCGTTCAGAGGCTATACTGAGGTCGTCGAGCATTGCACTGAGGTCCTCTATGGTCTCAGCCACGACTAAAATGTCATCAGCAAACCGAAGGTGGGTGATGTACTCGCCGTTAATGTTGATATTGATACCGAGCCTTTTCCAGTCCAGAACCTTAAAAACATCCTCCAACGCAGCGGTGAATAGTTTTGGAGAGATCACATCGCCCTGTCTGACTCCCCGCAGGATAGGTTTTGAGTACCGGTCATGTAGTTGGACTGTCATAGTGGCGTTTTCGTACAAACACTTTAAAACCTCGATGTACCTGTAGTCAACTTGGCACCGCTGGAGACACTGCAGTGCAGCCCAGGTCTCGATCGAATCGAGGGCTTTCTGTAGTTGCTGATAATCGATCGCAATCGCCACTGTCAGTTTTTCCGACAAACATCAGAGGAGTTTGGGGCCCGACAGCCGCTACTGTTACGACGTGCATGTCGAAAAGAATTAATTCCTAGCTAATTCTATTATAGTTATTCCCTTGGGAACTTTTCCTATAGCTAAGGTAAAAATATTTCTCTGTTTTATAGGTGTCAGCGTGGGTGACGGAGCTGGTGCTGTCCCAAGCAGCCGAGGATCGGAAGGCAGCCCTCGCCTGCGTGCTCAGGGTTGCTCTCACTTGCTGGAACATTGGAAACTTCAACGGAGCCATGGAGATTGTAGCGGGACTCAAGTAAGTGATAAAACGAGCGATCCTTCCAGTGACATATGATGTGTAGTAACATCTGACATCCTTGGTAATAAGCAACATTAACATTATATCCTGAGATAAGGTCATCTCTCTTTCACCTTGCTTGATACAGCCTCCTCTGCTGCACTGGGAGTGAAGAAATAGCATAGAATGCGTGCAGATGCTTATAATCCTGGCATGTCGTAAAAGTCGACTAAGGGACGGGTCCTCTCCAACATGGTGAACTATCTGTATGGGCGATGGGCTGATCACCTGTCACCATACGGTTCATCATACCATCTTAGGACTAATTAATCGAACGTGGCCACAAGTAGTCTTGTGGCTCTGCCCACCCCATTAGGGATTTCGGGCGTGATAATATGTATGTATGTATGATACAGCTAGTAAAAAATCATCAATGCATCTCCCTCAACTAGCTGCAATCTATACAGAGACGTCACTGAAACGTCACTTTAATTAAAGATCAATTTGAGAGGCCTTTCTGAATTCGGCCATTAGCTACATCTACATCTTACATACATACATACATACATAGCATCACGCCCGAAATCCCTAATGGGGTGGGCAGAGCCACAAGACTACTTGTGGCCACGTTCGATTAATTAGTCCTAAGATGGTATGAAGAACCGTATGGTGACAGGTGATCAGCCCATCGCCCATACAGATAGTCCACCATGTTGGAGAGGACCCGTCCCTTAGTCGACTTTTACGACATGCGAGGATGATAAGCATCTGCACGCATTCTATGCTATTTCTTCACTCCCAGTGCAGCAGAGGAGTACTTAATCTTGTTACTACAATACGAGATGTCGCCAGCATCACAATCAAGATCAAGAAAGAAATCCAAAATGGCGCCCCGGTACGGTCAGCAGGGGTTTCTTTCGGCCTTCAGCTGTACCATTAGTCTGTAGGCCGGCGGAAACTACTTGCTGACCCTACTTAGTATCAACCATCAAGTCTTGAAGAATAAGAAGACTGAAAATAAGTACCAAGTAACCCTCCTTTTTTCTTCGCTGTAGTCGATTGTAGTCGACTTCACGATTTCATCAAATCGCGTTTTGGAAATAGTCTTTATTTCAATAATATAATGAATATGAACGTATTTTTTTTGCTCTGCCAAATCAAATAGCTTTTGTTAAAAAAGTGTTTTAGTAAAGGCTAGTTAGATATTGTCAGCGCCTTAAAAAGTTATTTTTTGACGCTCCGGAAAGATATAACTTGATCCAGCGTAAATTAATTAGTAATTCATACCTTATATCAAATGTATGGAAACCTGAGCCCTGAACGTATTACCGACCTTTTTCGTCTCGCGCCATGTGATCTCGATAATATATGTATTAACGAAAGAACGTGCGTGGAAGCGCGCCCGCCAAGTCATTGCCAATAACATACATAAATAGCATCACGGCCGAAATCCCTAATGGGATGGGCAGAGCCACAAGACTACTTGTGGCCACGTTCGATTAATTAGTCCTAAGATGGTATGATGAATTGCCAATAATGAAATAGAAATAATAATAAATAAGGGGAACCATCTTTACACAAATCGATCTCGATCGATTCAAGTAATGAAATTCAAAAAAATATATATTTAAGATCCTCACAATAAGCCCTTTCATTTGATATAACACACAATACAGGTGACATAACTTTCTTTTTTAATTTTCTAATTTACCCCCTAAAAGTGGCCCCCGTGTTTAAAATTCGTATATATACGTCACACGTTCGTGTTGCGGTCACCAACTACACATATCTGTACCAAATTTCAACTCAATCGGTCCAGTAGTTTCAGATCAAATTGGCTGTGACAGACAGACAGACAAACAGACAGACAGACAGACAGACAGACAGACACAAGAGTGATCCTATAAGGGTTTCGTTTTTTCCTTTTGAGGTGCGGAACCCTAAAAATGCACAAAATAGTTTTTAAAAGTAATTGTACATACTACAATAAAATATAAAACAATCTTAACTTGTGGTCAAATCAAAAATATAGGACACCACAGCGCTGTTTTTCAGCCGAAACAAACTTCGACTCCCAACGTTCAGTATTCTCACTATATTAAAGTAACTCTACAATAAACATTGAAACTCAAATACTTAGCAACCTTCACATAATACTCGTATTGTTGTCTTTGTAGCGGGCGTAAGTACTAAGCTTAAAAATAAGTTGCAGAATACTTAGGAACTTGGCGCTTATTCTGCCCGCGCGTTTACGCTGCTATAATGTTTGAGTACTCTGTATATAAAGCGGGTAAGTAGCGAACAGGGGATGAGTAGAGTCGCTTTAACAATTGAAGCCCCAAATTCGAATGCAAAAATAAAATCGTCGGTACACCAAAAGAAACCAATATGACATCCACCTACATTTTTTTTATTATAATAGGTTTGACTACGCAACGCTTATCATACTCTGCGCACAATTAATGGCTGATGACAGTGTTTGTAATTTTTATTTTAAATAAAATAAATAAAATAAAAAAATCCGTTTATTTAAAGAATACATGGTACCATAATATAAATCTTAACTAGTGGTCCCGCACCAGGCTGTGCCTGTATCGTGGTGACCAATTAACTTTATTACAAACAAAATATATATTATTATTATAAGTATACGGTATAGTTTTTTGTTGTTAGTTGGATTGTGCCGAGATTGCCGTACACTTTATAGCGTGCCCTTATCTTTTTTCTTTATACTCTATTCAACGGAACGCTTAAAACCAGTCTGAGTATCTAAAACACACATTTCATTATTTCATTTTTCTGTAATTTATCATCCAAATTGATAATTTAAGATGATAAAAGATACAAATTTTAAATTAAATTAACTTAAGTACCTAAATTAAAATGAATTTTATTTTAATATTAATTTGTAATTTTTTATTTTAAAATTTGTAATTTGTAAGGTAATTATCAGTTATGGGCTGCACAGCTCAGTAATGAAATATATTAATATTATTAAATAATATTTTCGAAATAAAATGCTTTTGTTAGGTACCAGGATTATCGATTTCAATAACCATTTAAATTCCTTTGCTAAACCATCCTAATAACACAAAATTTTTGTTTGTAAATTCCTACTCCTCGCAGCTTCTGTGCCTCACCCCTCCGCCAATTACCTCCAACTGACTACAATACAGAACCGTCTCGTTCGGAAGTCACTTCATCCTTTACAATATCGCATTTAGAATGACATACGTATGGAAATAAGTCCATATTATAAAGAAGCAGTATGCTTAAAAAAGAGCGCGGTGGCCTAATGGCTAGGATGTCGACTCGTGATCGTGAGGTCCGGGTCCGAATCCAAGCGGTTGCCATGTACCAATGAGTTTTTCTAACTTATGTTCATTATCTGCCTTCGAATTGGGGTAACCGATGCTCTTACGGTGAGGGAAAACATCGTGAGGAAAACTGCACATTTGGGTAACTAAATGTGTAACCATGATCCAATTAATTGGTCTGGTTCCCCTGTCACAAGGGTTACGGAGGTCAGACGGCAGTCGCTCCACTGTAATCACCCGACCTGCCGAATCCGGGATCATGGTCAAAGCGGACCCCGTATTAGAGACTGGAAAAAACGCTAGGTAAAGAGAGAGTGTGCTTATAAAAGAAATATTGAGACCTAATACGTATTTGAAATCATAATATGTCAAATCATAATGGAGTAATCTATACCGTTTTCCTACAAATGTAGATAAGCCCAAAGCTTCTAGAAATATTGGAAAGCTTAAAGTAAAAACTTATAAAATGGCTATAACAAAAAAAATAATTCTATGAAATTGTTCACGTTTTACAATAAAATAACTAAAAACATTATACAACAAACAGACACAATGTTCAGATCTACTGTAAAGCGAATTCTTATTTCTAGGGTATATTACACAGTAAAAGACTACGTCATGGACAGGGATGTTTGGCTTAAATCCTGACCTGCACCGGCGATCCCTGGGTCTCGATGGGCGTACCTGCTGTGGTATATACTTAGATTTGTACTTATAAAACTGTGGACATCATTGTTAACGTATATGTGTACTGTTTAAAAAAAATGATACATCACCGAGTTTCTTGCTGGCTCTTCTCAGTAGAGGGTTTTTTCCGAGCTGGTGGTAGATTCATTCCTTGACCTTCATAAAAGCTTGTGAAAGCCTAAATTGAATAAAGATAGTTATTGTCTGTATACCTATCGCTCTTAAAATCGGGACTCCGCTGGATGCGGGAAGCACAGGATCGGTTGTTGTGGCGATCATTAGGGAGGCCTATGTCCAGCAGTGGGCTGCAGTTGTCTCACGATAACTCTGCAATGAAAAAATATCAACCCCATACGTCATCGCATACGACGGATTGAAATTTGTTATGGAATGACGTATGGGGATGCTATTTTTTCATTGCAGAGTTATTATCATGGGACAACTGTATTTATTTATTATTTATTTATTTATTTATTATGATCGCTCTTAAGAAGTATTGTGTGACAGACTTAATACTATTATTTCAGTCTATTTTTCCCGTTTTATTTATTACTTGAAGTAACGTTTACAAAACATGCTTCAATAATTTTAACAGTTCATTATTTCACCAAAAATATGTATATTTCTTGAAAAATTAACAAAAAAAAAAAGAAGAAAAGAGTACTATACTAAAATAACATAAAAATAAATTAATAAAAATAGCGTTGGACGGAAATAAAAATGTTAGTAAATACTAAAACGATGTTTAATTAATAATTTACCATAATAAATGTACTGATCAAGCATAACTTACAGATACGAGTATAATCGAGTAATATGTAGGCTGATAAAAACAAAACTATTATAACTTAAGTCAGGATTTTATTCACTTTTATTGTCATAGTCTGGGTAGCCAGGTTCTCCGTTAGACTTGCTGTTCTAAGTCCAGCAGCGTTTACTCCGTACAATCGAATTATAAAATTTTGTATGTCTGGTTGCATAGCCTGTCATAGTATCTCTTGTGTAAGGTTGCCTGGAAGAGATCGCTAGATCGCCTATTGTCTTGCTTTGTTACTAATGTATTATTGTAATAATTAAATTAATAAACAGTACCTATTTGTATTTCATTGTATTGTATCAATGGCTACTCTACGCAACTTGTGTTCTAAAACCTACATCTCCACCAATTATCTTGCATCGACTACAATACGGTTCGACGCGGCACATAGCTGTTGAAATATAAAAACCGATCGTGCAGGTTAGTTAGGTCATATAAATATAAAATGTTCTGTCAAAGTGGGTCATTATACTTTATTTAGTGCCTTATTTTGTTTAGAATGTGGTAGCGTCATTTTTAACGCATTAACAGATATTTTAATATTTATTTAAGTTTTTTCAATTGTTTTTCCTTCAAATTTTTACTATTCACATGAATCTCAGTCATAAATTATTTCGGAAATGCTATAATAGCTACATTTTCCTGGTCACTTACCACTGCGTTACCAGTATCCGAGCGCCCCTACAAGTTCCCCCTACCCCCCAAAAGTTGCCCCCATGTTTAAAATTCATTTATTTACGTTAAGCGTCCGTATTGCGCTCACAGAGTTACATATGTGTACCAAATTTCAACTCAATCGGTCCAGTAATTTCGGAGCAAATTGGCTGTGACACACTAACAGACAGACACGAGTGATCCTATAAGGGTTCCGTTTTTTCCTTTTCAGGTACGGAGCCCTAAAAATGTACTTTAGAATATGCTGGTGACGTATTTTAGGTATTTAGGTACTAAAAATTAGAATGGCCCAAGTACCTACGGATGCAGTACATTACGTTAAGCGTCCGTATTGCGCTCACCGACTTACATATGTGTACCAAATTTCAACTTAATCGGTCCAGTAATTTCGTAGCAAATTGGCTGTGACAGACTAACAGACAGACACGAGTGATCCTATAAGGGTTCCGTTTTTTCCTTTTCAGGTACGGAGCCCTAAAAATGTACTTTAGAATATGCTGGGGACGTATTTTTAGATACTAAAAATGTGAATGGCCCAAGTACCTACGGATGCAGTACCAAAAACATTATAGTAAACACGCTTTTGAACGCGGCTTCGTCCGAAATGCATTCATCGTTATTTTCTTTGGAATTGTGTACAAGGTGAGCCAAAAGCTTTTGCATTTTTAGAAACATGATAGTGACAAAACTACAAATGCTATTTAATTAGGTATTTATTATAACTAATTATTAGAAAATAAATTCCTCTGCTGCACTGGGAGTGAAGAAATAGCATAGAATGCGTGCAGATGCTTATCATCCTGGCATGTCGTAAAAGTCGACTAAGGGACGGGTCCTCTCCAACATGGTGGACTATCTGTATGGGCGATGGGCTGATCCCCTGTCACCATACGGTTCATCATACCATCTTAGGACTAATTAATCGAACGTGGCCACAAGTAGTCTTGTGGCTCTGCCCACCCCATTAAGGATTTCGGGCGTGATGCTATGTATGTATGTATGTAGAAAATAAATTTGTAATTAGTAAAAACACTGTCGTCTAAATGAGCTCCGTCTGGTTGCTGGCACTCCTTCAACTGACTACGCAATTGTATGAAAAGATGCACAATCATCACTTCTGGTACGTAACCGCCCTGTTTGCTTAATGTTCGTTGTTGAACCAGTTTCTTTAAACTTTTCGCCCCAAACTTTGATTAAATTGACGCTGTGACACTCAAACGGCGTAATCCGTATTCGATCCTAAAAAGGCATCGCATAGTAACGTAACACTGGTTTTTCTGAAAAGTGTTTAACACGTTGCTTTCCTGTGAAACGGTGCATCGTAGTCAAAAATGTACAAAATGGCGTATAATTTCCCGGCATCCGTTGTACCGCACAATTAACAGTTTAGAAAAAACCCGTGTTGCTATTTGCAATAACTTATGGCCAGCCCTGTATTTTGCCGGAATCAAAGAATCCTTTCATTAGTCAATATAATCTATAATTTATAAAATAAAAAAACCTACTTGAAATAGCCTTTGAAAAGTACCTAAGCTTTTTTGTTCATATTTTATTTATTATCCTGTGATTTAACGACACACATTTACTACATCAGTAACAATAGCATAATGCCAATTGCTCATCACCATTTACAAACTGTGGCTATCCACGGTGCAAGGATGTCAATCGTTGAGGAGTTCTCCTGGTTCTTCAATTTTACTACATGAATTTTCATGGACATAAGTTGCTTCAGAACTTTATACAGCAATTTAATCGCCCACCGTGAAATACTCAACATTTAGGAGTTCCTGTGATCATCTATGGTCTTCATCAACAGTTCCACTTCACCAAATAATGTTTTTGGAACGTAACTGCTTGAGTTATTACAGAAAATACTAAAATTGCTCTATGCTTGCCTATAATATTTGAAGAGTTCCATCGATTCCTCATAGATCCTCTGATCATAACTCGACTTTGACGACAACGGGACCAAACTGGAGGTATACCCTACCGATTAAAAAAAGAATTTTCAAAATCGGTTTATAAATGACGGAGTTCTGAAGTAACAAACATAAAAAAAAATACAACCGAATTGAGAACCTCCTCCTTTTTTTTTGAAGGCGGTTAAAAATCGAATCGTGTCATAAGAATCTCACGCACACTTCGTAATACTAATCTACTCACACAGACCCACACTCACACATATACAAACACAAAAACACGTTGATTGTATGCCGCAAGCGATAAAGGGTTATTTGCTTTTTATTCAGTCACATAATCGTTAAGTCAACTTTACTTCCGAGCTCAAAATTGTTATACCTAACCAGAGATGTACAAGATACCCTATAAAAAGTATCTAAAATACAAAATACAAGATACTAGGAAGTCAAGTATTTAGATATCAGATACAAGATACCTTTGGAAAGGGTATTTGAAATACTAGATACAAGATACGTTTTTCTAGATACTTTCTTAAGATAAAATACTTTTTATAACAAAGCACATTTTTATTTGGTTTAAGGTTTATTTACGTTAATAAATTGTATTACAATGCAAAACATTTTTCGTAGTTTAAAGAATTGCTTTTGCCTAAGTCTTAATTTCATCAAATTCATCAAATAGGTGTGTTCCTGAAGAATCTAATTAGTCCGTCATTTACATTATAAAAAAATATTGCTCACAAAAATTAGAAAAATATAGTGCGTTGAAGTTCCGCGTGACGTTACGACTTTGCACACTTTTTACCATTAAGTGACGTCATGAGCCCCCACTCCCGAGCTTTGATGCGCGTTATCTTTGTCAATTTTGATTGATTTGATAAAGAAAAACACGTGTTCAATATTTTTTGATAATCTAGCTGACGGACTAATTAGAGGTTTTTTTTTTTACCGAGGAAACATCCCTATTGGGACTTAAGCAAAACCAATTCTTCAAACATTTTATCACTCATCTTTCGTGGATAAGGTCACATCATCATGCCTCCAAATGTGAAGAGCCGCTCCACAGGGGCGGAACTCGGTAAGCAGGTATTAATTATATTTTAAATATTTTTTTATTGTTGGAAAAACATCTGAAGCTCTTTAGGTTAATATCTTTATTATTTGGGTATTGTAAGGCTTCTAAGTCAGCCGTACAGCCTGTGTTTTCGATGCTACTAACAGATAGAATCATCCCAATCGATTATTAAAAAACCGATACTCTTTGGAAAATACTGAATCCCTAATAAGTAATGGCGACGCGACGACAGCAGACAAAAGCAACTGTCATGTCACTGTGACGTGCAGTCTCTTTCGCTCTCCAGTTAAATAACATTTAGGTGAACGAGACGGCAACATGCGAACATAGATTTTCTTTTCGTGGTGAAAAAAGCTGATAGAAAAGTAAAGCTGCGTTTAGTTACAACACGCTTCATGCGTTTTGAAAACAAAACTGAGAAATTGATAGAAATAGAAAAAGTATTTAAGCAAAATAGTATTTACAAAATACTAAGATACCGGAAAAAAATATCTAAATACAAGATACAAAATAAATTTCTAAAAAGTGTTTGAAACACAAGATGAAAATACGTATTTTGTATCTTGTATCTGTATCTTAGATACTTTTATCTTAGATAAGTCACTTCTCTGTACCTAACTCTATGGACTCCCAAGACACAACCTACTTTGGGTTCCGTTGTGATGATGTAAAATCAATATTTGACTTGAAAAGATGACTTTCTGCTGAGTTTCTTGCGTCGCTTCTCAGTAATGATGGTCCTGTCCGAAGCCCTGGTTGTTTCAGCGGTCTAATTTATTCATGTGACAAGTAAAAGAGCCCACAGGTGGCCGATTTCCTGAGTAAACGTTTCGATTTTTTGGACATACACGTTAAGACATTGCACTCTTTCTGGAAATACATTTTCATCACACTTGCTCGGAAAGGGTGTTATTATACGCAGGCGTATAGAGCAGCTATACCTAGCCAATTATAACTCCCACGGGAGTTATGGATTTTGTATGGTTTATAACTCCCGCTGACGGCGGGGCGTGCGCCAGGTCCGGCGAGGCCGCGCGCTGGCTCCGGTGGGGATCGCTTTCTTAAAGAAGTAGTGCGCAACCGATGCGATATACAGTTTATTCTACCCACCTGATGGTAATTCACGGTGTCCAATGGGTTTTTTTTGCCAAATTTTTATTTAATTTCATTACAATGTGATGAAAAACATTGTGTGTATCACGGGCAGTAAGGGGATAACAGACACTCGTTATTTATCCCCTTCTTACGGCCCCAGATGCACAATGTACTATATTCTTATTATTCTTATTTTTATTATATTTCTGTCCTCATATCCCAAAGTATATTCATTCATTCCTATTCACAGTTAAACTGCTGAATCAATTTTGATGAAATTTCGTATGTAGATAGTTTGAACCCTAGAGAAGGACATGAGCTAATTTTGTACAAGAAGGGATCTGGAATATTGATTTGGGACTTCGAGTTATATTATATCCTAAAGTTTAGGACCTAGAGCAAACAGCCTCTTGTTACAATTTTCTGCAGACCTTAATCCGGCAACGAATTCAGTAATTAAGCCATGAAAATAAATAGAAACGCTCAGACAGACTCGCATTTTTAATAAATGTATTTGCCTCTATAAAATACGTTAAATTAAATTAATTAAATTGAAAGCAATAACTAAGACGGATAACGGAGATCTTTAGCGACGTCGTAATCTCCTGTTATAAAATAGAGCTAGGGGTTATAGTAGGGCTGGGAATGTTCCTGTATTTGAATTAATCTATTTTAATTATGTTGAGTAAGCTAGTAGTTTTATTAACCGACTTAAAAACACACACACACACACACACACACACACACACACACATACATAGCATCACGCCCGAAATCCCTAATGGGGTGGGCAGAGCCACAAGACTACTTGTGACCACGTTCGATTAATTAATTATTATTATATTATATTATTATTAGATATAAGAAATATGATAATATTTATTTTCACAATAAAAAGAGCAATTTTGTATTTTGTATGGTGACAGGTGATCAGCCCATCGCCCATACAGATAGTCCACCATGTTGGAGAGGACCCGTCCCTTAATCGAATTTTACGACATGCCAGGATGATAAGCATCTGCACGCATTCCATGCTATTTCTTCACTCCCAGTGCAGCAGAGGAGGAACAGAACTCGGTCATTTATTAACCGATTTAGAAAATTCTTTTTTTAATCAAGTTCAAGCTCTCAAGCTCAAGTTTGGTCCCGTTGTAGTCAAAGTCGAGGTGTGATGAGAGGATCTATGAGGAATCCATGGAACTCTTCAAATATTATAGGCACGCATATAGCAAATTTTAGTATTAAATAACTCAAGCAGTTACGTTCCAAAAGCATTATTTGGTGAAGTGGAACTGTCGATGAAGACCATAGATGATCACCGGAACTCCTAAATGATAAGTATTTCACAGGTGGCGATAAGATTGCTGTATAAGGTTCGGAAGCAACTTATGTTCATGAAAATCCATGTGGTAAAATAGAACCGGTTGTGAAGAACCAGGAGAACTTCTCAACGATTGAAAGCCTCGCACCGTGGATAGTAACAGTTTGTAACTGGTGATGAGCAATTGGCATTATGCTATTGTTACTTGGTGTAGTAAATGAGTGTCGTTAAATCACAGGATAATACCTAAAATGTGAAAAAAAGACCTACTTTTTAAAGGCTATTTGAAGTCGTTTTTTTAATTTTTTTAATTATATCATTATACAAAACTTAGTATCGTTTTAATTTTCAAACGGCTTGCCGGATATCAATCTAAATCTGTGACAACTTAAGATGGCGCAAATGAGACGAACAGACACAAATTTTAGTATGTCAAATCAAGTCAAATATTACTAAAAATACATTATCATAATCCTCATTTTCATCCAAAGGGAGATGTAATAAATTTTAACTCTGCTCTATAACAAACATAGCATGGCAAATTCAGTCAAATAGGGTAAAGTCACCAGTGATCAGCCAGGATCCTGTAGTCAGCCTTTTGCCTCTTTTATTGCCTTGAAATAGCAGTCTATTTGAAATTAATAAATTATATGCCTCTTATTTGATTCCTTGATTCCTTATTAATCATTATATTTATCGATCGGTGCGGGGAAACGGCAGGGGGAAAATAAAAAAAGTTTATTCGAGTGCTCTCGGTCGAGAACGGCAATTTTGCGATGTCCGCCATAATTTTTTTCGCACTTGGTGTTTTCAAATCAGGTAAGAAAAATAGACTTGTGTTAACATTATATGATATATTTATATATTTCTGTGAATGCATATAGTTTCTTAAACCGAAAACGATAATAAAATAAGCGTATTTCATTGATTTCTTAATAATTTACGGAGGCTGACCATTGGGAACCACTTTTTTATGTGATTTCCAGTAGTCAGCCACCTGCGGCTGACTTCTGGATATTGGTGGTATCGTTCGAATTTGAAATAAAATCGGTCCGTAAGGATCATTATTTTTTAAAATTCAAATTTACCCTAACATTCCCTATAATATTTTTAGAAAAACCCAGTAGTCAGCCGCTTTTTAAAGTATTTTTTTGGTATGGCTGACTAATGGGAATTGCAGCTCCAGTACTCAGCCACTTAATAAAGTATGAAAAAAACCTATATAGGGCTTTATTTAGGTACTTATTAGTTTTTTAACTGTTTCATGAATAAAACCGTAATGTTATTTCAGTAAAGCATGTCACAAAAACCAATACACAAACAAAAGCATCCACTAGAAAAACTATCTTCTGCAAAGGAAGCTATACGAAAGGAATGCATAGTAGAGGAGCATGTAGAACTTTTGGTGTTCCCCGAGGCACATAGCAAGACCGGCATCACCTATGGATTCCTGAAGGCCTACGTAACATTTATTTATTGCAAATATATTTACACGGCATGACAGTATGAAACCAATTCACCGCGAAACTTTACAAATTAAAAACAATATAACAATAAAAATTAGGAAAGATAACATAAAATAACAAAAGTCAGGTAATACTAGGAGGCCTATCATCCATCATCTCGCAAAATCTTAGACATTCATGGCACACAGCGGCCCATCGCCACGCGAACAAGTCACACTCGGGCGCTGACTCCAGGAGCGCATTCAGCAGCGCCAGGACATGAGTCTTGATTTAGTTGTAACTAATGCCAATGACCCAAAACCTAGATCGATCCGTCACTATACTGAAAACATCTCGGATGTCAACCTGTACGAGATTAGTGTGCCTCTCAAACAGCTTAAATACAATAAGGTGATGACGGAATCACAGCCGAATTTCTGAAAGCAGTTTGAAAACCGGTCCTTAAAGCCCTTCAGACGTTATTCGTTTCCACATGAGGGGTAAACACTGCACGCATGGAAAAGAAGTGTGGTGTTGGTTTTCTTCAAAACAGGGCAATAATGCCCCGCTAAAGCATTTCCGGAAGTTGGCTTGTTCGGGAGACTGGAAGTTATCAAACCTGCGTGCAAGACGGTTCGTAATTAGTCTCAAAAACAGCTTGTAAACATGGCTCAAAAGTGAGAAGGGTACTATAGTAAGAACTATAGTACCCTATAGTAAACTTCCAGTCTCCCGAATAGGCCGGTTTCCGAAAATGCTTCAGCACCAGTAGACCACATACATTCGCTACAGCAGTTTATATAGCAGACCGAATAGTTTAATCTGCCTCTTTGCTCAGCGTTTGTGGACTACGAGAAAGCCTTCGATACGATTGAGACTGTACTGCAGTCTCTCCAGCGCTACCAAGTCGACAACAGGTACATCGGAGTGTTGAAGTGTTTGTACAAAAACGCCACTATATTAGTCTAACTATAGAACCAGAACTCAAAACCTACTGCAGTGTTGCAGTGGGAAGCCAGACAGCGAGATGTTATCTCTCTAAATCTGTTCACCGCTGCTCTGGAATGCGTTTTCAAGGTTCTGAATGAGAAAGGGCATGGCATCAATATAATCAGCGAGACCTCGGAGAACCTCAGTTTAATGCTCGATGACCACAGTTGAACCTCCAAATGAGCTGGCCTTAAAATGAACATGGACAAGACAAAAATCATGACAAATGTCCCTGTACTGCATACTCCCGTGGAAATTGGAGATTTTACGCTGAAAGAAGTTGACGATTATATGTACCTGGGGACATAGGTACTGTCCAATAAGGGACGTCCATCTTCGAGAAAGAGGTCTATCGTGGAATCCGGCTTGCAGCGTTCGGGAAGCTGTAACATATCTTCTGAACCAATATGTCGCAGTGTCTCAAGATGAAAAAGGAGTCTGAACCTTGTAACTGTAAGATAATATTATTCAACTAAAAGCATGACTATTGTAATTTTAACGATTATTAATTGTCTATTAATTACTCATTAAATATTGTTGATTTTTAATCAAATTTTAACAAATAATTTAGAGGCCGAGTGCGAGTGCCGAGTACTGGGCTTAAAGTGGCTGACTATTAGATTTTGGAGGCTGACTACTAGAGAAATGTGTATGTTTTGGTTTAAACTTCTTTTTCTATTTTATAGAAAGATTCTATATTTTTGCCTTAAATTGTAATGAAACTAGAATAAATTATTGACCGAACAGTAAAAAAAAGTTAATTTTTTAGTCAAATCCTGAATTAATAACAGTGGTTTCAAATCTCAAACGTCGTTAAAAGGCTGACTACTGGTGCCTTTACCCTATTACCAAATCACTTTCGGCTAGTTACAACGTAACTACTACCTCAAAAGACAGGGTGGGCCAAAGAAATAAATATACATACAAATGTATACATACATACACTCGAAAAAACGGACAAGTGCAAGTTAAAACTCGCGTGGAGAGGGTTCCATACATGATTATCGGAAATTTCCTATGTTACTTTCTTATAGATTTTCCTGTTATCTATAGGTACACTGAATTATCTTACGTATTTTTGTTTTCTAAATTTTAGGCCGAATAGTTTCGGAGATAATGGTCAATTTTCGCCTATTTCCTTAAATAACTTCAAAACAACTAGTTTTGAAGTTATCTTTTTAAGATTCTCGAAACGAGCCCTTTCATTTGATATAAGTACACCCCAAAAGTGGCCGCCATCTTTAAAATGCATTTACGAGTATTTAGGTTACGCGTCCGTGTGGTGGTCACCGACTTGGCTGAGACAGACGGACAGACGGACACAAAAGTAATCCTATAAGGGTTCCGTTTTTTTCTTTTGAGGTACTGAACTGTAAAACTGAACCAATTTATTCCATGAATAAAAATCTAAAAAGTTACTGAATAACATTCCACATTCTTATTCAGAAATGCTACGAAACAGTAAAATACTCAAGTAATTTGATTGATGCTTCCTGTGTTGCCAGCTTCTGTGGAAACCCTATTAAATTCATTAAAAATTCAACCATAAATTCATTTATTATCATATTAATTCACACCGGACTTATATTAATGTATAAAGCGCAAATTGTGCCGGTTCGTGATATTATAAAAGGGCTCAGACGTGTACAGTCAGTGGGATTTGATTTAAAAGAGGAGTGCCATCTGTTTGGCATAATTTTTAACGTCATATACGTATTAGGCATAATTTTCGCATATTTTATTTGCGACGACTCTTAAGCTTGCCGAAATTTTATTTGGCATAATTCGTTATTATCCGAATGGTTATTTTCCAGAATATGATATTAGCATAATATTGACATGGCTGAATTCTATTTTGCATAATGTTGTTTAGCATCTATGTAATTTAGTAGAACTTTGTTATGTATGTGGGTAGATTTAAGTTCAGTTGCTTTTTATATGTAACGTAGGCCGCTCTCTCTTGTAATACACTTGAACCAGACGGACGTGTTTTACTGTGCTGCTCCCTTGCCCTGCCTTCCCTGGGTCCTAAGCCGAATATTTAACAAACTTGATAGCCCGAAATCCCGTCCGAACCTACGAGATGTCCGAACCTAGTTGCATAACACACAAAAAGGGGGAAAGGGGGGGCGAAGCCCCCCTACAAGGGAGCTCGGGGGCGAAGCCCCCCGCAGTAAGAAACAAACATTCCTAACAATTGTATTATTGGTAGGTTAGGTTAGGTTTAACGTGTGTACCTCACACAACCCAACATGTCCCCGCATTATAAAAATATAACCACTCTCTAGTTAATAGTTTCTATAAAAGTATATTATTATTATTATTATTATTATTAAATAATCCTCCTCTGCTGCACTGGGAGTGAAGAAATAGCATAGAATGCGTGCAGATGCTTATCATCCTGGCATGTCGTAAAAGTCGACTAAGGGACGGATCCTCTCCAACATGGTGGACTATCTGTATGGGCGATGGGCTGATCACCTGTCACCATACGGTTCATCATACCATCTTAGGACTAATTAATCGAACGTGGCCACAAGTAGTCTTGTGGCTCTGCCCACCCCATTAGGGATTTCGGGCGTGATGCTATGTATGTATGTATGTATGTTAAATAATTTATTTCGGATAACTAATAGATCCATATTTAAATAAAAGTATAAAAGTATACTCCTCTGCTGCACTGGGAGTGAAGAAATAGCATAGAATGCGTGCAGATGATTATACCTAATCCTGGCATGTCGTAAAAGTCGACTAAGGGACGGGTCCTCTCCAACATGGTGGACTATCTGTATGGGCGATGGGCTGATTACCCTGTCACCATATGGTTCATCATACCATCTTAGGACTAATTAATCGAACGTGGCCACAAGTAGTCTTGTGGCTCTGCCCATCTCATTAGGGATTTCGGGCGTGATAATATGTATGTATGTATGTAAAAGTATATTGGATTAGGTTAGGTTAGTACTTTTTTAATCTCCTAATTTACCGCCCAAAAGTGGCCCTATGTTAAAAAATCATTTATTTACGTTACACATCCATGTCGCGGTTACTGACTTACATACGAGTATGTATACCAAATTTCAACTCAATCGGTCCATTAGTTTCGGAGCAAATTGGCTGTGACAGATGGACGGACAGACAGACAGACACACGAATAATCTTATAGAGGTTCCGTTTTTTCCTTTTGAGGTACGGAACCCTAAAAATTTAGTTAAGTCACTTGTTCCACCAGTCGTTATTTTTAACTGACTGAGTGAAGCCAAAAGCTGACTGGAGACTCACTAAAAAACGTTTTAAGAGGACTGTGAACCAACGGAAAAAATTACCCTTTTCATACAAAAGGCGATAACGATTTCCACCCCTTAAATGTTAACACATTCTTTTCACATTCTTACTCTTCTATATGGCATACTTTTCTTCCCTGCAACTCCTCGCTACCTCAAAGAGCGTTTCAGCTATTTCTCGTCCCTTAGATGTTCTCAAAATTTCCTACTGACTGTTCCTCCTTCTTCCTCAAAATTTTATGCTGATTCATTTACTTCTCAAGCTATTCGATTGTGGAAGTCCTTACCTTCAGATTTAAGGCGTGCTAAGTCTCTTCCTATATTTAAAGGTTTATTAAAACAGCACTATTTGTCACTACATTTGTAAACTTTGGAGTCTGTCCATTCTTTTCCACCATTTTTTCTTGCTTTTATCTTTCTCTCTTTTGTGTAGTTGACTAGGTTTTCTTTCTATTATAATTATGTATATTTATATGTATGTATTTATGTATCTGTGTATAGTATGTGCTTATGTAAGTGTTTTGTATGTTAGCGGTTTTGTGTACTTCAAATGTTTACTATAGTATTCACCACCTGCCTTTGCATGTTTGTTATGCCATCTCTTCTTTCAAAAGGTTGTCTGGAAGAGATCGCTACTTAGCGATAAGACCGCCTATTGTATACCGTGTTACCTATTTCTTTGTCTTTTTCCAATATGTTTTATGTGGTGTTCAATAAAGAGTATTTGTATTTGGTATTGTTAACCAATTTTAACCAATTTTTGATAGGTCGTCAGTCAGAACAAAATCTAGGTCTATACGTTTTTTGAATATTGATTAAAGATCAACAAAGTTGAATAAACGCCGAAATTAGTTTTGCATGAGAATACTGAAACAACAATAAAACTGAATTTGTTGATTATAGCGAAAAAACCAAAACGTATAGGCATAGATTTTGTGCTGACCGACAGCCTATCACAAATTGGTGAACATCGGTTAACATTTAAGGGGTGGAAATCGTTATCGCCTTTTGTATGAAAAGCCGTAGGTTCACACACCTCTTAAAGTATTGTAACAAACTGTACCCCAAATTCCATCGGGTTTCAAATAATCTTAGCATACACTTGAAACTTCTAAGCTTCCACTAAATACGGAATTTTCGGAGAAAAGAAACGTTATTGCAATGAAAAACAAAGTTTTCGCGGCGATTGGCACCTATTCCACGAAATGGGCCAAATTTATTTCCCGAAAAAGTTTTCCTTGAACGCATTGTGCGGTAAAAACGCGGCGGTTCTACTTGCAACGTTGAAAGAGATACGCGATGCAACATAGCAATGCAGGTCAATGCAAACATTTGACGACGCGGTTAGGCTAGTTGGTAGTGACCCTGCCTCCGAAGCTAGCGGTCCCGGGTTCGATCCCCGGTAAGGGCAAATATTTGTGTGATGAGCACGAATGTCTGTTCCTGAGTCTTGGATGTTTCCTATGTATTTAAGTATTTATTTATCTATATAAGTATGTATATCGTCGTCTAGTACCCATAACACACGCCTTTAGAGGTAACTTTGGGACTAGATCGATTTGCCTGAAGATTGTGCCCGGATTATTTTATTATATAAACATAATTTAACAAATAGTTTTAAATTCCATTACATTAAGTTTAAAAAACGCAAAATGAGCTCGATAAACTATTGCACTGTATGTTTTTACCACCTAGGATTAATATAACCGATTTGTAGTCATTTCGAGGTTCTTCCAAGTCCCATGGTAACAACGAGTACAGCGGTGGCTACGAATACCCATTTTATGTCAATATGTAACAATCACTCAAATCCAAAAACGAAATAATAGCTTAAAAAGTCACGCACTGGTCACTTGTCTTTGTACAGACATTATTTGTTTTTCTATTTATCATAGACTAGTGGACCCGCCACAGCTTTGCCCGTGGTATTTTCCATACAAAGTTTATCACGAGTTTCAAAAAAATCTCTCCTTAATGCACCTTTAGGGTACTCGAGGAATGTCTCCTCCAAATTTCAAGCCTCTAGGACCACCCGTTTAGGCTGCGCATTGTTTATAAGTGAGTCACGGTACTGTTTTTCTAACATTGATACGAGTATATAGTTTGAAATAGGCAATGTATTCTATAGAAAGGATGGCACCAACCTTTAAGAGCCCACATATGCTAAGGTTGCAACGTTTGGCGATCTAGATTTCAATACAAACAGGGGCTACGTGTTTATTCTGTAAAACGTGAAAACACGATTAGTAATAAAAACCTCTATATTTTTTTTTTCAAATGTAAGTAACCCTTTTTAACATGTTTTTGGTTGAATCTTGGAAACCCTATGGTCTTTAACGATGATTTTTAGTTAAATAGTTGACTAACAATAACTTCTCAATTCGTTAAAACGGATTTTTTAAAGATTTTGTGGTTCTCCAGTAAACAGCAAATAACTCGGTTTTTCGACGGCTGAGAGCGCGCTATTTTAAAATGAAACGCAACGTCATAGATTTCGATTGTGATTGATGCAAAATGAGCTGCTTAATTTAGTCATATGTGCGCTCTTAAACTAAAAACGTATGAAAGCTGTTTTTAAACCGCTCATAAAACCCGCCGCGTTTATCAACGCAGTGCATTCTCAAATCAGGCCACTCGCACCCCAAGCACGGCGCGGCTATTTGTAAGCGTCGAATGGGACTTGCAGATTCAGACGTGACGGACGGACGGAAAACGCTCGGATTAAACGCCGCGTTCACACAAGGATAGAAATCACTCAAGTTGATCTCAGTTTTGGCAGTTGACATTTTAATTGGTTGGTGAAGTGGTGCTACGGTAAATGCCTAGTCATATTATGGGCGTAGCAGGAGCGCAGCGTGACCGCAGCGTGACACAATCTGTAGTCTTGTATTGGAAGTCGTAACAAGAGATGCAACGGATATCCGGTTACTATCTGGCCATGATTAACCGACTTCAAAAATCCGAAGGAGCCTCCTCCTTTCTCAATTCGACGCGTATATTCGTTATTTATTTTTTTTACTATGCAACACGCTCGCCGCGTATTTAGTCTTGAAAATTCAAATGAAAAAACTGGACAAGTGCGAGTTAAACTCGCGTGGAGAGGGTTCCGTTCCGTACATGATTATCTGAAATTTCCTGTTTCTTTAAATACCATAGACTTATTATAGGTTTTCCTGTAATCTATAGGTAAATAACTATTTTCTGTAATTTTTTCAAAATTTTAGACCCAGTATTTTCGAAGATAACGGGGGGGTAATGGTCAATTTTCGCCTATTTTCCTAAATAACTTACAAACTATTCACTTCAAAATTCTAAAAAAATCTTTTAAGATCTTCACAATGAGCCCTTTCATTTAATATGTCACACAAATAGTTTGCAAAACTTCTTCTTTTTTAATTGTTTTATTTAAAATTGGCCCCCGTGTTTAAAATTAATTTATTTACTCGTACGTTACACGTGCGTGTTGCGGTCACCGACTTACATATGTGCACCAAATTTCAACTCAATCGGTCCAGTCGTTTCGGAGCAAATTAGCTGTGACAGACGGACAGACAGACACACGAGTGATCCTATAAGGGATCCGTTTTTAGGGTTCCGTTCCTCGAAAGGAAAAAACGAAACCCTTATAGGATCACTCGTGTGTCTGTCTGTCTGTCTGTCCGTCTGTCACAGCCAATTTGCTCCGAAACTACTGGATGGATTGAGTTGTAATTTGGTATACATATGTAAATCGGTGACCGCAACACGGACGCATGACGTAAATATATGAATTTTAAACATGGGGGCCACTTTTGGGGGTTAAATTATAAAATGCATATGCTGTAAGAAGAATTCGTCAATTTACCAATGTGGAAACAGCGCGACTTGTTTATTTTAGTTATTTTCATAGTATTATGTCTTATGGCATCCTGGTCTGGGGTAAGGCGGCTGACATCGAAACGGTCTTTATTCTACAGAAGAGAGCAGTCCGGTCCATTTACAACCTGGGCTGCCGTGATTCGTTAAAAGATCGTTTCAAACAAATTGACATCCTTACAGTAGCTTCACAGTATATTTATGAGGTGATCTTGTATACGCACAAGAATATTAAAGGTTTTAAGAAAGTGTCTGATGTCCATAATTTTAATACACGTAGTAAGAATAAGCTCCTTGTTCCTAAGTTTCGCCTTAAGAAAGTAAGTAAATCTTTTTTGGGGAACTGCTTAAGATTCTACAACAAAGGTCCCCTTGAAGCATGGGACTTGTCTGTTAATCCATTTAAACGGTACATTAAAGATTCGCTGCTTAAGAAAGGATATTATAGAGTTGAAGATTATTTAAATGATAAAGAAGCTTGGCCAGCTCTGAGGCCAAGAAACGCAACAGTGTAACCTCGTAGTGTCCGGGAGTCTGTATGTCGTTTCCTGGCGCTGTCTCCGTTTCCTATTGTGTCTCCTTAATGAACTGTTATTGACCTTTTCTTTTTGGCTTAATAGCCAATAATATTTGTATTATTAGGACATGAAATGTTATATTTCAGATTGTTTTTGATATTTGGAGACCTTACATCTCCATCTTTATACTTGACCATGGAGACTGTCTACATCTCCATGTAACCTAGATTAATCAATTTAGATGTTTTCTCTGTTTTAATATTATTCTGATTATTATGACCCTTAGAGACTTTATACATCTCTAAGGCACTTAAATTTACTTGTTCAGACGCGGAGACTATACATCTCCCTTATTAGTTGTATACGATAATTAATTTGTGCCCATTAGGTTTATTTGTTGCACTTTTTATGTTTGTTTTAGTTATATGTAATTTTAAAGTGGAAAAAAGACGTACTGCTGAGTTTCTTGCGGCGTTTCTTCTCAGCACATGTCACCTTTCGAAGCGCTGGTAGATTCAGACATGTAAAAGAGCCCGTGAGGCCTACTTGCAAAATAAATATTTTCATTTTCATTTTCATTTTCATTTTCAAATTTTTAAAAAAAAGTTCAGCGTCCTATATTGTGTGACATATCAAATGAAAGGGCTTATTGTATGGATCTTAAATATATTTATAATCATGTACGGAACGGAACCCTCTCCACGCGAGTTTAACTCGCACTAGTCCGGTTTTTTGTTTTGAGGCACGGTACGGTCCCAAATATCGTTTAAAAATAAACGTTTTCTTAAGTGAACTTCTAATCATCGCTCCTGCGACTGTGGAACTCAATCACAATGGCAATCTACAAAAATAATGTTCACTGAATATATCTCTGAAGCTAACTAAAGTAAAGGAAAAAAATTGTATGTTACGTTTGGTCCAAACTTTAGAGAGGAGCGATCGTTGAATAAAGTCTGTTCGCCGAGAGTTGATAAATATTATGATATCGTCTCGAAATAGCGACTGTCGCTTACCTGTCGCAAACTGTATGACGGGCGGCGCTTATCGCCGCGCGCAGTGAGTTTCGTGGTACGAGGTACGCAGGTATTGTCAGGCGCGGCGCCGCACCGGGCGGGCGAGCGCCATATATTGTAATTCAGTTCTGGAATACGCTTCGAGTGTGTCGTTTGGGTGTTCGTGTGTTGTTTTAGACGAAGCGATTGAACGTTTCATAATAAACGTCACCGACTCTGATTCTTCCTGCGATTCTGAGACTTTGTCATGGTCGTCGTCCGATGATATGCCAGCAATGGGACATAAAGAGGCTATTCAATAAACATATTCAATGAAAAAAATAAAGTTTTCTCTTTAATTTTTTAATATCATTAGTAAAAATAATTAGCGGGCCGCTATTTGTAAGAAGTTAAGAAGCCTTGGTTTTTTATTTTTTTTATTAACTCTCGGCCAACAGACCGAAGGCTGTTTTAAATAGCCATATATTAAACTCGTTATAACAATGACAGTGAAATGTATTATACACTAGCTATCCCCCGTGGTTTCGACCGCGTAGATCGAATTTTGTTCACAATTTCATGAGCTTACATTTTTTTGCGCGTAGAATAAAGGTAGTTTAAGTTCATCAGCTATCCGCCAGTGAAAGTCCCGTCAAAATCGGTCCAGCCGTTTCGGAGATTAGTAAAAAGGTGTTATTTTGACATCACTTCAAGTTCATTTATTTGTATAGATGTATACGTGAGACAGAACGCCGACGCCATTTCATATTTGCTCATTCAAAATTGAGCCTTATTTTTATCATCTAGTGCGTTCAGATTCACTAAAGAGTTTCACATTCAGTATAGAGTGATTGTATTCATAATTTGCACATTGGTGAGATATGCACTACTGAGGCCTTTACATGCAAGACACAAAGATAAGTAAAACCCGTTTATCTCTATGACTATCTCTTTCGTCGGCACTAGTGTGAGAGAGACGCACTTAGAGGTAAGACCGTTTAACTTATCCTTGTGTCTTGCATGTTAGGGCCGCTGAGCATTTTTTATAGGTTTTTAGCTTTAACGGGTAATAATCGCCATCGCTTATATTTTGAGCCGCACGCGCAGTTGTAATATTTCTTTTTAGTTTTATCATTGCTTTTCAGCTGAGTTAGCTCGCGCACTACAATTTCAGAATAGTGGTGGACGTTAAACGTCGGTATCGATATGTCGATAGTTTAAGCGTCGATAGGGCTTAAAATATCTAACTTTAATACGATAATAATAAAGTAAAACTGTTAAATTATGTAAGCGGCTGCCTACATTTTGATACAGATAAAATGTAGCTGCAATATACACGTTAATATTTTTAAAATTAGTTTTTATATTCAACTAGCTGTGCCCGCGACTTCGTCCGCGTGGTATAGTATCTTTGAGTAGCATTTTTAATTATTTAGGCAAATTTGTCTCTTGTCGCAAACTTATAAAACATTCACATAAACCTTACAATATATATTTCCATACAAACTTTCGTCCCCTATTCCCTATAGTTATTTTACACCCTTGAGGGTAAAACTTTTACAAACTTTGAATGTCATATTTATTTATATCGAATCAACAGCCTAAAAAATTAGTTTCAAGCATCTAGCTCAAAAATGAAGATACTTCCATAAAACTTTTCATCCCCCCTTTCAACCTCTTACAACCCTTTTTTCGCATTAAAAAGTAGCCTATGTCCTTTCTCAGGTTTTAGACTATCTGTGTACCAAATTTCATTTAAATCGGTTCAGTAGTTTTGGCGTGAAAGCGCGACAGACAGACAGCATTACTTTCGCATTTATAATATTAGTACCTATGGATATGGATTAGCTGTGCCCACGTAACAAATTATCGGGATAAAAACTATCCTATGTTTTATTTCGTGGAACAAACATCCAAACATCCACTTTCACATACTTTCTTTCACTTTCATTATATTAGTAAGATTTCGCTAAAACAATAAGAGGCTTTGATTTTTCTTCCTTTTCGTCACGGGCGCTGTGCTACCAGGGGTTTGAAGCTGAAAAGCGGATAAACGAAACTATTAATTTAGACTCTACAGACGAAGTTATTCGGTCTAAATTAGAATGTGTCCCTCATTGCTGCCCTTCAGAAAATCACATGATTGTAGCACATATATTATTGTGGTAGTGGCACCTTTTACGTTGTCATGCTTACACTGGCGATGAAAGCATTATGAAAACTATCGATAATCGACATTGATAAATTGATTACGTCACTAACTGACATATTGTATCGAACCGCAATAGCCTCCCGAAATTGCTTGATAAATGATTACTGACTGGTCGGGGTTCAGTTCGCTTTGATATATATTGATGTCAGCTGGATTCTTCTTAAATTCAAAAAAGATAGGATTTGTTAATTACATATTTTTGTTTATACAGGTGTTGACGTGAGACAACTTTGCTAGGAATCTGACTATAAAAAACATTTAAACTCTTAATTTCCTGATATTGAAAGGAATAAGCATAAAATTGTTTTAAACCCTAATTTGGTAAAAATCCTTACGAGATATGCCTTAAACCTATATTAATTTAGATACATAGAAACATTACATTACATTTAACATGTCAAAATTATAATGTAGTTATTTATGAATTTCAACGTTTTTGTGATATAATATCGACATCGATAATTGACTTATTACCACGTCACTAAGCGAAATATTGCATCGAATCGCAATTGTTGTCTGAAATTGCTTTATAAACTGATTAACAACTGATCGGGGTTCAATTCGAGTTTATATCCACATTGTTAAAGTTATGTTTGTGTCAGCAGAATTTAACCCGAATTCAAAAAATGCTGTAAATTGAAGCCAAGAATATCAGACTCTTTATTTTGCTTCCCAGAGCCATTCTATTAAATAGTTAAAAACCCGACTAAGTAAAAACCCGGGGCTACAAAAACCCTTACTTTTCAACGTCAAAAGATACTGGCACAGTAATAATAATAGCCAATTGTGCAGTACAATACAATACAAATACTTTTTTTATATAGGAAAAAGACAAAAAAAATAGGCAGTCTCATCGCTAAGTAGCGATCTCTTCGAGACAACCTTCGAAAGAAGAGAAAATTGTACTTCCCGGATTTTGGTTCTTTATCCAAGTAATTACCATTTTTTGATAATATTCTTAGCAATAAAATTGTCCAAGCTGCTAAAATAATAAATAAACACACATGTCAAAAACCCGAACATTACAAAACAAACATAAAACCCGACAATTAAAATGCACTCACAAATCGCTCGAACATTTTCTCAAGGTTTTATCTTTGTTCCAGATCAACGAAGCTCAAGTCCTTCTGGCCCAGTGTCGCAGACGAGCCTCTCCCAGCGTTGGACTTCTTATCAGCGGCGTTGCTCTCAGCTGAATACGAGCGCGCTCTTGGGAGAGCGCTGGCCATGCCCGAGTGTCGGCTTGTGCCTTTCTTCGGGGCGTTCCTTAGAGAACTGAGGTAAGGACAGTGGCGTAACTATACCATCTGGGGCCCGTGGCAAATACTTTTGATGGGGCCCTATCAGTAAAAATCGTCACGTTGTACTATATTTTTGAGCTCGCGCCCTCTTGGGCCGGGGCCCTCTTGGGTCGGGGGCCCGTGGCATTTTGCCAGCCCTGCCACCCTATTGTTACGCCACTGGGTAAGGAGCCAAGTAAAAACCCGACATCTAAAAATTACGCAAAGAGTCGGGTAAAAATAAAATCCTGAGAGCGAGTTAAACTCGCGTGGAGAGGGTTCCGTTCCGTACATGATTATCTGAAATTTACTAGGTTATTTTAAAGACCTCTTATAGGTGTGCCTGTAATCTATAGGTAAATAACTATTTTCAGTATTTTTTTCAAAATTTTAGTATTAGCCCAGGTGTTTCGAAGATAAGGGGGGAATGGTAAATTTTCGCCTATTTTCCTAAATAACTCCCAAACTCTTTATTTTTAAATTCTTAAAAAGCTATATTTAAGGTTATCACAACGAGCCCTATGATTTGATATGTCACACAATACAGTTTGCAAAACATTTTTTTGTTTTTTTTTTTAATTTGTGGTGTGTGTCAGAAGTGGCCCCCATGTCTAAAATTCATTTTATTTACGTTACGCGTCCATGTTGCTGTCACGGATGTGTACCAAATTTCAACTTAATCGGTCCAGTAGTTTCGGAGCAAGTTGGCTGTGACAGACGGACAGACAGACACACGAGTGATCCTATAAGGGTTCCGTTTTTGCCTTTTGAAGTACGGAACCCTAAAATTCACGCAAATAGTCGGGTAAAAAGAAAAAAACCCAATAACTACTGCACTGCATTTTAGTCCGCACGTAATACAAATACTTTCGTTTATATAAATAGTAACCTATAAATTTCGTTCAAATACTCCCAGAAGACTAACTTCCTTTTAACGAACTAGCGTAAAAAGCGTAATAATTAGCGTAATGCGGGCGTAACGAGGCGTCACCTGACGCGAGCACGTAAACATGCACACTAATTGAAAAAATCGATTGTGTTAGAGTGGGTAGGATGATTAATATAAGCATAGAGGTGATATTACCACCGATAAGAGTTATTTAAAGGCAAAATAATAATTATAATCCTGTATTTCTATAGAATAGAAAAATGTAGAGAGTCATAATAATAAAGTTTATTTTCATACAAAAAGCGAGAACGATTTCCGCCCCTTAAATGTTAACCGATGTTCACCAATTTTTGATGAATTGACAGTCAGAACAAAATCTAGGTATATACGGTTTGGTTTTTTTTCACTATTATCATTAAATTCAGTTTTATTGTTGTTTCAATATTCTCATACAAAACTAATTTCGGCAATTATTTGACTTTGTTGATCTTTAATCAATATTCAAAAAACTTGTAGACCTAGATTTTGTTTTGACTGAGAACCTATCAAAAATTGGTTAAAATCGGTTAACATTTAAGGGGTGTAAATCGTTAATGCCTTTTATGAAAAGCGTGATTTTGCCGTTGGTTCACAGTCCTCTTAAATTACGGAGCGATTCACTGATGTGCGAGCAAGAGAATGAATGAGAGCGAATGTTCTCATCTGCTGTGAGAAGTCAAGAGCGAATGAAATAGAATAAGGGTTTTAGTGTATGAGACAGAGACGGGTTATCTATAAATTAATCATGGCGAATGTGTTGATTTAATCCTCTTAGAGTTGTAACAGCTCTATATAAATAACGATCAAGCTAATGAACGCGTAGGGTCACCACTCAATTACCGATAATTTATCTTTAATGCGAGCGGCAACCCTGCCCATTAGGGCAAGTGTAAATAGCCTTGTGCCTCTATTCGGGAACGTCCAAGCGATATTGTAGCGACGCGCTAGCGAGATTCTCATCCCACTCTTCCGCACGATGCGTAATGCGTAAGAGTGGGATGCGAGTCCTGCTCGCAAGCGGCAACAATATCGCGTGGACGTTCCCAAATAGAGGCCTTGGTAAACTATCAACATACTTAAATAATCAGACTAGGTTGTATAAGAATTAATGTTCTCAAACTATCTTCTAACCAAATTCCATCAAAATTGGTTAAGCGGTTTAGCTGTAAATCGCGCAGATATGTAAAACCGGACGGACAAGTGCGAGTTAAACTCGCGTGAAGGGGGTTCCGTTCCGTACATGATTATCTGAAGTTGACTACGTTACTTTAAATACCATAGACTTCTTATAGGATTTTCCTGTAATCTATAGGTAAAGAACTTATTTCCGAAACTACTGGGGCTAACATTTTGAAAAAAATACAGAAAATAGTTCTTTTCCTATAAAACCTATAAGAAGTCTATAGTATTTAAAGTAACCTAGTAAGTTTCTGATAATCATGTACAGAATGGAACCCTCTCCACGCGAGTTTAACTCGCAGTTGTCCGATTTTTGCCGTTGGTTCACAGTCCTCTTAAAAAATATAATAATGTACGCAGACTGACGTCATATCGTGAACGATCGTGAGGGCTAGAGTACGGTGGATTTAATTACACTGTGACATGCTCTCAAGACCCGACATCTTCAAGCAAATTAGAATGTTAAGTCAATATTATTCCAATTTGTCGCAAGAAATTAAATACAAATATCTACTCTTAATCATACGAAAGTATATCGCAAAAGAAAATCACGCGACAGCGGCGCCATCTACGTAAAAGAAGGAATGAAATAATTCGATAATTTCATTATTCGATTAGCTGTTCCCAGTGGTTTCGCGTAGATCGTTCTAATTTAAGTAGTTCAATATTTTACGTGTTGAATTTTTTTGTGCGGAACCCTAATTCTGTTTCTAAAATAAGTTAAGTTACTCCTTATAACACCAGCTATCTGCCAGTGAAAGGCCCAGCCGTTTCGAAGATTAGCCGGAACAAACAGACAGACACAAAAAATAAAAAAATGTTTTTTTATTATAAGTACCTATATATTTTCATATGTAAAAGGCTGTTATTTAAACATTACAAACAGACACTTCAATATTTATTTGTAAAGATGATAATACTACATTACACAAAAGTCAGGTTGTATACGTAACATTTTCGAATCATCAAATTAAATGCAGTAGTCCTTAAAATAATCCCGTAGGGTAAAAAGACATAAACGGGTTGTCAAAGGGCACGCACGAATTGCCGTCAATTATTTTTTCCAGCTCCTATTTCACCCTTTTAGGGGTTGATTATCTTTAAACAAAAGTAGCTTATATCCTTTCCTAGTTTTCCAACTATCTTCTTACTAAATTTCATCAAAATTGGCTCAGCGGTTTAGTTGTAAATCGCGCAGATACATAAATCGGGCGCACATTACCTTTCCATTTAATTCTTCAGCTCCTATTGCACCTTTTAAGGAGTTGATTATGTTTAAAAAAAGTAGCCTATATCTTTCCCTAGGGCTCAAACTATCTTCTTACCAAATTTCATTAAAATCGGTTCAGTGGTTTAGCCATAAATCGCACATTAAAAGACATTAACGGGCAATTGCGCATGCACGAACTTCCCGTAAATACATTTTCCAGTCCCTATTTCATTATTTTACGGGTTGATTTTCTTTGAAAAATATAGCCCTTGCCCAGGACTTAAACTTTCTCCATACCAAAATTCATCAAAAACGATTCAGCGGTTTAGCCCTGAATAGGCAACAGACAGACAGAGTTACTTTTGGATTTATAATATTAGTATGGATGTCTCTCTTTGTTTTAGAGAAATACTGGCCGCCACTCCATCTCTTACTGGCTCCCACTCCGTGGCAGCCACTCCCACGCATAGGAGGGAGTTTAAGAGAGACTCTGTTAAAGAAGACAGGTAGCGCCATCTACTTATAATGACCGGAACTAACACAAACCCTAAACCGCGTTATTTAAAAAAAAGCGTCAAGATTATAAAGCACATTTACACAGCCCGCTTTGTCGGGGGTAAGGAGCGTAGACAGAACGGGCAGTCACTGACACCCAGTAAGGGTGGCTTACTCCCGTTCTCTTATTATACTACTGGGTTCGGGACTAATAGCTGATTTATACGTATTAAGTTTTCAATTAGTTAAGTAAATTTTTACTTAATTTTTAACCACTTAACGCGTGTAAACAATGGAGTTACAAGTTAAAATTTAGCGTGCAAGTAAACAAGTAGATTAAGATGTCTATTTGACACGTTTGGACAGGCAGGATTTAGGTAAATATTAGTATTTTTTTTGTTAAAATTGCATTAACTTACGCACTAATATTAAGTGCGTTTGACTGGCACAATTACACTAAGTTAAGTCTTTTAAAATTAAGTTAAAATTTAGTTAACTACTTGACTACTTAATACATGTAACCCGAGAAATCGTGCTGTGTAATATACGCTTATGTAACAAATTTAGTTTTTTGTTATAAAAATGTATGCTAGTATTAAAGTCTGCTTTATTATAAGCACTTTCCATTAAAGGGCTTGGAAACTGGTTAGTTTTTCGGCAATTTATTTCTGCAATTTGGGCTATCCCTAAACCGATTACATATTAGATCACTTAATGGGGACAAAAACTTTGAATATAGACTTTTGAGGATAGCCCGAATTGCAGCTATAAATTGCTGAAAAACTAGCCCGCTTACGCGCCCCTTAATAAATAGAACTATCAATGCTTCAGTAAGAGCGAGGATCTTCAATAATATCGTTTAAGAAATTAGTTGTTATTTGGGAATATGGAAGTTTTTTGAAAAATCTGAAGTTTCTATTTTGCATTTAACCCGTTTTACTTCCACAGAGGGTCATGCAAGAGAGATCCGAGAAGAGAGAGCGGCAAGAGAGTCAACCAGGGCACCACAACCAGCCCGCTCAGAGACAGTGCCAAGAGAGACCCTAGGGCTAGCGAGCCCAGTAGACAAGTGGTGGGTACATAAACTCTCTTCCCCAAGAGTTGACCGCGCGCACTGAGTTTCGTGGTACGTGGCACGCAGTTGTTGTCAAGCTCGGCGTTGCGGGTCTAAACACGTCTTTACTCACGAATTATTGTCAAAAATAGTCCGATATGTTGAGCCCTTTGAGTTTATTTCTAGTGTTAAGAGGAGTGTGAACCAATGGCTTTTCATATAAAAGGCGATAACGATTTCCACCACTTAAATGTCAACCGATGTTCACCAATTTTTGATAGGTTGTCAGTCAGAACAAAATCTGGGTCTATACGTTTTGCCTTTTTCACTATTATCAAGAAATTCAGTTCTATCTGTTTCAATGTTCTGATACAAAACAAATTTCGGCGATTATTTGACATTTAATCAATATTCAAAAAACGTATAGACCTAGATTTTGTTCTGATTGACATCCTATCAAAAATTGGTCAAAATCGGTTAACATTTAAGGGGTGGAAGTTGTTATCGCCTGTTGTATGAAAATGGTGATTTTTGCCGCTGGTTCACAGTCCTCTTAATAATGTCTCACGAAAGTTTTAATTTGTGTAATGAAGTCTTTTGAAATCAAGAATGATTGGCGGCTACCTGCAAGTTATTAAATAACTTCACAATAAAGCAAAGATCAAAAGTCAACCAGAAATTAATTGTTCTACAAAATGAGCTGTCACTTCAATATTACAATTAGTTTCGTTCAACCTGGATTTTATTGAATTGTTGATATTATGAAGAAGGATGGTCTTCATTTATTATAAGCTGTATTTGACAGTTCAGGAAATAAGTATGCTTTTGCCAAATATCATCGAAGTAAAACAAAACGCTACTAACTGACGGGGGGTCTCACACCGCACTTTAGGTACGCTCGGGCATCGGACAGCTCGGAGCTGTAAATCGCACGTTGCCGCTCGCTCGCTCGCTGGCCGATTCCCGCGTCATCAAGCCTAGATGTTTGGTGTTGTCGGGTGACGCGGATAAAAAACTGGCAACCCTAGCGTACACGAAAGAGCACGTTTTATACGACGGAGAGAGAAAGCATGATTAGGCATATTTTCGTACCTAAACACCGGTTTTGTTAGACGGTGACTCTTCTGTATGTTAATACTATTATCTTAAGAGTTCGTACAGTAGGATTATTTAACGTCAATTCGACATGGCCTAATATCGTAAATTACTTTGCTATGATATGGTAGCTATAACCACAGTGTAAAAAAGTAAGCAATCTCCTTTAGAATAATAACGCAATAGAAACCAAGTCCGCGCGCACAATTATAAGCAACAAATTCGAAGCCATTTTATGGCTTCAAATTCATACAAACACCGTGACAAATGTCAAAGCGCACCGGTTTATTGCTTCACTTTTGTCAGGGCGGTTGTATGTAAACCTATCCTTCTATGATTTGTAATTCTATGCACACAAAGGTAGATGGCACGGCTAAAATGTGCGTTAAGGTAATGTCGGATAAAACCTTTAATTTTTCGATACCAAATCAGCAGATAAATGGTAATTCAGCTCCGATTCAATTAATCTCGAATCGGTCAAATGAAACGGAATCGGATTCTTTTTTTAATTAGCTTCATTCCTTCCAAGCCATTGCCCTTCGGCTTTCCAGTGGGTACTTTAAATTCATTTTAAAGATGGCGGCGTAACGGTATTGACTTTTCGCTTGTACCTACGCATTTATAATTATTACCCGACTACGGCGAAGCGGCTATTAGTTTGACCGGTATGTAAATTCTGTTCGCCGAGAGTTGATAAATATTATGATATCGTCTTGAAATAGCAACTGTCGCTTACCTGTCGCACACTGAGTTTCGTAGTAAGATGGACGCTGTTGTTGTCAAGCGTGGCGCTGCCCCGTGCGGGCGAGCGCGCGCTAGCGGCGGCCGTATTGCCAGTCCGTTCTGGAATATGCTTCGACTGTGTCTTTTGGGTGTTCGTGTGTTGTTTTACACTGTGTGTTTTAAACGAAGCAATTGAACGTTTTATAATAAACTTCACCGACTCTGATTCTTCCTCCGACTCCGTGACTTCGCCATGGTCGTCGTCCGATGATATGCCAGCAATGGGACTTATACAGGCTATTCGATAGTAATATTCTATAAAAAAACTATAGCATTTCCCTTTCATTTTTTATTATCATCGGTAATAATAATTAGCGGGCCGCTATTTGTAATGAGTTAAGAAGCCCTGATTATTTTTTTATCAATGCTCGGCGAACAGACTTTATGTATGTATGTAAACTTAAGAAGAATCCTTTTTCGGCGGGTAATGACTAGCTAACGTTTTTCATCCAGTACATCGCCTCCTTCGACGAGGAAGGCGAGCAGCCGCCAGGCTGGCGGCGCGTGGGTCCTGAGGGTCTTCAGAACTTGGAGAAGGTGTACCGGACGCAGGCTGTGATGGACCACATCGCCAGCTTCCACCAGCACCACTACGCGCTCGCGAGGAGCGCGACTCCCGTGTTTGGGGATTATTTAAGGTGACCAGAATTTCATCTTGAAGTTTCACCTATAGCCTCTCGGTTGAAGTCTCACAGATAAGGCTTCTAAAACGGTTGGTGCGACAAACCGGCTTCTATCTCGATCAAAAATCTGAAAAGAAGGATAATGCCTATCAGTACAATTTCGTGTAACAAGTCTCATAGAAGGTTGTCAAACGCCAGCGCCATGGCTTAACCACACCCTATTGCTGATGTCTTAGTTCTTACGGCATACCTACATGCAAAAGTATAATATTTTTTGATTTAAACGCTATCATATCATTGTGTGTGGTGGGGTCGGTGGTGCTACGGTCTCACGCGGCACAACACGGGATGGCAATTTTTCCATTATAAAATTGTAATTTTAACGGGTGTCATGGATGGTGGTTGAGATGCTACTGAACCTTCGATGGTGTCAGATTCACGTTCTGTCACCTCAAAAGTAAGCATTGCGAAAATTGCTTTGAGCAGCTCCTTACTATATATTTCAATAATCTCGATATATTTCTGTGGTCCGCAAGTTCATTTCAGATTCCTCGCTGCCAAAACTTATCACCTCTAACCAAAACGATACTATTTTCCAGAACAGCAATATCAATGTGTGACGAGCCAGTGTTCACCCAACCTTCACAGCAGTCTAGCTGGTCTTTCGAGAACGAAGCCCTCTACGAGCTTGAAGGCGGTGGTTATTGTCCAGTACAGCCACTACCTCATGACCATGGAGTTACCATGTTCCCATTACAGCCGCAACATGGGATGTGTATGGACCGACATGTCTTACAGGTAAGGCTTTGAAGCTTCATCAGTTTCTTGCGGGACTAGATTGCTTCCAGATTGTCGACTGGCGACCGCTTACCGGAAAGCGCAGCGTGAGCAGCCCACCCGGTGGACTATGCTATGGAGATAGTTTGAGCCCTAAAACAGGCCCTAAATCTTATTTTGATTTCCTAAAATAAATTAGCCTATAACTAACCCACCCCTAAAAGGGTGAAATACATTTGGACCATTGATTTGCGGGAACTTCGAGCGTGTCCGATGAGATCCCAGTCCAAAGTCACTAACATGAAAATTCGTTATATTTTAAAGATTATATTTTTCCACGCAGACGAAGTCGCAACAAAGGCTCCTTTATAATAATAATATTAGAATTAAACTCTGTCTTGTTGGCTATCGTCATCAGCCGTAAAATGTTCACTGCAGGACAAAGGCATCCCCTAAAAATGGGGGGATTTGCCATAGTCGCCACGCTTGGCAGGCGGGTTGGCGACTGCAGTTGGTCATGATAGTACTCCAAGGATGCTGCTGCCCATCCTTCGGTTGGTCCCTCTGTCGCCTTTTACGACAACACGAAGAGATGGGGTGATGTTATGCTTGGCCGGCACCACACGGACGCACACAAACCCTTGCTGGCCGTGGTTGGCACCATCTTACGATGTCATATCAGTTTTAGATGGGGTTGTCTACCACCAAATTTATTCAAAATGGAACCTTATTCAGATAATGCACCACGGCACGGCGTGTATAGTGGGCGAGGCGGAGTGGGGCGGCGCAGTGGCGCAGCTACGGTTGGAGCGCGCATGCGCGATCCTGGCGTGGTGCCGGACTGCGCACAGGCCACATACGTCACACGGTGAGCCTTTCCACTGATACTATATCTCCCCCCCCCCCTCGTCGGGAATAATTCAACGAATAAAAAGATTCACACATACATACATATATTCGCCCGTTTCCCAAAGGGATAGGCAGAGACCACGGATCCACCTGCTACGATCCTGACACACCTTTCGCTTCGTCTACTCTCATTGAGTTCTTCATGCACGCTCGCCGGTCTAGGGTATTCATGACGTGGCCTTTCTTAAGAACGTCCTCGATCTGGTTTCGGTACGTTCGCTGAGGTCTCTCCCTTGCAACCCTACTATGCAAACTCGCCTTATAAATCTACTTCGTGAGTCTTCTTTCGTTCATCCTCTCCACATGTCCGAATCATCGAATCATACCTTTCTCAATTCTTACAACTATAATATAGTCATAGGACTATAACATTTTCTATTTCAGGAGAAACCCCATCAGAAAGCGTGCAGCAGCCGGAAGTGAGTCTGTCTTACAACCCCGAGGAGGTGATCCCTCTCAAGTACACGGCGAATCTTGCGCACGAGACTGAAGCGGGGATCGTCGGGGAAGAGGGGTGAGATAACCTTATAGGCCCGATCACATTGCGTGCGCGGCGTGACCGCAGCGACACGCCATCTGTAGTATTGTATTGGAATTCGGAAAACGTCTTCAGAATAATAACTAAAGCATAGAAGGATTAAAACGACAACTTAATACTTAAATCGGTCTGAATAATTGTAAAACTAATGCGGAACAGAGTATTTTGGCATTCAGTCCAACCCAGCCGGAAGGAGATGTATGACCGTCAGCACTCTTTTTACATTGGGAACGAACGTTTGGCGCGACATAGGTCAGACGTCGACGACTGATGACCGGCGCGGGACTGAGTTCAGTCGGACGACGCATTGCATTGGGTAGTAATTTAGGAGTTGTAATTACGTTCATTTTAAGTTTTATAAACGATTATTTTTTCCAAAAAATTATGATATTTCAATTATTTATAAACTGACGATTATTCTGATATAAATTTTACGTAAGTAATAATATTAATATAGTAAAGAGAATTTTACGGTTAATTCTTGGCGTTTTTAGTAGTTTTATGGTTCTGACTTGGATTTCTTTTATACATATTAAAAAAGGGGAGAGGGGTCCTCGTCTTCGGGCTTGGAGACAGCAAATCTGATTATTATTATTATTAAACAGCTTCATCGATCTTCAATGCGTCAAGGACATGAGACTGAACGGCAAACTACTGGAGCCCCGCGACTTTGCCGACCTCGCCAACACAGCGAGGCGGTTCGGCCTGGAGAGCAGTCAGGGAACTCACGTGATATCACTTGTGTATGGAAGAACGCTGAGTGATAACAGGACTGTGCATCTCATGCTGCCGGCTTACTCGTACAGGTGAGAAAAAGGGACGCAATTAGTCTTACTTTTTGGGTTATTCCCTTATCACTTTATATTTACATTTTAGGCGAAGGTTAAATACTCTAATTAACGGGAACTGTTAGGGTCCGGTGTCATGATTCGAATTCCAAGGGTTACTTGGAATTTGAATCATGACACCGGACCCTAACAGTTCCCGTTAATTAGAGATGCAGTGGATAGTGGTTTGGCCGGATACCAGATACCGGATAGCTGGCATGGCCATTGGCCAGCAGGACATACCAACATTTTTTTGGAGTAAATTACTAACGCAACGACATATGAAATGCAAATTTCTATCACGAGTTAACGATTAACGTTTACTTCCGTTAAATCTTCCGAAATGCAACGCTTTAACGTTTAAAGAAGTTAACTTTTCTAGTAACGGAGTAGCGATTAACGAAGTTAACTATTTGATTGACGGTGCCCAGCTATGCCAGCCAGATAGGCCGGATACCGGATGGTAACCGGATATCCGTTGCATCTCTACCGTTAACATTATAAAAGAAGCCCACCCCAAGAAATCAGTGTGGATCCACACCGACTGGACCGAAACATCTGCTGCGTCCAGCTACACCGACGACGCTGCTGTACGTGTCCCGACTACACCACTCTACAAAGGCGGAAGACATCGTAGAGTATGTGCGGATCAAGACCAAGCTAAATCTGAGGGTCGAGCGGTTGGAATCCCGCCACAAAGTGAATTTCAATTCCTTCGTGGTGAGCGTACCGATGAAAGATCTATCGTCCTTCATGATACAAGAGTTTTGGCCGAAGGGTGTCATATTTCGGCGATTCCGCGGCCGGCTCATTGAATATGACACCGTGAAATTGTGTCACACACGGCAGAATTAATGAGTTGGTTTTAAGTTATTTTATGTGAATTAAAAGGTATATTATTGTCGTCGTTGTCCCCAGGGTGTGGGCAGTAGGGCTCCACGCTGTGATCCGTGCCCTCATGAGCCAGGCCAAGCTGGCGGACCGCAGTCTCGCTTGGCTGAAGAACAAGTATACCGCGCTGTATTACGAGGACGGGTGCTGCTGTGAACCACTTGTTAGCGACGCTATACGGGTAACATTCAGAAATATAAAAAAACCGGACAAGTGCGAGTTAAACTCGCGTGGAGAGCGTTCCGTTCCGTACATGATTATCTGAAATTTACTACATTACTTTAAATACCATAGACTTCTTATAGATTTTTCTGTAATCTATAGGTAAAGAACTATTTTCTGTATTTTTTTTCAAAATGTTGGCCCCAGTAGTTTCGGAAAGAAAGGGGGGGAACGGTCAATTTTCGCCTATTTTCCTAAATAACTTCTAAACTATTTTAGTTTAAATTCAAAAGAAAATATATTTAAGATCCTCACAATATGTCCTTTCATTTGATATGTCACACGATATAGGTTGCATAACATTTCTTTTTAATTTTCTAATTTCACCCTGAGAGTGGCCCCATATTTAAAATTCATATATTTACGTTACGCGTCCGTGTTGCGGTCACCGAGTTACATATAGATACCAAATTTGAATTCAATCGGTCCAGTAGTTTCGGAGCAAATTTGCTATGACAGACGGACAGACAGACAGACAGACAGACAGACAGACAGACACACGAGTGATCCTTTAAGGGTTTCGTTTTTTCCTTTTGATCCGTCTGTCTGTCCGTCTGTCACAGCCAATTTGCTCCGAAACTACTGAACCGATTGAGTTGAAATTTGGTATTCATATGTAAGTCGGTGACCGCAACACGGACGGGTGAAGTAAATATATGAATTTTAAACATGGGAGTCACTTTTGGGGGGTAAATTAATAATTTAAAAAAAAAAGTTACGCAACCTATCTCGTGTGACATATCAAATGAAAGGGCTTATTGTGAGGATATTAAATATATTTTCTTTTGAATTTTAAGTAAAATAGTTTAGAAGTAATTTAGGAATATATGCGAAAATTGACCATTCCCCCCCCCCCTTATTTCCGAAACTACTGGGGCTAAAAATTTCAAAAAAAATACAAAAAATAGTTCTTTACCTATAGATTACAGGAAAACCTATTAGAAGTCTATGGTATTTAAAGTAACGTAGTAAATTTGAGATAATCATTTAAGGAATGGAACCCTCTCCACGCGAGTTTAACTCGCACTTGTCCGGTTTTTTTTTGTAACAAGTATAATTTAAACATAGTTAAAAACAAACTATTTAGAGTATCGTACATTTTATCTTTCGAAAAATATGAGCTTCTCTTTTACGATAAGTATAATGCTTTTTTTAGCGGTTATAATAACTCCTCTGCTGCACTGGGAGTGAAGAAATAGCATAGAATGCGTGCAGATGCTTATCATCCTGGCATGTCGTAAAAGTCAACTAAGGGACGGGTCCTCTCCAACATGGTGGACTATCTGTATGGGCGATGGGCTGATCCCCTGTCACCATACGGTTCATCATACCATCTTAGGACTAATTAATCGAACGTGGCCACAAGTAGTCTTGTGGCTCTGCCCACCCCATTAGGGATTTCGGGCGTGATGCTATGTATGTATGTATGTATAATAAATTACATAAATTGCGATGTCTTCCTGCTTGGCTAGCACGACCTGCCCGTGATTCCTGGCGCTCAGTGCTTACCTTACATATTTGACCAGTTTGACAGAGATGCACTGAGCGACAAACAACTCACAGATATGTTGTGGATGCAGCCTTAGGAAGTTTAAGAGGACTGTGAATCAATGGCAAAAATCACCCTTTTCATACAAAAGGCAATAACGATTTCCACCCCTTAATTGGTAACCGATTTTGACCAATTTTTTACTGACTTAAAAAAAAAGGAAGAGGTTCTCAATTCGGTTGTATTTTTCTATTTTTTTTTATGTTTGTTACTTCAGAACTCCGTCACTTATGAACCGATTTTGAAATTATTTTTTTAATCGGTAGGGTATACCTCCAGTTTGGTCCCGTTGTAGTTAAAGTCGAGTTATGATGAGCGAATCTATGAGGAATCGATGGAACTCTTCAAATATTATAGGCAAGCATATAGAAATTTTAGTATTTTCTGTAATAACTCAAGCAGTTACGTTCCAAAAGCACTATTTGGTAAAGTGGAACTGTTAATGAAGACCGGATGATGATCACCGGAACTCCTAAATGTTGAGTATTTCACGGTTGGCGATTCAATTGCTGTATAAAGTTCTGAAGTAACTTATGTCCATAAAAATTCATGTAGTAAAATTGAAGAACCAGGAGGACTCCTCAACGATTGACATCCTTGCACCGTGGATAGCAACAGTTTGTAAATGGTGATGAGCAATTGGCATTATGCTATTGTTACTTGATGTAGTAAATGTGTGTCGTTAAATCACAGGATAATAAATAAAATGTGAAAAGAAAACTTACTTTTCAAAGGCTATTTGAAGTCGGTTTTTTTATTTTATAAATTATTTGATTATGATAGGTTGTCAGTCAGAACAAAACCTAGGTCTATACGTTGTTTGAATTTTGATTGAAGATCAACAAAGTCAAATAATCGCTGAAATTGTTTTGTATGGGAATACTACAACAACAATAAAACTGAATTTATTGATTATAGTGAAGAAACCAAGACTTATAAACCTAGATTGTGTTCTGACTGACAACCTATGAAAAATTGGTCAACATCGGTTAAGCTTTGGGGGTGAAAATCGTTATCGCCTTTTGTATGAAAAGCCGTAGGTACTCTTCTTAATGTGTTTAGGTAAAAGACAATCCTTGACAGGACTCGAACTCTGCTTGTTCAGGTGTTCGGCGGGAGGGAGTCAACTTTGGGCAGCTCGTCCCACTCCACGCCGATCAAAGGAGTGTTCACAGACCCACACTCCCACTCAGACTCAATACGGAGTTCAGGCATCAAATTCAAAGTAAGTAACTGAATTTATACATTTTAGAGATGCAACAGATATCCGGCTCGTATCCGGTAGGTATCCAAAAAGCCTGCTTGCCTTGTTCCAGAAAAACAAATCCACCTCAGAGCTGAAGACCAGCTCACCGAAGAGCTACGGGTCCACGCACACCTCCGGCACCAGGAGCGAAGACGAGGTCATACAGGGATCACCACGGCACAGGTTAATTCGTAATAGTCGTCGTAATTAAGGAGCCCATTTTTGTAGTGGTAGAGCCAAACAGTAATCCTCACTAGATGATTACTGTTCGAATGGGCCGGCTCGACCGGGGTAGTACCACACTCTCACAGAATATCGGCGTAAAGTAATAGCTTGCTATTGCATTTCGTACGGTGAGCGATGAGATCCGGTGGCCTATTCCCTCATTCCCATCCCATCCCCATTCCCCATCATCCCTAGACTGGCATTAACGCATTGGCAGCACCTCTGGTGTTGCAGATGTCCATGGGCGGCGGTGACCACTTTCCATCAGGTGGGTCGTCTGCTCGTTTGTCAGTCAATTGACATATAAAAAAAGTGCATTTGGTAAAATAATGACTTTGAGTTTGCTATGCCTGCCTTAAAGTCCCAATAATGTTTCTAAACCTGTTTTTAGCTCATATTCAGCGGCCATGACGCAGCATCACCCCTGCGCGCCGCGACACAGCAGTCTGACCGCAGCTGCCACCAGCATAATGGGGGGATCTCCTAACAGGAGTAGGTATGTTCGATGGGTATTCCAGTAACTTCTTGCCATCGGTTCTAAAAACACCCTGTGTATCCATTTAAATTCAAATTTGTAGGGTTTCGGACTTCAAACGGAAAACGAAACCCTTATTTCGCCTGTCTGTCTGTCAAGACCCTTTTTCTCAGGAAGGCGCGGAGATATCAAGTTGAAATTAATATGAAATATTCAGGTCTGCAATCTCTTTGAGCTGTGAAAAACTCAAACTTCTAAGTCAACGCAATTAAAAGATACGGCCGTTTACGACTCATATTTTGACACTCGCAAGCGAATCAAAACCTTTAGGATACTTGCCATTGCCATTGACCTAAAATCATGAAATTTAGCAAGAAACAATGTCTTATAGCACAAGTACCTAAAGGGAAAAACCCGAAGTCGTAAATTTGTAGTCACATCACAAAAAAGTTTTAGTTTGCGATTAATAAACTTATTCGCAGTTGGTAAACTCACTGCGACCATGTAGATGTATTGACCATAAATAAATTAAAAAAAAAAAAATAAAAAAAATAGGTAATAATAATTTAAAAAAAAAAACATAAATAAAATAAATAAATAATAATAGGGACAACAGTTTTCCAACGGCAAAGTTAAGTTAGTCCCTCAATGGTGATGATGAATATGATAATGTTGGTGGGGTGATGATTATAATGATGATTCAATGACTTCTTTTGCCACAGCCTACGAAGACTAGAGACAAGCGAGAGGTTTTGGGAGAACCTAAAGCATCTTCGAACGGGTTCTGTCGGTTATGACACACAGTTGGACTTCATGGACTTCGTGTCACTGTTCAGGAGTTTCAGGTAACAATTGGCATCTCTGAAATCCAAACCCAAAGGCACAGTGAACAAGTTGCAAGTGCGTTTGAAAATTTTACCAGTATGTTGGTTTTTCTTTACGTCAAATAACAGAAAAAACTAAAGTTAAAAGCTAAAACCCGACGTAAAAGCATTTTTGCTCCCAGTATGATGCACTTATATCGCCTATGATGCTCGCACGTTCTCCACGAACCATATGATACATGATTTATTAAAATCGGTCCAGTAGTTCAAGAGCTACAGTGGATCATCAGATTTTTGGTCACATAAATAGACTTAAACGTTTGGGCCTCGCACAGTCAACCAATTAAACGAGTTCACTATCGATCGGAATCAGAATAAACAACTAGATGGCGCTATACTTGAACGTAGCTTCAAATAGATGGCGCTGTACGTGCTTTCTTATGTATTGATAAATCTATTTTCATACAATTGGTTTCTTTTTTCCACAGTCTAGTAATGCGCTCAGAATTGCGAGACGTATTCGAGCAGCTCGCCGTTCCGCGCACGCGCTCTCCTCTACTATCCGAGAAGAGCCGAAGCTCGCCCGAGCTCTTCCGAAGCAGGACGGCCTTTAGGACAGGTGAGACAGCACTATTTTACAGGTTTTAAAAGTGTTCATTATCAAATCAACCTTACTTTCTTTACGCTACGCTATGGATATTCAGTGACATTTCAGTGTATTTATGGAGTGAAATAGTTTGCCCCGCATAAGCGGGTCCTATGTCAAAATTTGTAATGTGTGTGTCCAAATGAAGGTTTAACATTTTTCACAAACAAAAACAAATGCTCGCATTGAACTGAATTACAATAAATGCTCCTAGGAGCTAAGTTCTGGACCCAGTATCATTGATATGGCTGATACGGCGGTAGCTACACCCCTGCGGCCCTAACATGCAAGACATAAACATAGTTAGACCCATTTATCTCTACGACTCTCTCTTTCGTCGGCACTAGTGTGAGAGAGATGCACTTAGAAATAAAACGGTTTAACTTATCCTTGTGTCTTGCATGCTACGGCCGCGCGTATTATGATGGCTTAGTTACAGTACGAGGTTTTCAAGAAGGGAGTTAATAGGTTTTTAAGGAGTCTCCAACGCGTATGTGGTAATCGTGGTGTTGGAGGCGTCCATAGGTTTATGGTAACCGCTCAACATTAGTGGCCCGTTTCAAGCAGCCACAAGTTAAATTTTACAAACCAAATGAGCCCAAACTTGAGGGGTTTACTAGTTAGTCATTGAACAGTTCCACTATCCACCTCCTGGCTCCATGGTCAGATCAGCTCGATGGTACCAAATTGTTGTATTGTCATCCAAATTGCTTACACTTGCAAAGTTTCAAATCGTTACGACAATAGGCATGTTACCCGAAAAATTCTAATTAGTCCGTCATTTAATATAAAAAAAATATTGAACACATGGTTTGCCTACGGCAAATAAACAAAAAATGACGAAGATACAGTGCGTTGAAGTTCCGCGTGACGTCACGACTGCACACTTTTTACCATTAAGTGACGTCATGAGCCTCCACGCCCGAACTTTGATGCGTGTTCTTAGTAAATTTTGATTGATTTGATAAAGCAAAAAATACGTGTTCAATATTTTTTGATAAGCTAACCGACGGACTAATTCGATTTTTTTTACCCAGGAACCATCCCTATTACAAGTAGGTTAAAATGTTCTTCTAAGATTTTATTACATGTTTGTTACTTACAAGTGAAGGTAATAAAAGCCTGTAATAGTAGATTGTTGCACCAAGCAGAAAGTGACTCATTATTGCGCAGAGTGTTGGTTTGGAGCCCGAACGCTAGTGAGGGCTTTAAAAACACGAGCGCAATAACAAATCACTTGATGCGAGGTGCATAATCTGCTTTTCTTTCTACTACTGCTAAAAGTTGGTAAAAAACGTAAAGGTACAGTTAAACCCAACTAGCGAAGTAAAAAGGATATTGGCACCTGTTATGACGCACCCTTAGAATTTTTATATAGCCTATGACACTCGCACGTTCTCCTCGAATCTTAAGATACCCTATTTATTAAAATCGGTTTATTGGTTCTGAAGCTAAAGTCGAAAATCCGAAAATTTTCACAGAAATCTTGTATCTAGTCTATTAATTGTCATATTATGCCAATTTTTTTTAAATCTTTTTGTAACCCATACTATCTTATCAGCCAGTACTTTGAGCATAACATTTTAGACGAGACAATCACAGTTCGATATGGCCGCCGATATGTGGCCTGTTTTTTTTTTTTTTTTGCTAACAGTGAGTCCACAGAAGAGTGGTCGGACTGTGAATGGGCGGATTGGGTAGCTGTTGGTGTAAACTTCTTGATCAACCAACCAAATTAAAAAAAAAAATACAAAACAGTGCAATAATGAAATTTGTATGCAACTTTATTTGCTCTAGAGCAAATAAGGGCTGCTTTGTGCTGAGTATTTAAGGCCATTATGATGAAATTAAAGCGTAGTAGGAAGAAAAAAATGTTATTAATTACAGGTCTATTAACAAGGAATGGATCCTTAGATCTAGAACCACCAAGTGACAAGACAGCGAGGAAAAAGGCCTTCGACCTCCTAGCCGCGGCAGCGTTACCAGGTAAAAGATCCTATTTGACAATACTCAATTAACCTTTTGACCACAGTCGGCTGTAGCCAACAGATTTCCGTGCCCCTGACGCCACGGCATGCCGTTTTCCATACATTTTGTCGGCTACAGCCGTCAGCGTCCGGGGCACGCTTCCTCGCGCCATGGACCAATAATACAAGAAGACTGTCAACCTCTAGGTATACAATTAAGCGTAACATCGGAGCTTTGACCCGCCATCTATTGACGAATTCTAAAAATTTAGGCCGTAATTTGTTCAAACAACTATGGTTTCTTCCGAACAATAACTAGTTTAAAGACAAAAATGACTTTTTTTAATTTTATTTTATTGAATATCTGCCAGGTTATCTCTAGTAGCGTCATCTAGTGACAAGCTTCCGAACTACGATCCAATAAATTTTTTTGTATCGCCATATAGTATTAGCCTGGGAAGCTAGCTTTTCCGGCGTACGCTCAAATGTATGGAGGTTGACAGTCCATGCTCGCACTCAGCCGTAGCGTTCAAAAAGTTATTGTTTGGTAACGCCATCTAGTTTCAAGTTAATGAACTACGAAGAACTATAATAATAATAATAATAATAAATCATTTATTTTCAGGCATCTAGTGGCCCATACATAAATACCTTACAGACTAACATACATATTAAAATACAAACAAAATAACTTAAAACTAACACACTATTTCTGCTGTGTGTGACGCAATTTCATGGTGTCATATTCCATCAGCCGGCCGCGGAATCGCCGAAATATGACACCCTTCGGCCAAAACTCTTGTACCATGAAGGCCGATAGATCTTTTATCGGTACGCTCACCACAAAGGAGTTGAAATTCACCTTGTGGCGGGATTCCAACCGCTCGACCCTCAGGTTTAGCTTGGTCTTGATCTGCACATACTCTACAATGTCTTCCGCCTTTGTAGAGTGGTGTAGTCGGGACACGTACAGCAGCGTCGTGGGTGTAGCTGGACGCAACAGATGTTTCGGTCCAGTCGGTGCAGATCCGCACTGGTTTCTTGGGGTGGGTTTCTTCTTCCTCTCCACCCTAGTGAAACCATCGCTGTCCACCTTCAAACCAGTCTTCGGCAGGTCAATTGGTTGACAACGGCGTGTAGCGGCAGGTCTGCTTGTAGCTGCTGCGTAGTTACGCCGAGGTGTCGACGCACTCCCGCAGTTCGTCACCTCTACCGAGGCAGAGGGAGGGGCGGTGGGGCGCGGCGCAACGGGTGTTGTCACAACAGCAGTCGACGCATCGAAAATCGCCGACTCAACTCTGCTGTTCGATGCACTTTGCGCTCCACGACACGAGTTCATATTAGAGGCCTCGCGTGACCTACATTCTGAAATAGTATTACGTAGTAATACTACCTCGGAATGCAACTCACTAATGGTGCTATTCGACACCTCTAACTTGCACTGCATCTCAGCCAGACCGGCTTTAAGGGATGTTATGTCCTTAAGCAGGCTGGTGACATCGACGTGGTCGAAAGTGACGGGGGGTAGCTTGCGCAATTATACCTGACTATACCTCAGAATAGATAATAGTACAGCAAAAATCACTGTCTAACAAAACCGGTGTTTAGGTACGAAAATATGTAGTGATGCAACGAATACGAATACGAATATTCGTATTTGCCGAATAGTAGACATTTACCTAATAGTCGTATTCGGCGAATACTAATACGAATATTTAAAAACTGATATTTTTGTACGCAACTCTATTTACTGCAGATTTGAAAAACGCGCGTAAAAATATGACGTGTGCAGAGGCCCTTAACCGCAACGACGTCGCAATATTTTTCACTGAAGCCATGTACAGTCGCCTCGGAAAGACTTTTTTCAACGGCTGGGAACATCCAGACTGAAAAAAGAAACCGCCTTAAACAAGAAAATCTACAAATTTTATGTTTTTTAAATAAAAATTTGCCTGTTGTAAATTTTAATTATTAGAAGAATTATTCATCAAATAAATAAGTCTTTTATTACCATGGTTAGATATTCATATTCGTATTCGCCGAATAGTAGGTTTGATATCCGTATTCGTATTCGTAAAAGTAGTATTCGTTGCATCACTGAAAATATGCCTATAGCCGAATTCAGAAAAGCCACTCAAATTGTTATTTAATTAAGTGACGATTCAGTGACGTTTCTGTATAGGTTGGCAACTAGTTGAAGGACATTTAACTACTTATTTAATATCTAATCAAATGCTTAACTGGTGTTTCTGAATTCGGCTACTAATTATGTCTGCCCTCTCTGTCGCATAAAACGTGCTCTTTCGTGTACGCTAGGGCAGACAGTTTCTTTTTTTTCTTCATTATAGATGACGTCTGCATCAATTAATCATCAGCTTCACCATGATTTACAATATTTTATTTGTCAGGTGCATGTCCGGATGTGAGTGGGCGAGTGTTGTCGCTCCCAACGCTGGGCAAGTTCTGCGAGACGAGGCAAAACGAACCAAAGACTGAACAGCAACTGAAGGACATCATTCAGGTAACTACATCGTAACTTGTAACTACCTCACTGTCTGCATTAGAGGCAAAAAGCCATAAGCAGGGCTACATACAAGCGGGACTCAGACAATGAAACTCTCTGACAACACAAGCTGTAGATTGTGTGGTGAAGAGGAAGAAACAATGAAACACATCATGTGCGAATGCGACGCCCTCGCCAGACTAAGAATGAAAATCCTTGGCAATGATTATGCAGAACCAGGGGAATTCAAGGCACTACCACTGCGCTCCACAAGTCACTTCATTGAAGTGGTGGAGAATGCAATGGATAGTGCTTATAAAAAAGGGGTAATTACACAAAAGATCCCATAGGGTCGAAGTGTATCGGCAAGGACCCCACCGTCTAAGATAAGATAAGATAAGACATACGCGGGCGCATAACCTCGAACGCACCAATCACAGCGCTCTAAAAACCCCTTGCGCGCAAGTTTGGCAGCTTTATTTGCTAGTAAAAGTTAGGCTAAGCGGTGTCTTTAGGATATTTGGTCTGTGTGTCTCTCTATCATACACATACTTAATTCATAGGTAAATGAGCTTATGGACATTAAAACTTAGATTTTATGCTATTTGACTTTAAATTCAGATTATATTGTGTATTTTGTTTTTGACATAGTATGTAACTAAATTATCATTTTTCCCGTGTATTTGTATTATTTTATAATGACGATCCTTTATGGAGATACAATTTTAAAACTAATCTTTAACTTGTATGACATAAGTATTAATTCTGTTGAACTTGTAATTTTATTCTATTTTCATTGTATTTTAATTCAATTCCTGACAATTTCAATTAGATCCATGTATTTTGACATGTGTAATTTATAATTTATTTTATCTTGAGAAATAAATAATCGAATCTAGTCTATTTATATTATTTATATGTATTTAAGTATTTATTTATCTATATAAGTACTAGTACCCATAACACAAGCATTGTCCCCGGATTTATTTTATTAATATTAACTTGGTCTTTGTTTGTGCAAAGTATTTTTCCCTTTTTACCTTTTATATTTTTCTTTCAGAGGCACGAACCCGACCCAACGCTGAGGTCCGAGAACTGCCTCTCGTTCGAGGGTTTCGTCAGATTCCTGACGGACAAGGACAACTACGCGTTTGTGCCGGAGCAGCGGAGAGTCAACAATTTCAATGGGTACGTATCAGCGTAAGGCTAGCCACTGACCTACAATATAACTGTGCAATATCCACTGGTTGCTCAATTATATTGACCGTCAATATACTTAATTGAGCAACCGAAGAATATTGCGCAGTTATATTGTAAGTCAGTGGCTAGCCTAAGACGCCTCGCGTGTAGAAGGTTGCGTGTTCTAATTCCAGCTCAAACTTCTGAGATTTCCGGATCTCATGTTGTACAAACTCCTCACTAGATGTCTCTTTTTAAAATATACAATCTCCTGAATCACGCTATTACAAGTTTTTCAGGGTATTAACTAGGGTATCTGAAATAAACAAAAACAAAATCAAAATCAAAATCAAAATCATTTATTTGCTGAACATGGGTACAGTTGATGACATTTGATTTGCAAGACCAAGCCAAGTTCTGCCGGTAAGCATGCAAAATAGGTTGTTAGTAATTTAATTTAACTTAATAACTTATATAATAACAATCAATTATAATAATTATAGTTTAGTATTTTTATTTACTATGGCTCCCAGTTTTCTATTAGAAATTCATTGATGGAGTAGTAAGCTTTATTGCACAGGAAATATTTTAATGATTTTTTAAAACTGGTGTTATCCTCCTTCTCGATTATAAATTTCGGCAACTTATTATAAATTTTTGGGGCCATTCCTAGAACACTCTTTGCAAACAATGCAGTTTTAGACGGCCAAGGACGTATTTTATCCCGAAGTCGAAAGCTATTAAATGTATTAAATAAATGTCTATTAACTTTAACAAAGTTTGCTATTTCATAGATATATAAACTTGGAAGTGTCAAAATCTTTAATTTTATGAAACTCTGCCTACAGGAATCAGTTGATTTTAAACAGTCGTTGACATGCGATGACAACTTAGAACAAGGTGTTTTCATTGATAGCAGAGCCATCTCTACGACAGATTTTGCACTAAAAAACTTAGTGTTCCTATATTAAGCCATATAAGCCTAAATTAAGATTTTATTTTCCCTACAATTGTGCTCTTACGCATTATATAGGGACGAGACGTATATATAATTATATATATACTCATTTTTGTATACCTTTGATGAATGGTTATAGTTTTGTATTCAGACGTTGTGGTAGCTAGAAACCAGATGGCGCCGTCAGCGAGGTTTAAATAATATGTCGAGTTACCTGTCTATATGTATAATACTAATGTGTAGTCTTTTGTCATTGATCATGATCATGATTTTTCGCCGTTTAGCCGTGGCGTTCAAAAGGTTAAGATCAAGTTCGGTTTAACGGTTCGGTGCGTGTGGACGGCACTACGAGTGTTACTGTAACGCTCGTAGTGCCGTCCAAACGCAGAATTCGTGTTACATTACACGGTAGATTACATTACACGTTACACCCGTCTGGACCTACCGTTGCTTTAGCGAACCATTATCAAGCTCATGTTAGAAATAATCCGTAATTTCCGGGGTCGTCGCCATCGAAATTAATGAGGAGACTACTTATAATTCAAAGATTTATGACTCTATCACTGGGATAGGGTTGTGGCCATTTTAGCCAAATTTTGTTGATTAGAATAAAAACCGCCATGATCCGGAGTGTTGTCAGTTAGTTTAGTATCAACTGTTAATCCAGAAAATAACTATTACTAAGTCACAAAACCATTTGCCCACAGAAAACCTACCGAGGAAGACGACGCCCAGACCAAGGAGCTAGCGAAGGAGATGATGGGTCCGCTGAGTCAGTATTACATCGCGAGCAGTCACAACACGTACCTCACCGGGCACCAACTGAAGGGAGAATCGTCCGTCGAGCTGTATAGCCAAGTAAGTGGCGCCATCTAGTGTAAGCGACTCGCCGCTGCAGCGCCATCTATCGGTTTAAATCGCATCGATTGATTGGAAAATCACTAAAAACAGTGATATCTGATATTTGTAGAAATAATGTTACTTTAGGTTGGATATATTATTATAAAAGTTTAAAAAAATAATGATATATGTAGGTTTCTGACAAATGAAATTCGGTCTGTCAAAGCACCTTTCCCCGACTTATATCACCAAGTGGCGACCGTATTAGCGACACGAAACCATCGAAGCCATCTACTGAAGCAGATAGGAACTAGGAAACAATTAAACGTCAATGGCGCCCACGTATATAACTGTCAAAAGTAGAATACAGTTTAAAGTTATCGAACATTAATAGTACTTTGAAACCGCTTAAGTTCGCGATTTATAACAAATCAACAGACTTGAAAATTGTAGAACAAGCTTCGTTTGGCCTTGAAGGAATGTCCTTCCGTAGCCTCGTTTAAAAGGGAACTGTGTAAGATGTGGCTAGATGAAGTCCTGATTACTGGAATTAGAATTAGCTGTTCTTCTTCAAATTTTAATTTTAAATAATATTTAGGTAATTTTAAAATAAATATATTTATATATAGCACTTATTTATATTGGTTATTTATTTTATTATTATTTGTTCGTTTTTATTTTGGCTGTTTGTAATTTTTGTCTATCTACGCATAGTCTTCTCTCGTCAACTCCAAGGTTAGCTGGAAGAGATCCCATTAAGGATAAGCTCGCCTTTGTACACTGTTTATGTCATAATGCAGAATTTTATTGTTTTCATTTATGCGCAATAAAGAGTTTACATACACACAGACAGAGAAATAAATAAAAAACAAAAAAGTTACATCCATCATTTTATTTTAGAATCTTAACAATAATTCTTAACTAATATAAGCCACTACATCTCGACAGACAAACAGTCAATGCAGACGAAATTCTCAAATTATAACAAACGCAATGAAATACATGTTCATCACACTTACTCGTAATTATACGCAAGAAAAACGGATCGTACGGCTAAAATACGATCCGCGAGCGCAATACATATTGTACAGAATATTATGTCTACATGTGCACGCCGACGCCTTCCCATTAAGGTACCTACGTTGCATTAAAATTACAGGCTTACTTTATTTTTAAAATTTTCGCTAGGGTCATGAACACGGGCGGAACGGCAATTATGAACGTCTTGCCATTATAGCCCTCCCTGGTCGATCGGGCTTTGAATATTTTCCACCCTTTAATAAACAATGTTCTGTAACCGTGGGGGCGTCGGCGGAAGGAAATACACTTTTGGATAATTCTAGTTTTAATAACAAGCAATATTACAAGATGCGATCAGTTTGATGAGATTTTATATAAACAAGATGGCGGAGCCCATTCCATTATTTAAATAGGCTTTTCTATAAATGAGTGTATGTATGTTTGTATGTAAAATGCGTACACAAAGTTTCGTGTCTGTGCTGTTGACGGTTGAAGAGTTCCATTATCTGGAGCTAATCCTGGATGTCGATTCAGGTCATGCTTACCATAAAAATCCAATGTCATCAGAACTGAACCAATAGGTAAGTAAAAATTCAGCTCAGTAGGATAAGAGGAAGTGGTTCTAATTCAGCTTGCAAGATTTGACCCGAACATACATAGTTCCATACATACATACATACATACAAACATTGCAAGTTAATAAAAAGCTTGTAAAAAATACCATCCTAGCTGGCCTGCTCTGCAGTACTATTCTTGCCTTACGAGAAACGAAATTAACGAAGCGAAATATTTTACCATTTCATGATAAGATAACGCGTCCAGTGCCCTGAGTGCCACAGTCAAAATTACATACCAACTCAATTTATAAATGAAATCGTGACTACATAATCTAGTCTTTAGTTGACTATATATTCTAGTGCGTGTTACGTCTGTACCAAAATCTAGCCCTGTAATCATCGCTGCAAGTCAAGAATGCAGGGGCTGTCCCCGAGTGGACGATGAACCTGAAAACATAATAACCACCGTATAACAACTTACATAAAGTTGGTTTTCCAATAGAGCTAAGAACAAGTCCATACCCCATCCAAGGAATAAAGTTAACGTGTCATTTTAACCGACTAAAAAAAATATGGCACAGGTTCTCAATTTTGTTGTATTTTTTAATTTGGATTTTAATTTTTAATACTCCAAGGTCTCCTTGTAGTCAAAGTTGAGGTGTAATGAGAGGATCTATGAGGAATCGATGGAACTCCTCAAATATAGCAATTTAGGTATTTTCTTTAACAACTGAAGCAGTTGTTGAGTTCCAAAAGCATTATTTGGAGCAGTGGAACTGATCATGAAGACGTATCACATTCTTACTTTTCACAGGGCTTTTGGAGTCGGTTTTTTTTTTTGTTAGTTATTTACTTTTTTGTATGCAAATGAAAGGGACAGAAGATTGCCATCGAAGGTCGCGTTTGAATGTAAAGACATGCGCATGCCTCCTGTCAAATTTATAATCTTTAACTTTGATTATTTGTTTTAGGTGACCCGTGTACTGATTTGACAAATAACCTTAATGAACTTAACTTGAAACAATTGAGATCTCGAATTTGGTATAGAATAGTATATTTCGGCCGTCCGAATTCAGTGCCGCGCGTGCGCTTGTCAAGGGTGGACCTATGTGTTGCGAAGCGATAGTTTCCAATATAAAAAGAGCGCTGACGGCCATACATCTTAAATAGCCGTCAGCGCTCTTTGTCCATTGGACGAGGGCGACGCGTGGCCGTTGTTTAATATACCTAATCTTTAGAACGTAACTTTTTGTTAGCCCTCTTAAGGAACAAGCTAAATATAGTCGGTCAGTAGTTGGCCTATATCCTAGTTTCGGACTAACCTGACGGCACCGTTATGCCCCAACGACATGAGCTGGGCCCTGGAGGCACTGCGGGAGTGCCACGTGCAGAGCGACGTGGTCGCCTCGTCGGGGAATATCACGTAGTCCTCCGTATGGTTGAAAATCGCTTGTGCCTGGTGCTCCTGTTTACCTGAGAATTCAATTCAAATACAAATCATTCATTCAGCGAATTGGCCACTTATGAGCTTTTTACTTGTCACATGAATAAATTGAAATGGGTTGAATCTACCAGCGCTTCGGACAGCACCATCATTACATTATGACGACGCGGTTAGCCTAGTTGGGAGTGACCCTGCCTCCGAAGCTAGCGTCCCGGGTTCGGTCTCCGGTAAGGGCAAATATTTGTGTGATGAGCACGAATGTTTGTTCCTGAGTCTTGGATGTTTCCTATGTATTTAAGTATTTATTTCTCTATATAAGTATGTATATCGTCGGCTAGTACCCATAACACAAGCCTTTAGTGCTTACTTTGGAACTAGATCGATTTATGTAAAGATTGTCCCCTGATTTATTAATTTATTTATTTACTGGGAAGCGCCCAAGAAACTCAGCAGAAAGTAATCTTTTCAAATAAAAAAAACGATTTTACGTCATATATAAAAACCCAAAAAAAAAAATAGAAACATTTCAAAGTAATAAAAATAAAAACGATTGTTGAATAATCAACAAATATGAAAAACTATAAAATATAGTATAGAGAACACTATGAAGTATCTCTAGTCGGGTTCAGATATCGCACAAAACTAATAAATTAAAAACTAAGAAACTTAATGGGCGTTGCTAGCATGAACCGTCCGGAGCCCACAGACAGCACCCGTTCACGAGTATGAAGCGTATCCCAGCCATAAACATTTATTAAACAAGTTTTCACTTCTCATGCTCGTAAAGTTCTGCTTTATACACTTGTGCATAAAATGTTTTTATTATATTTCCCTAAGACTACGAAATAAGCCCATTCAGACATACGATACTATTTTAATGGGTCTTCCTTACAATTCTGTTTTTAAGTTTTGTATTTACTGTAAGGAGATGTAGTAATAAAATATTAAGAGTATTAAAAACAAGAAAACACAAAACAGAGCAAACTTAATTATCTTGGTAAACGAAATTAAGAAAAAATGGACTGGCGGGAACGTGTCACCTATTAAAGTTCTCACTGATGCAAAACTATACTTTATTACAACGGGCAACTGTTGAAACTAAAATTTATAAATCCACCATTTTGTACGCCTTACCCATTTCGTACATTTTGTACCATTTTCTCGCTTTCGAAGTGAAAATCAGTGTTCAACCCGTTCGGAAATTAGGGCGTAAGATACAGGCGTACGTTAACGTCACCCATTTTCGTACGTTCAGAAAGACCTCGCTGGCATTCGCGAGTAGTGTTGAGCTACTCATACATGAGGCACCTCGAATGTCACACTCACTTTGTTAGATTGTCACAACACCTCACTTCGTAAAAATGTCCCACTTCAATGCTCATGTCCCACTGATAGAAGAAGAGCCGAGCGAACCATGCGAGTGAGGTGAAATACAACGTAGCGAGTAACTCAAAGTGTGAGTGAGACAAACGAGTGTCATCCGTTCCGTACAGTGTGACACGCTGTCGCGAGAGCGAGGCGTAAGCTCCGCGTAGCACCTCACCTCATTTGAGGTAGGACATTGTACCACCTCGTTTTGTAAAAGGAGTTACCCTCAAACTCGTTTTAATTTCATGTCCTGCCCAACACTAATCGCGAGGTCTGCCTCAAAAATAGACGAGAAATATAAAAACCAGCTGTGTCGTAATCTTCGGGCTAAAGAATGTTTAGCAATAGTGGCAAAAGCAATAAAGCTCCTGTTGCTGGGTGGTTTGGCTCTCCGGGCCTGCTACACGACTAACATAGCCTAAACCTACCTACGTATTTGGCCTATTTTTTTACTTTACGCGTGTTAGTTAAGCTAGGAATGTTGACGAAGTGGGAATGTGGACGAAGTGGGAATGCGAACGAAATGGGAATGTGGACGAAGTGGGAAAAGGACGAAATGGGATTATGGATGAAATGGGAACGTTGACGAAGTGGGATTGTGGACGAAGTAGGAATGTGAACTAAATGGGAATGTGGACGAAGTGAACCTAAACGATTCTAGATAGTCTCTACATACCTGTGGTCCCGGCTCCCGTGTACTGTATGAGGCAGCGGCTACTCGACAGTTCCCACAGCTTGATCGACGAGTCCAGTCCCGACGTCAATAAATACTGACGAACAAAACACATTGATTAATCAACGGTCTATAAACGTCCACCGCTGGACAAAGGGCTCTCAAAGTGAGACTGACTGGGCAGTTAAAACAAAACGTTTATTCAGCAAATCGGCCACCTGTGGGCTTTTTAACTTGTCACATTAAATAAACGGGTTGAATCTACCAGCGCTTCGGACAGGATGTTACTATACTATATTTTATAGTTTTCATACTTTTCGATTTTATTTCGAGTAAAATCGATAAGTATGAAAACTATAAAATATAGTTTAGTAACTGATTCATACAGGGAAACAATATATATATATATATATATATATTTTTTTATATATATATATTTTTTTATATATATAAAAATTTAACCATTTTCCTAAATAACTTCCAAACTCTAAATAAATAGTAGTTTATGCAACGGATGCATAATGATAGGCCTTAAAACACTAGTGCGGTTTTCATGAAACGAGCCGACAGGCGAGTTTCGTAATAAGATCGCACGTGTGTTTTAAGGCCAAATTATGCAGAGTTGCATACATAACTTTATCTACACACATATTATAAATCCTCCATGATGGGTTCAGAAACAATATTTTCTGGCAACAAGTTATTTGTTGCAATCGTGGCTGCATATATCCGATATCCGGCGCATTATCACATCACACACACTCCGAGAAGACTACTTACTATTCATATTTTCAACTAAAATGTAAATTACAAACAACTTTTTCTATTCAATTCAACAACAATTCTACTTTCGTTCAGCAAAACGTCAACATGGCGGCAAATACGGTCTTCCGTCAAGACCATTTTTTTTTAAATCATAGACAAACGGATGAAGTCTCTATCCTCACGTCACTCGAGATCAAAATATACTGAATTGACGTTTCGTATCAATAACTTTTTAATATCTATGGATACTAGAATAGAGACCCACTTGAGTTTTGACAGCTGTTCCAAATTTAATCTCATTTCTTTACTAAAAACGATGAAGAAGTCATGTTATTTCTTTATCGCAGCACTGGTTTTTCCTAATTGGTTGTCAAAATGGTGGTCATTTCATACGGTTTTTGATTAACCAATGGAGGTTTTATGATATGGGTGTAGATAAATATATTTAAGATTCTCAAAATGATCCCTTTCATCTGATATGGCACACAATATAGTTTGCACAACTTTTCTTTTAATTTTCTAATTAGCGCCCTAAAACTGGCCCTTATGTTTAAAATTCATTTATTTACGTTACGCGTCCATATTGCGGTCACCGACTTACATATGTGTACCAGAATTCAACTCAATCGGTCCAGTAGTTTCGGAGCAAATTGGCTGTAACAGACAGACAGACACGACTGATCCTATAAATAAGGGCTCCTCTGATTCGTGAGGTCTACAGCTCACAGAGCCACTCCACTGGCTATAGGCACCCCACCTTGCTGTTCCTGGTGAACGCCACGGAGCAGACCTCGGAGCCATCGTGCGCGTTCACGAACGTGTTGAAGCAGCGGTTGGACACCGTGTCCCACAGCTTCACGCTGCCGTCCGCGCTGCCGCTCGCGAAGTACTTGCCGTTCGGCGAGAACCTGCACGAGACGACTCACAAACATACATACATACATATTATCACGCCCGAAATCCCTAATGGGGTGGGCAGAGCCACAAGACTACTTGTGGCCACGTTCGATTAATTAGTCCTAAGATGGTATGATGAACCGTATGGTGACAGGTGATCAGCCCATCGCCCATACAGATAGTCCACCATGTTGGAGAGGACCCTTCCCTTAGTCGACTTTTACGACATGCCAGGATGATAAGCATCTGCATGCATTCTATGCTATTTCTTCACTCCCAGTGCAGCAGAGGAGTACTCACAAACATACATACATATATCACGCCTGTTTCCCAAAGGGGTAGGCAGAGACCACGGATCTCCACCTGCTACGAACCTGACACGCCTTTCGCTTCGTCTACTCTCATTAAGTTGTTCATGCACGCTCGCCGGTTTAGGGTACTCTTGACGTGGCCTTTCTTAAGAACGTCCTCGATCTGGTTTTGGTACGTTCGCCGAGGTCTTGCCCTTCCAACCCTCGCCACACTCACCTTATGAATCTGCTTCGTTAGTTTTCTTTCGTTCATCCTCTCCACATGTCTAAACCATCTAAGCATACCTTTCTCAATTCTCACGACTACATCTTCCACACCACATCGTTCTCTTATCACGCTATTCCTTATCCTGTCCCTCATGGAAACTCCACACATACTCCTCAACTCGCATCTCCACTGCATTGATTCTACTTTCATGTTTCTTCTGCCATACCCAACATTCACTTCCATACATCAGTGTTGGAACCAGCACCTCTATGAACAGCCAGACGAGCCTTTTTGGACACTTTCTGGCTCTTCATAAACGCATGCAAAACTCCATTCACCTGATTTCCAGCATTCGCTCTCATTTCAATATCACTATCCCACTTTCCATCTCTTCTAAATAGCGACCCCAAATATACAAATTCATCAACCACCATCCTTGACGCATGCTTGACGCACATTTAAGTGGCACTGTCATAATTGAAAAATTGCCCTCCCGCATCGTGCGGTGTGAGACAACACCGCCGACCCCACCGTCCACAGTGATATGATAGCGTGTGAATCAAGCAATATTAGACTTTTGTATGTATGTCGTAAGAACTATGACATCAGCAGTAGGGTGTGGGTCAGGTGCCTCGTGATAAGTCAGTTCTGTCAAGCTGATCTAATTTGACAGACAATCAGATGTACTCGTAGAGTAATCACTGGAAAGAATACAAGTTAAGCCATGGCGCTGGCGTTTGACAACCTTCTATGAGACTTCTTACACGAAATTGTACTGATAGGCATATCCTTCTTTTGAGGTCTTTGGTTTTGGGATTCCAGTTAAAATCTATCTTTCAGTTAGTCTAATAACTTATTGTCAATCACTTATTCCATAACTCATAGTACTCATAATTCAATCAATCAGTCCATCAATCAATCACATTTAATTTTAATAATTAAACTCACTCACTTGATAGAATTGACCTGTCTCGTGTGGTGATGGCTCGGTACTGGGCACACGAAGCACTGGCTCGTGGTGACGTCATACAGCCGGATCACGGGGTGGGTGGTGGACGCGATGATGTGATCCCCTAAGGGGTGGAACGCCACGCACAACACTTGCTCTGCGTCCTAAAAAAGGTCATCGTATAGAACTATACGCAAACATCTCAAAAGAAGGATATAAACATAGGCGTGCAGTCCATATAGGCATTTAAGCAGTGCCTACCCTGGCAAAATGACCCTGTGCCCGATTTATAACTCGTAATACGCATTAAATTATTTTTATCTACACCCATATCATAAAACCTCCAAAGTGTAATCAAAAATCGTAGGAAATGAACACCATTTTGACAACCAATTAGGTAAAACGAGTGCTGCAATGTTATTCCCGTATCGTTTTTAGTATAGAAATGAGATTAAATTTGGAACAGCTGTCAAAACTCAAGTGGGTCTCTATTCTAGTATCCATAGATATTAAAACAGTTATTGATACGAAACGTCAATTCAGTATGTTTTTTTAATATAAACTGCACAACATTTGATCTCGAGTGACATGAGAATAGAGACTTCATTCGTTTGTCTATGAAAAAAAAAATGGTCTTGACGGAAAGATCGAATTGCCGCCATTATGTTGGTGTTTTGCTGAACGAAAGTAGAATTGTTGTTAAATTGAATAGAAAAAGTTGTTTGTAATTTACATTTTAGTTGAAAATATGAATAGTAGTCTTCTCGGAGTGTGTGTGATGTGAAAATGCGCCGGATATCGGAAATATGCAGCCACGATTGCAACAAATAACTTGTTGCCAGAAAATATTGTTTCTGAACCCATCATGGAGGATTTATAATGTGTGTAGATAAAGTTATGTATGCAACTCTGCATAATTTGGCCTTAAAACACTCGTGCGATCTTATTATGAAACTCGCCTATCGGCTCGTTTCATGAAAACCGCACTAGTGTTTTAAGGCCTATCATTATGCAACCGTCGCATAAACTACTATTGCGATTCAAAAATACCTAAAATATTTATTATATTTATGAAATTAATAAATAAAATCGGACACAGGATAATGTTTCCAGGGTACGCACTGCATAAATATAAATAAATAAATCAGGGGTATCCAGCCGGATACCGGATAGTAACCAGATATCCGTTGCATCTTTATTGTAGACCAATCGGTACGAAAGGTTAGTTTCCTGAAAAAATCTATTTAGTCCGTCATTTACATTATCAAAAAAGTTGAAGTTCCGCGTGACGTCACGCCGTGGCAACCTTTTTACCACGATGTGCCGTCATGAGCGCCCACTCAACTTTGATGCGCGTTAACTTTGTAAATTTTATTTTACTGGCCACCCCAATACAGATACATACCGTGATACTCTTGTAAGCTTTCTTGGCGCTCGCTTTCGTTATATCAAACAGTTTGATGCAGCAATCGCGCGAGGCCGATACGAGAATCTGCTCGCGCGGGTGAAAGTCGAGCGCTGTAATTTCATCCGTGTGGTCATAGCTGGGGACAAAGTTCGTCATCATCATCGTCATCATGATCCTTGTAATCATCATCACCACCACCATCATCATCACCACCGTCATCATCATCATTGTCATCACCGCCATCACCTTCATCATCATCAACCTAATCAGTATGTTCTTTGTACTTCTTAAAATCAAAACTGGTCTGTTTTTGTGATAACAATTTTGGCATTGTAAATATTTTGGTAAATCGTGAGCGTACAAATTAGTAAAAATTACCTCTTTTTTATGTGTTTTATGTGTGAATTATTTCATTGTTTTAGAAACGGAAGTTGGTCAAATTTAATAAAATATTTTTAAAGTGTGAAAACTCACAGTGTCCTGATGACAGGATGCCCCTGTTGCTCCCTGCCCGGATCCACCTCCTCCGGAGCCGATTTGGCCAGCATACGCTCCACGTCCAAAATCTACAAAAGAAACAATTATATTAAATGGAACGGTTTTAGCATTGTGACATAAAATACAAATGATGAATGGCTAAACCAGGTTCATTTTCATAATTCTCAATCTCTTCTTCAAGGATATCTACCTTAAAGTCAGTTAAAGCCATTTTCTTGATTCTCCTTTACTTTTTTCTGCTATAAACACAACTGGAAGTGACATAATAACACTTTACCGACTGGACTAATCGACAAATACAAAAGGTGTGATAGACATGTGCAACAGTTCAATGGAAGCACTGTGTCATTCATCATACAAGACTGACGTTCACATCAGCTACAGCTCGCAGAAGCCTACCTTAAGGTCTATATCTCACTAGGAGACCATGGTCACCGGTCGCACAACCGTCTTTAAGCTACCACACAAGGCCACCACAACAGACACCAGAGTCACAGTTTCAAAATGGACTTCAAGGAGATCGTGCGGGGAAGAAGCGCTACTGGCAGCGCAACTGGTGGCTGAGTGAGACATCGCACAGTGCTATACTAATTAGTGGTGGTGCAACCAGCGTGGCTGTGCTGCCAGTAAATTTCTGTGCACGCGATCATACTGGTTGCGCAACCAAGCGGACACCAGGTGAGATACCATTCACCTGTCCCAGTGACATGATATAGCCCTAAGAGTGCCATATGGTTTTAACTGCGACAAATACATGGGCATCCTTTAAAACTATCATCTTCGTTCAACATGTATAATAGTCGAGCAACTAATGATTAAGATGGTTTTTAAATGTTAATATAATATCATCCTTATAAACAGATTTTATTGTTATCAGAGAAACTTAAGTTAGTTCTACCTTGATACTAGCATCCACACTGCCAGTAGCAACTAACTGTCCGCAAGCACTGAAAGCACCAGCACGACAGGCCATCTTGTGCGAGGTGACATAAGCTGTCTCGTATGTAGCTGGTTCCGGGGCGAGGGATGATGCGTCCATTTCATATTCCAGGTCTGTTGGAAATAACAGGTTTAATTAATTGAGGAAAGGGTCCAGTCGCGTTCCCAGGGGGCGGTCACAGGGGATATGAACCCCCCAAAATCGTATACGTCAAATTAAAAAATCAAGTCTAAAAGTAAAGTCTATTTTACTCGAGAGATTTTATTATTACTGACCCCCCCAAAATTTAAGGCCGCGACTGTGCCTGAAAAGGTCTGATGAAGCCAACTCTTGCTTTGCTATTAAAAATACATACAAGAAAAAAAAATTATGTAATTAACAATCCTTACTAATATTATAAATGTGGAAGTGTGTTTGTTCATTTGTTGTTTGTTTGCGTCAAAATGGAGCATTTCATAACCCATATCAAATGTTGAAAGAAATAAAGAATTTAGTTATTTTTAACCAACCAAAGCCTGTAGTTCCGAGCAAGTGCTCCGCTCCGCTGGAGGCAGCGAGGCGGTCCTTGCGATCCGGCTCATGCTGGATCCCCACCATCATAATGTTAAGCAGCCTATTGGAAAAATATTAGCTTAATAAAAAAACCCAAAACATAAATAATAAAAAAATGACCATGACCTCGGGGTATCTTGGATAGCTAAAAGTTGTACGTTTAAAACAATCTATGCATCCATGATTAGATATTTTTGGAAAAATGCCTCTTTTCATGTAATTTAAGAGGTATTAGATTTACACTCAAAATTGTTACATTTATAATTCCTTTTCCAGTGTGGGATACTCGAATAAACCATTATAACTATCTTATATCCAGTAGGGGACAATTTCACTCGACTTGACGCGCGTTTTATGTACACTTTAAGAGGGCTGTGAACCAATGGCAAAAATCTGCCTTTTTATACACCTAGATTTTTTTCTGAATGACAACCTATCGAAAATTGGTCAACAACATCGGTTAACATTTAAGGGGTGGAAATCGTTATCGCTTTTTGTATGAATAGCCGTAGCGTCACACTCCTCTTAACGAGAAAAAATGTCAAAAAGTTAATATCTGCAAGGACCCTCATCATGTTTAATACCTATCGCTCGGTGGACACGGGTCCGCGTGCACAGCGGCAGCCAAAGTCGCTGCAATTGCCTGGTACCCGTCATAGTAAAGTTGGCTGTAAAGAAAATAAAATCATAATATCACAAGTTTCCGACAAAAAAAGTAGCTGTGCCATCGTAATAATGATGTTAATAAAGGCATACAGGATACGAATTAACTTCTTACCGTCTTTCGGACTGTCTAAATTGCGTCAATAATTAGCTAAGTCAGCAAATACATAGTAAAATCCAAACATAACCTACAAGAATTTTACAGGGAATAACATATCTAAAACTTTAGCGATAATCATTTCGTCGCTATCGATCACATTATTTAATGTATAAATAATGTAATCATGATGAGTATGCAAGTATTACTTAACGAAAACTAACTAAGCAAAGATTTATAACATCTTAGACGACGCTGAATTGCATATGTATTATTTACCTGATAATCATACGATAAAGTAGCTCCCTGTTCTTAACTACGTTCCGGGTATCAATATCTCCGTTGTTTTCCTTCATTTTGCCTCAAATTATAGAAGATAAATGCAAAACTTGAGAATTAAACACCGGTTTGAAAGGTTATTTGTTTGACAACAACGAGTCTATATTGTCTATGAGAAGTGCCTTTGTCTATGGTATCAAGGTGCGCTTGACAAAGCGATTTTAGCGTCGAGTTACCTTTTCACGAAAACAACTGGAAACCAACTAGTCGAGTGGCTTTATTTGTACTTAACCTACGTAACCGGCGGATATAAAGGTAATCAATACTTTGAGTCATGCGTAGTACAGGTATTAATATCGCAAAGTTCCACGTCTTTTAAATATATTACTATTATCAATTCTTCGTTACTCTGGTTTTTTGTTTCTTTAGGTGAATTATTTGCTTTCATAGTTAAGCACTACGCAAATCAATAGGTACTTATTATGATTGATTACGATAATCTAAGTCGGTTTCAAAAACATTCCATAGCATATCCCTAAGCAGCTGTCATCTTCATCTGTTCATAAGCCGTCATGTCAAAGCTCATGTAGCTTAAAGGTCTCTGAGCGCCTAGCACACACGCTTTTATCGCGCACATACAGCATCTGTCACTTTTTAACTTCTGTGCGGGTGCGAAAGGGACGAATGCTTTATGTGCGCGATAAAAATTATTGTGCTAGCCTTCTGAAACCAGGCCATAAAATAAAAAAATAAAATTGTTCATATCTGTCAAATTATTTACAAACCGTTGAACAGTAGGTAGGTAGGTAGTTTGAAAACAAATTTAATAACTTTAAATATTTATTTGATTTTATTCAAATCTATAGAAATTTTGTTGTCCACAGGTTTTACTAACAGGATGCAGGTGCGTGGAGCTAGATTGTTGGGATGGCGACGACGGCAGCCCTGTTATTTACCATGGCCACACGTTTACTACGAAAATACCCTTTCGCAGGGTTGTCGAAACAATAGAGAGGTATAATAGGGTTGTCAATTTTTTCTTAGTCTAATAGGGAACTTGCATGATTTTTATTTCATCTTTTATTGGAAAGTACTGAGACCAAACTGTGTTCGCGAAACATTATTGTGTTGTGTTTTTTTTTGAGATACCTACGACGCTTTGAAAAGTTGTAGTTCATACCACTCACAAAAACGCTCCATACAAAATGGCCCTGAAATATGACGTCACAGTGCAGTTGGAGTGTATACCCGACCAATGTAAAAAGAGCGGGGACGGTGATACATTTTATATGGCTGTCAGGGCTCTTTTTACATTGGACAAAGTATACAAAATATATGAAATTTGCAATTACTATAGTATAATCTACACTCTTCAAAACTTTTTGGCGGGTAAAAAAACAACGTCAACTGAGTTTTAGGCTAGCCAGTGACCTACAATATAACTGTGCAATATCACTGGTTGCACAATAATATTGGTCGTAAGTAGATGATATTGACGGTCAATATCGACTACTGACGATCAATATAATTGTGTCAGTGATATTGCACAGTTATATTGTAAGTCAGTGGCTAGTTTTAAATAAGTTTTTATTTTCCAGGAGTGCATTCGTGGCGTCCCCGTACCCGTTAATATTAAGCATAGAAAACCATTGCAGTCTGCCGCAGCAGCAGGTTATGGCGAGTACTTTTGAGGTCAGTATAGCATTTTATTAGTGTTTTTAGGGTTCCGTACCCAAAAAGTAAAACGGGATCCTATCCCTAAGACTCCGCGGTCCGTCTGTCGCCAGGCTGTATCTCATGAACCGTGATAGTTAGACAGTTGAAATTTTCACAGATGATGTATGTCTGTTGCCGCTAAAACAACAAATACTAAAAAACAGAATAAAATAAACGTGATTTTTTTGCTCGTTTTTGCTCGATATTGATAACGGCAACAGGTAGATGCTTTAAGGGGCCCCCCCATACAACAAACGTGTTTTTTTTTGGTTTATTTTTGATAATGGTACGGAACCTTTCGTGCGCGAGTCCAAATCGCACTTGGCCGGATTTTTTCCGACAGGTTAAGTTTTCACAATTCGAAAAAACCGGTGCGAGTTAAACTCGCGTGGAGAGGGTTCCATTCCGTCCATGATTATCTGAAATTTACTACGTTACTTTAAATACCATAGACTTCTTATAGGTTTTCCTGTAATCTATAGGTAAAGAACAAATTGCATTATTTTTTTCTAAATTTCAGCCCCGGTAGTTTCGGAAATAAGTGGGGGGGGGGAATGGTCAATTTTCGCCTATTTTCCTAAATAACTTCTTATCTATTTAACTTGAAATTCAAAAGAAGATCCTCACAACAAGCCCTTTCATTTGATATGTCACACGATATAGGTTGCATAACTTTTTTTAAATTTTCTAATTTAATGTGGCCCCCATGTTTAAAATTCGTATATTTACGTCATGCGTCCGTGTTGCGGTCACTGACTTACATATATATACCAAATTTCAACTCAATCGGACCAGTAGTTTCGGAGCAAATTGGCTGTGACAGACGGACAGACAGACAGACAGACGAGTGATCCTATAAGGGTATCGTTTTTTCATTTTGAGGTACGGAACCCTAAAAACTAATCAAAATTAATAAATTCCATCTGAACCCATTAATTAAGAACCTATACACATAGCTGGGCACCGTTAATCAAATAGTTAACTTCGTTAATCGCTAATCCGTAACTAAAAAGTTAACTTCGTTAAACGTTAAAGTGTAATATTTCGGAAGATTTAACGGAAGTTAACGTTGTTAACTTGTGATATATAGAAATTGCATATTAATTTTCCATTTTGCGTTAGTAATTATGCCTATACATACATATCTTTTAAAAACTAGCCGCCTTTCAGAACACATCTCCTATGAATGCACCACAGATCAAAGAACCCCTCGTACCCATGGGCACCTTGCCTATTCATCCGCATCTTAGATCATGTGGACTGGAATAATCTGATCACGTGTAATATGATTTGCATGTGTATTTCACTAAAGCACACTGTTAGTGTTTAACCATTCATGTGTAAGGGTTAATAACGGCTCACGAATAGGGGAGAGGAGGGGTGTAAATATTTATAGTACCTACCAGGCGCGGTCGCAGCCTGAAATTTTGGGTGGGTCACTAATAACATACATACATACATAGCATCACGCCCGAAATCCCTAATGGGGTGGGCAGAGCCACAAGACTACTTGTTCGATTAATTAGTCCTAAGATGGAACGATGAACCGTATGGTGACAGCTGATCAGCCCATCGCCCATACAGATAGTCCACCATGTTGGAGAGGACCCGTCCCTTAGTCGACTTTTACGACATGCCAGGATGATAAGCATCTGCACGCATTCTATGCTATTTCTTCACTCCTCTATTTCTTCACTCCCTAATAAAATAGTAAAATATGTCTAGTAAATTCGAATGACACTAATAGAATAGTAAAATATGTCTAGTAAATTAGACTTTAAGACTAGACTTCTTTATTTTGAAATTTTTTAGAAGATTTTGACGTGAATATTTTAGTCTTTCGTGTACGATTTTGGGGGGTCATGTCCCCTGTGACCCCCCCTTCGAACCGCGCCTGGTACCTACCTAGTTACCATAGCTGGACACAAACCGTTAATATGTTAATCGTTAATTAACAAAGTTATCATTAACTTTTAAGTTAACTGCAAATATTGTTAACGAACTCATTGACTTCCGTTAAAACAATTAAAGTCCGTTAAACGTTAATTAAGTACCTGCTATTTGCCAAAAGGACAGCGCGCCGCTTATGTCAGATAGCTTTTGATTTAGATTTGATCTCTAAATAATTAGATATTACTACAAACTCCAATGTTAATTCCCTTATTTTATGAATTCTTCATGTCCTGCCTAAATATCCATACCAACATTTTTAACGGCATATAAAATGCAAGTTCTACCATGAGCTAACGATTAACGTTGACTTTCGTTAAATCTTCCGAAATGTAACGCTTTAACGTTTAACAAAGTTATTTTTTTTAGTAGGCAACGGATTAACGATTAACGAAGTTAATAATTTGATTAACGGTGTCCAGCGGTGCTAGTTACTAAATTGAAATATTAAGTCGATTAACTACTGAATAGTTTCCATATAAAAAGGGAACACATTAACCCATCAAATGTTATTGATTTTAAGTTGATCTGTGCATATGCATGCTGCACCTCATTAACTGCATATACAATTTTTGTATGCCTCGCGGCGCAACATACTGATACATCCTCAATAGACCAAGCCCCCAATTCTCGGTGCATTCGAGATAATGTCGATTCCGAGATTCAACGTCAGATTCATACAGTTGTGTCAAACGACTGACACGTTTAATCTCGATTGTGAGATTATCTCGAATGCACCGAGAATTGGGGGCCAAGACCTTATGTGTATATTTTTTGTAGCCACCTGTGTTGAACACAAACTATTTCTATTTCAAAATCATTTTTCAACTTTCACAAAATATAAAAGTATATATTTATATAATGTATATTATTATAAAAAGAATACCCCCTCCATAAAATCTGTTTGCGGCACTTGTTTCTGTAATTATCAATGTAATAGTACATTACTGAAGAGACGTAAGTAAGCTATACTGGACGAGTGCGATTTGAAATCCGAGCCGTAGGCGAGGATTTCTATGTACGAGTCCAGTATGGCACTTAATGGTCGAAGCTTGTATAGTGTTTTTCTCAAAAATGTATTTTTTATTTTTTAAATTATTTATTTTATTCCCATTGTACACCGTGAATTAGGTGGGTAATCAGGTGGGTAGAATAAACTATAGGCCGCGATCAGCGCGGGGCGGCTCCGTCGGCTTCGGCACCCGTGCAGTGATGTTATGAGATTTTCATCACACTTGCTCGGAAAGGCTGTTATTATACGCAGGCGTACAGAGCAGCTGTAGCCTACTTACCTCCCAAGGGCAGTTATGGATTTTGTATGGGGTTATAACTCCCGCTGACGGCGGGGCGAGCCGCAGCCGGCGGCGCGCGCGACCCACAAGCCGGCGGAGCTGCCCCGCGCTGATCGCAACGTACGCTCAGTTTATGAACACCCACCTGATGGTAATTCACGATGTAAAATGGAAATAAAATTAATATATATACTTTTTTGGCAAATTTTTATTTCATTTCCTCGCAAATGTGATGAAAAACATTGTGTGTATCACGGGCAGTAAGGGGATAACAAACTCGAGTCATAAAAGCCCTCGCCTGTCGGCGTCGGGCTTCTAACAGACTCTCGTTAGTTATCCCCTTCTTACGGCCCTAGATGCACAATGTACTATTGTATCGTACTTACTGGACACTTTTCATTCCGAATTCAAAACCTCTCTACTTACTGGACACTTTTGATCATCGTCCGGTATTATTAACTTACTGGAGACTTTTTAATGATGTTATGGCGACTTTAAATACATGTAACTTAAACAAAAATGTTAAAAATATTGTTGTATTTTTAACATTTTTGTTTAAGTTATATGTATTTAAATTCTTAAGATTCAATCAACCTAAAAAATAAAGCTAGGCTTATGGGTGAATTTAGAAAAAAAAAAAAACAAACAAACTTTCCTATTTATTATATTAGTATGAAGACTTTTTGAGAGAGACGCACTTAGAGATAAGACGCATTTTAATTTCCGTTTAAAAATAATTACCAAAAATGTTATCGAATTTTTTGCGCAATGTCTTTTTGAGTGTAATTGCATGTTATCGTATTTGTATACTGTATTGGTCTTCATCCAGGCAGTGTTCGGAGAGAAGCTGGTGACGTCATTCCTTTTCGAAGTCGACTACACGGACGAGCCCCGACTGCCGAGTCCGGAGCAGCTCAAATATAAGGTAACGGGTTGAGGGGGTTGAGGGATGAGATATGAGAGGGAGGATGAGATAATCTGGTAAAATATAATAATATAATAGTAGTTTGTAATCTTAAGATACCCTATTTATTAAAATCGGGCCATTGGTTCTGCAGCTAAAGTAGAACATCCGAAATTTTTCACAGAAAACTTGTATCTATTCAATTCATTTACATATTATGCCAATTTTTTTTTAATCTTTTAGCTATCTTATCAGCCAGTACTTTGAGCATAACATTTTAGACGGGGCAATCACAGTTCGATATGGCCGCCGATATGTGAACAGGCGCCTCATTCGGGAACGCTAAGTGATTCTGTAGCGACTCGTAAGCCAGATCTCTCATCTCGCTCTTACGCATTTGGCGTCGTGCGGAAGAGTGGAATGAGAAATCTGGCTTACGAGTCGCTACAGAATCACTTAGCGTTTCCGAATGAGGCGCCTGTTTTGCTAACCGTAAGTCCACAGAAAAGTGGTCGGCTGTCCCGTCGGACTGTGAATGGGCGGATTGGGTAGCTGTTGGTGTAAACTTCTTGATCAACCAACCAAATTAAAAAAAAATACAAAACAGTGCAATAATGAATTTTGTATGCAACTTTATTGCTCTAGAGCAAATAAGGGCTGCTTTGTGCTGAGTATTTAAGGCCATAATGATGAAATTAAAGCGTAATAGGAAGAAATAATGTTTTGCGAACACAGTTTGGTTTCTACTACTCAGTACTTTCCAATAAAAGATGACATAGAAGTTCCGTATTCAAGAAATAATTTATATTCTCAAATTGAAATTGGCGACAGGTGCTAATCAAGAATAAAAAGTTGCTGCCGATGGACTCGAGTCCCACTGTTGGGCTGACGGGAGCCAGCTCAGCACAAGCCTACGGGGGAGCGTTAGCTTCTGCATTCAGCAGGTTAGTATGTTACAAAATTACACCATTATCAATTTTTAGGGTTCCGTACCTCGAAAGGAAAAAAGAAAACCTTATAGGGTCACTCGTATTTCTGTCTGTCCGTCTGTCACAGCCAATTTGCCAAGTTGAGCGTTCGGTACAGTGTTCTTTTTTTGTACCGTAAGCAAAATGTATTGCAGACCGCTTGATTGACGTTTTCATTGTGTCTATTTTCTAAGCCGTAAGAAGGGGATAACTAACGAGAGTCTGTCAGAAGCCCGACGCTGAAGGCGAGGACTTTTAATGACTCGAGTTTGTTATCCCCTTACTGCCCGAGATATACACAATGTTTTTCATCATAGCGCTCCGTGAGTCACACGGTGCTGGCTGAAAATCAGCGCTGCAGGTGTCTTACACCTCAGCATTATGCTGAGCCAGTGTCCGACTTCGATATATTTAATTTATGACGTCACTTAACCAATAATTGGTTCTTCGAACCCAGTTCTATTTTACCACATGCATTTTCATGACCATAAATTGCTTCACAAACTTATAAAGAAATTTAATCGCCAACTGTGAAATACTTATCATTCAGGAGTTCCGGTGATCATCTATGGTCTTCATCAACAGTTCCACTTCACCAAATAATGCTTTTAGAACGTAACTGCTTGAGTTATTACAGGTTATACTAAAATTGCTATATGCGTGCCTATAATATTTGAAGAGTTCTATCGATTCCTCATAGATCCTCTCATCACACCTCGACTTTGACTACAACGGGACCAAACTGGAAGTATACTCTACCGATTAAAAAAAGAATTTTTCAAATCGGTTTATAAATGACGGAGTTCTGAAGTAACAAACATAAAAAAAAAATAAAAAAAAATACAACCGAATTGAGAACCTCCTCCTTTTTTTTTTTGAAGTCGGTTATAAATCCATAACTCCCGTGGGCGTATGGTTTATAACTGCCGCTGAGGGCGGGGCGTATAGAGCAGCTAAATCGGCTATAGCTGCACCTACACCTGCGTATAATAACACCCATTCCGAGCAAGTGTGATGAAAACAATATTAAAGTATCGGTATTTTTAAATTTTCACTATAACTCTCAAGTTCTACATTATTCTTCGATGTGACATCATTTAAACGATCGCCATAACGATGGCCGACTTTCGGGGGACGTCTGAAGGACGTCACTGCGGCGTAGAATGTAGCACATTTGAAAAATGATTTTATTACATATATGAAAATAAAAAAACTTTCGAAAAAATAGAAAAATACGGAGTCACTTATCGTTTTTATTTTAAGCTAGTTAAAAAATAGACTCGCGGAAATCAGGTGCTGTTGGCAATTGGCTGAATGTAGTCTTTTCGTTTACGTTGGCTAATTTAGCCACGTCAAAATCGGTCTTTAAAAAACCGGACAAGTGCGAGTTAAACTCGCGTGGAGAGGGTTCCGTTCCGTACATGTTTATCTGAAATTTCCTATGTTACTTTAAATACCATAGACTTCTCATAGGTTTTCCTGTAATCTATAAGTAAAGAAATACTTACTGTATTTATTTCAAAATTTTAAATAATGGTGGGAATGGTAAATTTTCGCCTATTTTCTTAAATAACTTCCAAACTATTTATCTTAAAATTCTAAAAAATATATATTTAAGATCCTCCCAACAATAAGAGCCATGCAATATAGTTTGCATAACTTTTTTTTTTAATTTTCCCCCGAAAGTGGCCCCCATGTTTAAAATTCATTTATTTACGTTACGCGTCCGTGTTGCGGTCACCGACTTACATATAGACAGACAGACATACGAGTGATCCTATAAGGGTTCCGTTTTTACTCTAAAAAAGCACAAATGCCGACGTTATGCCTAATGACATTCTCTACCAGTCAACCAAAACCTGTGCTCAGAGGTTCGAATTCCACATTTCTTGCAGATCCAACGGAATACGTCACACGAGCACATCTCTGCCAGAACAGAATAGAACCAGCTCACTCTCTCAGCAGTCTGGCAGCAGCCTGGCCGAATACTTCTCTGACGAAGATTATGATGATGACGAAGAGCTAGATGGTAAGTGATGTACAGGATCAGCGTCGAAGACTGCCAACTATGCCCGGTTTACATAATTCCAATCATATTCATATTCATATTCATTTATTCATAATAATAATATTATAGGTCATAGTAAATTATTTTAAAACATTAAATTGAAATTAAAATTAAATTTTAAATTAATTGCACAATAAATAATAATAAAAATGATTTACATAAAATTAATTGTGATAAGTTGATTCGCATATTCATAACATAATAAATTCATTGTAACTATAGAATGTGTGCTCGAGAAGCCAACTTTTAAGTTTCCAATCCAGTAACCCAGTAGTGCTGGACTGGAATGGACCGGACTGGCGATATCGTTTACATGATTCCAGTCATTTAAAGGCTGTCGAATCGTCGTGACTAAAGTGATAATGAAAATAAAATGAAATGAAACTAAAAAAAAACTGTCAGCACTGGAATGGCACCGGATTGATCTAAATGATTCCAGTTGCACTGGAATGGTCGTAATGGATTCAAAAATAGACCGCCAATCCGTCAACGGGAAGTAAGTACCCTAAGGGTATTGAGTCTCTTTGGATTTGGATTTGGAGTGGCATAAACGGGTGTATCTTTTGATTGCGTTGACTTAGAAGGTTGATTTTTTCACAGCTCTAAGACATTGCAGACTTGAGTATTTCACAATAATTTCAACTTGATACCTTCACGCGATCTTGAGAAAAAGGTCTTGACAGACAGACACACGGATAAACAAGTGATCCTATAAGGGTTCTTTTTTTCCTTATGAGATATAAAAAAATGAAAATAAATGTCCAGGATATGATAATTTCCTAATTGTTACAGAAAAAGAACTCCACAAAATCCTCAACTCCAATATGTGCGGTGGTCCGTCCCTCTCTCTCTACAGAAGTCTCCGGCCCGACACGAAGCAGAGTAGCGCGGCCAGAAAGAGAAGCAACCAGATAGCTAAAGAGCTGAGCGATATGGTTACTTATGTACAGGTAAAACTATTTTTTCCAGGTGATATCACTAAAGTAGCAGTTGTTTTTTAGTCGACTGCGTAAATCTAAAGCATAGCTGGGCGTTAATCAAATAGTTAACTTCGTTAATCGCTAATTGTAGCATCCAGATGGATGAACTGATTTTGATTCAGATTTTTGTTGTTCGAGCGGTGACTTAATCGAGATTGTTCTTAGCTTTGATTCAAGAAAATCTTTTCTTCTGTCTGAAGATCATCAGCTCTTTTCTAGTCCATGAAGGGATCGGAAGTGAGCAACTTCCACAGGTGTGATCAATTCTAAATTTGGTATCCTGTTACTTCGATGATACTGCAAGAAAATGATAACCTTGACCTGATCTGCAGGTTCAACAATTCCTCACCAGTTTTTTAAATTTTAATTTTTTTCTTGTATGTATGTTGTAGGCTATAAAATTCCGCGGTCTCAACCCCCTGTCCCCCCGTAGCTCAGTGAAGCAAGCCAGTAAGGACAGCGCGCCGTGCAGCAGCTTCGAATCCTCTGAGAGCAGTGACAGCACTGGGACGGTAAGAATCATAGGTCTTGGTTTTATAACACGCTATTTATTTATAATTGTTAAAAAAAATCATTTTCCGACCTTTATTGAATTCCTATATCGCGTCACATAAACCTTCTTTAGAGGCATCTGCAAAATATTTTTGGTCGTACAATATGAAGGCTTTAATTTTATGTTGTTTATATTCATGTGCCCGACAGTAAGATCAACTGAGACTGGTGATGACGGTCAAATTCATATGTCTTTATCTACCCTCTAGGATCATCAATATGTATAAGTAGTTAGAGTTGATACATCCTTACTTGTCTCAAAATGTACCTTTTTTGTGTGAAACATCTAATTTATCCAACATAAAGGAATTCTACGCGAAAATATGGCAAAGTTATGACTAAAATATTATGGTATTAGGTTACTTTATTTAAGAGAAGCTGTTTAAGCTTTCATAGATGCAATTTTAGGTTAGAAACTTGTTTACCAAATAAGACAAGTAAGGATGCGTCGACTGTAGTTATAGTGGTTTTGCTTCTAAAACTGATATTGAGAATAACTAACAAACCAACAGCTATACTGGGTACTACTTTTTTACAAACAGAATAGATGCATTTGATGTTATTCCAGAACATTTTTGCATATTCTTTTTCAGTTGTCACAGCAACTGGCCCAAACTCGCGCGCGCTGTTTGAACGCGCCCGCACTTCACCACCCCTGCTACCGCTGCAGCTCGGTTACCGAAGCCATCGGCAAGAAAATATGCCGCAAGCATCCCTTAGCGCTCGTGGCGCACACCGAAACACAACTAGTGAGGACGTACCCTGCCGGGTAAGTTAGGCGGCGATTGTGACGGACAACCGGGATGTTTCCTGGGTAAAAAATAGTAATTCAAATTAGTCCGTCAGCTAGAGTATCAAAAAATATTGGACACGTATTTTTTGCTTTATCAAATCAATCAAAATTGACAAAGATAACGCGCGTCAAAGTTTGGGAGTGGGGGCTAATGACGGCACTTAATGGTAAAGTGTACAAAGTCGTGACGTCACGCGGAACTTCAACGCACTATATCTTCGTAATTTTTTGTTTAATTGACAAAAGATACAATATATGTTCAATATTTTTTATAATGTAAATGTTAGTATTGGTTAGAAGTTTTCAGGAAACTAGCCTATTTGTTGATTATGATTTGGATGATGAAAAATGATATCTCACCGAGTTTCTAGCCGGCTGTTCTCAGTAGAGGGTTTTTTCCGAACCGGTGGTAGATTCATTCCTTGACCTTCGTAAGAGCTTGTAAAAGCCTAAATTTAATAAAGAATTTTCTTTACAAGTGCGTGCAATTCGGATGACAATACAATAATTTGGTACCATCGAGCTGATCTGTCCATGGAGCCAGGAGGTGGATAGTGGATCACTTCAATGACTGCTAGTAAACCCTTCGAGTTTGGGCTCATTTGGTTTATTTGACGAGTCCAACATTACCTTAGTGACTTTTGTACTTTTTAGTGCGTTACTGACAAAACCGTGTTTTTCAGTTTTTTTTAACTATAATTATTTATTTTACCGGAGGAATCGCTCTCACCACCTTACCTACTATATTTCATTAGAAGTTTCTTGTTTACAGCCTAAGAATAGACTCGTCCAACTTCGATCCCGTGACATTCTGGTCGTGCGGCGTGCAGCTGGTGGCGCTGAACTATCAGACCGAAGACGCGGCGATGGCTGTGAACGCGGCCATGTTTGAGAGCAACGGGTCCGTTGGCTTCGTGAGAAAACCGGCTGTCATGTGGGATCCTACGCATATTGCTTATAGAAGGTAAGATGGTCACAGTACATACAATAAAATAAAGGTTTATTGACCAGGAACCACTATACCGGTAAAATTGGGTAGGTAAAGGTTTTTGAAGAGGGGCATTTTATATTTTACTTACCATGAATCTTAAAGGTAATTTATTATTATTTTATATTTTTTAATTAATTTATGTACCTATTCTGTTGTTCAGTTGACTGACAGCTCTTTGTTGTCAGACCACTGTTAATCACCCAACCATAGAATACATAATAGAGGAACTGTCATTTTTTTTTCGTTTTTTTAGCTTAGGTTAAACAATTAATCAAACAGCCGAGGAAACGGCTGAAATGTCATTGCAGTCATTTAAAAAAGTCTCCTGAAGAAACGGTATAAAATGAAAATAAATTACCTTTATAAACTTGGTCCCTGAGACGTCCACTATCAAAATAAAATATAATATGACCCTTTCCAAAAAACTTTACCTACCCAATAGTTCTAGTCATGATCAAATGTTCTCCACAGATTCAACCCAATGGAGAAAGAGTTCGACGGCATCCACGCCGCCCATCTCACTCTCTCCGTCATCTCTGGCCAGTACGTGGCGGAAAACGTGTACTCGTTTTACAACGCGTTTGTAGAAGTGGAGGTATTGGGGGTGCCCGCGGACTGCAGGAAGTTGAGGACGCGCGCTGCGAGGAGGAACGCGCTGAACCCTGTATGGCATGACACTTTTAATTTTAAGGTGAGTTTTGGTCAGAATAATAATTATAATTGGGACCTTGCATGTTTTTTTTTTCGTCTTTTATTAGAAAGTACTGAGTAATAGAAAGCAAATTTTGTACGCAAAACATAATTGTGTTGTTTTTTTTGAGATACGACGTTTTGAAAAGTCATAGTTCATATCACTCGCACAAACGCTCCATACAAAATGATGCTGAACTATGACGTCACAGTGCAGTTAGAGTGTATAACAGACCAATGTAAAAAGATCGCTGACGGTCATACATTTTATATGGCCGTCAGGGTTCTATTTACATTGGGCGCGTATACAAAATTATGAAATTTGCAATTATTTCCGAAAAAATAGTTTTTACGCCAATATTATAAATAAAAGATGACAGAAATTTGATGAGGATGTCAATAACTAATAATTCAGAACTAAAAAACAATATTTATTTTCACTTATTTTGACAATTTCTGACCCTTAATAAAAGAAAAAGTAACAGTCAAAATGATCTTTTTGTTTCTTTTACATGCATTTATTTACGTTAAGCTACCGTTCCACAGAAATATATTTATATTTGTTACTATAAACAAGTAACCAATTCACAAAAACTAAAAAAAACGCACTTAAAAGTACAAAAGACCCTCGTCACCAAGGAAAGTATTGGTCTCGTCAAAACAAACCATATGAGCCAAAACTCGATGGGTTTACTAGTAGTCATTGAAGAGTTCCACTATGGTTCCGCTCGATGGTACCAAATTATTGTATTGTCACCCAAATTGCATACACGTTTGTTAGTTAAAAGTGAAGCCAATAAAAGCGTGTTAAAAAAACCGGACAAGCGCGAGTTAAACTCGCGTGGAGAGGTTCCGTTCCGTACTTGATTATCTGAAATTTTAGTATTATTATTTTTTCAATTTTAGGCCCAGTACCTAGTTTCGGAAATAAGGGGGACTGGTCAATTTTCGCCCAATTTCCTAAATAACTTCCAAAATATCTATTTTCAAATTCCCAAAAAATATATTTAATATCCTCACAATAAGTCCTTTCATTTGATATGTCACACGATATAGATCGCGTAACTTTTTTTTTAAATTTTCTAATTTATCCCCCAATTGTGTTTAAAATTCCCTATGTTTAAAATTCATTTATTTACGTTACACGTCCGTGTTGCGGTCACCGACTTACATAATGTGTACCAAATTTCAACTATCAGTCCAGTAGGTTCGGAGAATATTGGCTGTGACAGACGGACAGACAGAAAGACACGCAAGTGAACCTCCAAGCGTGTCGCTACGGTCACGTCATGACCTTTTAATTGAGCTATTTTTTTTTTTCTAGATAAACTTCCCTGAACTGGCTTTGATCAGATTCGAGGTGTACGACGCCGACACGAACTACATGCTGTCGCAGCGAGTCATCCCGTTGCAGTGCCTGAGGCCTGGGTACCGGCATGTCAGATTACGGTAAGTTCATCACCGCCATTATGATGTCTATTTCAGAAAACAAATCCTATTTTCATCACACTTTCTCGGAGAGGGTGTTATTATACTCAGGCGTAGAGAGCAACTATAGCCGATTTAACTCCTCAATACGCGTCGCCGTCAGCGAGAGTTATGAACCATACAAAATCCATAACTCCCGTGGGCGTCATGGATTTTGTATGGTTTGTAACTCCCGCGGGCCGGGCGTGCCCCAGGTGCGTGATGCGCGCGGCGCCAGGTCCGGCGGGTTGCGCGGCGCCGGCTCCCGCGTTGATCGCGACATACAGTTTATTCTACCCACCTGATAGTAATTCACGCTGTACAATGGGAATAAAATAAGGAAATGAAATAAAAATAAGACAAAAATATATATATATTTGTCTTATTTTTATTTCATTTCCTGGCAATTGTGATGAAAAACAAAAACAAACAAACAGCACGGTCATTAAGGGGATAACAAACTCGAGTCATTAAAAGCCCTCGCCTTCGGCATCGGGCGCCTAACAGACTCTCGTTAGTTATCCCCTTCTTACGGACCTAGATGCACAATGTACTATTGTCCATCGCGTAACATATGATTAAAGTAACATTTGTCTGGCCTAAAATTTGGAGCCTTAAAATAATAATTAATAAAATTATTTCAAATTTGAAGTTCACAATTTCTTTGCTTTGTTTTCACAGATAAGTCATTATGTAGACAAATAGATTTATTTCAAAAATCTTTTGGCTTGTCACGTAATTACATACAATTTTCTAATGAAAAGCTTTACCACAGTACATACAATAAACTAACAGTATTCTGTCTCGGCCGTATCCTCAAAATAATTACCTACGGCCGCTCGGTATGTGAACACGCAGTAGGGCTGCCCGCTGACTGTCTTTCTTGGGTTACGTATTTGATAATACTGTATTAATTAGTATGTTTTCATGAAATATTACTGCAAGTCTTGTAAGTTTTAATTGTAATTATTTCAACTTGGTTCTTATTTCTAGTTTCAAAACTGACTGTAAGTCAGTATAGAGAAAAAAAATGATTTTTATGTATTTTGCTTTTATCAAAAACAGCAAAAAATCTCGTGCCATAATTTACGTAAGTAAATAAATGCGCGGGAGGGCCTCACACTGTCCGCGCCAGTACGTAACTGTGGCGCACTCGCGACTGTTGCGTACCGAAGTTTACCGACATTTCGAAGCGCGTCGTTTCGGCCGTTTGTATGAAGATGGAATACTGTATACTTGATTATACTGTGGCTTTACTATGTTCTTAGCTTTATTATAGTCCGGAGGTAGTAATAGTAATATTATCGACCATAACTAAGCTGAAATTTACTTTAGAAATAATTTGTCCTAGGAACTTTCAGCGCCTGCATTTTTCATAAGAAGAACATAATGATATTTTTTTAATTACTGTAATAATTAACAAAAATGATAGGATACGACATACAAAAGTTTAGTTTTGATCAAAAATAATAGTCTCTTTAATATATCTATTGACAGTTCGCCGACAAACCAGCCACTCAACATGGCGTCTCTCCTGATCTTCTCCCGCTGCGGAGAGGAGGAGGCTGGGGAGAGTTCTCGCGCTGACCTGGAGCCGCACTCGCCTCTGGCTCGGCGCAAGATCCACTTCCTGGTGGTGCATGCCGTGAGGCGCAGGGAGCCGTACTCTATCCTGAAAGTCACCCAGGATACCACTACCAATGAGGTAAGTTGATTAGTACAATTATAGGGTTTTCGAAGACCGTTAATCGTTAATTAACTAAGTTATTTCGAGTAACGGATTAACTTTTAAGTTAACTTTATAATAATGTAATGGAGGAATTAACTTCCGTTAAAACCAGTTAAGGTCCGTTAATCGTTAATTAAGTACCTACTATTTGCTAAAAGGGCACCGCACCGCGAAAAACACGTTCGGCGGCCCTAACATGCATGTTACAAAGATAACTTCAACCCGTTTATCTCTATAACTATCTCTGTGAGAGAGACGCACTTAGAGATAAGACGGTCTATCTTATCTTTGTGACATGCATGTTAGGGCCGCAGCGGTCATCACACGAAGACCCTTCTTTTATAAATTTTAACTTCCATAGCTGATACTAAAAAAAATTATAAGAAAATCACCAACACAACGACCTTTACAATACAATTTCTATCACGAGTTAACGATTAACGTTAACTTCCGTTAAATCTTCCAAAATGTAACGCTTTAACGTTTAACGAAGATTAAGCTTTAAGGATTAGCGATGAATTAAATTAACTATTTGATTAACGGTGGCCAGTTATGATGAAAACCATGCAAATAATTGTATTCAATTAATATAACGAAAATCCCGGGATTGCAAGGACTGGGATCCCGGGATTCCCTAGAATTGATGAAGGTTGAAGGAAACCGCTGGATGCGAGCAACGCAAACTGGCCTTTATTATTGGAGGCCTACGTCTAAAAGTGGACGTCTTTCCGCTGAAATGATGATAATAGCATCTCTTCCAGGCCATAGCCCAATGCCTCGCCAAAGATGGCGTCTGTCGCTCCTCGCGCGGCAGCTACGTCCTCGTGGAAGAGGTGCCCTCCCGCACTCCCACGCAGAGGGTCCTGGCTCCCCACGAGAGGGTCATGAGGGCTGCCACGAGTAGGCCGGGGGCGAGATTGGTGCTGAAGAAAGTCGGTGATGATCCTAGCAGCAGGGCATGGTTGACCAGTATACGGTGAGTTTTGTATGTAGTGAGAGTTGCATAGTCATAGTCATATTGTTTATTGCATTATGTGGTACAAAAGATCTTAAAACGATTAGAAGCTCCAATCAGAAACCCTGTAAGGGCGCTGCAATATAGTATAATTTTAATATTAATCAAATTTCATTGTAATTTCATGTTATAGTAGGTATTTCACATAATTAATCATAATTCTAAATTTGCATGATAAAAAAAACTCGGACAAATTATAAAAAACGATTTAACAATAAAAAAAACTTTAACTGATTGAATAACACAGTAGTAGTTTATGCAACGGTTGCATAATGATAGGCCTTAAAACACTAGTGCGGTTTTCATGAAACGAGCCGATAGGCGAGTTTCATAATAAGATCGCACGAGTGTTTTAAGGCCAAATTATGCAGAGTTGCATACATAACTTTATCTACACACATATAATAAATCCTCCATGATGGGTTCAGAAACTATTTTCTGGCAACAAGTTATTTGTTGCAATCGTGGCTGCATATTTCCGATATCCGGCGCATTTTCACATCACACACACTCCGAGAAGACTACTTACTATTCATATTTTCAACTAAAATGTAAATTACAAACAACTTTTTCTATTCAATTCAACAACAATTCTACTTTCGTTCAGCAAAACACCAACATAATGGCGCCAATTCGATCCTCTGTCAAGCCCATTTTTAAAAAATCATAGACAAACGAATGGAGTCTCTATTCTCATGTCACTCGAGATCAAATGTTGTGCAGTTTATATTAAAAAAACATACTGAATTGACGTTTCGTGTCAATAACTGTTTAATATCTATGGATACTAGAATAGAGACCCACTTGAGTTTTGACAGCTGTTCCAAATTTAATTTAATTTCTTTACTAAAAACGATAAAGAAATAACATTGCAGCACTGGTTTTTCCTAATTGGTTGTCAAAATGGTGGTCATTTCCTACGGTTTTTGATTAAACAATGGAGGTTTTATGATATGGGTGTAGATAAAATTGTTTTTGACCTCAAGAGGTATGTTACTTATTGTAAATCTTCACCGCCATATGATGCGTCACAATTTTTAGCATTGTTTTTAAAGTATTTTATTCCATATTTTTTTGGTTGCCCTGGATATCTTTGCGGATTTCTCTAGTTTCAAGTGCACAGTTTACGGATATATTCATGAAAGTACTGAGTTGGCTCATGTTTTTGTCATCATTTTGGTGTAACTATTTTTGTTATCTAGAAAACTAACTTTTGATTTAAAGAAAACCAGAGCCAATATTCCAAAATCATTCACTGTTTCAGTAATTGGCATCAAATTACTCGAAATTAGTTTAATATCCAATGGCAACAAAACCAATGTTAACCAGGGATTTATGCCCCACTTTTTTCAGCTCATCCCACATGCATGCTCTTCATCCTCAGATCGAACTCCACCGACCGTCCGCAAGCCCGCAGCTCGCCCCCGGACGGCGAGGAGGCGCCCCGGAAGCCCCCCGACAGCTTCTTGGTCTGCGTGCATAATGTGTCTCATGAAATCCCTTACGCTATACTCAAGGTATTTCGACAACATTATTTCTTCTTCATCAGCCTGTGTCCAGCAGGACATAATATATGCTGATAATTGGTGTAAATTTTTGACAAAACATAATTATAACTCCAGGCAGAATATTTGACACACTAAGAAAGTTTTCTGAAAAATTCTAATTAGTCCGTCAGTTAGATTATCAAAATTTTTCTTTATCAAATCAATCAAGATTGACAAAGATAACGCGCATCAAAGTTCGGGAGTGGAGGCTCATGACGTCACTTAATGGTAAAAAGTGTACAAAGTCGTGACGTCAAGCGGAGCTTCAACTTCATTAATTAGAATTTTTCAGGAAACTAGCCTATTGACGTGAAATGATAGTACTTTTCACATGTAATATTTTTCGCTAGTTACATTTTAAACTAGTTGCTCTGTGAGCTGTAGACCTCACGCCAAACTTAACTTTATCATTGGTAAACTGTTATCCCCATAAATTGACAAAGCTCGCGGTCAATTTATCAACACCACAAACAACATTGTAATCGCACAAACCACCATATCTCTGCCATTTTGAAATATTTTCAAATAACTGAATCGACAAAAAAAACCATGTACCTAATATCCGAACCTGCTCACAAAATTTCACGAGAATCGGTTGAGAAATGCGACCTGTAGACCTCCAAATGGACAGACGAAAGTAAGAAACGGAGACGCTTCGCACTGGCTCGGTCAAAAAATAGGGTCGAATAAACCTCCTCCTGTTTTGAAGTCGGTTAAAAAACAAAATCTAGCATTAGAAGCTTTTACGACGTTTCGTTGTAACAGAAAGACAAGCACACACGCTGTGCCTTTAAAAGTGTTTGTTTATCTAGACTTTAAACAATAATGGTCGCCAGGTCCCTCTGAGTGCGACGGCGTCGTACGTCGTGTACCAAGCGCTGACCAAAGCGCGTTGCCACGACGACCCAAAAAGGTAAGCTATCCCTATATCCAATGAATGGTGTACTGCCGTTTGGGCAAAATATTTTTCGCCGAATTTCACTTCCCAAAAACCTTATCACAGTAGTTTCATTTCCCTAACGAATCTTTAGCATATATACATTTCGCATTTTATTCATTTGGCCATTTGGTCTAATTGTCATTTCGCATCATTTTACTTTGCGTTTATTAGGCAAATGTTTTGTTCTGGAAAATATTATATTACATAAAACAAAGATGGAGGGTGAGGGCAGTAAAAAAACAAATAATCGTAACAATTGTATTATTGACAGGTTAGGTTAGGGTTAACTTGTGTCCCTTCGAGTTAACTGTCGTCGACACGCTGGCGGTTAGGTTAGGTTAGGTTAGATTTTTGGGGAGCCTGCCGTTTCATCGAAAAACTTTTGACAAATTATCACTTCCCAAACAAATTTTAGCAACCGGTTTTTTGCAAATGCAATCTTTGGAATAATTTTAGTACGCACATTTTCATTTGTGCAAATTTTCACTCAGCAGAATATTACTACGGGAAACGACATTTAGTCATTTGGTCTTTTATCAAATGTTTTATTAAAGCAAAAAATCATTAGACAATAATCATTTAGTCAAATAAATTGTTATGATAAAAACTATACTCAAAAATAACAAATACGAAATAATAATAGCAATACAGCGATGCGAGCGAGCAATACAGGTCGGAGCAGAACCGAGTCGGATAAATTTAGGTTAGAAGGCTAAGGCGGGAGCTTTACTCATAAACATGCTTTTGCCTTATTTTGTTTGCGTAAAATATGTTATGCCAATTGAAACATTTGACTTCATGAAATTTGGTATAGGTAAGTACCAGTTGGTAAGTGAGTAATTGTTGGAACGTTCACTTGCCAAACATTAGGTTTGCGTTACAATTATTTGTGAAGAGTTCATTTGTCAAATAATAATTTGGCAAATGAAAATATACCAAAAATTGTTTGCGAAGTGATAATTTGTCAATTTATTTTCGGTGAAACAAGGGTAACCCTAGGTTTTTGACTAAAAATAAATACTTGGTAAAATGAAACATGACCAAGTATTTATAGGTTAAAGAAAAAGGTTTAAAGGTTTATTTGTCAAAAAATACTTTGGTAACTGTAAAATTGCGATAAGCTGTTTTGACTAATAATTTTTTGCCAAATGATTTGAGTAAAATAATTTGGGATGTGATACTTTGGGAAAAGTTTTTTGCCCATACATTAGTAATTCTCAATTAATATTATAAACGCGAAAGTTTGTGTCCGTCTGTATGTTTTTTAGCATTCAGCTCCGTAACGAGGGATCAGATTTTCATGAAACTTGGTATATATTGTTACCTTAGGTCCCATTTGGTTTAACAGATTTTCGTAACAATTTGTTCATGCCTTGTTCTTGATTAAAAACAATAGTTTGAACCACCATTACGCCTGTTACGTACCCATACTACGTTCCCACGGACACCATGTGTCATCGCCGCTTTTCCAAGTGCAAACCTGCTTAGTGGGCTCTTGCCCAATCGACCGGACTCCCAATAAGTGAATCAGTGAAGTGAAGTGGATCAGTTCGACCCAAGACTCCATCGCGGAAGCTAAGAACTCAATCTAGCTCTCAGATCAATCGAGATCACTAATTAAGTTTATTAAGATAATTGCAATTGCACCATTGTAGAAATTAATTAAAGTCACCTTTTTTATTCGAAAGAGACTTTATTATTTCAAACTCCTCACTGATGCCCAACACCCGTATCTCGCCCTAGGGTCGTTATTTAAAGACTGAGGCCTGCTGTAGCCACTGTAGTTTCACGATAATCAATAAATTCCGTTTTATTGTTATTTCAGTATTCTCATACAAAACTAATTTCGGCGATTAATCTTTGTTGATCCTTAATCAATATTCAAAAAACGTTTATACCTAGATTTTGTTTAGTCTGACAACCTATCACAAAATTGGTCAAAATCGGTTAATATTTAAGGGGTGGAAATCGTTATCGCCTTTTGTATGAAAGGGGTGATTTTTGCCGTTGGTTCACAGTGCTCTTAATGCTGGCAGCTGGTTGTGGAGTGTGCAAAAGCCTAAATTGAATAAAAATATTTTGACTTTGACTTTGAATTACATGCAAGTGTGTTCGATAGATTCGTGCTAGTTGAAGAGCTGGAGTGGGGCGGGCGCGCAAGCGCAGGGCCCCAACAGAGAGCGCTGGCAGATGATGAGGTCGTCTACGCAGCGCAGGTCAGTCATAATCACCGATCGATGGTGCAATGGTAGCAGTGGCGGCTGTACCTTACATGTGCCCTGTAAACAGATCTCAGCTAAATAAAATAAAAAAAAAACCGGGAAGTGCGAGCCTAACTCGCGCGCCGGGGGTTCCGTACTTACCAAAGGAGACTATACATCTCCTTTATTTACTATTTATTAGAATTATTTTGTACCCATTAGGTTTGTTTGTTGCACTTTTATGATCGTTTTTAGATAAAACTCTAATGTCAAAGTTGAAAAAAGACTTACTTACTGCTGAGTTTCTTGCGGCGTTTCTCAGCAGATGTCACCTTTCGAAGCGCTGGTAGATTCAGACATGTGAAAGAGCCCATGTGGCCTACTTGCAAAATTAATATTTTCATTTTCATTTCCCTTACCTCCGAAACTACTGGGCCTAAAATTTGGAAAAAATACAGAAATTAGTTCTTTACCTATAGATTACAAGACAACCTATAAAAAGTCTACGGTATTTAAAGTAACATAGGAAATTTCATATAATCACGGAACCCCCTCCATGCGACTTTAGCTCTGCCGGTTTTTACCACGCTGGCTGGCGGCCATTTTAGTTCAACTTATGTGCGAGGGATTATTCGGTGTACTGCCCTTTGGGCAAAATATTTTGCGCCAAATTTCACTTCCCAAAAATTTCAAATTTCATTAAGACAAAGTTTATTACGTAGACGTTTTCTTTTAGCTAATATTATATTACAAAAAACCGGACAAATGCGAGTTAAACTCGCGTGGAGAGGGTTCCGTTCCGTACATGATTATCTGAAATTTACTACGTTACTTTAAATACCATAGACTTCTTATAGGTTTTCCTGTAATCTATAGGTAAAGAACTATTTACTGTATTTTTTTCAAAATTTTAGCCTCAGTAGTTTCGGAAATGAGGGGGGGAATGGCCAATTTTCGCCTATTTTCCTAAATAACTTCTAAACTATTTTACTTCAAAGTCAAAAAAATATATATTTAAGATCCTCACAATAAGCCCTTTCATTTGATATGTCACATCATATAGTTTATTTACTATATACTTTCTTTTTAATTTTCTAATTTACCCCCCAAAAGCGGCATGTTTAAAATTCATATATTTACGTCACGCGTCCGTGTTGCGGTCACTGACTTACATATGTATACCAATTTTCAATTCAATCGGTCCAGTAGTCTCGGAGCAATTTGGCTGTGACATACGGAGAGACAGTCACAGACAGACACACGAGTGATCGTATAAGGGTTTCGTTTTTTCCTTTTGAGGTATGGAACCCTAAAAATGAAAAAGAAGGCAGGGGGGCGTAGCCCCCCACACGAAGGGGGAGGGGGGGGGCGAAACTCTACACAAGGGAGGCGAAGCCCGTACGGAACCCTCGCCACGCGAGTTTAACTCGCACTCGCGGTTTTTTCCATACTTGCGTGGACAGCCGCCATTTTAGTTCAACTTATGCGCTGTGGATTCAGTGGCGGAGTAAGCCCGTCAGAGGCCCGGGGCGGCAAAGCTGAATGAGGTCCCCCTCTTAATTATAATTTGTTCGAGTTGAGACCCCATGATTAGGAGAACGCGGAGGCATTTGGGGGCCCCCACTTCCGCCCCCTGTTAGTCCGCCACTGCGGGGATTGTAATAGGGTTGGTTGCAGGCGAGCTGGAAGACGCTGGGGCGCTTCGTGCTGCAGGAGCGCGGCGCGGGCGCCGGTGCCGTGCCGCGCCACCGCGCCGCCATCGCGCGCATCCAGCGCGGCCTCAGCCTCACGCGCCAGACCATCACCGGTGGGCAAGCTAACACTCGTCATCATCATCATCAATCTATACACGCCCCACTGCTAGGCAGGGCGTCTATATCAAACCGGGCGCCTATAAATCAGTCAAACACGGCCATTCTGAATTGCAGCACGCCCTATAGTACATTGTGCATCTAAGGCCGTAAGAAGGGAATAACTAACGGGAGTCTTTTAGAAGTCCGACGCCGAAGTAGGAAGGCCTTTTAATGACTCGAGTTTATTATCCCCTTACTGCCCGTGATACATACAATGTTTTTCATCACATTTGTGAGGAAATTAAATAAAAGTTAGACAAAAACAAAAAAAAATATTATTCCCATTGTACACCGTGAATTACCATCAGGTGGGTAGGGCGGGGCGTATAGAGCAGCTAAATCGGCTATAACTGCTCTATGCGCCTGCGTGATCTATGAGCAAGTGTGATGAAAAATAATAAAACCCAGCACTTTCTTTCAGTTGTAGATGCAAAAGCAACATTTGGTTCCATTTCTGGAAACAATTTCTTAGGTAGTTTTTGAGTTTTCCATATTAAGCCTGCTGTGCTTTAGATGTGTGAATATCAATATTGATCATTTTTATATAATTACTAACTTCCGCCCGCGACTTCGTCCGCGTGGAATTCGGTTTTAATTATTCCCTTGGGAACTTTTGACTTACCTGGGATAAAAATGACTAACCATATACGACGTTTCATGAAACGACGTTTCAGCCATATGGAGCTAAGTGTTAACAAACATACAGAAGCACACACACACACACACACACAATAATTAATTTTAGAAACGGTTACCTAAATTGTTTGTTTTGAACTGCATATATACCAAATTTCAAGTTGATAAACTCATCCAAATAGTTTTTCCCATACTAACTTCCACCACCTCCTTTACCCCCTTCGACTTTTATTTCCAAAAGTTTCTATAGCCTATGTCCTGCCTGAAGTGTTCCTGGATATATTATCGAAAACCGCATTGAAATCCATCCAGTAGTTTTAAAGTTTATCGCGCACATACAATCAGACAAACAGACTAACAGACATGAAATTCAAAAACCATTGGGATTTGTTCTGTTGCTCATTCTGAAGCCCCCCATAGCATTTTTTTATTGTTATCTTCAATGTACAGACTTTTTCCACTTTACGAATATGTATAGATTAAATATAACAGATATTTAACAGGTTTTATGTTTTGCAGGTACACCATTCCCTCTGGGCGGTAACTTTATGTCGAGCGAGGCGAGTGAGGTAAAGCACCCTGTACAAGCGGCCTACAGCGACCCTACGCATTGCAGGTATATCAGTTTAACGTATAGATACTTTATCTACTAAATATATATATATACATATATATATACATACATACATATATCACGCCTGTTTCCCAAAAGAATAGGCAGAGACCACGGATTTCCACCTGCTACGACCCTGACACACCTTTCGCTTCGTCTACTCTCATTAAGTTCTTCATGCACGCTCGCCGGTTTAGGGTACTCATGACCTGGCTTTTCTTAAGAAAGTCCTCGATCTGGTTTTGGTACGTTCGCCTGGGTCTTCCCCTTCCAACCCTCCCATGCACACGCGCCAAAACATATATCCATATATATAAAAATCTCGTGTCCCTACGAAACGGCTCTACCGATTTTTATGACATTTGTCACGTATATTTAGTAAATATGAGAATAGGTCGTAATAGTTTTTTTACAAGTGCGGTAAGTAAGCGATTTTCGACGAGTGGCATTTTTATTCACGAGAGAGCGAAGCGAGCGATTGTATAAGTGGACATGAGTCGTAAATAAATTTGATATTTTTTCATATTCGTATGTTTGTATTATTAGGACATGAAATGTCATATTTCAAATTGTTTCTTTTTGATATTAGGAGACCTTATACTTGACCGTGGAGACTGTCTACACCTCCATTTAACCTAGATTAATCGATTTAGATGTTTCTTTGTTTCAATTAGGTATTATTTTTATTATTATGACCCTTAGAGGCTTTATACATCTCTAAGTCACTTAACTTGTCCAGACGCGGAGACTATACATCTCCCTTATTTGTTATTTATTAGAATTCATTTGTACCCATTAGGTTTTATGTTGCACATTTTGTGTCAGTTTTTAGATTTATAAAACAAAGTTGAAAAAAGACTTACTGCTGAGTTTCTTGCGGCGTTTCTTCTCAGCAGATGTCACCCTTCGAAGCGTTGGTAGATTCAGACATGTAAAAGAGCACATGTGGCCTACTTGCAAAATAAACATTTTCATTTTCATTTTTCATTTTCAGTATATACCTATTTTACACAAATTTTGACCCTTAGGGCCTGTTTCACAATGTCCGAGTAAAATGTATCTGTCGAGTAACTCATACAAAATTCGCCGTTATCTGCCAAATAACGCCTTACTTGGTGAAATGATCTGCTTTTTTCTGTAATATGCTTTTGTTTACATTCATAATATATCATTTAAACCTCATTTTGACTTTCATGCAACGTCCCCATTTGATTACTTATATGTTCCAGAAGGGTTTCGTCCGCACCTCTGGGCAAAGGTATCGGTCGGGCGAAGGGTCACTCGGATAAAGATATGCGCTCCTTCATGCAGAGAAGAGCCGCTTCCAGAGAGGTTCGTAATCATCATTCATTTCAGCTGAACAACGTCCACTGCTGGACAGAACACTGCTGTGCTGCTCGCATCCACCTTTTTTATATTAAGAGGGGGGCAAACGAGCAGGCGGGTTACCTGATGGTAAGCAAGCACCGCCGCCCATGGACACCCGCAACACGGATGCGTTGCTGGCCCTTAGAGAAAGGAGTAGGCTGACAAACCGGCAGACGGCCCACCTGATGGAAAGCGGTCACCGCCGCCCATGGACATCTGCAACACCAGAGGTGCTGCCAATGCGTTGCCAGTCTAGGGAGGATGGGGAATGGGGATGGGATGGGGATGAGGGAATAGGCCTCCGGATCTCGTCACTCACCGTACGAAACGCAAGCAAGCTATTACTTTACGCCGATATTCTGTGAGAGTGTGGCACTACCCCGGTCGAGCCGGCCCATTCGAACAGTAATCATCTAGTGAGGATTACTGTTTGACTCTACCACTACAAAACCTGTCCCGCAATCTTCAACAGGTCGTTAGTCCTTGTAAAGTTCCTTTTTGTTTAGCCCTAAGTTTGTCTGTTACTAAATGCCTTATGGCATTAAGTTCGCCCTTGTAGTTTGTAATTACACATAAATAAATAGCTGATTTATTAACTTTAACTTTCACTCAACATAAGAAATCAAGCGGATTGGATAACTATAAGTTTCACTCAACCTTATACTTCAAGCTGATTGGATAACTTTTACCACAATATAAATAAGTAGGCAGTAAGTATTACGTCTTTATACAAACGGCCGAAACGACGCGCTTCGAAATCTCGGTAAACTTCGGTACACGACACTCGCGAGCGCGCCGCGGTTACGTACGGACGCGGACACTGGTGGACAGTGTGAGGCGCTCCCGCGCATTTATTTACGTAAAATGTCACGAGAATTTCTGATGGTTTTGATATATCAAAAGCAAAATACATAAAATGATTTTTTTTACTCATGCTGACTTACAATCACTTTTATTTATTTATTTATTATTTTGAAACTAGAAATATTGCATGATTGCAGACTTGAGTATTTGATATTAATTTCAACTTGATACCTCCACGCGTTCCTAAGAAGAAGAAGGACTTGACTGACAGACAGACAGACGGACAACCGAGTGATCCTATAAGGGTTCCTTTTTTCCTTTTGAGGTACGGAACCCTAAAAAGCTTATAGGATAACTTTTGACTTTCGCTCAACATTATACTTAAAGCTGATTTGATAGCTAACTTTTACTCGACATAAGAAATCGAGCTGCTTCGAGAACTTTAAATGTCACTCAACATAGGTAATACTTCAAGCTTATTTGACTACTTTAAACACTCAACATTATACTTCAATCTGGTTTGATAACTTTAACTTTTACTCATGTAGATTTTACTCATATAGATACAGATTTAAAAAAGGTATTGAACATTTTTTTTACTTCCAGGTACATTCAGAAGGCGAGACGATGGGTGGCTCTCTTGGTGCAGAGGCGTTGGCGGCGCAAGTGGCTCGCTTCAAGAGAGTATCTCTACGGAAACTACGAGCGTGGCGCTCCTGAGTGTGGCAGGTACTTAATAATAATAGTGTGAGCGTGCATGAATAACTTAACGAGAGCAGACGAAGCGAAAGGTGTGTCAGGATCGTAGCAGGTGGAAATCCGTGGCCTCTGCCAACCCCTTTGGGAAACAGGAGTGATATATGTATGTATGTAGGTACGATTTCAAATGCAACATATGCTGCAAATGTTGGTCTGTCATCAATGTTGCCTTTAAAATTAAAAGAATCTAATATTATAAATGCGAAAGTTTGTGTGTGATGTTTGTTACTTTTTCACGGTTCAACGGCTGGACAGATTCGGATGAAATTTGGAATGGAGATTGCTTATACCCTTGATTAACACAGGATATTTTTCACCCCAATCTCATGCGAACAAATTCGGAGGCACAGCTTGTATCTTTAAAACACCAGCTTCGTTTTATCTTCCAGGTGTTCCGTCGCCTCGGCTCCAGCTTGGCGCAGCACCGCGCCTCGCTCTCCTCCGAGCTGGGCTCCATCTGGGACTTCATCCGCATCGACCGCGACCGCCGGAGATCAGAACCCGCCACCTACGAACCGATCGATTCTAAATCCCCGGCCAGACTAGCGCGCGACCTCCTTCAAGTTGTACAAGAAACTGTGTTCAAAAAATTCGACGAACCGAAAAGATGTCCGCTCGTGAAGGAGGAGTCGGATTTGACTAGTAGCGACGACGAGGACGGTACGGAAAGGCGAATAGCTAATTTGATTGATTTCTTTTTTACGATTGTTAAAAGTCAGAACCAGAAAGAGGGTAGGAAGGATAGCGGGGGGAGTTGCTTCAAAAGTGAGAATCCGGGAGATAAATTAAACATTTACGCACCTAGTAAAGTTAATGCTGAGTTGGAGCAGAAAATGGAGACGTTGATGGACTTCCTAGCGACCACCGGTTGCATGGACGAAGAAATAGTTAAGGATGACAAGAAAATTACGCTTATGGAGTTTCTATTTGGAGCTGATGATAGGAAAGTTGAGAAGCCAGTTATAGAAGTCATTGATGAATTTAGTTTAAATAAAGGAATCAGTTTGAGCGAGTCTAATGTTAATGTTAAGAATTTATGCTTCATTGATGAAACGCCAGGTGAAGAAGGTGATGAAACGTTAGTAGATATGCTTTTGAAATATATGGATGATTACTCGAGTAATGATTTAAAAGAGAAATATAAGGAACCGATCAAATCTATGTCGATGACGCCATCTTTGTCGGAGAAATCAAAGTCAGATATGACTATAAGCAGACTGGAGACTTTTAGCGATATGAGTAAAACGAAATCTGATTCAACTCTGACTCAGACGCAAGATACAGTTATAGATAGGTTTGAAGATATGCGTTCAGAGAAATCGCCTACCAGCAGGCGGATTTCAGAAACTGTAGTGGATCTTAGCAACGTTAAGCAGGATTTAGAAAGCATAATTGAAGAAGCTGTGGCTAAAATAGGCGAAATGAGAAAAACATCTGATGATACTATGAGCGAACAGGAGGACGTTGAAAACTTCAATGCATACCGACAACCTAGTACAGAATACATACAATATTTAACTTATAGTGTAGAATTATCTGACATATTAGAAGAAGATGAATGTTCATATGACAGAACTTCGCAAGATGAGAGATTTTATGCCAAACAGCAAGCCGAAAGAGTACTAAGATACATAGAAGATAAAATACAAATTGAGGATTCAGACACTGAAAGTGAAAACGATTATGAGATGAAAAGGTCATCCATAAGTCTAATAGATTTAAGGAACATTCCAGATTTACCGCAGAGTTTGATAATAAAACCTAAAGTTGTCAAAGTAGATAAGTCAACATCAACTACAGAGTTATCTGACTCTATATCTGATTTGTCCAAAAGAATAGATTCTGGTTGCATGACAGAAGATACAAGCTTAAGTTCAGAATTGAGTGATAAAGCTTTGAATAAACTAGAATCTCTACATAAATTCTTTTCAAAATCTAGACTAGGAATCATAGACGAAAGTTTGGAAGACAATGGTACGAGAACGCCAAAAACTCCCAAGATATTTCATGACGATAACGTTGTAAATGACAAAGGACAAGCTAGCCTCGATGACGTTGAAGACATTTTGGATGAAATCAGTGATGAAAAGATCACAGATGATAAAATGGATGATTATGAAGTTGATGACAATGTTGACAGCGGTAATGTTGACAAGTGAGATAATTGTACATCTAGTAATAGGAGCAACTAACTTGAATGACACAGTAAAGATAATAGAATAGAAATGACAAATAAATAACAATTTAAATAAATAGAGTCAAGTTCGTGTGATCTGATTTTCTAACAAAACATTGCACGGCGCAGTAATAATACATAGCACTGGTGACATCAACTACGAAAAAATTGATTAAGATAAAAGCTAAGGTTTCCCGCTTTGTTGAGAGCTCTCGGCCGGGCTAGTCAGAAAACGAGAGTTCAAATCCACCCGGATGACGGGTTTTGCATGGCGGAATATCATTGGTATACATACAATGCGTAAAATCGTACACAAACGTGATACGAAAAACGATAGTGAGATTTTTAATATAATCAATAATAATTAATAAAATACTAGTGATTAAATGGCGTATTTATCAAAAGTTGAATTTATAAAAATTAATAGTGAATTTTATACATATGAATGTAATGTAAGAATGGCTTATTCTACCTTTACATTATAAAAGATTATAAATAGATTATAAGAAGCAAATTCCCATGTTTCTTTTTACATTAAGTGTTCGTTTTCATTCAAATATTCTATTTATTATACAAATAATGGTTCAACTTTACTATTTTTTTATATTCTAATAAACATACTGAAAGTAATTAAAAGTTTGTATGACTCCATTGTGAAAAATAGACCGGACAAAAACTGTACATATCTCCTGAACAATACATATAATTTATATTTATATATGTTACATTTATCATATGTTCAATGATAAAGATATACATGTTTAAAAGGAATAAAAGAAAATTATTTTAGGATAATACAAACAGATTTTATAATCTCAATCTAGGCAGTCTAGTTTTACGTTGAAAAGAAAAGCGCCATCTGTCGTTAATTGTATGCAGAGTATGCTTAAAGTGTTACATACTGACAATTTTATTTTTCCATCAAAAAAATGGTGCCATAACTATTTGACAGACTAATGAACTATTGTTTTTATCAAGTAGGTTTTGTAACTAAGTTTTGATGTTCAATTAGTTTTTATGTAATAAAAAATATATAATATAATATACGTTACTTAGACTTGCCCATTTTAAATTAGGCCTACCAACGATTTTAAATCATATTTTTGTCTGACTTATTAATTCCCTGCATACGCACCAAGCAATCTCCGTGTTGTAAACAGTGTATATTATTTATTTTACTGAAGAAACATATAAGTATATAATATAAAAGGTTCAGAATATATATAAAAGGCATTTATTTTTAAAATAATGTTAAATTTAATTAGCACATAGTTATATTTCATTTAGCAAAACGTTTGTATATTTGTGTTATATTTTATGAAGGAAATACAATTTATTTTACTGTGTATTGTTTTTTATTATTTTATGTTAATTCTTCTGATATCAAGTCATTGTTTTTTTTTTTTTTTCAATTTGCATGGGCATGAACTTATACGTGCATGGCCGAAAAAATCAATTAAGTATTCTACTTCTTCTATAGACTTGAACTGCCCCTACATTTTCCATGATTCTCTATACATACTAATGGGGTATGCAGAGCCACAAGACTACCTTCGATTAATTAGTCCTAAGATGGTATGATGAACCGTATGGTGACAGGTGATCAGCCCATCGCCCATACAGATAGTCCACCATGTTGGAGAGGACCCGTCCCTTAGTCGACTTTTACGACATGCCAGGATGATAATCATCTGCACGCATTCTATGCTATTTCTTCACTCGCAGTGCAGCAGAGGAGATATGAGGTGATTCTCTATAAAATCTATATAAATACTTTATACGTTATCACGGCCAAACCCCCCAACCGATATCGATGAAATTTGGCAAGGACTTACTATAGGATCTGGAAAATCGCGGAAAACTAATTCTACGCGGACGAAGTCCCGATCAAACACTATTTTTATTTTTTAGTTTAATTAAATTTATTAACGTAGGTAATATAAACAAACATTACGCACTTTAATTACGATGTGGAAAATGTGACGAGCGTAGCGTAGAGCGCTACGTGGTAGTGAAAGTATTAATCCATTTAATTCAAATACAAAATTAAGTTGCTTCATACAGAATAATTAACATAATTATTATAAATGCACTATCTCCTCTTTTATCTTATTTTTATTGCAATACTATTAAAAAGTAAAAACAAAATAATCTCTTATTAATAAGACGATACATTGAGGTCATATAAATTGACAAGATAATTATATTAATATGTTATAAATAACAAGTCATTTCGACGTGTGGTATCACTGTTTTTTTATTTAAAATGATATACAAAAATCGCACTTAATGCTACGAGCATTTAGTTCCAGTCAACCTTATAAGTATACATTTAACTCTTGGCATTCACACATCCTTGGCATTCCATAACACCTATGGCCGAATTCAGAAACGACGCTTAAGCATCTGATTAGAGATTAAAGGCTCGGGCAAACCAAACGCGTGTGCGGCGCGTCGCCATTTAACACGAGCCCGCCCGATTTATAAAAAAAAAACAAATTGAACACGGCTCACCAAAAAGTAGCGCGGGCCCGCGTTCGAAACGCTTCGCGTCCGCGCTGCTTTCGCCGCAGACAACTCGGACAGCGCGGCGCGGGGCGTGCGCGAAGCGGCGGCGACGAGTGCGCGGGCACGCGAATTTGTATTTAATATGGCCGCCATGTCCAGGATAGATGTAATGTGGAAATAAATAAATAAATAAATAAGTGTTTAGCGGCACACGAGGCAGGGCGAACGCGTCGCGAAGTCCCACTGAACGCGGCTGCGAGGCGTGAGCAACGCGGGCCCGGGTTCGAAACGCGTTGAAGCCGCTGCCCGCCTGCAGTGTGCCGGCATAGTACGTATATAAAGAGGGGTGCCGGGTACAAATTGCGCGGGCCCGCGTTCGAAACGCGACGCGCCGCAGACGCGTTTGGTTTGCCCGAGCCTATGGTTAGATGGCCCTCCACTTGTTGTCATCCTATACTAAAACGTCACTTTAATTAAACATCATGACCTTTCTGAAATTGGCCACTAATCTGTTATACAGACTGACTGTGAAAATGTAATTCAAAACCAATGTTTTCGGGCACAGAGTAAATTTTAATATCCTGAAAAGATACCGCTTAACCTAACTTTTCCTAGTAAATGAAGTTGCTAAACTAGCGGGGCGCGCGGGGTTTTTGGAGCGCTGTGATTAGTGCGTTCGAGGGTTATGCGCTTGCGCCTGTCACCGCTGGCTTTTTGCTTGTAATACTGGCAGCGGGGCTCCCCCGGCTATACGGAGTCTATTCTAATATGGTCTGTTTCCAGCCCAGTTGAAGACGGCCAATATAACGCAATAACGGCATACGGCAATATACTTGATACAAATAATAAAGATTATTCCTACAGTCGCTTCATTCATACTTGTCTTATTTGGTAAACAAGTTTGTAACCTCAACATTTTGAGTGACTATTTTTATCCTATCCGACCCGCCACAGCTTCGCCCGCGGTATTTTCCATACAAACTTTATCATCCCTTTAGGGATAGAATTTCAAAAAATCCCTCCTTAGTGCACCTCTAGGGTACTCGAGGAATGTCTCCTCCAAATTTCAAACCTCTAGGACCACCCGTTTAGGCTGTGCGTTGTCTATAGGTGATTCATGGAACTGGTTTTATATGTAATGGTATTGTTAAAGCAATACTAGGCTGACGTCTACAATATTGTCTCCGGTTACTTTATTTGCAAGGAAATAGCTGTTTTAGCCAACAAAGATGCATTTTGAGGTTAGTAACTTATTTATTAAATACTTAAGACAGGTATGGATGAAGCGACTATAGTATTGTCAATGGCAACATACAACCAGTGGCCCGTTTCACAAAGCTAGACAAAAACTGGCTTGCCAGGCAGATGTATGGGATCCACATGGGATCTAACATCAGTGTTAACCGAAGGAGGAGGTTCTCAATTCGACGCGTATATTTGCTCTTTTTAACCGACTTCAAAAAAACCGAAGGAGGAGGTTCTCAATTCGACGCGTATATTTGCTTTTTTTATATGTATGTTCACCGATTACTCGGAGATGGCTGGACCGATTTGCCTAATTCTTTTATCTACACCCATATCATAAAACCTCCATTGTTTAATCAAAAACCGTAGGAAATGACCACCATTTTGACAACCAATTAGGAAAAACCAGTGCTGCAATGTTATTTCTTTATCGTTTTTAGTAAAGAAATGAGATTAAATTTGGAACAGCTGTCAAAACTCAAGTGGGTCTCTATTCTAGTATCCATAGATATTAAAACATTTATTAATACGAAACGTCAATTCAGTATGTTTTTTTAATATAAACTGCACAACATTTGATTTCGAGTGACATGAAAATAGAGACTTCATTCTTTTGTCTATGATTTAAAAAAAAATGGTCTTGACAGAGGATCGAATTGGCGCCATTATGTTGGTGTTTTGCTGAACGAAAGTAGAATTGTTGTTGAATTGAATAGAAAAAGTTGTTTGTAATTTACATTTTAGTTGAAAATATGAATAGTAGTCTTCTCGGAATGTGTGTGATGTGAAAATGCGCCGGATATCGGAAATATGCAGCCACGATTGCAACAAATAACTTGTTGCCAGAAAATATTGTTTCTGAACCCTTCATGGAGGATTTATAATATGTGTGTAGATAAAGTTATCTATGCAACTCTGTATAATTTGGCCTTAAAACACTCGTGCGATCTTATTATGAAACTCGCCTGTCGGCTCGTTTCATGAAAACCGCACTAGTGTTTTAAGGCCTATCATTATGCAACCGTTGCATAAACTACTATTTTTAAACGATAGGGTAATTCTTAAAGTTGGTCCCGTTGCGATCGAAATCGAGATCTGATTTATCTATTATCTGTTGGTGATCCTAATCACCAACAGATAATACATCTTACATTTTCACTTTTCTATGTTACATTCCAGATAGATGCTTACCTAATTATAGGTAACCACAGCTTTTACTTGTGTCTTCAAATCTACAGTACATACAAAATAAATATTCACCTATGTCTAAATTCTAATACAGTGCAGTTAAATGTAAAACAGTTTTATTAATTGATGAGAGGATCTATGAGGAACTCTTCAAATATTATAGGCAAGCATATAGCAATTTTAGTATTTTTTGTAATAACTCAAGCAGTTACGTTCCAAAAGCATTATTTGTTGAAGTGGAACTGTTAATGAAGACCATAGATGATCACCGGAACTCCTAAATGTTGAGTATTTCACGGTTGGCGATTAAATTTGACGACGCGGATAGCCTGTTGGTATTGACCCTGCCTCTGACGCAAGCGTCCCGGGTTCGATCCCCGGTAAGGGCAAATATTTGTGTGATGAGCACGAATGTTTGTTCCTGAGTCTTGGATGTTTCCTATGTATTTAAGTATTTATTTCTCTATATAAGTATATATATCGTCGTCTAGTACTCATAACACAAGCCTTTAGAGCTTACTTTGGGACTAGATCGATTTGTGTAAAGATTGTCCCCTGATTATTATTATTATTTTTTATTATTAAATTGCTGTATAAAGTTCTGAAGCAACTTATGCCCATGAAGATTCATGTAGTAAAATTGAAGAACCAGGAGAACTCCTCAACGATTGACATCCTTGCACCGTGGATAGCAACAGTTTGTAAATGGTGATGAGCAATTGGCATTATGCTATTGTTACTTGATGTAGTAAATGTGTGGCGTTAAATCACAGGATAATAAATAAAATGTGAAAAAAAAACTTACTTTTCAAAGGCTATTTGAAGTCGGTTTTTTTATTTTATAAATTATAGATTATACCTATTAGTTGTAAAATTGTAAGTTGTAGTTTCTAAGGCTGAATGCTGACCTACAATATAACTGTGCAATATCACAATTGCGCATTTATATTGATCTTCAGTAGATGATATTACTAAATTAAATTATTTAAGGCTACCTTGTTGGGAGGGAAGCGCATCACACAAACTCCTGAGGGCCTAGCACACTAGCTTTTATCGCAAACATAAAGCATCTGTCACTTGTTTACTAATATGCGGGTGCGAAAGGGACGAATGCTTTATGTGCGCGATTAAAATTTGTGTGCTACGGGGGCTGTCGAGTCAGTCAGATTACGTTCGGATTCAAGCAACCTGTCACAGTAGCTAGCGTTTGTTTCTACGGACGTTATCTCTGTAACTGGTCTAGGGTCGCAGGCGCAGGACAAACAACTACCTATGACTATAAATATTGACATACGGCCGATAACCCGTAGATAGCCGCCGCGTGAGCCGGACGCGTGCTCTTAAAATAAGAAGGCGTCTTAAAGAGGCTTATAGGCTCCTATTATTGCGTTTTTCTACATGAAGCGTCGCTTCAGCGCAGCGGAGTTCAGAGCAGTATCAGTATAGTATAAAGAGGAGAAGTAGGCTATCTCCGGCCCAATCCGCGATATAATTGCCTACTGTCTCAGGGTTGACAGATCAAAAGAACCTAATACATTCTAGTGGGAAAGTAGACCTACTTCCTCTGTCTGATAGAAAACGAATACAACAAAAAATAAGTAAGTAGGTATCTCATCATCAAGTAAAAAATATATGCTAGAATAAGTGACTTGCTTACCTTTCCTGTTCAATAGGTAATCTAAACAGAGACAATTCTGGAATCGATGAATTATTAAGACACCCAAACACACAGCAATACGTTCTCCTGCGATTATCACACATTTTTCATTCATTTAGCGGTGCCGAAAAGCCGTGACGCGCGAACCTCGTGCGGTGTTAGCCCCGACTGGCGCACTGAGAAACGGGTCGAGATTTTGTTTATGTGTGCGTGCGGTGACGCATAGATACTTTGGTGCACACTTACAAGCCGCGCGCGGTGCGTTTGTATGAAGATAACTTACTTCCCCTCTTTATATCAGTATCACTGTGGAGCGGCACGGTTCTACCAACGGGAACTGACCGCAGATTACGCCGCGCCTCTCCCTGCCGTTTCATTAGCGGCAAGGGGTCATCCATAAAGTACGTCACACCTTATGGGGGGGAGGGGTTCGACGAAGTGTGACATTGTGTGACAAGGGGTGGGAGGGGTCATAAGTTTTGTGACGTCACATTTCAAAATCTAATACATCTAGGTGTTAAAATGCCAAAATTGAACTATTAACGAAAAACTTGAAAATATATCCAACTGTACCTGTACGGACATAAGGTAAGGACACAATTGTTTTGTTGGCGAGTTCACACTCGCTCAACTAGTGTAACGCGCGGGTCCCGTTTTTACAAATGTTTCATTTGATGTTGATTATATTAAAAAATTATTGAAATGGAAATAAAACTAATTTCGGAACTGCTGTTTTAGTTCAATAATTTGTAGATGTAAAATTGCAAAATATGTGACGTCACACTAGGGAGGGGTCTCACAAATGTGACCAACTGTGACAAGGACGGGGGAGGGGTCAAAAAATCACGAAATTAGTGTGACGTACTTTATGGATGACCCCCAACGGATCGCAGCGGCGCGTTAAAATATTCTCCGGAGGCAACCAGTGTTGCCACTTTAGCCCGTTTGGGGCTAGATCTAGCACTGTTTACTGTAGGTGAACTCGTTGTTTAATGATTTAGCCCGAAAACGGCTATCTATCCCTTTTCATTTTCTAAAATTTTGGACCTAACACTGAAATTTGCGCCATGCCATCGCGATAACAGCGAACTTTCGCGATTTGTGTCATAGATATTGATTTATATTTTTGTGGTAGATATTTGTTAAATTTGTTAAATTTGTTACCATTTGTTAAATATTTCTTCTAGTACAAGTTAGGGTAAGCGATGTCTTTAGGATAGTAGTTGGCTTCTAGTGATTTCATCATTATCATTTGGAATAAAGAAGCGCGTTTATGGCCTCCATTTCTTTTTTTAATTTATCTAGTTCTCTCTCCAGTTTTCTTATCTTCCATCTGGATTCTAACAATTCATTCTCAAGTTTCCTTTTTCTAGGCGTACCTGAGGAAATAGTTATAGATGCTTCAGTTTCGTTTTCTGTCTCTGACGGGACCGTCTGTGTTCCCGACGTAGATACGGAAGCATTTATTATTTTACGATTACACGTGGCGTAATAAGGTCCCTCAGTCTGTGTGGATATATCTTTAGGTCTATTTAATTTTGTTTCATTTGAAGTGCTTGGTTGTGGATCGGTCGTTGTCGGGAGATATTTCGTTGGTACTGCGTTCAGCAGCAATTTGTAAGAACGAACTTCAGCCAACATTGATTTTTCAAAGTGTATGGAGCACACTCGGTAACTGTCATGCTTCAAATCTGGTTTATTTAATAAATCTGTTCGGTCCATTAATTTCAACCATTCATTACGTCTAAAAAAAAGAAATTATTGAGTTTTATTTATTTTCCTACGCATCAAAACTCCTTATCAGCCAAAGATATCAATAGAATATTGCGCAAGTGACTCAGTTCGTCACGGTAACGCCATCTATTGACAAGTTTATGAACTACGAAGCTCTACTGCCGACGTCTTAGTTCTTGACAGTCTTATTTTACTGGATTCATTGCTGTTTTTCACTGCACGCTACGAGGTACGAACCACAAAAACAAAACGTATGAATCAACGAATAATGGACCTTTCTACAATGTAATAAGAACTCCGATGGCTGCTATATTTACCAAGTGTACGTTGGTGACAAACTCACGTTTTGAAAAGCATGTTAATTTACAGCCCTCAAAGGAAGTAAAAAAAGTATTCGGAAGCATAAAGTACGGCTAGCCTCTGACCTACCATATAACTGTGCAATATCACTGGTTGCACAATTATATTGATCGTCAGTGGTCGATATTGACCGTCAATATCATCTAGACGGCCAGTGTAACTGCGCAACCAGTGATATTGCACGGTTATATTGTAGGTCAGTGGTTAGCCTAAGGCTTGGGTCCCCAATTCTCGGTGCATTCGAGACCATGTCGATTGCGAGATTAAACGTCAGATTCATACAGTTGTGTCAAACGACTGTACGCACTGACGTTTAATCTCGATTGTGAGATTATCTCGAATTCAACGACAATTGGGGTAGGTACTGAGCGATAGTCCCCATAAAGTTTCCATTTTAGATAAAGAAATAACATCTCAAAAAGGTAAAAACTTATTTAAAAAAAACATTAAACACTTACTTTTCACGGTCTTTTGGCAATGTAAAAAATGATAAGTTTACATTGTCCTGTCTATTCAAACACCCATAAACACTGCATGTACCATATGTTTTTTTGGATCTTGACATCTTTTCACTGTTCGTTCGGAACTGTACTGTATACGCGTGACGTGCTCGATCAGTGCTCGGCGCAATCGCACTGAATTACGAGGCCTGAGGGAATAACGAGAGTAGGTATAGCGCCCGAGCGCGCGAGTTGGAGTACAAGGCCACTGCCTATACCGATATCGTATCGGGTAACAGTGTTGCCAGCTTGCAAGAAATTATGTCACTAAATTCGGACTCAAAACTCGCCAGATTCCGGTTTCTTTTTTTAACCAAAAAAACACTAAAATAATAATAATGATCATTTATTTCAGAATTAAATTCCATAATGTGACTTCGAAAACCGGACAAGTGCGATTAACTCGCGTTGAGAGGGTTCCGTTCCGTACATGATTATGCTAAATTTCCTATGTTACTTTCAATACCATAGACTTCTCATAGATTTTCCTGTAATCTATAGGTAAAGAACTATTTTCTGTATTTTTTTCAAATTTTTAGGCTTGCTAGTTTCGAAAATAAGGGGGGGAATGGTCAATTTTCGCCTATTTTCCTGAATAACTTCCAAACTATTTATCTTTAAATTCCAAAAAATATATATTTAAGATCCTCACAATAAGCCCTTTTATTTGATATGTCACACGATATAGTTTGCATATTTTTTTTCTTTAATTTTCTAATTTACCCCCCAAAGTGGCCACTAAAGTTTAAAATTTATTTATTTACGTTACGCGTCCGTATTGCGGTCACCAACTTACATATGCATACCAAATTTAAACTCAATCGGCTCAGTAGTTTCGGAGCAAATTGGCTGTGACAGACGGACAAACAGACAGACCGACACACTTGAGGTACGGAACCCTAAAAACTATGTTAGTATTACATTAAATTTAATTTAATTTACCCTAATAAACATATACATTTACATAGTTAGACGGCCTATTTAACCTGTTAGGGTCCGTCTTGGAGCGCCGCCACTGTCTGTAGGAGGCTGTTCGGGCTGCCGCGCAGGCGTAACACCAGGGAAGCGACACGCTTGCGCATGATAGCATGAAGTCCGTCCGTACGCATATCGCAAAATATACCTGATACACTGTAATGGCGCGGCAGCCCCAAAAGCATCCTACTTAAATGCATTATTATATTGGACGCGTAGGGTGCTGTAAGCTTTCTGCGTATGGTTGATCTATAGGCCTCATGAAAATCTCACCTGCCCCTGCCATCTAGTGTAACATAAAGGTAAAATAGCTAGGAATAGTTTATCAGCACTCGGTGTTGCTAGCTGCATTACCTGTCTTTGCTAATTAAGTGTTGCCACACTGGTACAACTTCTCAATATTATCCTAAAAATTCCAATTTTCACTAAAAATCACAAAAAATATTTATAGCGACCAAAGATTTCAGAAAATCGCTGTTGAGCCCCAAAATTCACTAGATCTAGCCACAAAATTACTAAGGTGGCAACACTGAATATGAAAACGCTCTTAGGCTAGCCACTGACCTACAATATAACTGTGCAATATCATTGGTTGCACAATTATATTGATCGTCAGTAGATGATATTGACGGTCAATATCGACTACTGACGATCAATATAATTATGTAATTGTGCAACCAGTTATATTGTAGGTCAGTGGCTAGCCTTATACTTAAACGCGTTCGAGACCAGTGTGACGATTTGTGGCAGATTTATGCCATTTTGGCAGACTCTGTTATCGAATTTTCACTTCAATTACAAGGAATTCACCGAAAGGGCGTTCTACATGTCTGCCAACATTATAATAGTCTATAGTGGCAACATTTGCTTCATTGACAACGCTTGCACCAATGACTGGTGACCTTTTTTATCAATGTTGCTTAGTTGCTTATCAATATAGCTTCGTGAAACGGGACCGTTTTGTAATACAAGCGGAAGTCTCTTTCTACTAAAAGAAGATGAAAAAACCGGCTAAGTGAGAGTCAAACTCGCGCACGAAGGGTTCCGTACCATTATCTATAAAAACGGCAAAAAAATCACGTATGTTGTACGGGAGCCCCACTTAAATATTTGTTTTATTTCATTTTAATTATTTATTTTTAAAGTGAATATGTAACTAAATATTCTGTGAATATTTCAAGCGTCTACCTGTTGCCGTTATCAATATCGAACAAAAACGAGCAAACAATCACGTTTGTTGTATGGGAGCCCCCTTAAATATTTAGTTTATTCTGTTTTTTAGTATTTGTTGTTATAGCGGCAGAAATAAATCATCTGTGAAAGTTTCAACTGTCTAACTATCACGGTTCATGAGATACAGCCTGGTGACAGATGGACAGACAGACAAACTAAGGCTTCTTAAGCCTTAGTAATAGGGTCCCGTTTTACCCTTTGGGTACGGAACCCTAAAAAGGCTTCCGCTTGTATTACAAATTGCAAGTAGTAATGCAATAGGTAATGCAATGCAATAGATGATGCAATAAATAGAGGTCATTAAAATTGTGGATGTGGTATATTTATGGCATTTATCGTAAGGGTGTTCGGCAGGTTTTGGTAGAGTGGTAAGTGTATGGCAGATTAGATTAGATTTAGATTCGATTTATTTATTTCTCAATATAATATTACATTATAAATTGTACACATGTCAAGATATATGAAATTAAATTGAGATCGTCAGTTATTAAATACAAATAAAAAGTTATAATCCAAAATTAACTAATATTAAATGTCACAATCACAAATGAAAAAGATAGGGATCTCCGTGAAGGATCGTCATTTCAAAATATAAATTAGAAACTATAATGATAACAATAATAATACAATAATAATAAAACAATGTCAAATAAATAAATAAATCTACAGCCTAAGTTCCATGTACTCGTTAACTGAGTACAGTGGATTATTCAATAAAAGGTTCTTAAGTTTGCGCCTAAACGTTTCGTCAGCCAGTTCTTGTCTGAAATCTGCGGGTAGACGCTCGTAATATGTAGGGCCGATCACTCGGGGGTTCTTTTTAGCAAGTGCCATGCGACGAGGAACTGCTCGCAGGCGACCTGTTTGCCTGGTTTGTTTGCCAGGGATATTAAAAGAAGGGAACAGTGACAAATTACTCCTTACAAACATAATAACATCAAATATGTGTTGTGAGTAGTGCGTCATAATGCGTTGCGAAACAAACAAATCTCTGCATGGGTGTCTTGGCTTCACCCCGACAAGAGTACGAATTGCACGTTTTTGAATGACCAGAACTCTTTTGGCATCCGTGGAGTTACCCCAAAGTAGTGTGCCATACGTCATAAGTGAATGGTAGTGGGCGAAGTAAACTTGTCTCAGTGCATCATTGGAAATGAGCGGTTTCAGTTTTCGCAACGCAAAGACGGCACCACTCAGTCTATCACACAGTTCCCTATCTTCCCAATGGTCACACTGCACGCGGCACAATACATGATTCACTTATTGGATTCGCTAACGTGCGCAGTCGCTGGCCCCCAATTCTCGGTGCATTCGAGATAATCTCGCAATCGAGATTAAACGTCAGTGCATACAGTCGTTTGACACAACTGTATGAATCTGACGTTTAATCTCGTAATCGACATTATCTCGATTGCACCGAGAATTGGGGGCCAGGTCAGCGTACAAAAGGTAATAGCGGCACTTCATGCTCGTACGAGGCGCACGGACGAGGCTTTCGGCGAGTGGTGTCGAGGCGAGTGGCACTCCACTTCACGCTCGCATAGCTCAGTTGCCGCCGAAACGTAAAAGACGATGGACGTGCTGCAACAGCATTGCGCGATTGCTCATTATGCTTTTTACGTACATATTGTACAAAAAAGATTCCAAAACCTTGGAGGAAAAGGAGATGCCGGATGCTTAGCACACAAAAATAGAACAGTGTAACAACATATCTACCTTATGAAATTTATATTTTTATATAAATACGTGGAGGGACGTGCGTGAACCTTTTTTTTTGTTTATTCTTTTGTTATACTTCGTTTTATTTAGGATGAGAAAGATCTTGACAGAAGTAAGCGTAAGGGTTCTTATTGAACACGTTTTACGGTAGTATGACGGAATCAGTGGAAATATATGTTTGATAGTTTACCATTTACTCCGAAATATTCCCGTAAAACGTCTTCAATAAGAGGCTTTACGCTTACTTCTGTCAAGATCTTTCTCATCCTAAATAAAACGAAGTATAGATGATAGCAGACCTAAATAATAAAAGAAAAGAATTTCATTAAATTCATATTATATCTAAAACTACCATTTGCCATGGTACAAAAGAGGTCGACAGACCACAGCTTGTTTTCGTAATACGACGCAACCGCACTGAATTATGGAATCTGAGATAGAAATGACAGCAGGGCGTCTATTCGGATCGGAAAGGTCTAAGTGATACTGCAGCGACCTGCGAGCTAGATTCGCATCGCGCTCTTACGCATTACGCGTCGTGCGGAAGAGTGGGATGAGAAATCTCGCTAGCGAGTCGCTACAGCATCACTTAGCGTTCCCGAATAGATGCGCGGGTTCATTCCGGATCACGCTAACAGTCAAAACGACAGTGGTGACGGTCGATCCGAACCTGGGAAGTTAATTCTCGCTTCTGTTGAGATTAAGTCTATTTCCAGATGATCTCGAATCGTTTATGTTGGGTATTCTAGGTGTCATAGAGAATTTTGACTCATTTTAGCCACTTTTATCAAAATATTTTCCCTAAATGTTTTAGCCACAATTCTAGCAACTTTTAGGCCTCGTTTCCACGGAGGTAATATTTACACGGAAACGCCTGTAAAAATTACGTCCGTGGAAATTGTTGCTAATTTATTAGTCTTAATTATCATTATTATTGTTTTTTTTATTATTATTTAGAAGTCGTAAAACCAAACTTCTTGTTCGTGTCCGGGCGCGGCATATTTACGAATTGTTTTTTTTGACAAAAACAAAAACTAATGGATACATTTTGAAATGATTGAATAGTTTTTTACCTTCTTCAATAAATAAAATGGCATCTGTTTGTGTTACAATTTTTTTAGCCACTTTCAGCCACATTATAGGTCAATAATTGTAGATTTCTAGCCACTTTTCGGAAGTGTTAAGCCATTTCTTGTTGATTTGGCAACATTCCCTCCTTCAGTAACAATAGCCTAAGCCTTAACGCCACTAAGGACGATATTAGGACGTTGAGTTATCTTGGTTCTTCACCACACTGACATGCATTTTTATGGACATAAGTAATGCTTTTGGAACGAAACTGGTTGAGTTAGTACATACAATACCAAAATTGCTATATGCGTGCCTATAATATTTGAAGAATACGATCGATTCCTCATGGATCCCAGCATCAGACTTGGGTTTTGACTTTAATACCCTTTAAATAAAAAAGAAACATGTGAATCATAGTCAAAGTCAAACTATCTTTATTCAATTTAGGCTTTTACAAACTCTTGTGAAGGTCAAGGAATTAATCTACCACCGGTTCGGATAAATCCTCTACTGAGAAGAGCCGGCAAAAAACTCGGTGAGGTATCATTTTTTTTCAAAACAGTACCTACACATACCTATAAGTTAACAATGATGTCTACAGTTTTATACAAATATAAGTATATACCACAGTAGGTACGCCCGAGACCCAGGGATCGCCGGTGCAGGTCAGGATTTAACCCAAACATCCCTGTCCATGACGTAGGTAGTCTTGTACTGTGTAATATGCCCTAGAAATAAGAATTCGCTTTGTACATTGTGTCTGTTAAGACTAGAAATAAGCACGGCTTTACTCACGATTTATTGTCAGAAATAGTCCGACATGACAATTTTTTTTAACCGCGGTATTGGGTGGGTATTGTCACCAGCGTGGAAGCCCGTCGTCCCAGCGATTCGGAATACTGGACGTGTTGACATTCCTGTGGACACTGTGAGTTCGGCATGTTTGCTGCCGTTCACCACCAACAACGAGCCGCAGCATGGTGCATCAGCAACACCGGTGCAGCCCCCCGCCGCCCCCGCGCCATCAGCTCGGGCGCAACGCGCCGCGCGGCGGGCAGTGCGTAGGTTGCAGTGAGCGCGACCGCACTCAACCCCTGAAGAAGGACTCCATATGAGTCCGAAACATGTACTATTTCTGACAATAAATCGTGAGTAACGCCGTGCTCATTTCTAGTCTTAATAATGTCTCACGAAAGTTTTAATCTGACTATTGTGTCTGTTTGTACTAAAAATAAATAAAAAAAGCAAAAGCGATCATTTTATAAGAACCTCTTTCTTTTTTGAAGTCGTTTAAAAAGTTATAAAAGCAACAACAAGTTTAATATGACAAAAGTCGAAACTTACTCCACAGTTTGTTGATCGACTGTACTGGTTTCTGCTTCCTTGACTGAGGAGTGCGACAGGCAATTACTTACATAAAGAGGAGGTCGTGGCCTCCATCTATATTCGGAACACAGTTTTGAAGACAACTCTCAAAAGTTAATCGCCTCGCATTTCGTTTCTTGATCTATACGTTACATACCTACTTATACAAATAAATAAATTTCAAGCTGGGTACCTTTTATCAAATAGTTAACTTCGTTGATCGCTAACCCGTTACTAAAAAAGTTAACTTCGTTAAACGTTAAGGGGAGAATTTCAAAAAAATTGTACGTCATTAAAGCGTTGTTATGGTTAAGGTTAAAGTTCCTCTGTGTTACGAAAATTAACCATACAATTATATACCTTATTAATTGTAGCCATAAGGCATATAATTATATTGCTAATTTTCGTAACGCAGAGGATTTTTTTTACTTTTTCTTACGTACAATTTTTTTGAAATTCACCCTAAGGCGTTATTTCGGTAGATTTAACGGAAGTTAACGTTAAACGTTAACTAATGAAAGAAATTGCATTTTATATGTCGTTGTGTTAGTGATTAACTTATAAAAAAATGTTGGTATGGGCTATGCAAGTTTAAGGACATGAAAAATTTATAAAATAAGGGTGTAACATAAGTTTAAAATAATACCTAATTATTTAGAGATCAAATTCAAATCAAAAGCTATGTGACATAAATAAGCCGCGCAGTGTTAACGGACTTTAATAGTTTTAACCGAAGTTAACAATTTTTGAAGTTAACTTAAAAGTTAATCCGTTACTCGAAATGTTAACTTCGTTAATTAACGATTAACTGATTAACGGTCTTGTGCCCAGCTTTGAAAAAATTAAGCGTCTGTAATGTCAAAATAAAAGCTTTTTACTAAATACATATAAACGTATTATGGTATTTTGAAAAAAAGGCAATTTTTTTAATTCTGTTTGTTCCCGCTAATCTTCTAAACCGATGGACCAATTTTGACGGGACTTTCGGGACGGGAAAATGGTCTCCATCAATACTCAAATAGCTTCTTTGTACTTTCTTTCTAGTTGGGGACAAACATACGTTCACAGATGATTTGGGCTTGAAATCTGTATGACCATATTTCAGGTTTTTCTTGGGATAGTATTCAAAACAAAAAATAAAACAATTCCTTTTCAATTAGACTCTTTTATTTTCGTAGAAAAAGGTGGTCAATATTTACATACCGATTCAAATAAAGATTAACTACTTAATTACTTAATTAACATTTTTTTATTACTATTCAAATACAAAAAATATAAATTATTAATAAAATTAATCAGTTCTTTCATTAAAACATACATTCCTTTATAAATTACTTTTGAAAACCGTCGGCAGAACATTAATATAATATATAATTATTATTATATTCATACAAAAAATACAAAAGTAACATTTAGGTATTTCAATAAATTATACTTCACTTAATTATTACTGTTCCTTGATCATGCGATGTTCATATATTAATTTGACACTCACTTTTGACAGTCTGTTAATTTTTAATTACATAACTAAATCTACCTATGGGACTGACGTAAAATTATTACTTTATTAAATTGCAACAAATAACAAATTAGACTTACAATAATTCAGGATATCCTAAACATACAATTAAAAAATAGTATAAAGATTGAATATTAAATAAAAACACATGAAAATATTTTTGTATAAAACAAAAAAAAGGCGAGTTTGAAATATACCTATACTAAAATAGATGTAAACTTGGCAAGACAGCGCTTTTAAATGTCTTTTGCTTGCGATGATTTTAAAACATATATATTTCTTATAATTTATAATTATTTACATAGGAACAAACTTTTAAAACAAGTACATTCTCAGATGATTTTATAAATTATTTATAAATTACAGTTGATTCATTCATACTTGTCTTATTTGGTAAACAACTTTCTAACCTCAAAATGTGCAATATTTGAGTGAAACTGCTGTTTTATCCTAAATAAAGCAAACCTAGGCTAAACATTTGCAAAGTGACAGCTGCATTTTGAGGTTAGAAACTTGTTTATCAAATATGAAGAATGGATGAATCCACTTTAAACATTAAAATATAAAAATCAGTATCGAGACAAGACTTACAAAATAAAAAAAATAGTCTCATTTTATTATAAATCTTTTTCAGGTTTCAAATACACCAAGTTTATTTCATTTTAAATATAGTACCTATTTGCTTTCTCATAAATTCTAGTGCACCTAAATAGTACAAAAGCAATTGATAACGACCCTTTTAAATGGGGCACAAGGAACCATTTTTTCATCAACCTAATATTACCCCTTATTAACCCTTAAATGCCATTTACAAAAATAACAAGCATAAGGGTTGCAAATAAAATTGCACTTACAATAACCACCACTAGGCTATCCATATTTCAAAATGGACTAGTCCTATATCGAGACACTCATTTCATATCATTTATAATCATTTAGCATTTTTTCTTATGACCGCCACTTTACAGTATGACTATCCCATTGGGAAATTAATCGCTCAATCAAATTCTTTATCACGTCTTTACTCGACATTAGTAAAAGGTAATAAGACACTTAAATCTGATTACTTAGGTATATTTTTTATTGCTATTCAAAGGCTCACGTCGCATCTCTTGACAGTTATTCATTTAACATTTTTGGGCAGAAAAGAAACGACTAACTTTAAAAAAAAAGTTATGCAACCTATATCGTGTGACATATCAAATGAAAGGGCTTATTGTAAGGATCTTAAATATATTTTCTTTTGAATTTTAAGTAAAATAGTTTCGAAGTTATTTAGGAAAATAGGCGAAAATTGACCATTCCCTCCCCCTCCCTCCCTCCTTATTTCCGAAACTACAGGGGCTAACATTTTGAAAAAATACAGAAAATAGTTGTTTACCTATAGTTTATAGGAAAACTATTCTATCTCTAATTGACATAGACTCTTAACACAAGTTTTCAAGTTCGTCAATGCCTCGCTGAAAGCATGACCAGACTTGGTTTATACCAACTCTCAAGTGGATTATTTGAGGCTCATTGATAATGATAACCAAATAATGACTCATTTCTCATTTATGACAAACCATCAGAAACAACTGATAGTGGAACTAAAAATAAGTATTTGTTACTTAATGAGTTCATTGTTTGCAGAGCGAATGAACTTTAATGTTAAATTCGTTTAAAAAACACACTGATTCTCATGGGTTAATTATGTCGTTACAATATGGCATTTTAAAGGCCTTATCTTAGAGTGACTCATTTATTATTCTCAAAAACCTTTTATTGACAGTTATTTTGAGTCTAAGATTAAAGTAAATATTTGACAGACTGTTAGACCATTTCTACTTGAAACGTGTTGACACAAACGCGTCCAAACGTCGTGAACACGAACAATATTTAGCTTTATTGGTTTTAATTTTATCAATACATATAAATCAGTACTGTGACTCGCTTATAGACAACGCACAGTCTAAACGGGTGGTCCTAGAGATTTGAAAATTGGAGATATTCCCCGAGTACCCTAGAGGTGCACTAAGGAGGGATTTTTTGAAATTCCATCCCAAAAGGGGTGATAAAGTTTTTATGGATGTATACTGCGAGCGAAGCATTCTTCGTATGTTAAACTCAAAACCTCTATTTAGGTGCAACGTTATAAAGAATCTTTTAATAGAGCAGTTTTCTGTTATTTAGGAGAGTAAAATCGTCAACGCCTTTCAAAAATAGTTTGGAGGAGGTTAGATAATCTCTCTCGTAGCTCGCAGCTTTATAAATAAATCATTGCTCCTTACACTCGACAGACGGTGAATATCATTTTGTCTGTCAGCCGATAAAATGCCCTCGAAATCTAAACATATGCTCCTATCAGTCTAATGTCAATGGGCACTGCCCTTAACTGCCAATGAATCGACTGTCAAGACAATTTACATACCTATAAACAATCCAGTCTTGACTCCTTGGCACTTTAATGGCACAGTAATCACATTCAGGCCATACGGCAACTGATTCCAGGACGAGAAACTCTTCACCAGTACGGTGTGTTCCCGTTTAGATCTGTTCTGGCGCTCCAAGAATTACCGTATTTAATTCTGGCGCAAGCGACGGCCGGTGTTTTTCTTACGGATGACTTCTCTATGGTATAATTTTGGCCTTTATTACTGTCCCAATATTCTGTTCCTTTGCAGCGAAAGCCGACGCAGAAGTCCAGCCGTCTAGAGTGAATTGGGAGCTGTACTCTAAAGCCAAAAGTATCATACGCCGAAACACCTTGTTGATTCAGTGGTCCCGAATCCACGAACGCACAATAAGTATCCTCGTTCGTTCTCCAACCATCAGCCGATGTCCTCACAAACACTTCCTTGGAGAAATCCAAGTTTTTCACTTTCACTGTACCATCTACCGCCCCCTCGTTTTGTTTTAGGATCACATTTTCTAGCGAGACGCACTCCTCGGTGACCTTTCGCCGGAACTCCAAGTAGTCCGAAGCCGGTTGGACGAATCTTATCTCCCAGAGATCCTGTACTTGAGGTGGCGGCTTTCTTTCCGGTGTAGGACTGGCTGTGAGCTTCAACGCCCAATACGGTGGTACATGGGACGGTTCTGTCATGAACTTCACTTGTTCCAATGCGTATCCCCTATCGTCCGCAAAGACTACCGTCTTTTTTTTATTTTCCGTCGGCATTCTCAGACAGGACCGTGGCGCCGATTTTAATGTTAGCTGCACTGGTTTGAGACTTATCGGTGTAAAGCATGGTGCTGAAAATCCTCTGGTTGTTAGCTTCGGTTTGCTTGTCCGTCTCACTGTGTAGTCTGTTAAGAAACCGGCCGGTGGACTGTGTCCGTAAAACATCTGCTCGGATGACAGCATGTCTATCGCAGCACACATCGTTCTGTAACAATACGTATGAACACTTTAATCGGTTAGCCGACACGTCAGCGCGCTGTGACGGTTGGCGGTGAACTAAACGGAATGTCTGGCGCGCGCGGCTTATGTAGCTGCGCAAGCGCCGACCACGCGACAGATATGAATAAACATGGGGTGACAATGAATCGATTAGGTTCGTTAGGATATATTAAAGTTTATTGACTTTGTTCATATTGTGTCAAGGTTCCTTTTCACGAATATTTACGTACCCACTTTATTATGTGATAAAATTGTGTTATTTATGATGCGTCAAAGAAATGGGACGGAGGAAAATAACTCTGGCAAACAACAGTGGATTACTCACGTGAAATTTAATTACGAAAACATTTCCAAAAGCAAATATAGCTACGTGTCGTACTAAAACATGAAACAACAGTAAAGTTGCGAAATTGGAACGAATGTTAACTTTTTAAATAAAATAGACTGCTGTGCGCCATAAAATGATCTTAGGGAATACTAATGGACGGACGACAACCGAAGTTGTTGTTAAATGGGTTCAGTTTTTCAATCTACAATAATATAATAAAGAAGAAATATTTCTTTGTATGTTTGTATGTAGGGGGTAACATCTGGAACAACTGAACCGCTACCGTGGCATACGCTACTTTTTATCCCGGAAAAAATCGCGGCTACCAATTCCACGCAGACAAATTCGCAGGCAAAAAGCTAGTCATTATATGATCTGCCTAATTACATATTGAGTTGTGTCTCCCAATTTGGCTTTTTTTATCCGATCCCTTCTATCAGCAAAAAATAAAGGATACAATATCCCTCGGGGCGTCTCTCTCATCGAAGAAAAGGTTGCACTGAGAGATAAGATGAAGATAACTTGAATCCTTGTGTCAATCACGCTAGCACCACAAGGTTTTAAGGGTAAAAACTGGCAACATCGACGATAGTTTCCATACATTTGCCGAAAATGTATATAAATAAAATCTATACTACGGAAATTATACTACCGACGCTTTGATTCAATTATCAAGGTACTTCATCGTAACCCTACACTGAAAGCCAGCTATGATTAGCCAAAGCGATAAACCAGTTTTTAGGCTTACGTAGCCAAATGGCAAAAAACGGAACCCTTATAGATTCGTCATGTCTGTCTGTCTGTCCATCTGTCCGTCCGTATGTCACAGCCACTTTTTTCCGAAACTATAAGAATTATGCTGTTGAAACTTGGTAAGTAGATGTATTCTGTGAACCGAATTAAGATTTTCACACAAAAATAGAAAAAAAAAAAACAATAAAATTTGGGGGTTCCCATACTTAGAACTGAAACTCAAACATTTTTTTTTCATCACACCCTTACGTGTGGGGTATCTATGGATAGGTCTTCAAAAATGATATTGAGGTTTCTAATATATATTTTTTTAAACTGAATAGTTTGCGCGAGAGACACTTCCAAAGTGGTAAAATGTGCGTCCCCCCTCTAACTTCTAAAAAAAGAGAATGATAAAACAAAAAATATATATATGATGTACATTACCATGTAAACTTCTACCGAAACTTGGTTTGAACGAGATCTAGTAGGTCGTTTTTTTTAATACGTCATAAATCACGGAACCCTTCATGGGCGAGTCCGACTCGCACTTGGCCGCTTTTTTATTTCTTAAGAGGCTATATTCCAAAGTGACGGCATATGCCAGCAACGTCGGCCAGATCTATCAAATTATGAGAGTATATAAGCGTGTCCTATAGCACGGGTAACATAATTATTCAAGTTCCGGTTTTAGTAAACATTGTTAACTAATGATAACGTTTAATAATGAACAAACTTAATGTTTGTACAATCTGGCAGGAATACAAAGAAGTATAGTAAATATTAGGTTACTGACAAATCTACTGAACGTGCCAACTTGCTGAAGGCACGTGCATCGAATGTTATTTTAAATACATTCGATCCAGCTTTCACAAAACATCGTAGGGTCTTAAGAATGGTCGGAGTAGGTATTATATAATATGTTGGAAACACACAAGATGTGTCCCAAACTATGATTTCCTTATGTTATGGTTAAATGCTAGATAGCGATATATACAGTATGGAATAAACGAACTTTACCTGGAGGAAAACTGCCCTAAATCTTATAATAATAAAGCTTTATTTAATTCCATGCAAAACAGTTACAATGCATCATAGATCGAAAAGTTAATTTTAGCAAAATAAAAAATAAAAATACAAATAAGTTCCAAACCAAAACCAAAATTATAAAAAGCCCTTTCATTTCATATGTCACACGATATAGTTTGCAAAGCTTTTTTTCTAATTTTATAATTTACCCCCCAAAAGAGGCCCTCATGTTTAAAATTTATTTATTTACGTTACACATCCGTGTTGCGGTTACCGACTTACATATGTGTACCAAATTTCAACTCAATCAGTCCAGTAGTTTCGGAGCAAATTGGCTGTGACAGACGAACAACGAGTGATCCTATAAGGTTTTCGGTTTTTGGGAGTGGCCCGCGTCTCCATAACTTGCGTGGTCACCCTGGTGCGCACGCGGCTATCACACACGAACGCTACGCGACTGCGTGACGACTAGCGTGTCTCGCGTATGGTTCTACACGCGTACCACTAAGATACCTGCCTGATGGGATAAAAAATGTCAACAACGCCATACGGTACGGATATAAGATCCGCGCCAATTATGGCGCTAAAAAAACAAATATACTTTTATCTACACCCATATCATAAAACCTCCATTGGTTAATCAAAAACCGTTGGAAATGACCACCATTTTGACAACCAATTAGGAAAAACCAGTGCTGCGATAAAGAAATAACATTACTTCTTTATCGTTTTTAGTAAAGAAATGAGATTAAATTTGGAACAGCTGTCAAAACTCAAGTGGGTCTCTATTCTAGTATCCATAGATATTAAAACAGTTATTGATACGAAACGTCAATTCAGTATGTTTTTTTAATATAAACTGCACAATATTTGATCTCGAGTGACGTGAGAATAGAGACTTCATCCGTTTGTCCATGATTTAAAAAAAAAAGGTCTTGACGGAGGATCGAATCGCCACCATGTTGGTGTTTTGCTGAACGAAAGTAGAATTGTTGTTGAATTGAATAGAAAAAGTTGTTTGTAATTTTCATTTTAGTTGAAAATATGAATAGTAAGTAGTGAAAATGCGCCGGATATCGGAAATATGCAGCCACGATTGCAACAAATAACTTGTTGCCAGAAAATATTGTTTCTGAACCCATCATGGAGGATTTATAATATGTGTGTAGATAAAGTTATGTATGCAACTCTGCATAATTTGGCCTTAAAACACACGTGCGATCTTATTATGAAAACCGCACTAGTGTTTTAAGCCCTATCATTATGCAACCGTTGCATAAACTACTATTATAAGTGTTTATATCTGTGTTATACGAATCGACGCCCCTTTTCTAGCGCGCTGCCTCTAGGAGGGAGCGGTCCGGGCGACTTAACTTCACCACTTAATTTTAATATCTTTATCGATATAAAAGGGTGCCAAATGCGACTCCCCCGGGTCCACAGAATAGAACGTATAGAAGAACCACTCTCTAACAAAAACGGTGTTTAGGAACGAAAATATGCCTAACCATGCCTTCTCTCTCCGTCGCATGAAACGTGCTCTTTCGTGTACGCTAGGGTTGGCAATTTTTATCCGCGTCCAACGACAACAACGAGCGAATCGGCCAGCGAGTAAGCGAGCGGCAAACCTACTGCGATTTACAGCTCCGAGCAACGCGACGGCCGAGCTTACCTAAAATGCGGAGTGAAACCTGCCTGCCGGGGCGCCTAGATGGTTAAGGCTGGCCTACACTACTTCATAATCATCATTTTCCTAGCGCTTTCTCCCGTTTTTAACTCGAGGTCGCTTTGACCATGATCACAGATTCGGCAGGTCGGGTGGCGTAGTTACCGAAGGGCTAGACGGTGCCGTGCACCGGGGCCCCCAAGCTCAGGGGACCCTCGGACCCTGACCTGCAAACCTCGTATTGAACTGGCTAACAATTCTCCCACCTTAAGCAGTTTGGTTAGGACAAAGAAAAACTTTCTTTTGCACCAAGCCCTTTGGTTACCTAGCTATGCGTCTGGTTTATTTACAGGTCTGACCTCCGTAACCGTAGTGACAGGGAAACCAGACCAACTGGATCATGGTTACACATTTAGTTACCTAAAGGCAGGTTTCCGCACGATGTTTTCCCTCACTGTAAGAGCATCGGTTACCGCAATTCGCAGTAGATAATGAACATAAGTTAAACAAACTCATTGGTATATGGCAACCGTTTGGATTCGAACCGGGTACCTCACGATGTGATCGTCAAGGTAGCGTACACCAATACAAGATATCGAGGTATCGAGGATAAGGTTGTCTGGAAGAGATCGCTACTTAGCGATAAGACCGCCTATTGTATACCGTGTTACCTATTTCTTTGTCTTTTTCCAATATGTTTTATGTGGTGTTCAATAAAGAGTATTTGTATTGTATTTGTATCGAGGATATCGGTACTAATTCGGTACTATTTGGGTACTATTTTTTGGCATCATCAAATCCTCGATATCTTGTTGGTGTAGGTACGCTACCTTGAAGATCACATCGTGAGGTACCCGGTTCGAATCCAAACGGTTGCCATATACCAATGAGTTTGTACCTCACGATCACGAGTCGACATACTTAGCCACTTTGGCACCCACACTCTATTATACAATTGCTTGGAAATTATAAAAAAACCGGTTTAGTGCGAGTCGAACTAAACCGCACCAAGACCGAAGAACCAAGGGTTCCGTACTACTCCAATTTGGCATGGTCTAATACATATTCTGTGAAAATTCCAACCTTCTTCCTCTTACCGTTGCTAAGCCTGACAGACGGACGGATGAACTGACTTTGTAGGATCAATAATAGGGTCCCGTTGATCCCTTCGGGTACGGAACCCAAAAAAACAAACAACCCGAACATAACCTCTATAAAGAGAGAAACAAGAAATTGTTTCTGCCGTATTGGGGTCGATATGGAAATTGCAGTCAGTGACTTCGAATAGCTATATAAGATTATATGACTTTTTCATCACACTTGCTCGGAAAGGCTGTTATTATACGCAGGCGTACAGAGCAGCTGTAGCCTACTTAACTCCCAAGGGCAGTTATGGATTTTGTATGGGTTATAACTCCCGCTGACGGCGGGGCGAGGCGCAAGCCGGCGGAGCTGCCCCGCGCTGATCGCAACGTACGCTCAGTTTATGAACACCCACCTGATGCTAATTCACGATGTAAAATGGAAATAAAATTAATATATGTACTTTTTTTTGTCTAATTTTTATTTCATTTCCTCGCAAATGTGATGAAAAACATTGTGTGTATCACGGGCAGTAAGGGGATAACAAACTCGAGTCATAAAAGCCCTCGCCTATCGGCGTCGGGCTTCTAACAGACTCTCGTTAGTTATCCCCTTCTTACGGCCCTAGATGCACAATGTACTATTACTCGTCTAGGTCATCATACTCTCTTTTTAGATGGTTATGCAACTATGCAGTCAGGTATCTGTTTGTTAGCTTTTATTAGCTTCACTTGTAACTAACAAACAATTAATAGAATCTTAGAAGTCAATTTAAACCTACTTTCTAATTGTCGTAACGATTTGAAACTTTGCAAGTGTACAAGCAACTCTGATGACAATACGACAATTTGGTAGCATCGAGCTGATCTGACCGAGCCAGGAGGTGGATAGTGGAACTCTTCAATGACTACTAGTAAACCCCTCGAGTTTGGGCTCACATCGTTTGTTTTGATGAGTCCATTACTTAATTCGGTGATGAGGGTATTTTGTACTTTTAAGCGCGTTACTGAATAAGGCGTGGTTTTTAAATTTTTGTGAATATTATAATTAATATTTTTCGTTAAATCTAACGACACCTTATTTTACATCAAGCTGTTTAGGCTACAGAGTGTGTCAAAGAATATACATACATAAACTCCTTCTGGCGCAGTCGAGTAAAAAAAATCTTTTATCTCCAGATCAGGCAGTTGCAAACTCAACCTTGCTAAATGCGCTTAAAGTGTATTTTTCCGTCAACCGATTTTGACATACGTTTTTTGGGTTCGGTACCCAAAGGGTAAAAACGGGACCCTGTTACTAAGGCTCCGCTGTCCGTCTGTCTCCAGGCTGTATCTCATGAACGGTGATATTTAAATAGTTGAAATTTTCACAGATGTATTTCTGTTGCCGCTATTAACAACAAATACTAAAAAATAGAATAAAATAAATATTTAAGGGGGCTCAAACACACAAACGTGTTTTTTTTTTTTTGCTTGATTATAATGGTAAGGAACCCTTCGTGCGCGAGTCCGACTCGCACTTGGCCGGTTTTTTTTTATTCAAAGTAGTGGCGATGGTGATTGCAGTGCACTCGACGAACAACTATGATAATCAAACAAGTCATTTGCATAGTAACGCAACGTCAGACTTTCACTCCACAAGTAAACCGGCTGATAATATATCAGTATCAGTGCTACAATAACACACAAGTATGTAATTCTTTTCCACACTGATAAGATTAAAACTGTTATCAGTACATACATACATACATACACATACATAGCATCACGCCCGAAATCCCTAATGGGGTGGGCAGAGCCACAAGACTACTTGTGGCCACGTTCGATTAATTAGTCCTAAGATGGTATGATGAACCGTATGGTGACAGGTGATCAGCCCATCGCCCGTACAGATAGTCCACCATGTTGGAGAGGACTCCTCCCTTAGTCGACTTTTACGACATGCCAGGATGATAAGCATCTGCACGCATTCTATGCTATTTCTTCACTCCCAGTGCAGCAGAGGTACAGTTAGCAAACACTTAAAATAAAAAGCCGGTCAAGTGCGAGTCTGACTCGCGCACCGAGGGTATTTACCTATGAATAAAAAAATACCGGACAAATGCGAGTTAAACTCGCGTGGAGAGGGTTCCGTTCCGTACATGATTATCTGAAATTGACTACGTTACTTTAAATACCATAGACTTCTTATAGGGTTTCCTGTAATCTATAGGTAAAGAACTATTTTCTGTATTTTTTTCAAAATTTTAGTCCGAGGAGTTTCGGAAATAAGGGGGGGGGGGGGGGGAATGGTCGATCTTTGCCTATTTTCCAAAATAACTTCTAAACTATTTAACTTGAAATTAAAATATATATATATTTAAGCCCACAATCACAATAAGCCCTTTCATTTGATATGTCAAACGACACCAGGCTGCATAACTTTTTTTTCAATTTTACCCCCTAAAAGGCTCCAGTAGTCGCGGAGCATATTGGCTGGCAAATTTAAGGGTTCCGTTTTTTCCTTTTGAGGTACGGTACCCTAAAAACAGACGGAACATAGAGGTGTACTGGTTCCAACACTAATTTAAGGAAGTGAATGTTGGGTATGGCAGAAGAAACATGCAAGTAGAATCAATGCAGTGGAGATGCAGCTTTCAGAAGTATGTGTGGTGTTTCTATGAGTGACAGGATACGGAATAGCGTGATAAGAGAACGATGTGGTGTAGAAGAAGATGTACTCGTGAGAATTGAGAAAAGTATGCTTAGTTGGTTTGGACATGTGGAGAGGAAGAACGAAACAAGACTTACGAAGCAGATTTATAAGGCGAGTGTGCATGCATACGTGGTAGGGTTGGAAGGGGGAGACCTCGGCGAACGTACCAAAACCAGATCGAGGACGTTCTTAAGAAAGGCCACGTCAAGAGTACCCTAAACCGGCGAGCGAGCATGAAGACCTTAATGAGAGTAGACGAAGCGAAAGGTGTGTCAGGATCGTAGCAGGTGGAAATCCCTCTCTGCATACCCCTTTGGAATACAGGCGTGATTGTATGTATTTTTAGTGATATATAATGAAGAAGCTAGAGCAGCGCGTGCGCCGATTTGGGTGTGTTCGGAATGGGTTTGCTGCTTTAGGTATACTTGCACTGTGGCGATAAATACCTCAATGTCAAGTAGATATTAAAATGCATTGCGTTATCAACTCTCAATGCTTCCATAAAAACTTTACGTCAACAATAGGTTCAGGTTGATGAACTGTCAAAATGTGTCCTCTCCTTTCATCTTATCTGTGGCAGAAACCCATACGATGCGGTCTAGCAGTTAGCCTAGTTGGTAGTGACCCCGCCCCCGAAGCTAGCGGTCCCGGGTTCGATCCGCGGTAAGGGCAAATATTTGTGTGAGCACGAACGTTTGTTCCTAAGTCTTGGATGTTTCGTATGTATGTATATCGTCGTCTAGTACCCATAACACAAGCCTTTAGAGCTGACTTTGCGACTAGATCGATTTGTGTAAAGATTGCCCCCTGATTTATTTATTTATTTATATTACAAATGAGAAAATAACTTTCTGTCTGTTACGTTTTCACGGCCAAACCGCTCCGCTGAACCAATTTGGACATTTGGCAAAGATCTCGTTGTTTGGGGGATATTGGATACCCTACTTTATATTCTGGGAAATTCGGTAAAAATATTAGTCTATTCTTTAGATTCTTTTCATATGGAATTTTATTATTACAACCTGCGGCCCTAACATGAATGACACAAAAATAAATTAAACTCGTTTATCTCTATGACTACCTCTTTCGTCGGCACTAGTGTAAGAGAGACGCACTTAGAGATAAGACGGTCTATCTTATCTTTGTGTCATTCATGTTAGGGCCGCTGGGGGTTTAATCTTTTGGAATGTATTTTTATAAATACATAATTAATTTTAAAATATGAAAATTTAGGTAAAGATACATATACAGCATTGTAGTTATTTTTAAATACCATTACTGGGGGGATGTAGAAGTACATATAAAATGAAAGGGCTCGTTGTGAGAATCTGAAAGATATATATTTTTATAATTTTAAAATAAATGGTTTTGAAGTTATTTAGGAAAATAGGCGAAAATGTACCAGTCCCCTTATCGCCGAAACTACTGGGCCTACACTTTGAAAAAAAAAAACGGAAAATAGTTCTTTAAATAATAAATAAATAAATAAATATAATCACGGAACCCTCTCCATGCGAGTTTAACTCGCACTTGGGTGTACCTTCTCCTGGACCTCCGCTTGACACTATTTCCTGGGACACCCTGTATATTAAAATAATAACACTAACAAAATAATCTATCTCTAATGCTATACAATAACGGAGATTATTATTGTATTTGTAAAATAATTACCTCCAGCAAAGCTGAAAACTAACGAAAATTTGATTAAATAATACGTAGTTCTATACTCCGAGAAAGCGTAAGTGTTCTAAAATAGCTTTTACAGTATAGGACATATGGTCTATTTCAATACGGACAACATTACGAGTCATAGATTAGATAAGCGAATGTTAATAAACTTTTATCTGTGCATATTTAAAAACCCAATGTCAAGGTTGGGTTCTAAATTTAAATTTGTTGCTGGCGACATAGCAGGGGGGTCTTTAGGGGGGGCGCACTTTAGGTACGCTCGTGCGTCGGACAGCTTGGAGCTGTAAATCGCAGGTTGCCGCTCGCTCGCTCGCTGGCCGATTCGCGCGTCATCAAGTAGCCTAGATGTTTGGTGTTGTTGGGTGACGCGGATAAACTGACAACCCTAGCGTACACGAAAGAGCACGGAGAGAGAAGGCATGATCAATACATATAAAACAGTACCGTGCCCCACTTCTAGACGGGTGGTCCTAGAGGTTTGAAATTTGGAGGAGACATTCCTCGAGTACCCTATAGGAGGTGCACTAAGGAGGGATTTTTTTGAAATTCCATCCCTAAAGTGGTGAGAAGAGGTGATAAAGTTCGTATGGAAAATACCACGGGCGAATCTGTGGCGGATCCACTAGTTAGGTATATTTTCGTACGTAAACACACACAAACCACACACTTGTTGTTGCTTAGTAATGTAACTTTAGTTCCCGATTGTCTCCTATATTCACTTAAGTTTGGTCTAAAAAATGTAAATCCGTAATTGGCAAGCAAGATAACCTGTTTAAGATTTTAAAGTGCTGTGGATTTTTGTTCAATAAATAAATAAATAAACACCGGTTTTGTTAGTCAGTGATTCTACTGAACTTTAGTTCTATTATCTTATAGAGTGAATTAAAAAAAACATGTCAAGGGTATGTCGTGCCATGCTCAGTGTATAGCCGCTGCCGCAACTACTCGGAAAAGCGAAAAGCATCACCCCATCACCTCGTGGTGTCGTAAAAGGCGACAGAGGGACCGAAGGCTGGGCAGCAGCATCCTTCGAGTAGGTACCATTATGACCAACTGCGGTCGCCAACCCGCCTGCCAAGCGAGGCGACTAAGACAAATCCCCCATTGTTGGGGGAGGACTATGTCCTGAAGTGAACGTTTTATGGCTGATTATAACGATAATGATCATTCATACAAAACACCATTTGGTTCAGTACGTGTACTGCCGAAGATTGAAATCGTTAGATAAAACATTACAGCTACAATCTGCCGCCATATTCATGGATTGAGAGAATAGTGTCATCTCTTTTTCTCCTATAACAGTTGCGTTTTCTTTCACGCATCCGCCATTTTTCTATGAATAAAAAGAAACTTGTATGTGTGCAATTCATGTTCGCTCCCATTTCTTCTCCTACCTTTTCAGCAGTACTTTGAGCAAAACATTTTAGACGGGGCAGTCACAGTCCAATGTGGCCGCCGACATGTGGACTGTCTTGATAATACTTTGACAGTTCAGAAAAAAGTGGTTGGACTTATAATTAAAATGGATGTTAGGTCATCTGTGCTGTCGGACTGTGAATGGGCGGAATGGCTTGTCGTGTAAACTTCTTGATCAACTAACCAAATAAAAAATCCGGTCAAGTGCGAGTCTGACTCGCGCGCCGAGGGTCCCGTACTTACCTATGAAAAACAGACAATACCTACCCTGTAGGTACGAAACCCTACAAATAAAAAAAATATAGCTTTTAATAGCAGATTTATTATACTTTTTGTGATGTAACTACTTATTTACAATCTTCGGATTTTTTCCTTTACTTGTGCTGTAAGACACTGCTTCTTCCCAAATTTCATCAGGACAACGGGAAGTGCCCTATAGGTTTTGATTCCATTTGGAATCCCTTGAAGGTATCAAATATGTGGCATAAACGGCCGTATCTTTTGATTGCGGTGACTTAGAAGGTTGATTTTTTCATAGCTCCAGGACATTACAGACATGAGTATTTGATATTAATTTCAACTTGATACCTCCACGTGTTCTTGAGAAAAAGGTCTTGACAGACAGACAGAGGTGGACAAAGAAGTGATCCTATAAGGGCTCCATTTTTCCTTGAGGTACCCTAAAAATAATATAATAAATTTTGTATATAACTTTATTGCTCCAGTCCAAATATGATGTGCTACTTTGTGTCCTCTCCAACATGGTGGACTATCTGTATGGGCGATGGGCTGATCACCTATCACCATACGGTTCATCATACCATCTTAGGACTAATAAATCGAACGTGGCCATAAGTAGTCTTGTGGCTCTGCCCACCCCATTAGGGATTTCGGGCGTGATGCTATGTATGTATGTACTTTGTATCGAGTATTTAAGGACATAATGATGAGATTAAAGCGTAGTTGTACAAAAAAGATTATATGCTAGGTTTGCATCTGCTATACTTAATACCTCTACATACTTTAAAACTGACAAACAAGCTATCGATTTTCCTGTTTTCGTCGCAGAGGGCTTTCATACTTATATTTAAACGTGAGTTATTAATAGATGGTTTATTTTTACCTCTGATATACTTTCTGCGCGTTATTTATTATCGCATTCTGGCATTTATTTAGTTTTGTTTTGGATATTGTATAATTTTTAACGTTTGTCTGTCTTTCTATGCCCTTTTTAATATTCACAGGAATCACAGTCAAGAATTATTACGGAAATGCTAAAATTACTAGATTTTCTCGATCAATTACACCTACGTTACCAGTCTCCGAGCACACATACAAAAGACGCTGCGTTACCAACAAAAAAAATTGAATCTCGAAATTATGAACCACAATCAAAGACCTCAAAAGAAGGATATGCCTATCAGTACAATTTCGTGTAGACGCTTGTCAAACGCCAGCGGCACCCTATTGCTGATGTCTTAGTACTTACGAAATACATACTAAATATTAAATTGCAATATTAGATTGATTGATTCACACGCTATCATCTCATTGTCGGCGGTGCTGTCGGTGCGGTCTCACAGGTTGTGAAATTGTACTGGATACAGTGTCACTTAAACTGGTGTCCATGACCGTGGTTGCCGTGAGAGTGAACGGGCGATGGTGTCATATTCGCGATATAACACCTCAAAAGTAAGCATCGCGAGAATTGCTTTGAGCAGTTCCTTACTTTTTATTTCAATGACCACAATAGTTATTAAATATTATGATAAAGCCTAAAATTCCGTGTTATAAAAAATGAATCTACTTTAAAATATTCTGGAGACGTATTTGAAGCAACTTAGGCTGGTTTTAGTGTCACGCGGACCGTCAGTACGGATCGCTCTGCACAGGCCGATCTGAATTAAAGCTTAGGGAGCGTTATAGAGTAATGCGGACGGTCGTCCGTACGGACCCGTCCGAATTACATACAAATCGGCCTGTGCGGAGCGATCCGTACTGACGGTCCGCGTGACACTAAAACCAGCCAAAAACAGTGGTTCGCGGACCACTGGTGGTCCCTGGAAGCACCTGAAGTGGTCCGCGAAGCCGTGGCGCGAGTTTCGCTACAAGTGAAAAATCGATAGAACAATCATTTAATTTTCGTATTTACCTCCAAACAGTAAGTGGTCCATGGCAAAAAAAAAGACAAATGGTGGTCCCTCACTAAACAGGTTAAGAACCACTGCACTATATTAGGGAGCTGGGTGCCACTTTGGTATATGATTTGTTCGTCTTTCATATTGATAGGTATGAAAGTTTATGTCAATACAAATCGATTTGGTCCAGTTAAATGAATGTCGTCGTTTTTGAATTATAACTTAAAAAAATTAAAAAATCTTTTTTTTCTATTCTGGGAGTCCTAATGAATCGAATGGACGCAACGAGAACGACGAACAAACGATTTAGTACAGCTTTTTTAATTTACTACTAAGTCCCGTTATAAAGCAGAGCCCTGCACGTCGGGCTCTTCGATGTTCATCGTTTTGAAGATGATTCTGACTATCAGTCCAAGAGGCAAACACGAACAAATGATTTAGCACACATTTGTTTTTTTATTTTTAAGCGCCGCCAATTGAAAACGCAGCGCTACCATGGTGGCAGACTATTCTTCTGTGGTTCTTTACATTCTCATTAATCGAACAATTCAGGTCTGCCAAGCGAACAAATCATATAGAAATTTTGGCACCCACCTCCCTATTTCTTCTTTCTTTCCTTTATGAAAACCTGGCTAAGTTACCTGTTGGTCTGCTGCTGTTTCTGTTCAAATCTTGCAAAAGTGTTCAACATTTTTTTAGTCTGAATCACTTTAACATTGAACGTTGTTTTCAATTAATTCAATAAGGTGTCAACATGGTGACACAACGATTGTCATTAATCATGGAATGGCGGCGCACGCGCACAATATTTGCCAACCTGTTGCATTATTGACTTCCACTGCGGTTCAGATTGCAGTTTTCAAGAAATGATACCTACTACAGCAACTGGCGGAAAATCGGAGTACGGCAGTGTCTCTGCCAAGTTTGAAAAAACCGGCCAAGTGCGAGTCGGACTCGCGCAGGAAGGGTTCCGTACCGTTATCTATAATCAAGCAAAAAAAAATACGTTTGTTGTATGGGAACCCCCTTAAATATTTATTTTATTCTGTTTTTTAGTATTTGTTGTTATAGCGGCAACAGAAATACATCATCTGTGAAAATTTCAACTGTCTAACTATCACGGTTCATGAGATACAGCCTGGTGACAGACGGACAGACGGACACCGGAGCCCAGTTTTTACGAGTCCAGTTTTTACCCTTTGGGTACGGAACCCTAAGAAAGGCCAGGAGGGTTACCACGATCTATAAATGCGATTCTCTTTAGGCCCTAAACTGAACTGCATCGCTATTTCGTACCACGACATTGTAAAATAAATATGGGGAGGTATGAAATAGCGACACAGTTCAGCTTAGGGCCTAAAAAGAATCACATTTAGATATCGTGGTAACCCCCCAGGTAGGTCAACGTACGGGACGCATCGTTGTGTTAGAATAAGATAGAAATATCGTTATCTCTTAATCGGGACCGGCATAGGGTTGCTCTAATGAAGGAGGTGGCAACCCTAACTCGACGTGCAATAACCCCCGAGACCTTGCGGAAGTGATCACTTAGCACCATAAGAGATAAGATAAACCTAGACCTTGTCTAGGCTTACACATGCCGAGAACTAGGAAGTGACAGGGTTTATGCGTAGTTTATCTATTGTAGGTTTTATTCATTGGCTGCGCCTGCGACGCGTGAATAACCGTCTTTACCGACACCATGAAATTAAAATGGCTGTAATCTCTTTTAGTCCCAGAGCCAGGTACAAATTACGACAATCATTCCCTCCCGGGCGATAACTCGTAAAATGCTTCAGAATTGTATCATGAAGCCTCATGAACGTCAGCTGCGGTTTCGTGCGTGGATTGAGCAGTGTTCCCTTTCCCTCCCGATTCAAAGCATCAGATTATAGCTAATCCAATCCTGAAGATAAATAAACCGGACAAGTGCGAGTTTAGCTCGCTTGGAATGGGTCCTGTACATGATTATCTGACTTTTCCTATGTTACTTTAAATAATCTAATAAATCTGTAACGTATGGACTATTACTGACATTATAAAATTTTAATGCCTGTAACTATTTACCCGAATGCCGCAAAGCAATGTTATCACTCTATTAGTCTCCTCTGCTGCACTGGGAGGGAAGAAATAGCGTAGAATGCGTGCAGATGCTTATCATCCTGGCATGTCGTAAAAGTCGACTAAGGGACGGGTCCTCTCCAACACGGTGGACTATCTGTATGGGCGATGGGCTGATCACCTGTCACCGTACGGTTCATCATACCATCTTAGGACTAATTAATCGAACGTGGCCACAAGTAGTCTTGTGGCTCTGCTCACCTCATTAACGATTTCGGGCGTGATGCTGTGTATGTATGTATGTAGAGCCAAAACTCCTGAACCGATGTTAACAAATTGGGTGTCAAACGATTCAGGCAAAATGCCCGGGTGACATAAGGCATATGACGTCACCTGAAATTCAATATGGCGGAATCTAAAAGACTTAGTTTCTGGATATTTTTCCAACTATGCATTATTGGTATCCAACAAAAGGACTCGACGAGAACTTTCCACAAATATAATACAATTCGCGGCACGTAAGTTGAAATTCGACCTTGAATGAACACATTTTCGGGTCTCAATCGAGGTGCGGTATGAGGTACGACGCGAGAGGCCGCGCGTAACCATAGTTTTACCTGCGCCCGACTGCCATTTTGGGTCAACTTATGTGCCGGGGATTATACTTGATAAAAAGATAGTAGACATGAACACACCAAAGTTTACTTTCTCAAAATACCTACAATAACAAAACAAAGTGTCGTACGATATTTTTATCGAAAATTATCATTCGAAACATTAATATTTACTTTGGCACTTCAAGTGAAAAGGAAGTTTAAAAGAATAGGCTCACGGTCGAATATTGTATGGATATTTCTATGTTTATACGTATGTATTGGTAATTTGTGTAACATAATCATACGAATATTATAAATGCAAAAGTTTGCGTGTGAGTTTCTTTATCCCAAGCTGAAATGGGGACGCTTCGTTCGCTTGCTAAACTAAAGTAGATTCAAGAAAAAAAACCGGACAAGTGCGAGTTAAACTCACGGGGAGAGGGTTCCGTTGCGTATATGATTATCTGAAATTTCCTGTTACTTTAAACACCATAGACTTCGTTAAGGTTTTCTTTGGGTATGACTATTTCCTGTATTTTTTTTTTAATTTTTAGGTCTAGTAGTTTCGGAAATAAGGGGGGAATGGTAAATTTTCGCTTATTTTCGTAAATAACTTCCAAACCATTTATCAAAAAAATTCAAAAAAAATATACTTCACATTCTCACAGTAAGCCCTTTAATTTGATATGTCACACGATATAGTTGGCATAACTTTTTTATTTTAATTTTCTAATTTGCGTCCTAAAGGTGGCCCCCTTGTTTAAAATTAATTTATTTACGTTACACGTCCGTATTGCGGTCACCAACTTACATATTACTTAAATACCAAATTTCAACTCAATCGGTCCAGTAGTTTCGGAGCAAATTGGCTGTGACAGACAGACAGACAGACACACGAGTGATCCTATAAGGGTTTTTTCCTTTTGAGGTATGGAACCCTAATTATCATTGCAAAATGAGATCTTTTATATTTTTGATATATCTGTCTCTTTCTAAATTGTATGTCGGTAAGTTATTTTGTTAACTACACGTTCAAAATGCTCTGTCTATCCCACTGATTTCCACTCAATGAAGTCACTACGGAACTTTATCTCGATAAACCGGTCAAGAGAAAGTAGTTCGCGAGTTCTTGCTACACAGACTGACAGACATGCCTTAGTGTTCCATGTAAGGGAAATAAAAATAAAACATCACAGTGGTTCTTTAAAAAAATGCGAGGATACTAAAAATAACCGGACATGAGCGATTTATACTCGCGTGAAGAGGGTTCCGTGATTATATGAAATTTCCTGTTACTTAAAATACCATCGACTTCTTATAGGTTTTCCTGTAATCTAGAGGTAAAGAACTATTTTCTGTATTTTTTTCGAAACATTACCAAGCATCTAGGCTAATCGTTTAGGTTCACTTCGTCCACATTTCCATTTCGTTCATATTCCTACTTCGTCCACAATCCAACTTCGTCAACATTCCCATTTCATCCATATTCCCATTTCGTCCTTTTCCCACTTCGTCCACATTCCCATTTCTTTCACCTTCCTGTCTAATTTCAAATCAATAAGTGTCGACGGAGCTCCGCTAACGGAGCTCCTATTTCTGGGTGGTTTGGCCCTCCGGGCCTGCTGCAAGACTAACATAACCTAAACCTACCTACGTATTTGGCTTATTTTACTTCACGCGTGTTAGTTTAGCTAAGAATGTTGACGAAGTGGGAATGTGGACGAAATGGGAATGTTGACAAAATAGGAAGTGGACGAATTGGGAATTGATTGTGGACGAAGTAGGAATGTGAACGAAGTGAACCTACAGGCTACTAACGGCGCGCGCGGCCAGCGAGCGAGCGAGCGGCAACCTGCTGCGATTTACAGCTCCGAGCTGAACGGCCGAGCGTACCTAAGAGGCCAGAGGCCCCCCTGACTGCGGACAGTGTGTCAGCCCAGGTAGCTGTGGTCAACCTTGGAGGTATATATCATATCTAACGCGGAACTCGTGATCTGCGGTCTGTATGTATCATGTAACTACTACCGTTTGGATTGAATTACAAAATGATAAACCGGGAAACGTACGCTTTTTAAATAATTGATAATAGGCTGAATTTTGGTATATTTCGAATACATATATCTAATATAATAATAATAATAATAAATCAGTGACAATCTTTACACAAATCGATCTAGTCCCAAAGTAAGCTCTAAAGGCTTGTGTTATGAGTACTAGACGAGTAATATGTGTATTCCAACAGAATTTCTCACTGGAAGATTTCTTTTTTAGGGTTCCGTACCTCAAAAGGAAAGAAGGAACCCTTAAAGGATTGATAAAACGGAATAACCTTTGCAAGGTCGTATCACACTCAACGGTTGCACAGAGATAAGAGCTTGCGAAAGTTACTTTTTGTCTTATTTCATAGGTAGGTTGTAAATCGTTACCCGGTCATTAGAAACATTTTTTTTTAATTTTTAGGGTTCCGTATCTAAAAGGTACTGTCTGTTTTTCATATGTAAGTACAGGACCCTCGGCGTCCGAGTCAGATTGGCACTTGACCGGTTTTTAAATACATAATAAAAAATCGTGTAGAGTAATAGCTATATCTTGAGTATGTTAATAGACACATTAATATTAAAATTAAAATATTTTTACCCGTATTCCAATATCTAAAACTGCTGGATATTATATTAAGTGAATTTATGGCAAGTTTAAGACAAACATAATTATAGTATGGTAAATATAACTGCTATCCAAAGCCATAAACTTATTTTCATATCGACACGAACAGCACTACCCTTGCTGTGGCAACATTAGCGCATTCTAGCTGTCAAATTAGTTCGCCGAATTATGTATTCCAGCGTCAATATAAGTAGGCCGAGAAATGCTATCAATTTGTTTCATATCATAACGATTGACAGTCAACAATAAGCAACGCTACACGGACATTCAATTATCATGGCTGCGTGTATAACTTTTTAAACGAAAGCCGCTTTTATTGTAAAGATGATAGGAATTATAATGGTGTGTAGGTACAGTCACGTGTAGATAACGGGGGAGTCAAAACAATAAGGTGTCGTATGATTGGCTTGAGTTCGAGTTTCACATCGATATGAGGTTACCACGATATGAGGGTAAGTTGGAACGTATAGCTGATCGGTGAGGGTGGATGAAGGCAGCCGGAACACAAGACGACAACGAGTAATGGAGTATTGGTAGTTTATATTTGAAAGAGTGTTCGACACATGATTTTGTTCCTAAAACCGAAGGTTCGGTTTCGGTTCTAGCTTTGGTCGAAACCGAAACTTTTCTAGATGTGCTACCGCTGAATATTATGAATAAAAATATCAGCGGACCGTCATTTCTAAGCATATGAACAATAAACCACTTGTAAGTCGTGTACGAAGGAATGTAATGAAACGAGTCGACTTATAAAAGTTTGAAAAAACATGTATTCTGAGTTTAAATTAACAAATGACGATCAGCCAGCCTCAAAATACTACGGGTAGGTAAGTTTCAGAGCGACCGAAATGTTTGACCGAAACCGAACCTTCAGCCGAAACATGTTTTTTTTGCCGAAACCGAAACAGAAACCGTACCTAACTTTGGTCGGACACTAATTTTATAATAGGAGGCACTACGTAAGTGCCACAATGATAAATTGATAAATCCTTGATATCCACAAGAAAGTAATAAGTAAGTACATATTTGTGTTTAATTCACAAAGAACACCGTACTCACGTCTTGTTTTAAAAAAAAAATGTAAATATTCTAGATACTTAAATAATGATGTTCAATATGAATGAACTAGAGAGAAGTTCTATAAATTCGAGAGCAAGGCGAATATCGACCTTTCAAGGCCAAGATCTCTTATGGAATGATCTACATCTGGATTGATTCATAACGATCTAAATTAAAATTACGAAACACGAAAAATAAATTGAAAAAGAAAAAGCAGTTGTCATTGAAAGAGTATTTTCCGAGTCGGTGATAGCGCTCGCTACAAAGTCATCCCCGTCTTGTCTCTCAGTGCATCCCTTTCTTCGACAACAGTAGGTATGAGACAGATACACTGGGGATAAAATGGGGGTGTATGTTTGTTCTTTAATCACGCGCAAACGGCGGAACGTATTTGAATGAAATCTGGCAGACGGACAAACCATATCTTAGAATAAAACCTAGGATACTTTTCATCCCAATCCCATGCGGACAAAATCGCGGGCAGGGCTTGGAAACCGGTTAATTTTTCAAACCGGTTTCGGCCTTCAACGCCGAATAATTCCGGTTTAAGTTACGGTTAATTGAGCAACCGGATTTTTACAAGTTTAATTTACGTTGAACGAAATTTTTTATTTAAAAAAAATTTCGTCGGTTTTATTTGCGATTTGCCATCTCTTTTATACACTATTCGTGTCTCGCTCTACGCCAACGAACACGCAGCACCCAAAACCCGGTTTAGATCGGTAGACACGAGTATTTAAATGTCGTTCCCCTAATTAATCGGTAACGATATTAAAGCAGTTCCCTTAATTAACCGGTTTAAAGATGAACGAAATTTAATCCAGTTTATGAACGATATTAACCGCTATTTCAAAACCGGTTCCAACCCCAGCGGCTCTAACATGAATGACACAAAGATAAATTAGAAGAAGATCTGAAGCCACTGAAATAACACAAGGCAATGGTCTTGGCCTACATAGGAAGGTCGTATGATATTGAAACATTTGGCTTATTATGACTTCATTGGCTCATGGTACTTCCTGGTAAAGGGCCATCCATAAATTACGTCACATGTTAAGAGGGAGGGACCAAGAAAGGGTGACAAGCGGGGAGAGTCATAAACTGCGAGAAGTTACATAAAACTTAACTCTAAAAAAGTCTATCGAAAACCTTAAATATTTGACCACCTGTGACAAGGACTAGGGGGGCTCCAAAAATCATGAAATTCGTGTGACGTAATTTATGGATGGCTCCTAAGTAGCAGTCATCATCCTATATCCAGCTGGAGCCAAGTCTCCTCCCATGAGAAGGACTGGAAAGAAGTATCCACGCGAGCCCTGTGCAGATTGTGGACTTCACGCTTAGAATAACTACGCAGATGTGCAGATTTCCACCGATATCACTTGTGCTAAACATTGTACCAACAAGAAAGATACAAAGTGAAACTTTCACGTGAGAAGTTCTCTGTAACTTCTGTGGATAGACTCAAAAAGAGGATGCGTCAAGATGCCTCTACCAGTGGCGTAGCTACCAAAGTGCTATACGGTGCCGTGCACCGGGGCCCCCAACCTCAGGGGGCCCGCGGACCCTGTACAGCAAACCTCATATTGAACTAGCTAAAAGTTCTCCCATCTTCGGAATGAAAATATCATTTGAAAGAATATAGTTAGGGCCCCGGTTTTTTTTTCACCAAGGCCTTTGGTTACCTAGGGCCTCTGGCCTTGACCACCAATAACGACCAGGTATGTCATTGGAAAGCACTGTTGTAATTATATCAGAATCTACCAATCTGTCAATGTTTTCGAATGATGTCGTGAAAGATCTTAGAAATTTACGAGAATCTGAGAGTAATCTGAGTATTTATGCAACTTGTGCTCAAACTAGATAATATCCAAGTTGCTGTCAGGTATTAGTATCCTATTTATCAATTCCCTATGTGAAACGATACAGCTGAGTTTTATAAATATCAAAAATATCTACATATTTATTTTGCATGTAGGCCACACGAGATCTTTCACATGTCTGAATCTGACAGAGCGCTTCGAAAGATGACATCTGGTGAGAAGAAACGCCGCTCTAGGTATATGGCATGGCTAAATGGCGTTGGTCAATTCTGGGGTCCTAGTGTAAAGGGGGTTAAGTCGAAAAAGTGTGACGTTTAATTATATAGCTTATTCTGATTTCAACAAGCTTTATAACTAAACATCACACTTTTTCGACTTAACCCCCTTTTCACTAGGACCCCAGAATTACGATATTCATAATTCTCGCAATGATAATCATAATAATTTATTGCTTGAAGTAATGTGGTACAAGATGTTATTATTACAATGGATTTATTATCTTCCGCATAGATATTCTTTATTTATTGCTGGAAGATTGAATAAAATGTGTCATAACTATGATAAAAGTGCTGAAGTGGTGATATCGGTTTATTTATTATATATTTTTGTATCCCAGTTTTGTTTGATGTTTATACTGATGTCCATCTGCTATCAACCGATTTAAGTATAAAGTATTATTGTAACCCACTTTAACAAAGACTAATAAAGATAAAGATAATTTTATTTACCAAACATGAGTTAAGCGGCAATTACACTGAGTCGTTCGCCGCATGTTGCATGCGTCGACCCCAACAGTGTAAAGAACACGGTAGTCAGCCGCATTCGGCGACCGACAGCTACAACCGCCTAATTAGGTGACCGAACTCGGCCGAAATAGGTCACTGAATGCAGCGAACGCAGATCATTCGATAAAATAAAACCTGTATGCCAATATGTAATCATGATATCATTGGTATGGCCCACTTATAGGTATTTGAAGTTGTCATTGAATTGTCACATATCTTCCGAACCCAGTATCTTCGTTTCTTTCCTATTGATTTTAATAATATTTCCTGTGTAATATTGTAAACTAATCAACTAGCTTTCCTAACCTCAAGACTACTCATTGCGACAGCTATCAATTGAGATCTGGTGCATGACTTTGTAGTTCAGCCGCCGCATTTGGCGACCGCAGTAGGTGGACAGACTGGTGTAAAGACGACGTTTGTTGGCCGCATTAGTTTGAAACAAGTTCGGCGACCGCATTAGGTGAACGACTCAGTGTAATTGTCGCTTTAAGTTACTTTATCTAAAAAAGAAAAGCTCTAATAAAAGCAGCCGCCGACAAAGGAGATACATTTTGAAGTATATTTATTTTGATTATATAATCAACAATATGTGGCGCGTTTCACGAAGCTACAAGTTTCAATTTTACATTCAACAACTGGCAACACCGATGTCAGATCCCAAACATCTGCCACGCAGTGTTGCCAGTTTTTTGTGAAAAAGTAACAGGTAGCTTCGCGAGGGCTACAGGTAGCTAATAATTAATTATGGCAATTTAATTTTATTTGTAACAAATAAATCTACTAACATAGGTGTTTTTAAGTTCTAAGTATCATTATATAGACCTCTAATGTCTGGTATTAAATGGATGTTTTATTTTTATAGATGTATGTCTTTCCTCTCGCTTTCCTGCAATCTGTGGGAGTGATTTCGTGAAAAGGGACGGAAGTGTGTAACGGGAAGCCGGGGAAGCGCGCTATTTGATTTGACCTATGAGCGCACGCTATTAGATTTGACCAATGAGCACGCCCGTCAGCCAACACTGTGTATGTGTGACGAAATAGAGAAGGAGGACGCATCAGCTGTGCGCTTAACCTATAGTGTTGTGTATAAAGTATACTGTTATATAAACTTTGATTTTTTTACTATCTGTATCAAGCTGACGAAAGAGAGATGACCTAGTCTCAGGATATAATGTTAATGTTACTTATTACCAAGGTGAGATGTCAGATATTACACAGCATATGCGACTACTATATGGCTCGCTCGTTTTTTAGGGTTCCGTAGCCAAATGGCAAAAAACGGAACACTTATGGATTCGTCATGTCTGTCTGTCTGTCTGTCTGTCTGTCTGTCTGTCCGTCCGTATGTCACAGCCACTTTTTTCCCAAACTATAAGAACTATGCTGTTGAAAGTCGGTAAGTATTTAGATGTATTCTGTGAACCGCATTAAGATTTTCACACAAAAATAGAAAAATAAAAACAATAAGTTTTGGGGGTTCCCCATACTTAGAACTGAAACTCAAATAATTTTTTTTCATCAAACCCGTACGTGTGGGGTCTCTATGGATAGGTCTTCAAAAATTATATTGAGGTTTTTAATATCATTTTTATCTAAACTGGATAGTTTGCACGAGAGACACTTCCAAAGTGGTAAAATGTGTCCCCCCCCCCCCTGTAACTTCTAAAATAAGAGAATGATAAAACTAAAAAAAAATATGATGTACGTTACCATATAAACTTCCACCGAAAATTGGTTTGAACGAGATGTAAGTAGTTTTTTTTAATACGTCATAAATCGTAAACCGCAATTTACCTTTCATTCAATTATCTCAAATATAAAAATAAAAAAAGACATTTAATTTCATAAATCTTATGCATAAACCGTGAACCATTATATAGATAATGGTACGGAACCCTTCGTGCGCGAGTCCGACTCGCACTTGGCCGGTTTTTTATACACAATAGTTTAGTGTCGTATGTAGGAACTAATTTCAAGAGTCATTTTTCAAAGTCAGATGATATAATGCATTGGGCTCGCAGATATCCATGTTTTAAATATGAAAGTCTGTTAAAAATAGTCAAATTCAACTCTTTGCGTGTAAACCAAACGTCGCAAACACACCATCCTCTAAATCTACGTCACAGTTGGCAAAAACCCAGACCGCTGCCCACATCACGAGGCATCACCGTCAAGTGCATTCCCTGGCGATAATTCTAATTCAGGGTTAATTTGGGGAGCATTTATATAGTTGGCAGAGGAATACATATCAGAGCATGTTTACAGACGACGTTTACGCGTTGGGAGCTGCCAGGGGGCTCGCTGCTTTCGTTAGATTATTTTGGTAGGAAAAGAGGTTATTAGCCCCGTAATGGGTTAAATAACCTTCATTATAATATTTGGCCAATGAAATTGAGAATACTTACTACATATACCTTGTCTTTTTAGAAATGGAATGGGTGAAAACACGCGTGGAAACGCTGCCAGCATCTTCGGCACAATGCCGCGGGGTGCTATTTTAGATTTAATTTAGTTTTTATTTAGATTTAATCAATTTTATATAGTGTTATTATTATGTTTTATAAGTTTATTATGTTGTTATTCAATAAAGTAATTCGATTGTAATCTATTTGTTAGATACCTATATTTATTTAATAAAAGCACTTATCGATAAAGACTTATCAACATTTTTTACACATATTCTCTTTCTAAAAATACGAGGTATAGTCATTGCCAAACAGGGTTCGGAATCGGTTTTGAAATAGCGCTTAATATTGTACTTACATCAATTAACCGGTTTATTAAATGAACGGTTATACCGAAATCATCTTGGTCACCGGAATTTGTATATTAATGGAGAACGAAATTGAATGACTCGTGGTAATCAATAATAAGTTAAAAAAATTAAGACATTCCTAGAACTGTTTAAAGAGGATTTCAGATGTAACTTCATGATTTTTATTATCGAATCGATTTCATCAAAGCAAAGCAAGGTTTTCAATAATTATAAAGAATTTGAAAAAGAAACACTTTTTTTTCCACATCAAATAATATTTATTAAAATACTGTTTAAAAAAACAGAGTTAAAGTCGCGTTCAAAGGGTTCCGTGATTTTATGAAATTTTCTATGCATAAAATATATAAAATACCAATATTCGGTATTTTTTTTCGAAATTTTAGGCCCAGTACTTTCGGAGATAAGGGGAGATAGGTCAATTTTCGCCTATTTTCCTAAATAACTTTAAAACTATTTATCTTAAACCTTTATAGAAACCTTTGTTCATTGGCTTATTAAATAAATTATATTGCATCTCAAAAAAAAATATATATCTTAAATTCTATTTAAAAAAATATATTTAAGATCCTCACAACGAGCTCTTTCATTTGATATGTCACACGCCAAGGTTTGCAATTTTTTTATTTCAATTTTCTAATTTACCCCCCAAAAACGGCCCCATGTTTAAAATTCATTTTTGGCTATGACAGACGGACAGACAGACAGACAAACCGACACACGAGTGATCCTATAAGGGTTCCGTTTTTTCCTTGTGAGGTACGGAACCCTAAAAAGTTGGAATGCTTGGTTTGTTTGAATTGATGGGCCTACGTGACACTCATATAGAAATTCCGTTAAGGAAAACCGATATGCACTGGGAATTTATCGAAGATATGTCATACATGTGAATAAATAACAATGCCTACAGTTTTCAACCTGGGACGGCGGAAAATTAGACGAATGTCAAATATAGGTCTAGATCTCCGTTCACGATTGTCGCTTATAAACCGATAACAATAAAAAAAACCCAGACATTATCAATTAAATTCTCTATTTGTATTGATCTACAGTCTACACACACGTTGATCCCGTGCATGTATGCGCACGTGTTTGATACGTGGATGGCATGCGCGCGCGCAGTGGCAGTAATTCTATTTTAGATCACTGAGGGTATGCTTTGGTTCCGTTAACACAGTGTTAAATTAAAATGCGGAAAGCATCAAAATACATACAAATAAATAAAATTAACTAATGAAGCTCTCGCCGTACGCAAACAGATACGCACCCCAAAACCGGTTAGATGATACGATGTTTATTTTCGTTCTCCTTTTAACCGGTTGCCAAAATGATTTCGGTTTTTAAAACCGTTCCCTTAATTAACCGGTTGAGAGATGAAAAATTAAACAGGTTATATGAACAATATACGGTGGGAATTTGGAACGAGCTTGCTGCAGCAACGTTCCCGGACCGATACAACCTAGGGATCTTCAAAAAACGAGCCTATTCCTTTCTCAAAGGGCCGGCAACGCATCCGTGATTCCCCTGATGTTGCGGGTGTCCATGGGCGGCGGTGATTGCTTACCATCAGGTGACCCGCCTGCTCGTTTGCCCCTCTCTTAATATATATAAATTAACCGCTATTTGAAAACCGATTGCGAGCCCTGAAAATATCACGGATTCTATTTTCCTTGAGACGTCTACCTTATCCCAAAGGTTAGTTAAATGACAACCCATAGTAAACAAGTGCACAACCGATAACCCTAAGTATTTAACTATTTAACTAATTTTAATTTATGTAATAAAGACATTATCAGGGAACAAAGATTTTTAAAATATCGTGAACAAACTGTTGACCTGGCGCCTCATTCGGGAACGCTAAGTGACTCTGTAGCGACTCGTAAGCCAGATCTCTCATCTCGCTCTTACGCATTTCGCGTCGTGCGGAAGAGTGGAATGAGAAATCTGACTTACGAGTCGCTACAGAATCACTTAGCGTTCCCGAATAGAGGCGCTGGTGTACATCGGTGAACACTCTTACATAAGACCTCGTCACCGAACTCGCCGGCGAGTCTAATCTGACCTGTCAGTGCGTGTAAACTACATGTTCGTGCGTGTCTTAGATCTTGGACGTATTCGGCATAGCTTTGCCAATAACGCAGGTACTCAAGCCCGCATTACGTTGACGAGGGCGCGGGTCAATTTATGATTGTCCGTAAAATTAGAGACGAAGTGAGCCACGAAGTTTGTTTTCTGTATTTTTGTGTTACACGCGTTACGGTGACTGTCACGGGGTACACCGTGCGATGCGTGATACGATAGGGGGTCAAAGTTACAACAAAACATGTGATTTGCATGATTTTGAGGTGGTACGCGTGCAAGTTATTCTCAGGGTGTGATGATGTAAGAAACAGTTAATTTTGGCGAATTTATTCGTCGGTCGTTAATCATTCACTCCGCGTACAATTATTTAATCGCGATTCCTTCGGGATCATTGGATTGTATGTCCGTTTCTATGACGTAAGTTACGTCTATGCCAAATTTCAGGACAATTGGTGCCGTAGTTAGGCCGTGACGGCATAACAAACAGACCAAACTCACTTTCGCATTAACGTAAATATTAGGTAGATTCAGACATTTGAAAGAGGCCTTACCTGGAGATTCTATACATCTCATTTATGATTGATGATTACTTGTCCAGGGACACTGTATAATTGTACATCTCTGCAACTTTTAGTATAAGCATTTGTACTAACGCGGAGACTATAGGTATATCTCCCTTATTAGTTATTTGTTATACTTAATTGATTTTTGCCTTTAGGTTTGTCTGTTGTAGTATATATGTGTTATGTACAGTTAAAAGTTGAAAAAAGACTGCTGCTGAGGTTCTTGCGGCGCTTCTCACGTGTCAGATCTCACCTTTCGAAGCGCTGGTAGATTCAGACATGTGAAAGAGATCGTATGGCCTACCTGCAAAATAAATACTTTTCGATGGCGCAGAAGAACTGCAGCTGTCTACTAGTTACTGTGCCGAATATTTTGACAGTGGCCTCACATGATATCTACGAGAGCATTATTTATGCAATCGTTTCATAAAATGTGTAGTGCCAGAAATAAACATATATGTAATTGCAATTCAAAAATTCCAAAAGTTTTGTAGTCGTTAATGGGCCAATGTATACATTTTCATAATAATTTACCCAAGCAAGCATAAGATTTGCCCATGTCTAAGCCGTAAAAACAAGTGTGAGTTAAAATCGCGTGGAGAGGGTTCCGTGATGATATGAAATTTCCTGTTACTTTTAATACCGTAGACATCTTATAGGTTTTCCTATAATATATAGGTAAAGAACTATTTTCCATATTTTTTCAAAATGTTAGACTCAGTAGTTTCGGAGATAAGGGGGGGGTCAATATGGTAAATTTTCTCCTATGTTCCTAAACAATATCGAAAACGTTTATCCGTAAATTATAAAAAATATAAATTTAAGATCCTAAGAATGAGCTCTTTCATTAGATATGTCATACTTCATACATTGCAAAACATGCATTATTTATTAATTTCCTTATTTACCCCCCAAAAGTGGCCCCCATGTTTAAAATTCATTTATTTACGCTACACGTTCGTGTTGCGGTCACCGACTTATCAATATGTACCAAACAACTCAATCGGTCCAATAGTTCCGGAGCAAATTGGCTGTGACAGACGGACATACGAGTGATCCTATAAGGGTTCCGTTTTTTCCTTTTGAGGTACGGAACCCTAAATACATTCAAAAAATGCTTTGTAACATAATGATTATAATCGCGTAGAAGACTACCTGAAAGACTGCGTGGCTTGGCTTAGAAATTAATTGATTAATTTCATAATAATCATCATGATATCAATTGTAATCATTTGTTACGATTCAAAAGTGATTTTCTAAATCCTATTTGAATAAATGATTTTTAATCCTTATCTTTATAACATGGATGTTAAGTATCTATATATCTTTATATTTATCTATATAAGTATTCGTATCGTTGTCCAGCTCAGGCACAGGCAAATCCTAGTTCAGGACTATATCAATGTGTTAGTGTATATTTTTACATATCTTAGAGCGTGGAGTCCTTGCGGATACACTTCGACCCTATGGGATCTTTTGTGTAATTACCCCTCCCCTAAGCACTAAGTCCATAGCATTCTCCACCACTTCAATGAAGTGACTTGTGGAGCGCAGTGGTATTGCCTTGAATTCCCTTGGTTCTGGATATCCATTGCCAAGGATTTTCATTCTTAGTCTGGCGACGGCGTCACGTTCACACATAATGTGTTTCATTGTTTCTTCCCCTTCGCCACACATTCTACAGATTGTGATGTCAGAAAGTCTCATCTTGACTATGATATGCTTAACCCCGAAGTGACCCGTGAATACCCCAAATAGTTATGTATCGGAGCTGTTTACAGCTGAGTTTCCAAAGTTTATTGGTCCAGCTTGAGTCTACGCTCCCTGTAAAGAGCTTTGAATGCCGTATTATTTTTACTCAGTCTTGAGAAAATGTCGTCGTATCATCAGTAAATCAATAATATTAAATTGTCAATTCGAAATAGCTTAAGTCTACAGGTTTTCGAATGTGTAAACAACGACTGGTCCGTCTGGTTTCGTACGGTCATGTGAAGGATACGTGGTCAATAGGCAGTTGCTACGCGGCAGCGGTCTAGCTGCAGTGAAGCGAAAATGAGGTTATTTTTAGTTACCATGCACCTACTAAGCCATGTTCCACTATCTACTGATGACAGACCTTATATATAACGTAGGTGAGCACTAAGAAAGGATTTTTGAAAATTCATCCCCTAAGTGGGTTAAATAGGGGATGAAAGATTGTATGGAAGTTTTTCATTTTTGATGTTATGAGGTGCCGATAAAAGTAAAATATTATTATAATAAATAGGGGGCAAAATAAACGTCATAGAATCCAAAAATATCGTTATTAAAACTTTTCGCCAATGTCTGTTTTTTTGAATAGGTACCATAGAAAAACTACTGAACGCGTATTGATGGGATTTTAAGGAAAGACCCAGGTAAAATCAAATCATTGTTCATTGGAGATTGAAGTAGCTTACGTCCGTCGGTTTTACTCTCGAGTCCCTACACGTGATCCCCGGTTGGTGCAAAACGAGCAACATACAACCGGTGGTAGGTTTCGACTGGGGCTGGTCACCACTCGTGTTCCGGCATGGTAGCTATTTGGAGAGGTTGGACAGATGCACCAAACAAGCGAACGTATTTCAGTTCCAGTTTCAATGCCTCATGCAACTTCCTTTTCTTAGTATATCTATGTGTGTTTTGAGTGCCCTTAGAGTAAAAAGGCATGTCCTGGGCATTCGTGTTCAAGGGAGACTGTGATTAACCATTCAGCGGGCCCCATACATACAGATATGTTACGTAAAATTCAAATACAGTTGAATGATTGTCACTTACTAGGGAATCATTTAAACGTGGTTACTAAAGTTGAAATTCGAAATATAAGTATGTGGTCGATAAAACGCCTCTAACCGGATAACGGTTAAGCGAAAGTATATTCATAATTAAAAAAAAACTTTTCTTTGTAATTGATTTCTAAGAAAAATACAGCAGATTGTTTCAGGTGACAATAAATGCCGACCGGTTTACGCGTGCGCCGCATTCGTGGACACTATTATAATAAACTATATTTATACTCGTATATGTATGGATGATTGTGGGTTCAAAGCCAACGACTGCCACACAAGGATAGATAAGTTATCTCCACCTTATCTTTCAGTGCATCCTTGTCATCGATACTTTAACGAGAGAGACGCACTCTGTGGGTTCATTTATCCGTATCTTATTCATGCTAAGCCGTAAGGGCCTGGCCGCAACACACGGCACGACGGCATGAGTTGTTTTTTCGAAACTCTGTGATAACTTGTGGCAAACCACTTTTGTCTCCTTATTTTCAGTTACGTCCTGCACGTCTAGCACGACCTGCCCGCGAGTCCTTTGTCGCTCAGTGCATTCCTTACATATTTGACTAATTTGACAGAGACGCACTGCGCGACAAACGACTCGCGGACTTGTCGTGCTAGCCCCCCTGGACCTAAGTCTTGCTTCTGATGCTGCTGTTCCTTACTTTGACTTTAATTTTGATCCCCGTCATACTCCTTTCGATGGCATGATGGCATATGGAGATTTTGCTTGCTATGGCGGTGGCGGCATATCGCATGCATACTATTTGGACGGACAAACTATATGTACAGACATAGACCTTTTTGGTTACAGGGATGTATGTTATCTGTAGTATAAGTATCAAAAATGGGATTTCAAATAATTGATAAAACGTTCAATTAATTCCTTAGGTATTAATTGAATAAGATTAAAAAATACAGTAAACAAAAGTTCCTTGACCGATAAAGTTGTTTTTGTATGAAGGTGTCGAATAATTAATTTTAATTGTGCATTAAAAACGGGTCAACTATCACTATGCCAAACTTCTTTTGTCTCTAACCACGTGGTAAAAGTGATAACTTCAAGAACTAAAACCCGAGTACTGAAAAATCACGCTATAAAATTTATGAAACAGCTGACAATATACATATTTTTGAAATGTACTAATTAATCCTTTTCATTTGATAGCCAACACGTCATCATTAAAAAAACCGATTTTTTTTAGTACACAGCTTTTATGACCTCTAGAGGGCGCCATATTCAATTTAATGTGAGGTCATTTTGTCTTTAACCAGCGGACGATCAAGACGCTTCCAACGATACCTTATTTGTCAAATTACGATAAGTAGTTTAGAAGTTATGAGGGAATAGATGAACGTACATAGGTACATACCGGTCAAAATCCCGCAACTTCGTCTGACAAATTCATGATACTTGGATTGGTTGTCTTAAAAAACAGTAGCCTATGTTCCTCCCCAGGGATGAAACTATCTCCACACCAAATTTCATCAAAATCGGTTCAGCGGCTTAGCCATAAATCGCGCAGATACATAAAAAGACATGAAGGGGCTTTCATTGGACCGCACCAACTTCCGGTAAATCAATGAGCGTCCAGACGTCTATTTTAACATTAACAATAAAGCTTATCCTTGTGTGTGTGTGTGTGTGTGTGTGTGTGTGTGTGAGTGTGTGTGTGTGTGTGTTTGTGCGTTTGTATGCGTGATATATAAAAGGAATGGTATGTTTATAGTATATCAGTAGAACATATTGTAATATGTACTTACATGTAACTATATTAAGAGGTTAAATAAATTAAAATACAAAAAACCGGCCAAGTGCGAGTCGGACTCGCGCCCTTAAATATTTATTTTATTCTGTATTTTAGTATTTGTTGTTATAGCGGCAACAGAAATACATCATCTGTGAAAATTTCAACTGTCTAACTATCACGGTTAATGAGATACAACCTGGAGACAGACGGACAGACGGACAGCGGAGCCTTAGCAATAGGGTCCCGTTTTTACCCTTTGGGTACGGAACCCTAAAAAGAACCTGTACCTATTTCACACTATCAGCGTGGATTTTCTTTTTAATAGGTGAATATAGGTATACTCACATTTATGATTTCTTCATGAAACCCCGCTCGCCAAAAAATACCTGGAAAATAAGAAATCTATTAATCTAAAATTCTTCGTCTATTAACATTGTCCATCTGGTATATTTATACTCGTATGTGCGTAATGCAAATGCCTCATTATGACAAAATATTACATTTTACACAATTAAATACACCAGATGGACAATCTTAATAGACGTATTTCACTTAAGAGGATTGTGAGCCAATGACAAAAATCACCCTTTTCATACAAAAGGCGATAACGATTATCAACTTTTAAATGTAACCGATTTTTACCAATTTTTGATAGGTTGTCTGTCAGAACAAAATCTAGGTCTATACGGGTTTTGAATATTGATAAAAGATCAACAAAGTCAAGTAATCGCTAAGGGTTAAATAGGGGATGGAAGTTTGAATGGAAGTTCTTAATTTTTGCAAAAGGGATTCCCTTTTAGCGTAAGTGAGCACTAAGAAAGGAGTTTTGAAAATTCATCCCCTTTAGGTTTAAGGTTAAGGTTTTCAGAGATACAATTACAAATGACACAGATTTTTGGATTTTCTGAAAATTCATCCCCTAAGGGTTAAATAGGGGATGAAAGTTTGTATGGAAATTCGTCAGTTTTGTAAAAGAGTCCCTTTTAGCGTAAGTGACTAAGGAGTATTTTTGAAAAGTCATCCCCTAAAGGTTAAATAAGGGATGAAAGTTTGTATAGAAATTTGTATAGCTTTGCACAAGTTCCTTTTAGTGTAGGTATGTAAGTGAGCACTAAGGAAGGATTTTTGAAAATTCATCCCCTAAGGTTTAAGGTTAAGGTTTTTCAGAGATACAACTGACATACCGCTGTTTGCATGAAAAATTATCAAAATCCCACGCGTACCTACAAAGTCGCGGGCACCGCTCGTTTGTAATACCTATTAGTGTGAAGTATAGATTTACTAGATAACGTGATGTTGGCAAACATCCCAATCTTTCGACGTGGGATAATATTTATTACCCACGGACTATGTATTTTGGTTACAATACGTCATACCAATGGCATTTTTAAAGACTATGACTGTTTTTTACGGTTCCGTACCTCAAAAGGAACCCTTATCGGTTAAATTGTTGGTCCGTCTGTCTGTCAAGACCTTTTTCTCAAGAACGCGTGAAGGTATCAAGTTGATATTAATATCAGATACTCAGGTCTGCAATGTCCTGGAGCTATGAAAAAAAGAAAACCTTCTAAGTCAACGCAATCAAAAGATACGACCGTTTACGCCACATATTTTGATCGTCCCAAGGGAATCCAAAACATATAGGGTAGTTCCCGTTGACCTAGAAACATGAAATTTGGAAAGAAGCAGCGTCTTACAGCACAAGTATAGGAAAAAGTCCGAAAACTATAAATACGTAGTTAAATCACAAAAAAAAATAGTTTAACGGAATAACCTTTGCAAGGTCGTATGATCGTATCACACTCGACGGTTGCACGGAGATAGGAGCTTGCGAAAGTTATTTTTTGTCTTATTTCATAGGTAGGTTGTAAATGGTTACCCCGTTGTTAAAAGCATTTGTTTTTCATTTTTAGGGTTACGTACGGAACCCGCGGCGCGCGAGTCAGACTCGCACATGGCCGGATTTTTTAAATACTTTGTGTAATAATCAAATAACATTGCATAACTTAAAAAAATGCATGTTTTAGTTACACACAACTCCAAAATTTTAGCATAAAAACATCCTGTATGAGCTTTAATAAAGTTCAAATTTGAGCAAACGCGAAAAGGATATAAGAGTGAGATTCCCGGCGCATAAGTTGAATTAAAATGGCGGCCGTCCGCTAAGGAAGAAATAAGGAAAAAAAGCGCCGCACCTCATACATAACTGCACCTCGATTGAGACCCGAAAATGTATTCTGCGCATTCAAGGTCAAGGTTCAACTTACGTGCCGCGAATTATAAATCAGTTGAAATGGCATCGCTTTTCCTCTCATGTGGCGCTCACGAAACATCACCGTTTTGAAGTTGAATAACCAACATTTAAATATTAGGGGTTCAAAAAATTATTAATCATAAAAAACAAAAAACTCAACGGCATAGCCTATATTCAAAAATAAAGATACAAGAAATTCAAACATTGAAATAGCAGTGTAATTCTCCATGTAATCCTATGATAGCTATTCTAAGTTTCAAGTTTCACAATCAGATGTTAAAAGAAATTTTAAACATAAAGAACATACATGGCTACAATAAAAGTGTTTTTATTAGTGATGCAACGGATAGTGATTGGGTCGCTGACGTTGAGTTCATTTATTTCTGATGGCGTTTTATTCTATTTCTGATCCAAGCTTCTACTACCCGGTATCCGATACTGACTCACTATTCGTTGTCCGGCTGGAGAGGCCAGATTCCGGATAGTAACTGGATATCCGTTGCATCTCTAGTTTTTATACTGTTAATGAATATTTATACATAAAAAATGACATTTAATGGGTAATTATCATTGTATACCTGCTATAATTATTTAAAGAAGTGTTGGGACTTGTATTCAGTGTCATTTAATTCAGTTAATATTACTGTATAAATATTATAGCTACTTATCAAAATTATCCGTTTATACCACTTCATACATTATTTATACCATGACTTAAGCAAATAAAAAAATCTGATTCTGATTCTGACCGACTGCTATTTCCATTTTGACCCCAGGAGCATGGAAAAATTAATATATTCTTTCTTTCTTTTTCATTTCATTTATTTATTCAAATCTTAATCGTTTGACACCCTATTTATTAAAACCGGTTCAGCAGTTTTGGCGCTAGGCGGTAACTAATGAAGTGATTAGATGCATACATACATACATAATAACATACATACTCGCGACGCGAAAAACATAACCCTCTTTTTTGCTTTTCTGCAGTCGGGTAAAAAGCTTATGGAATATGTTTACACCTAATTAAGGTAGGTAAGTAAAAAGTTATTATAAGTTGTTAGTAAATATCATAAGTCTACCTACCTACAAGAAATTAAATTTAATTCTTATTTTTTAAACACCTACCTCTTTTATTGGTAGTTCAGAGGATTAAATTAAAGTTGTGATTTCCTTCATTCGTTTCTTCATTCGTAGTTAGTAAAATTAGATTAATATTTTTAACACATTGAAAAAGCGGTTTAAAGTTTTAATTACTAAGTTTAAATATATTAAAATTGATGCTGTTATTGATCTTGAATGTAAACTTACTTGGTAGGCTTCTTAAAGTTTTCAAAATGTAATAAATAGACGTTAAAATATAAAACTTAAATTAAAGTGCGTACAGTAAACAAACCCCTCCCACACAGAAGTTGTTACATACACTACTTTTTTTTTTAGAGGATGGTGCAATGCACATTCATACCAGTCGATCGAGAAAAAAATCTACTACTTCATCTACATCTATCTTACTTGACAATGAAATATCATTCTAGACTTATTGTTGATTCGTTGTTTGATTGATAACTTATTTTGTAACCCTTTAATGAGTAATTTTTAATACTACGGTGACAAATACGCATTACATTTTGTTTCTACTAATTATAGAATATTTAAAGCTGGTAATATATTTACGTGTTGCGTTTTGCTTGTGCTTGAATAAGCAAATTTTCAACTTTATGAGCATTTTGATCTTTTGTGTTCAATAACGTAACAAAATAATATTTGCTTCTATTTTTTCCTTTTAAAGATCCAAAATAATGCACAATTATTTCGTCAACGCTTTTGAAATATACTCTTTATCAGTTGTAAAGCTATTATTTAATAAGTGTTGTAACAAAACGCTACAAGGGAAAGGTCAATGAAATCGCAATTCGCACATCAGCGCAAAACAAAATGGCCGTCTGTCTCTGATGGAGAAAGGTGTGTCGCTGTCGCGTAATACATAGCGAGTTGCAACGAAGAATATCATTGAACTTCTGTGAAAAGTTTTGGTGTTTTATTACTACTGGTTCGTAACTTTGTATTGTGATTAATTAAGGTGGATTTATTATGTTTGATGTCCAGCAGCTTGGGTGGAAGGAAAGGAAGCAAACCGAGGATTCAGGAGGTGATTCTGCATCGCGTATGGCCTATACCGTGAGGCCTCGTCGCGGGCGCCCGGAGGCTGCATGTTTGCCTCGCGTGGGCTTATTCGGGCCGCGTAGTTGCCTTTTTTCGCGAGGCATTCGCGTTCGTAACATCGCGCGCCGCTTGATAAGTATGACGGTTGTATTGCAGCGCCGCCGGTTGCGTGCGACCAGCGTGGCAGGGCTTCGCCCCTCGCGTCGCGCGCGTTCGGAGCCCTTGCTCCTCCCGGGCCACGGTCGAAGCCGTCCAGGTAAGCTCTTCAATCTTCGCAGACGGATCAATACATTGGGCCGCCATCTTGTGAAAGTATATTTAGAATTTTCTTGTAATTAGAGCGTTGTGTGTAATTGTTGAGCACTTAAATGTTAAAGAAAAGTCGGTCAAGTGTATAAGGTGCAAATTGTTTGCTCAACAACATAAATTAACTCTCATTATGGTCACTAACACTACGACACGTCTTTCATGTCGAACTTTACCAGATAGGTACCTACATCTTCAAACACTAGGAAAAAAGCACTATTTCTCTCGGGTGAAAAAACAAATCTCATGTGCATGTCATAGTAAGCTTATATATATTGTTCACGTGGCGGAATTCACACACGCCACTTTGATCCAAGATGAAATAGTTAAATCTCCGTCAACCTAAACATAATTATACGTCATTATAATCAAAGATGAACTTAAGTGGCCTTTGAGTATTCTGTCATCATCATTAATTCTGTATCATCCTTTAAGGTAAAGAATATTTGCTATGGCTTTGATGTGGATGTCTAAAGTAATGTTTATGTCCTCATTATTGTGAATAAATCTCTGGTAGCTTATGTAGTTACGAAAACAATGGTGGTGTCTTGTTAATCTGACAATGTAGAATAGTTTCTGTATAAACTTGTTGCGGCTCCTTTTTCACATACTTTCCTATTCTTTCTGAAATATTGAGATATTTACTGTGACATTTCTTTGTTGGAGCCCTGCCGCAGAATTGCCTGCTATATATTCCAAACATATTAACAACCCCCATTTCACCCTCTAAGGGGGTAAGGACCTACCTGTGGGTTTTATAATTGCTGAGATTTTGTGATTATTCCTGAGATTTCATTTTTATTATTTGCAAGATTTATAAAGTCCTATTTTTATTTCTCGAATGACACAAATAGAGGTGAGGCTAATGCGCGTCGTAAGATATCTAATTTGATTTAAGTAAGAATCAATCTTAGGAATCGTTGGTTAAGGTTATGAAAAAATATATTTATGATTATCAAAATGTCTTATGCTTTGTCAAAACTTAGTTTTACTAAAAGTTAATACTGTTCTAACAGCTTCAAATAAAATCATGGGAAATTTGTAGTAATAAAAAAGGTTAAAACATCCTAACAAGTGTAGGTATTCTATTGTTTAATTTGGATTGTTGACATTTAGCCTCTTTAAATTAATTTTATTACTATTTGATTTTTAAAAGCCTTAAAATTTACTTTGCTGTTTTCCCGGATTTATTCAAACTACAGTAAATAAAAAATAAAAGTATATGTTAAAAAGTACTAGTCTCCTTTATTTTAATAGTAGTTTATGCAACGGTTGCATAATGATAGGCCTTAAAACACTAGTGCGGTTTTATGAAACGAGCTATTAGCGAGTTTCATAATAAGATCGCACGTGTATTTTAAGGCCAAATTATGCAGAGTTGCATACATAACTTTATCTACACACATATTATAAATCCTCCATGATGGGTTCAGAAACAATATTTTCTGGCAACAAGTTATTTGTTGCACTCGTGGCTGCATATTTCCGATATCCGGCGCATTTTCACATCACACACACTCCGAGAAGACTACTTACTATTCATATTTTCAACTAAAATGTAAATTACAAACAACGTTTCTATTCAATTCAACAAAATTCTACTTTCGTTCAGCAAAACGTCAACATAATGGCGGCATAATTTTTTTTAAAATCATAGACAAACGGATGAAGTCTCTATTCTCACGTCACTCGAGATCAAATATTGTGCAGTTTATATTAAAAAAACATACTGAATTGACGTTTCGTATCAATAACTGTTTTATTATCTATGGATACTAGAATAGAGACCCACTTGAGTTTTGACAGCTGTTCCAAATTTAATCTCATTTCTTTACTAAAAACGATAAAGAAGTCATGTTATTTCTTTATCGCAGCACTGGTTTTTCCTAATTGGTTGTCAAAATGGTGGTCATTTCCTACGATTTTTGATTAACCAATGGAGGTTTTATGATATGGGTGTAGATAAAATATTTTTTTAACATTATATTTGCATTTTATGTTGCTTGAGAAATGTCAAATGGGACATTAAAAATCTTGCACACTATAGTTAGGTATTGTCATAACATTTACTTTACATAATGTCACACTTGGCCGAATTCAGCAACCCCACTTAAGCATTTGATGAGAGATTAAATAGTTAAATGGCCCTCAACTAGCTGTCATGATATACAAAGCCGTCACTCTAATTAAAGATCAATTTAAATACTCACTGCAATTTAATCGTTTTCTTGTTACTTTTTACAAGACTATTAGAGATCATTTTTTTGCCGCTGACAACACACATAAATATAATACCTGATTCCTTCTAGAGTAGGCAGATACCCCAGAAAGCTACTTCTATCTTGGCATACTTCTTTGGCTTCCTTCATATTCATCATTTTATCCTTCATTAAACTATATCTATATTGAGCGTCAGTTATACAAGAAAATATTTCCCGGCTCACAACAGATATTCCATTGAAAATGGTTGTAACTTGTAACTCAAACAACAGATCCAAAGTCAAACACAAAAATAGTATCTGACTCTGCCAGGAATCAAACCCAATATTGAAACCTTTAGGTCAACCAGTGCATCTATTTCCAAACATTGGATGTCTATGAAAATCAGTAGGGGCCATTCAAGTATTACGTAAGCACTAAAGTAAGCAAAGTTCGCCAACTTTGCTTACTTTTGCTGACGAGGGGGAGGGGGCGGTCAGAAATTACAAAAAATCTGCTTACGTAATACTTAATTGGCCCCTTACACAAAAACCTGACCTAGAAATAATTTCTTATCTTTGTTTGGGATATCTGTAGAGGCCTAAAAGTTCTTGTGTGACTGATGCCTTGTCGACACTTCTAACTGTGATTTCTTGGCCAGGATGTCGGCCTCAAGGCGCAATGGGTCGGTGTCCCGCGCCGCCGAGGCGGCCTCCAAGAACCGGCTGCACATGGACCGGAACCCGCAGCACTCGAGGATAACTGGTGAGTCACGAGTTGAGTGAGGATTGAGATTATTGCTTTGGTGAATTGTCATCAGTGGCTCTAGCAAGGTTGACACAAGGATAAGTTAAACCGTCTTATCTCTAAGTGTGTCGCTCTCACACTAGTGCCATTGAAAGAGCTAGTCAGAGAGATAAACAGGTTTAAGTTATACTTGTGTCTGGCATGCTAGGCCCGCAGTGCTGGTTTTAGGTGCTTTTCCACTAAAGTAGACGATCCCTTGATCCATTCAGGGGCATATATGTCCAAGAGTCAGATAGTCCAGGTGTCACATTGTCCATTGTCAAAAAGTTCAAAAGTTATAATGCCTCCTGGTCGGATTGTCCATATGTCAGAGAGTCCAGGTGTCACATTGTCCATTGTCAAAAAGTTCGAAAGTTATAATGCCCCCTGGTCAGATTGCCCGTATGTCGGATAGTTCATGTGTCACATTTATTTATTTATTTGTCACACATTGTCTATTGTTACAATGCCCTAATTTTGGATAGTCCTAGTGTAACAATATTAAATAGTTAAAAAGGCCTAATGTAACAATGTCTCAACAAGAGCTGTCACCACGTAGACAATACGATAACAATATGGAAAAAGGCAATGTAGAATGAGGCCCCAGTATTACCCTGCCCATCTACTGGATCAGCTGGTCAATTCTCGTCGACACATGTACGAGTCATCATAGATGCATCTGGATCTTACCGAGAATGGGCCTCAGGGTGTTAGATAATAGACTGGAAATAATGCAGATGAGCAATCTAGCATTACATTTTCAATTATTTTTATCATTTAATTGTGATAGTCATATTTTTATACAATGAGACATTATGGCATTCAGGACGTTTCATCCTTCGGACTATTTGACCATGGACTTTTTGACGCTATGACTTACAGACACTAGGACGTTTCATCATTCGAACTTTTTGACTCTGGACAATGTGACCCCTGCACTTTCTGACCCTTTGACATTTATGCCCCTGAACGCTTCAGAGCTTGTATCTCTGGCATTGAAGTAACCTGACAAATCTATAAATCTGAACAGCATCATTAAACAAGAGGCAGGTCAACATTCATTCACTTCACACACACTTTCTATGTAAACTGGGCAACACTCTGTCTCAGGCTGATATTTTTATTTATATAAAGTTGTTACGCAACTTAATACACAACGTATATGCTATGTAATATGGCTTTGCAAAGTATAACCATCATCTAATTAATTTAACAGAAAAAAGCGGCCACTATTTTCTATTAAATTGATTAGATGATGGTTATACTTTGCAAAGCTATATTACATAGCATATACGTTGTGTATTAAGTTGCGTAACAACTTATACGGCTTCAATTTTAATTAGATACTTTCCTTTAATAGAAAACACAATAACAGTGATGAGGGCGCCACTGGACGGTCGGCGCCCTCTTAAACTGTCTTCGATGGAAATTTTATTTGCAATGCAATCACAGTATATTAAATCCTATTGTTATAGGCAAACTTTTAACTATATTAAGACACAGGCATTTTAAAGTCTTCGATGGAAATTTTGTTTTTAATGCAATGACAGATGTTTTTCTGAGATTTTTCATGTTTAATTAAAGTATAAAATAAAATTTTAATATTTTCTTGCAAACCTCTTTTGTAAATTTTGCCAACCTACGTGCACGATTAAGAGTAATTTATTGAAAGATGAGTCGTCACTTGAGATGATCTCACATGTTTGTTTTTATGGAATAAAATAGTTGAATTAAACTGTACAAATGTTATTCGTCGAATCAGGTGAGTTGAGATTGTAGGATTCTGCTTATCTGGGATTTTGCGACTCGGTTATTTTGAGATTCTGGTATTTCGCGACTCTGGTGTCGTGCGAGTCTGGCATTTTACGACTCTGGTATGCTGAGAGTCTGGCATTTTGCGACTTTGGGATCGTGCTAATCTCGTATTTTGCGATTCTGGTATCCTGAGAGTCTCATATTTTGCGACTCTGGTATACTGCTTCTGAAGGTTTTCAATGCCCAGTTTACAGAGAAACACCGAATTATTTTTATCATGCGAAATGATTTTCATGCGGTATGATAATTAAGCAAGATTATATGGACCACTTTGGGACGCCATGCTTATTGTCCTATGAGTGCCTGATTAATGGATGCCGGCATCATGGTGCCACGCCATTCCGAAAATGAAAAAATGATAATTTCGACCATAAACTCAAATTATTAACGCATTTGTTGCTGCATCTTACTCCCGACACTTCGCCAAGTGGCGTGTCAAATCATTAAGGCTGACAACACCTAAATCGGCTTCACTTAAACAGTTTTTTAACAAAATCTATTTGTTTTGACAAAGGGCAAAAAATATATGTTCATATTCCTTATATACCTAATTGAAAAATTAACGAATACCAAAACACGATTTGATGAAATCGATATGATAGAAAAAAATCGTGAAGTTACGTCTGAAATTCTCTTTAAACAGAACTATATCTTTATTTTTTAACTTATGGGTCTATAATTAATTACACTATTACATCATGCTCATACTCAAAACTTGACTAATTTATATTTTACGTGTAGTGTGTTTACTTATATAATTCATCCGTTTTATACTTTCCCCATACAAATAACTGCACAGTGCTTCTCGTTCACTCCGGTGCAAACAGACAGTGACCGATCGCTCAAGGTCATTGGCTGTTGTCAGCGTCTTAAGCGAGACTTGCCATATATGCTGCACGCACAGACGCGTCAACGGCACTGAGAAGCGTAAAACGCACATATGCGTTGCCGGCAGTGAATGTGTTAGACGTCTGCAGTCATAGCTTGCAACTTAACCCATACAATTCCGCCATTCGTTTAATATATCACCCAAGCTCGTCCAACAGACCCTTCCCACCCGGCCGGCCGCCGCAAGGAACTCGACAATGTGATGAAACGTGCACGCCAGGCGTCGCCCGGCTCCTGGGACCGGAAGCTGCTGCAGGTTGAGGAGAGGGACCCCAACAGGTAATTATTGACTTATATAAATAATCATTTAATTGACAATTTTTTGTGGTTAACTATAAAGCCGGCCAAGTACAAGTCGGACTCGCGCACGAAGGGTTCCGTACCATTATCTGTAATCAAGCAAAAAAAAAAAACACGTTTGTGTGAGCCCCCCTTAAACATTTATTTTATTCTATTTTTTAGTATTTGTTGTTATAGCGGCAACAGAAATACATCATCTGTGTAAATTTCAACTGTCGCACTATTACGGTTCATGAGATACAGCCTGGTGACAGACGGACGGATGGACAGACGGACAGCGGAGCCTTAGTAACAGGGTCCCTTTTTACCCTTTGGGTATGGAACCCTAAAAATGAACAACCATTTTTCATTTGTTTAGGTAGTTAAGTAAATGTAAACAAAGTAACTCATGTTAAAGCGCTTTCGCACTAAGTCCGATCCGAACCCGTGAACATACAGATCTAGAAATCTCTGACCGAATTCGGATATTGCTTACGCACTAGTTCGATCCCTGACCCAACTGCCACTGAACTAAACTGGATGCCTGCCGCGCCCCCCGGCCACATACCCCGCCTCCCCGCTCAGCTCATACGCAGCTCGGATTCGGTTCAGACCGCGCGAGCGTTAATACAAATAATACTATGGCTACTACGAACCGTCAATAATCTTCTCCAGAATGGAGGTTCATGGATGACGGACAGAAATCGGATGACGGAAGCCAGACCTAGTGCGTAAACTACCATAGAAATAGTTCTACGACTACTCCGGACCGTATTTTCACGGGTTCGGATCGGATACATCGGTTACGGACATATAAGCGCTTTTACTCAGCAAAGTAGCTAATTAAGACATAACACAGATGAAATAAATGAGTCACGTGGTGTAGTTTGTCGACATTTAGTAAATTAATAAATTTAAAAATAAATAAATCAGGGAACAATTTTTACACTAATCGATCTAGTCTTAAAGCAAGCTCTAAGGCTTAAATAATTAAATACGTTAGAAGCATCCAAGACTCAGGAACAAACATTCGTGCTCATCACACAAATATTTGCCCTTACCGGAGATCGAACCCGGGACCGCTGGCTTCGGAGGCAGGGTCACTATCAACTAGGCCAATCGCGTCGACTAATAGAGTATAGGGGGTATTCGAACCTTCGACACTTCGACACAGAGGAAATGCGCTTACCAACTGAGCTACGAGGCGCCTTAGCTGATATAATCCCGATTATCCCTTTATCCCTTCATTTATCCATGGCTGGAAAGGCTTGTGCGTCTTTGTGCTGTTCACGCACCCGATTATCCTAGTTTGTGCCGTTGACTGTGAGCTTATGGCGTACTGGTTTGATAGCGTAGTGGTAGTGCAGGTTAAAGAACCGCTAAGGGGAAACTTTGTGTGAGCACCTGTGTATATATGTATAAATTAACCTATATAAGTATAAGATGACGCGGTTAGCCTGGGTGGTAGCACAGTGTGGTAGTGACCCTGCCTCCGAAGCTAGCGGTCCCGGGTTCGAGCCCCGGTAACGGGAAATGTTCGTATAACTCGTACGTACAGGGAATCCTAGTTTGGGCCTTGATCAATGTGTTGGTGACCATAGATAATATTATTGTTATAGATGGCGGCACACGGGGTATTTAAGTATTTATTTATCTATATAAGTATGTATATCGTCGTCTAGTACCCATAACACAAGCCTTTAGAGCTTACTTTGGGACTAGGTCGATTTGTGTAAAGATTGTCCCATGATTTATTTATTGTTATATAGGTATTCATATTATTGTCTTGTAGCTACAGGGAATCCTAGTTTGGGCCTTGATCGATGTGTTGATGATCAATATTATTATTGTTAAAGATGGCGGCACACGGGCTACAAGCATATGTACCTGGATGGCTCAAGGTCACCGTCTCCACGCCGCTCGCGCTCACCAGGACCGCCCGGCAGGCGCTCGAGGTAATAACTACCCTCCTAGCAGGGTTCGCATATCAAGATAATTATATTTACTCATAATTATCCGATAATTGTCCATGCTGAATCTTAATTAGACGTAGTACATACATACATACATATGATCACGCCCGAAATCCCTAATGGGGTGGGCAGAGCCACAAGACTACTTGTGGCCACGTTCGATTAATTAGTCCTCAGATGGTATGATGAACCGTATGGTGACCTCATGAATAATGGACCTTTCGTCAATGTAATGCAATAAGAGCGCCAATGTCGGCAATATTTACAGAGTGTGCGATGGTGTCATTTGACACCAAAAAGTGGGCATCGCGAAAATTGCGTTGGGCAGTTCCTTACTATTGTTGATGTACACTAAGTCTAATACTCCTAATAATAGTACTCCTCTGCTGCACTGGGAGTGAAGAAATAGCATAGAATGCGTGCAGATGCTTATCATCCTGGCATGTCGTAAAAGTCGACTAAGGGACGGGTCCTCTCCAACATGGTGGACTATCTGTATGGGCGATGGGCTGATCACCTGTCACCATACGGTTTATCATACCATCTTAATAGGACTAATTAATCGAACGTGGCCACAAGTACTCTTGTGGCTCTGCCCACCCCATTAGGAATTTCGGGCGTGATGCTATGTATGTATGTTAATACGTATTATTTACAGGTCCCCGTTGCCAGTGGCGCGGCGTTCGCGATCGCCGCTGCCGCGACGGGATTCGCGCGCGCGCTCGCCGCGACGCAGCCCGAGGCGTTCGCCAAGGTTAGCGTTTATAATAATCATAGTTCAAAAACCTAATAAATAAAATATCTGAAATTTCTTATGTTACTTTAGATAACATAGACTTCTTATTATTTAAAAAGTTTAAGCCCAGTTGTTTTGGAGATTAGGGGACTCCATACAGTCCTGTAATACCTAGTTGAAGTCGCCGACTGGTATTTCCATATCGGCCCCACGAGCCTGGCAGAATCAATGTCTTAGGTTATGCAGTAGGGTTTTTTTGTTTCTTTCAATTAATAATTTATATTTTTTATCAACTCTCGGCGAACAGACTTTATAATATTAAAGTACGGTATTGGCAACTCTAGTGACAAATTAGTGAGTGTGGTGAAGACAGACTTTGGTATGTATGTCTTAAGAACTAAGACATCAGCAACAGGGTGCGGTTTAGCCATGGCGCTGGCGTTTGACAACCTTCTATCTATGAGACTAAACACGAAATTGTATTGATAGGCATATCCTTCTTTAGAGATCTTTGCAGCAGACTAATCGTAACATGTTACAGGCGCAGCCCGCTGCCGCCGGCGCGTCGCCGCGCGGCGCCCGCGCGCTCGCCGCCGCCCCGCGCGCGCCCCGCGCCCCGCGCCGCGCCGCCGCCGCGCGCGCGCGCCGCTCCCCCCGCGCGCCCGCCCTCCCCGCCCGACCCCAGGAAGGTACGTTATACCACAGAATAGATAATAGTACAGATATAGTGCATAATTAGTTTCCATCGTGTTTTATCGGAAAAGTTCGTATTTATCGTGCTCTCTCAATTTAGCTTCAGCGCCCCCAATTCTCGGTGCATGCGAGATAATCTCACGATCGAGATTAAACGTCAGTGCATACAGTCATTTGACACAACTGTATGAATCTGACGTTTAATCTCGCAATCGACATTATCTCGAATGCATCGAGAATTGGGGGCCAGTACCCATCATACCATGCTGTCATTTTTCATTTTGACATTTGACACTAAATAATAAAGTTTCATATTAATGAATACAAACATGTCGCTCATTTAATACAATAATTAATTGACACTTCGGGTCCCGTCGTCTTCCGATTGAGATCCGAGTTTTACCCATGGAAATATATTATTCACTATATCTGTACTAACATACAGAAGAATCACTGTCCAACAAAACCGGTGTTTACGCATGAAAATATGCCTACTCATGCCTTCTCTCTCAGTCTGTAATTACTACAAAAATCAAAACTCATTTGATTTCTATAGTAATTTTCACAACGCAAGAAAACATTAATGTCCGTTCATTGTGAAAATCTTTAAACAAATCGAATGAATCTGAAAGCGAAGGCTAAATGCCTGAATGCGTGCTCCGGACGCCTACGACAAAATATTCAAATGTATGAAAACCGGCATACCGTGTCAGTGACACGAAAACCGGCTGTCTTATATAGCCGACTGTGGTGTTAGAAGATTAAGAGATTTCAGCACCCGGACATGGTATAAAGAGGGAGGAAGTAAGTTATCTTTATACAAGCGCACCGCGCGCGGCTTGTATGTGTGCGCCAAAGTATCTATGCGTCGCCGCACGCACACTTAAACAAAATCTCGACCCGTTTCTCAGTGCGCCAGTCGGGGCTAACACCGCACGAGGTTCGCGCGTCACGGCTTTTCGGCACCGCTAAATGAATGAAAAATGTGTGATAATCGCAGCAGAACGTATTGCTGTGTGTTTGGGTGTCTTAATAATTCATCGATTCCAGAATTGTCTCTGTTCAGATTACCTATTGAACAGGAACAACCCTGAGACAGTAGGCAATTATATCGCGGATTGGGCCGGAGATAGCCTACTTCCCCTCTTTATACTATGACTCGGATTAAAATTGCTTGGCCTTTTTCTTCGTATAAAGAGTTTATTTATTTGTCAACAGTCATCCGGATCGGGGTCATCAATGAGCAGTTGTTCAGACGAGTCCTGCTCGGTGTGCTCCGCTAAAAACAAGAAGGGACCACCGCCCGGACCCAAGCCGAAACCACCGTGAGTAATATACAAATTGAATCGAATCATTTATAAAGCAAGTTGGAACACATTCATCATGTGTGAATGTGGCGCCCTCGCCAGACTAAGGGGCCGTCCATTAAGGCTTGAAACGGGGGGGGGGGGGGGGGTGTTGACAAATATCACGAAATGTCACAAGGGGGGAGGGGGGTGTAGTAAGATATTACACGTCTATTTATTTTTTCATTATTTTTTCAAACGCGCGATTTTTAAATCGAAAAGCGGCGAATAATATAAGATTATACCTTATACCTGTATTTTAAGATAAATTTATAAAATATTCTAAAAAATTTAAGATTTTTGTAGATACTAAAAATACACGTGATGTTGGGTTGGGTAGTCTTACTTAAACCTCATCAAGGGGGGGGGTTTTAAAAATTCTTAAAAAAAAGATCACGTGATTAATGGACGGCCCCTAAGAATGCAAATCCTTGGCAATGGATATCCAGAACCGGGGGAATTCAAGGCTTCATTGAAGTGATGGAGAATGCTATGGATAGTGCTTAGGAAAAAGGGGTAATTACACAAAAGATCCCATAGGGTTGATGTGTATCAGCAAGGACCCCACCCTCTAAGATAAGATAAGATAAGCAAGTTGGCCATCTGTGGGCTCTTTTACTTGTCACATTAATAAGTTAAAATCGGTTGGATCTACCAGCGCTTCAGACAGGACCATCGTTACTGGGAAGCGCCTCAAGAAACGCGGCAGAAAGTCATCTTTTCAAGTCATAATATTGATTTTACATCATAAATATAAAATCCCAAAAAAAAACATATAAAATAGTATAGAGAACACTATGAAGTAGAGATGTAGTGAATAATCCTTTCCCATCGTATTGTCTCGGAAACGTTCGTATTTTTCATGCTACTTCAGTCAGCTTCAGTACCCATCAAGACAGTTTTCATAGCTATCTTAAACTTAAAATTAATTCAATTAAAAATAGCTATGTATACTTTTCGATAGGCAAGTTATCATAGGCATGTTTATTAATAAATTATATTTGTCAAAAAATATGTCTCGTCAAGTTATCTGATGGGTGAAGGTCGATCTTCCATGTCTCTTAGACTACATGGTATTTTGGGAACGAGCGTTCTGCTGAGAGTGTGATAGAGATAGACTATCACCGCATCTTATAAAGGTTTCACTGTTTAGTATTTAAAAGGTATATTTCCCTTTCAGACCTGGAGCGACATCGCCCGGCAGAGTGAAGCGCCCCCCTGCTTCGTCGGCGCGCGCCGTCCAGCCAACCAGAGAGCTGCTGAAGGCGCGGGAGGCCAGCAAGAGAACCCGCGAAGAGAAGGTAGGCTTACCGCTCCCATGGTCTGATCTATCACAGGCTACGCTAGACCTTGCCATGACTGTCGACACCTGTGCCCATAACACAAGCTTTGAGAGTTTACTTTGGGACTAGATTTGTGCTAAGATTGTCTTAATAACTTTTGTTATGCATGACTCTAGCTAGATGGAAAAAAACAGGGACCACTGAACCAAGGCTATCCATACTAATATTATAAATGCGAAAGTAACTCTGTATGTCTGTCTGCCGCGCTTTCAGGCCAAAACTACTGAACCGATTTTAATGAAATTTGGTACACAGATAGTATAGAGATTGAGAAAGGACATAGGCTACTTTTACTTTGAAGGGGGGGGGGGAGTTTGTATGGAAGTATCGTCATTTTTTTCAGGCTGTTGATTCGATATTAATAAATATGACATTCAAAGTTTGTAAAAAATTTACCCTCAAGGGTGTAAAATAACAATAGGGAATAGGGGATGAAAGTTTGTATGGAAATATGTAAGGTTTATGTGAATGTTTTATAAGTTTACGACAAGAGACAAAATATTAGAGCTATTCTGATGTAACATTTAGAGATGCGCCGAACAATCAGTATTCCGCCCATTCGGCATAATTTTATATGTTCGTATTGGGCTGAATTCTTCGGGTCCATTGCCGCATGTTAACCGAACAGTGAACTTGTATCTTAGAAATGTTTGTGTGGTATTAAAATGTCATTGGATTATAAAATGAATAGAAACAAAAGTACGAGCTATTAAAAAAAAACCTGTACAAATCCGTTTTGGAATGTCTAATGAGGGTTTTGAGTTGAACTTAATAATTCGGCCGAATATTCGGTTCGGCAAGAACGGGACCTTTCATTCGGCCGAATGTTCATATTCGATGGAATCTAAAGTCTGTTCGGCGAGAGTTGATAAATATTATGATATCGTTTCGAAATAACGACTGTCGCTTACCTATCGCATACTGTATGACGGGCGTCGCTTATTTCTGCGCGCATTGAGTTTCGTGGTACGAGGGACGCAGATGTTGTCAAGTGTGGTTACGCGCCGGGCGGACGGCGGCAATTTTTTTAAATTTGTTTTGTTCATATATACCTACACAATCGCCATATTGCAAATTAATGTCTTATATGTGCGCGTCAAATGTCACATAAATCTGCACTGACCGAAAAGAAACGAAAAAGAAAAAAATATCTATGTTTAAAACGCGTTGAGTATGGATATGATGTGTCTTGTGTCTCTCTATAATATGACATTCGCTGTTCGTTCGTTCGTGTTCGCGTCTTGCTTTCCGTTTATACAGTTAGGCTATGCAATAATAATATTCTATGAAAATAATTAGCGGGCCGCTATTTGTAATGAGTTAAGAAGCCCTGATTGTTACTTTTTTTATCAACTCCCGACGAACAGACCTTAGTGTCAATAACCGTATTATTTCTAAATATCGAGTATTTCGTGTCAGGTGCTGGAATGGCAGCGGACTCAGATGGCGGTGAACCGGCCGCCCGCGCCCGCCGCGGCCGCCGGCGCGCCGCTGCCCGCCGCGCACATCAAGCGCGAGGGCGAGCGGCGCCGGCGCGGCGTGTCGCCCGCCGCCATCGCCGCCGCGCTCAACGACTCCAGCAGCGACAGCGAGAGCGACGCCAGCGACGAGCAGCCGCAGCGGTACGCACAACCTATTACCTTTTCTGTCGCCCCTCTCTCTGTCTCTCTTACGATCAACCACAACGGTAGTCATAACTTATAACCTGTTGTGTCACTCCTCCCCCTCCCCCATCTCTCTTGTGAGTAACCGTAGCCTTATAACCTTTCGTGTCAGTCCTCTCCTCCCCCTCCCTCATCTCTTACGAACAACCACAGCGGTAGTCATAACTTATAACCTTTTGTGTCACTCCTCCCCCATCCCTCGTCTCTCTTACGAGGAACCACAGCGGTAGGCACAACTTATAACCTGTTGTGTCTCCCCTCCCCCCGTCTCTCTTATGAGCAACCATAGCTCTAGTCATAACTTATAAACGGTTGTGTCACTCCTCCCCCCATCTCTCTTACGAGCAGTCGCAGCGGTAGTTGTAATTCATAAACTGTTGTGTCACTCCTCCCCCTCCCCCATCTCTTACGAGCAACCACAGCGGTAGTCATAACTTATAACCTATTGTGGCACTCCTCCCCCTCCTCCATCTCTCTTATGAACAACCACTGCGGTAGTCATAACTTATAACCTGTTGAGTCACTCCTCCCCCTCCCCCATCTCTCTTACGAGCAACAACAGCGGTAGCCGGCACTTGTAATCAGTTGTGTACCTCCTCCCGTCTCTTTTTAAATTAATATTTCGTCCACAGACTGACCCTCTCGGAGCGTTTCGGCAAGATGGCGCAATGGTCGGCCGACCGCAGCGCGCGCCTTGAAAATATGCGCATCACGCGCAGAGACAGCGCGCTCCACGTGCGCATCGAGCGTGACGGCGCGGCCGAGCCGGCAGCGGAGCCCTATCCGTGAGTACACTAACAAATCAATACAAATACTCTTTACTGAACGCCACATAAAACAAATTGGTCCATTTTGAATAAATGATTAGGCAATCATTAAAACTTCTATTGAAACTGTTTAATACCATAATAAAAAACAAATTTATCTTTAGCTTTAGGTTAAGTAGAACAACAAATTTGTACACCTACGGGTAAAACATAGTGATCCATCCTGTAATTTCTATCTTTCTATCTACCTATGTTTAAACAAATACATTTATTTCTATTTCCTGTCCAACTATTCATGTGACAACTAAGAGAGCGCACAGGTAGCCAATTTGCTGAATAAACTGAGATAAGATGAGACAAAAATCATGCCAGTTTCTATTATCATTCTGATATTGTTGCAGGGGTCTCGATCCGGCTCCAGTCGGCAGCTACCCCGAGGAGCTCCTGGCAGTGGCGCCGGGCGGCCTGCCCTCGTGGGACGACGTGCGAGTCCGCTACGATTACTACAAGAAGCGAGGATACCTGCGGGGTGCGTTAATTATTTGTATACCTCGTCCAAAGGAAAAAGTGCGCTGGCGGTGGGGGCTGCGCAGTAGTCGATTTACCGGCCAAATTGGGGGCATGAGGTGAGGCGCGACGGAGGGGATAACGCGCGATATGTCTGTGCCGTCGCGCTATTGGTCGCGCGTCGGGTCATCACCGTTGTCTCCCGCTCAGAGAATACGTTTCGTTCGCTCGCAAAGTACAGTTACGCACGTTTCTTTGCACGATGATTTTGCACAAAAATGAAAGAAAAACATTTGTAATGTTTATTATTTTATGACGAAAGAAGCTGATAGTGGTGTAGTAAATAATTTAAAACAATGTATTAAACGAACTGCAGAGGCAACAAAACGACCGAACCGTATAATACATTATGGCCATCAGCGCTCTTTTTACCATACTTAAAAAAGGAGGAGGTTCTTCAATTCATCTGTATTTTTAATATGTATATATTTTTTAATGTTTATTACTTCATAACTCCGACATTTGTGAACCAATTTGTAAAATATTTTTTTTTAATCGAAAGCGTATACGGATTTGTCCTGTTAAGGTAAAAGCTGCGAGTCTGATGATGGGATCTATGATTCATCCAAACTAACCGGTTTACTATTATTCTACAAAACATTACACTTCTAATATTAAACAATAGCCAAGCACTTTCGCGCGCGACTGTACACATGCGCGGAACCATCCCCTCCACTGCTACGCAGAGTTCTTTTTGCCTTGGACTAGTTATATTACACGGTATTATGGCGGTTGTACACACTCGTCGAGACACGGCAAAGTGTGAGTGTGTACATAGTGCTCTCGTGTTGTCTCGCTCTTTCTCGTGTCGTCTCGCCATGTCTTTATTGGATAATGTTGATTATTTTGGTTCAGGTCTGACGCTGGGCGACTATGTGAAGTGGGAGGAGTGGTGGTACAAGTACCAGGAGTGGCTGAAACGCGAGCGCGCTTACGAGCGGTGGGCTGAAGGCGAAGTTGGTTCTGTGAGTATTTTCATTACTATTTTAACACACTCAGTGCCGAAAACCCGATAGTCGGGTTTTCAATGACTTTGCCGTCACGCCGAACGACTCGCTGGTCGGGTTCTTGCTATAGCAGTTTTGTATGGGGGCAATTTTTCGGCGCCTAGGATGGGACTTGATTTTTGTGCTGGCACTGAACTTGACCTTAGTGAAGTGTTAACCTTTTGGCCGCCTTTGTCCACTATGCGTGACAGCGTGTACAGGGTAAAAAAGTCCTTCATCACCTCGACTTAAAGTTGAAATTCGTGTTACTTCTCAGACATGCTTGGCGGCTAAAAGGTTAAAAAAGACAAGGGGCTATTTTATTCTAGCTCAGAGAGTTAAGCTTTAATAAAGTTTTTATGATTATTTGATAGAATATGAGAAGGATACTATTATGAAACTCACCTGCGATTCGATTCATAGGCCTCCACTCGTGTTTCATTAGCCCTTATTATGCGATAGTTGCATTAATAACTGGAATAGGGTTGATATTAGGTTGTGGGATCGCTAGTTTCATGTTCAAGGTACATGTTTTTTCACAAAGTAAGGAAGTGGGTCTTCTGGACCTGGGAGAACTTATTTGTGCTGTAACGTTTTTCGTTTGTGATCAGGTCCGGCGCGAGAGGCGTCGTCGCGGGGGCAGGCACAGACGCAGCTGAGGGCGCGCCGCCCCCGCCGCGGTTCTGGCTGTGGACCTCGCGGCGGGGGCGGCGCCCGAGCGCGACTAGCTCGAGCGTCACCGCGGCACCCGAGCCCTGTGAGTACCCACATTCAAATATATAACACAGTATAATCAAGTATACAGTATTCCATCTTCATACCAACGGCCGAAACGAAGCGCTCCAAAATCTCGGTAAACTTCGGTACACAACAGTCGCGAGTGCGCCGCGGTCGGATACGGACGTGGACAGTGCGAGACGCTCCCGCGAATTTATTCACGTAAATTATGACACGAGAATTTTTGATGTTTTTGATATATTAAAAGTGAAATAAACAAAATGCAATTTTTTTACTCCACACTGACTTACAGTCATTTTTAAAAGTAGAAAAAAGAACCAAGTAGAAATGATTATAATTAAGACAATAAGACAATTTAATATTACATTATAAAACAGACTCAGGAACAACCATTCGTGCTCATCATACAAATATTTGCCGTTACCGGGGATCGAACCCGGGACCGCTAGCTAGTCAAATATATAAAAAAATATGTTTAGTTTGCCCTAGGATGTGATATTAATGATCTACCTTCGATGAAGAAAGAATTGATTGACTTTTTTTGTCCACAGGAAACCAGCGTAATAGTGGTTAATTAGAAATCCAGTGGTGTAACGGGTGCCATACAAATGAACAACTATGTGAAAAGTGTTTTACTAACAACTCTATTACTAACACTTTAAGACTTAGTATAGCATATTTAATTTAATAAAAAGCTTAAGGAGCCTGATGTGTGCAATTTTGACAGTTGCAAGAATTTTGCCCGTATAAGTGTCATCAAGACTGATAATACTCACGGTATTAACCCTTTCAACGCCAATGACGCTTAACACATTCAGTGCCGAAAACCCGATAGTTGATTTTCTATGACTGTCGCCACGCCGAACGACTCGATGGTCAGGTTCTTGCTATAGAAATTTTGTATGGAGGCAATTTTTCGGCGCCTGGGATGGAACTTGATTTTTGGGCTGGCACTGAAAGTGTTAAGTGGAGTGTGAAAACAATGACCGTCGGTAGCGTGGTAGGCACGACAGCTCATGACTCTTTTAAAAGCACTCTGAACCAACGCCAAAAAAAGGCCTTTTCATACAAAAGGCGATACCGATTTTCACCTCTTAAATGTTTACCAATTTTGACCAATTTTTGATAGGTTATCATTCAGAACAAAATCTAGGTCTATACGTTTTGTTTTTTTCATTATAAACAATGAATTCAGTTTTATTGCTGTTTTTAGTATTCTCACACGAAACTAATATCGGCGATTATTTGACTTTGTTGATCTTTGGTTTGGTTTGGTTTTAAAAGCGTCATAAGCTGTCGTGCCTACTACGCCACCGACGTTTTCGGAGGTACAACGTAAAAGAGACCTTCTTTCGTGTTAATTAAGTTAATTTTTGAATAGCTTGTGAAACGCGCTTGGCGAGTGACACATCTGCACTTAAGGCGTTGAAAAAGTGAATGCTTACTTGAGTGCGATACCAGTCTTGAGCACATACTTGATACGGCCATAAGTGATCTTACAGAGCCGATGTCATCAACCATCAGGTTGAACGGTTTATGTTATGAATATATTAAAATAATGAATAAAAATATTTAAGAGTAGTTATGTAAAAATAAATGTATGGTGTAAACGTTTTTTTATATGAAAATTGGATATTTGCTATACTCTTTTTATTAAAGTACTTAATAAAATGTAAACAAACTAACCCACGTGACTGCTAATCCGGTCAATCTTTTTTATCTATGCTATGTTTTAATTGGTTTTTTTACTATGGTACATCTTGATTGGCTGGTTAGTTGAGTCACGTTGGTAAGTTTGTTTACATTTAGTTTCGAACTTAAATGAACAGAGTATAATAAATAAGATACAGATTTTTTTATTCTGGAAAGTATAAATTAATGTTTAAATCACACGAACAATTTATTTAACGTAATTCGACGAAATTTTGCGAAGAGGATCCAAAATGAACGCCATTAATAATCAAGTTCTATTTGTATAATAGTTTTTTATGGTGGATTGGATCTTCCCCTAAATTACGTTAAATTGATCAAACGTACAGAAGTACATGTATATAGTTTAATAATAATCTCAAATATAGATTTACGTATTGTATCGTCTCGATCAATATTGATGTTGTATGTTTTACGATTGGACCTAATAATTAATCTAAAAACTTGTAATATAAAATCGGAGATTTTTTTCTCATAGCAAAAGAATCGAGCTTTTTCATGTGGCAATAATGTTTAAATTATGGCTGATTCTTAAAACTTGTAGATATAGTAATTTACTACTTTTAGGTAGAGACGAGATTTTTTTATTTTATTATGTTGGAAAAGGCGAATTTTTAAGTGTACCTTAGACCTTCGATTAAGGTATTAGCTATGTTAGTACAAGCTGCTAACGTTCCCAGCAAGCGATGTTGCAATGTTGTCTGTCAAATCACTAGCGCAGTGTTTCTCAAACTGTGGGTCGCGACCCCCAGCGGGTCGTGGTCGCAAGCCAGGTTTTTAAATACAGATATAGTGAATAATACGTTTCCATTGGTAAAAGTTGGATCTCAATCGGAAGACGACGGGACCCGAAGTGTCAATTAATTATTGTATTCAATGAGTAACATGTTTATATTCATTCATATGAAACTTTATTATTTATTGTCAAATGTCAAAATGAAAAATGACCGCGTGGTATGATGGAAACTGGCCCCAGTTTCTCGATGCATTCGAGATAATGTCGATTGCGAGATTAAACGTCAGATTCATACAGTTGTGTCAAATGACTGTATGCACTGACGTTTAATCTCGATTGTGAGATTATCTCGAATGCACCGAGAATTGGGGGCCTGCTGAAGCTAATTGAGAGAGCACGATAATACGAACTTTTCCGATAAAACACGATGGAAACTAATTATGCACTACATTTGTACCAACACGTTCTATGTAGGGTGACAATACAACTGGTTCAGCTATACGCGGTATGAAGAAAGTGTTTTATTTACCTGTAAATACCTATTTACAGGTAAAACTGTATAACTGGTGTAATTCTTTTTGTATGTTCGTCATTGTATCGACCTAGTACTAATTATTTAATTTCGATAGTAGCACAAATTGTGTACGTATTTTAGTTGCTAATCATGTAGATGTTATTGATGGAAAATAAAATTATTTATATAAAATCTCTGTTTGTTTTCTTTTAAAAATAGAATCTATAAATCACGGGAAGTGATACAAAATTTACTTACAAGAATTGACCCAAACATAAGAATAAATAATATTCCCTATCCCCTATTGTGGCCCCTGTGGCCTTGAGCAGTCCGCGGACGGCTTAAGAGGTGTGAAACTACGGTTTTTCATACGAAAGCCGATTACCATTTTGACCAATTTTTCAGAAACAAACCTAGGTCTATACGTTTTTAGAATATTGATAAAGATCAACAAACTCAAATAAATGGGATGAAATTATTATTGTATGAGAATACTGAAACGGCAATCAAACTGAATTTATGTATTCCTATCGAAAATTGGTAAAAATCTGTTAACATTTAAGGGATGAAAACTGTTATTGCCTTTTGTATGAAAAGCTGTAGGTTCACACTCGTGCCGGAGTGCTGTAGGCTATTATTTGTTGGCCATACAACGGCACCGAATATAGGCTCGGGCAAACCAAACGCGGTTGCGGCGCGAACGCGGTCCCGCGCTGCTTTGGTGTGGCCTGGTAAATCCGCCCGCGCCGTTCTACAACGGCGCGGGCCCGCGTTCGCGCCGCAACCGCGTTTGGTTTCCCCAGCCTTAATAGCAATTATTTTTAAGCATATAGATAGTTCAATCCACGAAGCCGCGCCCCACCACTTAATTTTTACATCGCATTATTGCGGAAATTATGCGTAAACGGGGGCAGTCAATGAGCCCCCACTTTGTGGATTAGATTTATTATAAAAAAATGTCATGTAGAAAAAAGTAACCGTTGATAATTGCCAAAGAAAAATACACAAGTGCAGGAAAACTATTTATTTCTACACAGATAGACTACGCCTCGACTATAACTCGCCCAATGTAAAAAGAGCGCTGACCGCAATTTGAAATGTATGACCGTCAGCGCTCTTTTTACATTGGTTGAGGTATACAAATATACAAAATAAAATACCATTACAACAACGTTATTTGTCTAAATAATATTATTTTTACAATCCTCAAATTTTACAATCGAGCCAAATGTCACGACATTATCACCAACGGGGGATCGTAAAGTCGCCTCACGTAATTAATGGATAAAATGTAGATATCTTTTGTCTCATGCAGAAACGCATTCAAGTCCATGATAGATAAGGAACTTGTCTCCTGAAAACACACACACACAATGCATATTGTATTGTATTATAAAGTAAGGCCAACTAGCAGTGATACGAAAGGTCATTCACCTAAAACATGACTGCGGAGTTGACAATCTATATCTATCTTATTCCATCTTGTGTATTTGTCATAATGCTTCAAGGTTGAGGATCGCCAACATTCGGGCGGGCATTATATTCATTCGGCCACATACAAATAATTCACATGATAAAAACATAATATAAAAAAACCGGTGGTTAAGTCGATAGACTGAGGAACCTCAATATGCATCCCATTTCTAGTATTATTATTCGCTTTAATTCAGTTATGACTAATTTATTAAATGTATTATTCATTGTATGCGCGTTAAACAAACAATTATAGTAAGACTACTCAATTTTCCAGACATTTTTATATATTATCTACTAAAATAAATAATATAATTTTGAAAACAGTTCCGAACCCCTGCATTCGCTAATGACCTTGCATTGGCTTTGTTTACATTTGCTAGCGCTTTTCGTTGGCCTTCCTTTCAAATTTACTGTAAAAATTGGCTTATTCATTCTTCGACTTACAAAGATTGTAAAATATTACAGTAAGAAAAGTACTAATTATGTTACATTTAATTTTACTGTCATTTCTTATCAATTTTATCTCCATAGCTAGCTGGTCGCTGCAGTCGTCTAGTCCTGGTCAATTTCTCCTCCTTGGGCAATTTTCCTGGACTAGTAGCCCTTTTCAATCGACCATCCTTCAAGCTTTTTAGAGAACCCGTCTCCACCTTCATCCTGCGCTTCGGCATTTCTAATTGTACATTTGAATTTTCTTTCTCCACCGTTTCTCTATTTTCTTTATTTACCTTTTCCTGCGAAAACTCCTGCTCCAAATTCTTCACAATGTTCTCCCGCATAGACTTCTTCGCGTACGTTTTCACCGATGTCATTGGTGTGAAAAATTGGTCCGGGGTGGATTCGGACGGTGTGAAAAACTCCGTTTTAGTCTTCTCCGCTTGCGGAGTCACCGCTACATCCACGTCTAAATCCAAAGATGGTTTTGTGATTAAAACCTTAACTTTACTACGCGAAGGGCGCGGCGTTATAGCTTCTATTACGGGCTTACTTGTTATAGGTATGGGTATTTTAAAATTAATCTTCTTTTTAGCAACAACTTTCTCTTCGGGCTCATCAAAATTCAGGACAGGTATCTTACACTTCAAATCTGGCAACTCCTCTTTATTAACGACCACTTTAGTGAAACTCGGCGGCTTCGTAGGTTTCGATTCTGGCGTCTTAAGAATCTCCTTAGTAGGAGTCAGTCTTAGATTCTCAAAATCATTCTCCATATCATTTAGATCCTTTTCAATTATTCTGTTGGATTTGTGAAGAATCTCCGACGCGGTCATCAAATTCACTATCTCATTCCTCATATACGGATCCACGTTAACGATTTGCATGATTTCATGTATCCGTACGTACACATAATCGTCAGCTGTAGCATAATTCTTCTGTGACAGCTCAAAGAATGCTGCCTCGATCAGGATATCCAGTTCCACGTTCAACAAATCGCTTTCATACATTCCCTCAACTAAACCCACTACATAACCCTCAAAATTACGCTCCCTCATCTTCTTTACAGCGATTTTAATTTTATTCTCTACATCAGCAAAAGAATTGATCACACCCACGAAGTAATTCTTGGCTATATCGTATTCCTTCGCTCTGAAAAATACACTGGCTTCCAAACCCGACACTAGAACAGCTAATATAAAACTCGTAGGAGTTTCACACGCATAGCACACACATTTCTTCTCATGCTCATAGAATTCTGGTAGCTTGTAAGATGCTACGTACTCTATGGGTATGGATGGACTGGTTTGATTCTTCTTCAATATTTGGGCATCTCGCATAGTTTCCAGATGTTTCGGTTCTGGTGTGGACAGCCTCTTGGTGTCTGGAGGTTCGCTCGGCTTTTGGAGCGCGTATTCGTTGGTTTGAAGGCCGATTATGTACTTGAGACGTTGGTCAATTGTTGCCTGAAACAAATTACCATATTTAACCTGTACATTTTTAATAATTATGGTTAGAATATTAGCAGGGTTCGAAGTGATAATTATCTTGATAATAACAAACTAGATAATTATAAAATTAATTTAAAAAAAACTAGCGATGTCGTGATATGTTGGGTAATGTAGCGCAAATAGGTTGCAAGGTAGCATATTATGTCTGGTTGAATGTTGATATCGGCGTCAGTGTCACGTTTGCTTTTAAATTTAATTTTAAATATAATAGGAACGTCATCAGCATTCAACAAAAGCATCAGTTCCAAGAAAGCATGTTAAAGTCTTATGAAAATATACAATTGAAGTCAGTAAATCTTGAGTATTTATTAGCCTGCAAGAGGCAGAAGTAGTATCCCCGTACTATCTCTACCAACGAGCTGCACCGAGCCTCACAGTACTCCCAAAGCGTCGAATCGTATTCAAATACACATAGCGCGAAACAAATTGTATTGTTGTCAAGATAATTATCAATGTATTATTATCAAGATAATTATCAACATAATGATCAAGTTAATTGTCAACATAATTATCAAGATTATTATCAACATAATTATGAGCGTATATTATTATGACCTCATAATTATCCAGATAATTATCACTACGACATTATCAATTATTAGATTACTCTATCAAATATCATAAAAATTCAAGAATTCTGATTGATCAGCTCGGCACATCTCCACTTTAATGGTGACGCACCCTTCGATTACCTATTTAATAGGTCCTATTACATTCCAAAAAGTAATGGCAACTGACCCTCGCCACGTCGCTGCGCGCGGCGTCCATGGCGCCGGCGCACAGCAGCAGGCGCGCCGCGGCGCCCGTCGCGCCCAGCGCGCTAGCTGCTGCCGCGCGACTTCGCCTGTAAACAGTTTAGTAGTGGTAGAGCCAAATTGACTTTAGCTAATTATAAAACTGTGTGTATTCGTGTAAGCAATTGTTGGTAGACCTTAATTAAATAAATAAATAAATATCTTCAGTGCAGTCTTAAAAATGTAGTACAATGAGGTAGATTAAATATTTGTTTACCGGTGTAGTCGTAGTCGCTTTGTGAGAGCTATCACGTGTAGAGTGGCGTCCGTGATGCGGCACTTGAGCTGCAGCGAGCGGCGATGTCGCAAGCACCATGTCGTTTCTGAGAGATCACATGAACGTTTACAATTTATTAGAAGCGATTTTTTTACATTTGCTAATTTACCACCCGAAAGTGAACCCCAGGTTTAAAATTCATTTATTTAAGTGATGTGTCCGTGTTGCAGTCACCGACTTACATATGTGAACCAAATTTCAACTCAATAGTTTCGGAGAAAATTGGCTGTGACAGACGGACAGACAGACAGACAGACACACGAATGATCCTATAAAGGTTCCGTGTTTTCCTTTTGAGGTACGGAACCCTAAAAACATGTCAAGTGTGAGTCTGACTTACGCGCCGAGGGTCTCGAACTTACCTATGAATAACAAATAAGTTAGACCCTTATCCCAGAAATTTGTCAACCCAAAAATCTTTGAGACAAATTGGGTATATTTTACGGGAAAAATAAAACGAAGCATAGGATTACGGTTTTCTAGGAAACAAAATAAAAGTTATTAATTGCTTTATTTCATAGGTAGGTTTTAAATGGTTACCCGGTTATTAGAATCTATATTAAATTTTTTAGGGTTCTGTATCTTAGAGATGCTGTTTGTTTTTCACAGGTAGGTACGGGACCCTCGGCGCGCGAGTCAGACTTGCACTTGCACACTTAGATAATTGTTTATGTTTATTAGGGGCCATCCATAAAAATTACGTCACATGAATTTCATGACGTAAGGAGCCACCCCCCCGTCCTCGTCACAGGTGGTCACATTTGTGAGGCCACCCTTCCCTACTGTGATGTCACATATAGCAATATTTTAAAGTTTTCAGTTTTGTCACACAATGTCACACTTTGGTGAGCCCCTCCCTCCCCCTTAACGTGTGACGTACTTTATAGATGACCCTTAAGTGAACAATATTCTTAAAAAATCATTGATATTTTTAATTTTAATCAAACTTCACTCACCATTATTCCCAATAGTTAAATAATATCTCTGCGCATTGACGCGCGCGCTCAAGCTCCCGCCGAGGGCGAGCGCGTCCAACAAACGACCGGTCGCGAGCGAATCTTGACCGTCTCTGCTTAAAACGTGGGATTGCGCTAGACGCATCAGTTTGGCTGACGTGGCGAGTTGGCCGGTGTGATGGTAGAATATCTGTAATAAAAGGCAAATGAGTTTTAAATACGCTATTGAACATCATAATCTTATTACTTTAAGCTTATTATTTACCTTGACAAGTTATTTTAATAATTATCTCGATAAATATCTCAATAATTATCTCGATAATTATCTCAATAATTATCTTAATAATCAGACACAAACCAACAAAACAGATCTTTGTTTTGTTTGCTCACTACTGGCTGTTGTTTTGTGTGTTAACAATTGACTTGTGTCTCATTTTTAGTCAAAAATTAGAGAGATTAAACTAAGAATGAGCACGTATTATCAGATAATTATTGGATAATTATCATAATAATTTTATTATGAACCCCGCGCTAAGCGCTCGCTTTCATTCATGTATATAATTGGGGTCTCAGAAACAGACGTTTATATTTTTATTATTGTTTTTTGTTGTTGGTGTTATTGTTGAAGGTAATGTTGATGTAAACTCACCGCGACATCACAAATGAACGACAGCGCTGCGTCGGTCTCGTGCAGCATGCGTCCGGCCCATTCAGCACCCAGCGCTATGATATTCCGCAGCGCTTCGGTAGACTTGTGAGCGTGGCTTATCACTATGCCCGCTGACTCCAGGAATGATTCTCTAGAAGATTATAAGACTAATGATTCTCTAGAAGATTATAAGTAAATACTGTGACACACAGACAGTGTAGATATTTTTGTTACTGACTTTACAATAAAATTTTAAAAAATAAATTACATAATATAATATATTCCTATAGTGAATTTTAAAACACTACCCTGAATTGGAGGAAGGCGTAAAGTGGAGAATAGACCATAGAATTAAACATACCATAGAATTGAACATATACCATAGAATTAAACAGACCATAGACCATAGAATTAAACAGACCATCAGTGGCGAAGCCTGCCTACAAGCCGATTCCTGACGGCTTTACCAAGCTAGAAAGCTACGGCTAGCTGTCAGTGTGAAGTCCATGTTACTCTAACTAAATGTCAGATTCGCAAGTACGGTTCTAATTCTTCCGGCTTCCCTTAGGAAATATTTGACGCTTCGCCACTGCAGACCATAGACCATAGAATTCAAACACCGACAGTAGAAATATACTCATATTATACAGTCGATTCATCCATACTGGTCTTCACTTGGTTAACGAGTTTCTAACCTCAAAATGTACCGTTTTTGGGTGAAACAGCAATTTTATCCTAAATAAAGCAAATCTAGGCGAAAATTGGCAGTGACGTCTAAAACATTGTCCCAATTTGCTTTTTTAGGCTTCCGCACCCCAAAAGGAAAAAAACGGAACCCTTATAGGATCACTCGTGTGTCTGTCTGTCTGTCAGTGTGTCCATCTGTCACAGCCAATTTGCTCCGAAACTACAGGACCGATTGAGTTGAAATTTGGTACACATATGTAAATCGGTGACCGCAACACGGACGTGTAACGTAAATAAATGAATTTTAAACATGGGGGCCACTTTTCGGGGGCAAATTAGAAAATTAAAAAAAAAAGGTTTGCAAACTATATTGTGTGACATATCAAATGAAACTCTCACTTTGAGAATCTTAAATATATTTCTTTTAGAATTTTAAAATAAGTAGTTTGGAAGTTATTTAGGAAAATAGGCGAAAATTGACCATTCCCCCTTATCTCCGAAACTACTGGGCCTAAAATTTTGAAAAAAATACAAAAAATAGATCTTTAGCTATAGATTACAGGAAAACCTATAAGAAGTCTATGGTACCTAAAGTAACATAGGAAATTTCAGATAATCATGTACGGAACGGAACTGTACAAACATGTACCTTGTACCGTCACGTCAGTCACGAATTCATAGCGAGTCACGAACTCACAAACAGGCACGAATAAGGTTAAGAACTTGCATATGTTTCAAACGACTAATTGTTATAATTATAGAGATAGTCGATAGCTAACTATTTTTATTTAGTGTACGATTGACCAGCACGATTACACTACTGACAATTGACATTAAGTCCACGCGAGTTTAACTCTCACTTGTCCGGTTTTTTACAAGTTAATAGCTGTTTTAAGCCAACGAAAGTGCACTTTGAGGTTAGAAACCTGTTTACCAAATAAGACAAGTAAGTATGAACCAACTGTAGATTTAGACATAGACCATAGAATGGGGAAGTTGCATAAAAATATTGATTTTTAGGTCTGATTGATTTTACTCCTCTGCTGCACTGGGAGTGAAGAAATAGCATAGAATGCGTGCAGATGCTTATCATCCTGGCATGTCGTAAAAGTCGACTAAGGGACGGGTCCTCTCCAACATGGTGGACTATCTGTATGGGCGATGGGCTGATCACCTGTCACCATACGGTTCATCATACTATCTTAGGACTAATTAATCGAACGTGGCCACAAGTAGTCTTATGGCTCTGCCCACCCCATTAGGGATTTCGGGCGTGATAATATGTATGTATGGATGATTTTAGTTTTATTTATTTATTTATTTTATTTATTTTTTATTTGGGACATCAACAGCAATTACAAAACATTGGAAACTGTATACATGAGCACTATAAACATAGCCAATAATAGATGACCACAAAAATACAAGAAAGTGGACCAAGATAACATTATTTTTTGGACATCCTCATCAATGTCATGTTTTATTTCTACAATGTTGGTTTAAAAACAGTGTTTTCAGAAATAATTGCGGATTTCGTTTAAACGCCTACATAACCACCTAAACGCATACATTTTGTACAATCTAACGTCAGCGTCGTCGTCAAATCTGGTCGTGACGTCATAGCTGTTGTCCATTTTGTATGCAGTGTTTTTGCGAGTGGTATGAACAATGACTTTTCAAAGCTTCATAACTCGTAAAATAATCAACATAAAAATGTTTTGCGTACACATATCGCTTTCAGTTACTCAGCACTTTCCAATACAAGATGAAAAAAAAAAACTTCCCTATTGAAAACCGACCATAGAACTGAACATTGAGCATCCCTTAATATAAGTCACTATAATAATAAATCATTCCTGAATTTTGTTTTTAAATTTTATCACTAACCTGTCTCCAATCTTCTTGCTGATCTGCATGGCGATATGCGCGAGTTGCAACGCGTGCGCGCGCCAAGCGTGCAACAGCTGCTGCAACGACACGCGCAACACGGCTAGCGGGGCGCGTAGGAAATCGGCCGGCACTACCGGAAACAAAATTGTAGATGTTACACGAGTTTAGCGAGGGACGCAAATTATATAGCACGATTTTGATAAAATACTGGAAGTTAGGTGAATTCCCACAATATCCGCGCGTGCTCTCATATTGCATTTACATATGTAATGATACACAAGGATAAATTAAACCGTCTTATCTCTAAGTGCGTCTCTCACACTAGAGCCGTTGAAACGAAAGAGGTAATCAGAGAGATAAACGGGTTTAACATAGCGCCGTGTCTGGCGTACTAAGGCCACTGATTTGAGATAAGATGATCTTTAGAAGTATCAACGATTTCTTTTATGGCTTTGAACTAATTACAAATAGTAACAAATATGCATCTTTTAGTACACCACATATTATAAAAACACCGCTTAGCATAACTTTTACTAGCAAATAAAGGTACTCTTCGTCCCTGATTTGGGACGTCCGCCTAGGTTTACCCCTCCCAAAACTTTCATTCACACTCGCCTTATACACTTTTTCATCACACTTGCTCGGAAAGGGTGTAATTATACGCAGGCGTATAGAGCAGCTATAGCCGATTTAACTCCTCTACGGGCCCCGCCGTCAGCGGGAGTTATAAACCATACAAAATCCATAACTCCCTAGGGAGTTATGGATTTTGTATGGTTTCGAACTCCCACGGCGGGGCCGCGCGCGAGCCGCAAGCCGGCGGAGCTGCCCCGCGCTAATCGCGACGTACTTACAGTTTATGAACACCCACCTGATAGTAATTCACGGTGTAAAATGGGAATAAAACTAATACATTTTTTTGTCTAATTTTTATTTCATTTCCTCGTAAATGTGATGAAAAACATTGTGTGTATCACGGGCAGTAAGGGGCCCTTCTTACGGCCCTAGATGCACAATGTACTATTTTCATCAATCGTTCTTCATTCATTCTCTCGACATGGCCAAACCATCTCAGCATACCTTTCTCAATTTTTGTCACTACATCTTCTTTCATACCACAACGTTTCTTTATCTCACTATTTCTTATCCTGTCACACAGTTTAACTCCTATCATACTTCTTAACGCTCTCATCTCAACTGCATTTATTCTGCTTTCATGTTTCTGTGTTATCTCCTGAATAAATAAATAAATTACTTGTTTCATACCTGAGTCTATATGGGGCAGGATTTTGGTCCACAAATCCACAGCCCGTACGGCGGGTTGTAATGCTGCGTGCTCCTGCGCCATGGTGCGAGTGCAAGGAACCAAGTCCGGGTCCACATTCTAAAAATAATTATTAGAAAATATATTATTCCAACAGAATAGACAATTGCAACTTTTATAAAAAAAAATTTAGGAAAACCTATTGTCCAGTGCATAGTTATTGATAGTGTAAAACTCATTTATTTCCTTTGTAAAAAATCTGTAAAAAATCAATTTCACAATCTAAACTGGAGTCATAACCGGCTCGAAAACTTAACCGGGTTTCCGAACCCCAACCAAAACCATAGTTAAAATGGAACTATCTCACGTGCTCCTTGATCTTCCATTCATATTTCGCTGATGCTTCAGCAACACAGTACTCCGCCTTCAGGAATAGTAGCGTAGCCTCCACTATCTGCATCTTCACGGTACTGTCTCTAGCGAATGTTCCCAGCAGATCTGTCACGACGCTGGAGAAGTGTGCGTTATGGATCGTGCGTACGTACGTCGGTGTGTGGATTATCGTTGTGTGCAAGATGTCTTGAATGTCTGGCTGAGCTGTAATTTTTTTATTAATTATTTATCTGTTATGAAGGGTTATAAAGGGGCTACGTGGAAAAAAATCTGAACCGATTTTGAAGAAATATGGTATGGAGATAGATTGAGCACTGAGAAAGGACATGGGCTACTCTTTTTTAAGACAACCATTCACTAAAGGGCTGAAATAGGGTCTAGAAAATGAGTCCGCAATTTGAGTGTAAATAATCTGAATCTATATAGTCAGTTACATGAAAATTCTACCATCATACCAATATTATAAATGCGAAATTTTGGATGGATGTATGTTTGTTATTCAAACACGCCTACTGAACGGCTGAACGGATCTGGTTGAAATCTGGCACAGGGATAGATTATAGTCTGGAATAGCACATAGGCTAAAATTTAAAAGTTCCCGAGGGAATAAATACAACCGAATTGCAGTTTGTTACATTTTGAAGATATATTTCTATGCAGACAAAATCCAGCGTAGAAGCTAGTATTTGTATATATCTACCAGACATCCACGGCCGTAATTTTCCTTGCGTCAAGCTATGAAGCGCTCTCCACACTCCTGCTATGGGCACGAGAGATGGCCACAGTTTCGCGTACATAGTGAATTCGTGGTTCAGTAGAACTCTGAAATAAAAATAGTTATAAGATCCCTTTACTAGATAAAAGTATTACCCCTTTAATAAAGAACTAGAGGACCCGCCACAGCTTCACCCGCGGTATTTTCCATTCAAACTTTATCACCCCTTTTTCAATTCTTTAGGGATGGAATTTAAAAAAATCCCTCCTTAGTGCACCTTTAGGGTACTCTAAAAATGTCACCTCCAAATTTCAAACCTCTAGGACCACCCGTTTAGGCTGTGCGTTGTCTATAAGTGAGTCACGGTACTGTTTTATATGTATTGATTTCTAATTTACATGGCGTATACTTTTACAAAGATTCAGTTTCTAAAACGAGATCTTATTTTTGAACCCCCAACGCAAACAGAGGGATGTTAAAAGTTGAACGTGTATATCTGTCTGTGGTATCGTAGCTCTTAGACGGATGAACCGATTTTGATTAAGATTTTGTCTCTCTAATTGTTACTGTTGCTGAGCTAGAGGCCTCTCACAGGCTCAGTAATAGGGTCCCGTTGAACTCTTCGGGTAGGGAGAAACTAGATGTATACAGATTTAGGATGTATACCGACTGCAAGGGCGGATTTCCCTATAGGCAGAGTAAACCATGGCCTAGCAGCAAAAATTCGGGGGCGGTAAAACTTGGTGTATTTCTTTTTTGTAGTCCTATAATGAAGTCGGTTAAAAATGGTATTCTAACGCTTACCACAGAGAATTTCATCATTTATTTATTTAATTATTTATTTATTTATCAATAACAAGAACGGCATACACCAATTACACTCGTTAGGTTAGTAGTGTTAAGTTATATTAGCTATAATAGTTATACATATATAGCGTATACTGACTCCTTATTTTTTACTTTAATTTAATGCTAATAGATAGGCATAGGGCAGTCAAGGTATGTAATCCACCCCTGACAGACTGACAAAACAGTTTGCATAATTCTACAACAGTCAATTCTTGTATGAGTTATCCAACACAAAGTTACATCATCAATAAACGAAACATCAGTCGTAACGTAAAAGAAAAACTTACCCAAACTTCAAGTTAAGGAAGAATGGTTTCAGATTCCCGTACATCCGTCTCTCCACGCAAAGACAGCAAGCATCCAGCACCGTCATCATCTGTAAATCATCTTCACCGTTGCTCTTCAATGCCTTGGCTTTAATATCCATCACCAAACTCATATACTTCTCCGAACTTAAACCGTCAGGTTGCGCGAAAATAAGACTTAAAAACGTATCTAACATTGCTTTTTCGAAAAATTTACAATCTAACTCGCAGATGCTTTTGTTATATAGAGCTCTGCTTATGTTTTTCAGGTCTTGTTCCGTCTTGAAATGTAGAAATTCTTGCGTCAAATATAGATCAAAGAATTTTATAGCGGAATCAAAGTGTCCTGCCTTGTTAAGTAATATTGCTGTGTTGTGTATGTCTGTTTGTATCTTCCGGAGGCATTTTTCGTGATTCGAACAGCCTAAGCGGCAGAGTTCGGTTAAAATTCCATGTTGTTTTTCTATTATAGTGTGATACGATGGCAAAATCTTTATGATTTTCATGTTTGAGTTGAGAGACATAGCAATGAAGTTTTTTGCCAAAAAAGATAGCCGTAGAGCATCATGCAAGCCTGATTTGATCTTACAATTATCGCATTTCAGTAACTGCTCTGTGTTTTTTAGTTTTTCAAGCAAAATTATTATCAGCTTGAGGCAGCTTTCTTGCGTATCCTCAGAGAAATCTGTTTTTTTTGTCATGTTATACTCAATATACAGTCTGAGAAGCTGGTTTATGTAAGGATAGGTCGCTTTCATAGCTTTTAGATATCCCAATTTCTCTGTAGTTTCGCATGATATGGTTAAACTGTTAAGAACCGTTTCGTTGAACGAAGCATTGTTGTTTTCCATTAAAATACAGCAGAATGAGTTCAAATAAAATGTTTGGAGACAATGAAACATGTCTGGAGCATGTCCGATGAAAGAAATGCAAGTTCGTACTGCGGTGCTTAAGCAGGAATCCTTAAATTTCAGTTTTGTTCCGTTCTCTGTTATAACATAGAAACTATCACTGAATTTTATGTACAGATCTAAAATCTCCTTTTCTGTTAGCTTTTTGAAAGCTTTCACATCTTTCTTTGAAGATAGGCTCTCAAATATCTTTCCGAAAACAACATTTAATTCTTGTGCATACTCACTGTTGTACAAAAAGTGTAGTTTTTTCATTAAAAAAACAAGTATAGTGCTGCAAAATTGTATACTGTCATACATATGAATCACTTTCTGTATATCCTCGGACAGTTTTGGAAGAAGTTTGATAATGGCCCGTCTACTGGTTTTAAGTTTCTCTAAGTACATGAGCCGGTCTGCTAGAAGATTCCAGTATGTTTTGCTGTACTCGGCGAGCGAGTTCTCGGAGTTGAATTCAAAAGGCATGTAGGATAGCTTTAAGACCAGCTCAGGTGGTAGTTGTGAGGGCTAAAAAAAGATATTAAAAAGTTGAATACTTGAAAAACACACGGCTTTACTCACGATTTCTTGTCAGAAATAGTCCGACAAGTATAAAAATTTACTAAAAATATGAGTATAAAGATTCGACTAGAGAGGAAGGACTATTGATGTCCAAAGAGAATGTGGGTATTTAATCTGAAAATCATCAAATAGGGTATCATTCATTTCATTTCATTTTTTTGCCATAAATTGTATGTGTATACATAAAGGTGGTACAGCTATTTAGCATGCAATTATAATTCATACCGATTCAATAAAATTTTACCCCATTGGGTGTAGCTTAACATTATAATAAAAAATAATAAATTGGTAGCATTAAAATTAGAATTAAAGTAATAAATTAAATAATTAATTTATTAAATATCTTTCTTATTATCAAGCGTAATAATAACATTAAATGTAAATATTAAATTGAATAAAAATTAAATTATATGTCATAAAATTCGTTCATAGTATAGGGACATTTATCTACCTATGAGGTACTTTTTCAGCGACACGCGAAATTTAGTAAGTGTCAGGGACTTCATTTCAATAAGTGTGTACCTATCATAAGAGTGATTGGTTATTTAACTCCTCGTATGTGAATAGTAAAAAAGTTACATAATAAACATTGATCTCTATTCCTATCAGATATCACACTCATCAGGCACATGTGTGTGGCAATATTTTATTTTTATCATAGCATTTCTCCTCATTCCATACCTGTCTCACAATAAATTTTTGTATGTGATAAACACAAGCCAGAGTTTTTACTCGTTCTGGGCGCTCCAGGCCCCTCGTCTCCCTAACGCAGTCTATAGATAGGGTCAGAAGATCTTTACAGTCCACTTTATCGCGCCACGATCGGATTTTGTCAAGATTTCTGGAAAATATTTCACCATTTTTAAAATGTCAGGTTACGGACCAAAAACCGGAGTAACTTTGGGTTAAAGTGCTTAAATACCTGCAGAGTATGCATAGAACATTTAGCGAGAAGGGCCCTTTATCTTTTGAAGGTAATTTCGCCAAATTTGTTTTATAATCAGCGTAAGCTTTGTCCAAGTCATAAAGATCGTTTTCTGAACCGTCAGCCTTCAGGTTTGTAATAAAGTCGTTTGCTTCCATTGTAGAAGACTTAGTCCATTATATAACTCGTCTTTTAATACACGAAATCACTGTTTATTATTGAGATTAATATTATTAATCAAGCAACTTTGAATCACACAGTTGACCGTTATTTTTGTATGCTTGAATTCATAAACGTCAGTGAAGTTCCTTAACTGTTTTCAATTACAGCAATAGAATGAATTATCCACATGAATTATCGAAAATCAACCAATCATCAGGCACTTTATCCGTTATTGTGTGTAACATAGAACAATCACTTACGAAACGCTTCTTTCACCGGAGAGTTTATTACCTAATTGCCTTCGTTTTATATCGCGTTCGTATAAAAAGATCTGCGTGAAATGTAACTAATATAAAAATTGCGTTTAGTTATTGCATAATGGCTACGTTTTATTATTAACTTTCTAAAAAGTTCATTCATTCATTTATTCTATTTGCCTTGTTACGATCAATTTACGATAACTTGTCCTCTTTGGGAACACTAAGCTTCGACTAAACTTCTGAAGGAAAAGGTTTTCTGAAGTTACAGTGTATTTCCTGTAGACTTTGACAGTGCATTGCGTCATACATGTCATTGTCACATTTCATTTCATTTGTCAAACCGAAGATCGCCGCCATTACTGGTCAAGCATCGATAATGCCGGTGTATTATTTCCTCCTGTTTTCCAGTAAGAAAGGTGCTATTGCGTTTTAAAACTAGCATAAATATTAAGCCTTCTTTCTACTCAGCTCAGCACAACTGATGTAAAAGGTAAAAAGAAAATTTAATAACCTCTGTACATTTCCTTTACGATTACTGATAAAACTAGTATGACTCCTTATGAATTAAAGTCGCACCTCATTAAATGTATTACTAACGTTAAGCTTTACATTGTATCTTATCTTTTTTTGTGTGTAATGTTGTTATGCGTAATTATATTATAATTATAAGTTTTACCCAATCACTAGTTTATAGTTATAAATAAAGTTATAAAATGTATGAAGCTGAATATCTAATGATTATTCAAGTTGGGTTAAGCTGTAGAAAAGTTTATACTGTCATCATGCCTCCTTGGGTAGACATACGACCTGTCCATGGCGCACCCTCTTTACTAAACCTATTATTTTCAAAGAATCAGGCGTCAAAACAGTCTAAGAACCAACAGAGCTGACTGTTACTTCATTAAATAGGTCTTTCAATGTAATGTATTGTATACTATATGAACAAAAATCAATTTCCATTGCAGAATCGACATATACGGATTTTAACTGTGTTATGTGCATAATATGAGAAACTGCTTGTATGAGGAAAAATACACCTTATTCTGCAGAATGAAAAATGTATTTATATAAATATTTAAATACCTTGCCTTGCACCTTGTTTTTATCACATGCTATAATTGTTAACAGAGTTGTTCTGATATAGTTATACTAGTTTCTATATACAATATTTTGTATATTTCAGATCTGAAGTTTAAATCATGAAGTCCGCATACCAATTCTACATTCTCCTGTTCTTTGCCGTGGCTATCTACTTTGCTGCATCAAGTCTCATCTTTGAAAAAGTATATCTTACAACACACATTATTATCGATGAGTTGTTCCACATCCCACAAGGCATTGCTTACTGTGAACGTAACTTCACATACTGGGATCCAAAGATAACAACATTACCTGGTCTGTACTTAGTCTCTGCTGCTGTCCTCGGCACATATTTTCCATGTGACACATATAGTTTACGTTTTGTGAACCTTGTAGCATCTACGGTTAATCTGTTGCTCTTTGCTTCTATTCTAAAGTTTGTTTATGGAAGCAACACTGGCAGTCAGTTGAAAATAGTGTTGCAAGCTGTGAATTTAGCAATTCTACCACCATTGTACTTTTTCTCTCATTTGTATTACACGGATACTTTATCGTTAACTTTCTTATTGGCATTTTCTAGGTTATGCTTCACAAGTAAACATAAGTTCTTCATTTTAGTTTTCGGTTTCTGTAGTGTGATGATGCGGCAGACGAATATAGTCTTTATTGCGATGGTGCTTGGTCACAAAATGTTAGATATAATGATAAAGAGTTCAAGAGTATTTGGTAATAAGTATTTAACGAAAACTATGTTAAGTAAATATTCGGTTATAGCGAGAGATGTTGATGCTTCCAAGCTGAAGAGATATTATGGGATGAGTGATGTTTTTCTCGCTCTAGGATACCATATAACAACGTGTTTTGGAACGTTTTTCAAGTTTTTAACCACGCAAGACTGGCTTATAATTATAACGCACAGCGTTAACTTACTGGCGTTTGTGGTTTTCGTGTTTAAAAATGGCTCAATAGTGGTCGGTGACAAAACTGCTCATGAGGCAACATTACACTTACCACAGATGCTATACTTCCTTATTTTCTATGGGGTGTTCGGGTTGCCATATGTAATAGCTAAGTTGCCATCTACCTTGCGACTTATGATGCGAAATAAGACTAAAATTGTTATATACGCCATATTATTCAGTGCCATTGTACATTTTAACACAATAACGCACCCATATCTGCTGGCGGATAATCGACATTATACTTTCTACTTGTGGAATAGATGGTTTGGAAAATACGCTTTCGCAAAGTACGCTACGATACCGGCTTACATATTCCTACTATTCAGTTTGTACGATAATTTGAAAGATCAAAATTGCATTTCGTTTTTGTTGCCCTACACAATAAGTTTGTTCCTAGTGTTGTCGTTGCAAAAAATGATAGAGGTTAGATACTTTTTGGTTCCGTATATAATTTTAAGGTTGCGTTTCGTTAGGCCGTCATATAAAATTGTTTTATTTGAATTCATATGGTATTTGATTATAAATTGTGTTACGTATAATGTGTTTTTCACAAAGGAGATATTTTGGAAGGATTTTGATTATGCACAAAGGATTATTTGGTAGTTTTTTTATTAATTAATAATTGTACTGACATGTAAATTAACGCTTCAAATTCGGTAAATGTAAAAATAAATCTGACAGTACTAAAAAACTAAAGATGCATGTCCATTGTTCACTTGGGTGATGAGTTAGGTACCCAGTATGAATGAAGGAAGGAATGGGCCGGCTCGACCGGGGTAGTACCACACTCTCACAGAATATCGGCGTAAAGTAATAGCTTGCTATTGCGTTTCGTACGGTGAGTGACGAGATCCGGAGGCCTATTCCCTCATCCCTATCCCATCCCCATTCCCCATCCTCCTTAGACTGGCAACGCATTGGCAGCACCTCTGGTGTTGCAGATGTCCATGGGCGGCGGTGACCACTTTCCATTAGGTGGGCCGTCAGCTCGTTTGCCAGTCAATTGACATAAAAAAAAAAAGTAATACCCAGTGGGGACAAAAAAGGGTGGGCACTACTGGGAATAATTCGGAATATAATATTAATCTTCATGTGGCTTATCGCGTTGCTGTCCATATCGCTAAGTGAACGATGGATCTGGAGACATTTTAAAAATATACTATTAATTAAATTTAAACTGTTTTAAAAGTTTTTTTTTATATTTCAGTTTATAATAATCGCACAAACATAGAACCAAATATGAAAATGTGAGAATTAATAGGTTTATATTTTGTATGTTTTATAGAAAATGTATGATAATTATGTTAAAAAAAAGAATAGTGAACAGTCCCTGGTTGCAGTCCATTAATGTATTGAATTAAACTTTATTATTTTCGATTTAAGACTGAAGTTCAACTAGCAGTGTCCAACGCTTAGTGTCATTTTGGCGTGTTTATTGCGATTGGTATGCACATAGCTGGGCACAAGACCGTTAATCCGTTAAAATTAACATTTCGAGTAACGGATTAACTTTAAAACATGTTAACGGACTCATTAACTTCCGTTAAAACAATTTAAGTATGTAAATCGTTAATTAAGTACCACCTACCATTTGCCAAAAGGACACCGCTCGGACCGCATGTTTAAAAGTTTTATAAAGGGGAATATGCGCCTTATTTCAGTTAGATATTGATTTGAATTTGATCTCTAAATATCTATACAAACTCTTAACGGGTACACCATTCTTTCATTAATATTTCATGTCCTGCCTAAAGTTCCGTACCAACATTTTTTTATAAGTATATCACGAACGCAAAATGCAATTTCTATCACGAGTCAACGATTAACGTTAACTGCCGTTAAATCTTCCGAAATGTAACGCTTTAACGTAACGAAGTTAACTTTATTAGTAACAGATTAGCGGTTAACGAAGTTCACTGTGCGGTTAACGAAGTTCACTGTGCGGTTAACGAAGTTAACTGTTTGATTAACGGTGCCCAGCTATGTATGCACAAAATGTTTGCTAGAGAAACCAACCTCATAGTCTAGTTTATGCCGACGAGTTAACGATTAACTTTAACTTCCGTTAAGCCGTCAAATATGTACCGCTTTAACGTTTAACGAAGTTAACTTTTTAAGCAACAGATTAGCGATTAACGGAGTTAACTATTTGATTAACGGTGCCCAGCTATGTAACTGTGTTCTGGCCGCTTCGGCTTATTTCCAAGCTACGATCGCCATAAGGCCAGGCCAGTCTTGTTTCATTCGTACGTGGTACTTATACCAAAAATATTTAGCCTTGTTTCACACCTACCACAACCACAACACGTGGTAGGCCCATATTTTGTATTGAAAATGAATAGTACAATTAACACGTACCACATTTTGCAGTCATTATCGACCGTGTGTAAGGTACCTACGACGTGCAGCGACACTATTCACACGTAACCACTGCTTGACCGCATTTTAACGCTGCGACGTGGTGTGGTTGTGGTACGTGTGAAACAACCCTTACTCGGACGGAAATGAAATGAAATTGAAATTCGAAAGTGTTCGCTAAATTTGAAATAAGAAACGTCACACTCGATTTTGACAACTTGGTGCCATACAAAATGGAGTTTAACGTTTCTTATTTTAAGTTTAGGTGATTTTAAATTTAGAAGACACCGTTTCGAATTAGACTTATTATTTAAATATTAAAGCTAGAAATTCATAAACTCTGTCTTATTATTTGCTAGTTTCCTTAAGAAATTGGAGGAAAATGTGATATTGTGTTTTAATTTGAAGAATGTTAATTAAAAATTTGTATGGAATGTGTGAAATAGAATAAAGTATGGTTGAACTTGTTCGTTGTTTTTTTGATTATATATCTATGTATACATGTTACCTAGTATACGTAGTGCTATTATTTACACCAACGACGTCATTAGACGACGCAAATGTATGGCAAACGGCATATCGCGGCGTCAGTTGCACGAGAATCCGCTGACGTCTATTGCCGTCTTTGTAGGATTCTTAGAGTTAAGCATAGAAATGTATAGTAAGGAACTGCCCAATGCGATTTTCGTGATGATCACTTTTTTGGTGTCAAATGACACCATCGTAAACTCGGTAAATATTGCCGACATCGGCGTTCTTATAACATTGAGGAAAGGTTCATTATTGGCTGATTCAAGCGTTTTGTTTTTGTGGTTCCGTGGTCCTAGCGAGCAATGAAAGAGCGATGAATCAGCCAAAACAAGACTGTGTCAATGTCATAACAACTAAGACGCCGGCAATAGAGCTTCGTAGTTTATAAACTTGTAAATAGATGGCCACCATGTTACCGTGACGAACTAAGTCACTTGTTCAATGCAGTTGTATTGAACGCCATATCCTTTTGAAATCGTTTTAGTTAAGGACAAAATCAAAACACGGTATCAACATATGCGTTTTTAATTTTTTACACATAATACGAAACAATATAATAATATAAATAAAAACATTGAAAAAATACGAGTAAAATCACATTTTATCACATATAATAAAAACTATGAATACATTTATCAAATACTATGAGAAACGGGGGGAAATTTACGTAATTTCTTTAAAAAAAATACATTTTGTAGCAACTTTGAAGAAGTCTTATCTCGGAAACATGTCAGTAAAAAACTCGCTTCATACATGTTTTTAACCTTTTGACCGCCACAGTCGGCTGCAGCCGTCAGCGAATACAGGGTAAAAAAGTCCTTCATTGTCTTGACTTAAAGTTGAAATTCGTGCTACTTCTCAAACATGCTTGGCGGTCAAAAGGTTAATGCGATTCTCTTTAGGCCCTAAACTTAACTGCGACGCTATTTCGTACCACGACATTGTATTCAGTTTACATGTGTAAAATACATATATGGTAAGGTGGTCCTAGCAAGGTTGACACAAGGATAAGTTAGACCGTCTTATCTCTAAGTGCGTCTCTCTCACACTAGTGCCAACGAAAGAGATAGAGACATAAACGGGTTTAGCTTATCCCCGTGTGTGGCATGCTAGGGCCGCTGATTTGAGATAAGAGGATCTTTAGAAGTACTTATCAACGATTTTTTTTATGACTCATCAAATTACATATAGTAACAAATATAAATATTTTTGTGCTGTCACAGCACTACAATGTGGCCATGATAGGCGAGGCGTGCGGGCGGCGGGGGGAGCTGCACCCGCCGTTTAATCCAGGCCCCGACGGCATTCAACTAAAAGCCCGACGCCGAAGGCGGAGGGATTTTAATGACTCGAGTTTGTTATCCTCTTACCTACTGCCCGTGATAAACAAAATGTTTTTCATCATATTTGATATTTGTGAGGAAATGAAATAAAAAGTAGACACACCGTGAATTACCATCAGGTCACTGTCGCCTGATTGAAAAAGTGATCACCGGCCGGAGCCAGCGCGCACGCCCCGCCGTCATCGGGAGTTATAAACCATACCAAATACATTACTCCCGTGGGAGGTAAATCGGCTATAGCTGTTCTATATGCCTGCGTATAAAAACACCCTTTCCGAGCAAGTGTGATGAAAAAATATATTACATTATTAAAATTTTTGTTTGCATCACGGAATATCAATTAAATGTATTAAATGCGATAAAACTAATAACTTCGATTTTTATAAATGCAAAATAATAATGTTCTAACAGTCTCCTATACAATTATTTGATGTTATTTTGTTAAATGGAAATGGAATGGTAACAAAACATCAAAATTGATTAAAAATATTAAGCGTAATAATTATTTCATTAAATGTCCGAATCCACTTAATTTTATACATAAATTATATACTTTGTACAAGTAAAATTATGTATTAATTTTTGGATCGAAAAACAATTATATTTCTGTAGGTTTGGACTCTCTATCCATATTTTTGAACCAATCAAATTTATCACAATTTAACATAATAGTTTAACCATAGGGGCAAAACAGGTTAAGGGATAATTCGGTCTAAAAAAGGGGGGAAATATCTTATCTCTATCAAGACACAAGTACATTCTGTTTGCTATACGGAGATCGCTGAATCTGTGAGGCCAGAGCCGCGGAGATCCATAAATGTGTGTCTAGAAACGTAGACGCGATGTCATACCCAAAACCACTCCATTCAAAGCGATCATCGTAAAGTACATGTAAACAATGAATTAGGTCTTGATTTTATCCTAGTATTAATAATTAACTATTCGCGTGTATGTTACAAATAATTATAAATATCTGAATTTATTGTAGTAAGTATAGTACACTTCAATTTGCCATGCCCTTCCAGGGTGTCAGTTCCTTAATTTAAGACCTAGATCATAAGTGAAATGTATATTAGATATTGCAAATTATAAATAAATAAATTAAAAATATTATATTTGCTAAAAAGGCATCATGCACAAAGGCAAAAAAAAAGAGTTTTCATAGCAATAATATTATAACACTGGATATTTAAATGACATAACTATAGGGGCAAGGGAAACTATGAAAATCCCCCTAACAAGAATTTCCTGTTCGCGTCTTGGACAATACGCAGACCACAATTTTATAAGCATTACATTTGGCTAAAATAGACTTCAACTTCCAAACTTCTAGCTTCGTAGTCAAGCAATCACTGGGTCAGCCATACAGCTGTATGTATGTGTATGTATGTATTGTACTTAAATAAAAATACATCAAATAAATACAATATTCTTACAAAGTATGTTAAAATAATAATTATTAGATAATTCACTTGTCAATAAATAAAAAAGACTATTAAAACCTAATAAAAACTCAACCTTATAATTGAATATAATATACCACAAACAACAAATTGCATATACATTACATATATCAGCGATTAATAAATAATTGCACGAAACATTAAGCTAATACAACTGCATATATTTGGTGACTGACATTTACCTTATATAGGAAAATATATGTATTTTATGAAAATATTGTTAAACAATTGATTATTTAACACCACATTTTTTTATTAATAATATATATTATTTTAACGATATGAAAACCGCACAGATAACGGTCAGTTGAATAATCCAATCATTAATTGATTATTAAGTTTACTTACGATAATTTTATTATTATATGAATTATGAACACAACAACAATACTATTCATTGGATTCTATCTATGTTGAGATCTTAAGAGCTTGAAGCCAAAATAATAACAATGCGTATTCTGTTCGTCTTAAAAATTTCAGTTTAAAAATGGACTGAAAATTTATCAGACCATTTTCGCCAAACCTGGTTTTCTTTTGGTAACTTTGCTACTCTAACAAAAACATTATTATATTATGTGCATGTAGAGACCACGGTCCTGGTTTAATATCCAATGCTGACCAGACAGAGCCAAGTACGTAAGCTAAACAGGCGGGTGTAAAAGTGAGTTATCAGGTAGGATAACCCAGCTTTTATACCCAGTTCTTATAATGGAAAACAGAACGTTTCGTAACCAAAACGTTCTGTTTTCCATTATAAGAACTGATGATATATGTTGAATACGGAAAATCTCAAATTAGAACCTTCGTAACCAAAACAGTTCGTTAAGCGAATGGCTTTTACTCTGAAAGTAAGTTTGAATTGGCACTAGTTTCAACTGCTTCCAGAGCTCGTATTAATAGATTGATATCGTATTCAAGTACATTTCCTCCTACGAAGAGCTTTACTTGAGTACGATATCAGTCTTAAGCACAGTTTAATAATAGCTTTCAATCAGAAACATCGAAAACTCTCACGCGAGGGATGGTAGCTAGACATTGCATAAATTTAATAGCAAAAAGTAACAGGCAATGTAAGGGGTCATCCATAAAGTACGTCACACTAATTTCGTGATTTTTTGACCCTTCCCCCGTCCTTGTCACAGTTGGTCACATTTGTGACACCTCCCCCTCCCTAGTGTTTCGTCACATGTTTTGCAATTTTACATCTAAAATTATTAAATTAAAACAGCAGTTCCGAAATTAGTAGGTATATTAGCATTTAATTTTTTTTTAAATTTAATCAAAATCAAATCGAACATTTGAAAAAAAGGCGACCGGGGCGTGACACTAGTAGAGCGAGTGTGAACTCCACAACAAAACAATTTAAACCTTATGTCCATACAGACAGATTTGGAAATATTTTTAAGTTTTTCGTTAATAGTTATTTGGCATTTTAACACTTAGATGTATTAGATTTTGAAATTTGACGTCACGAAACTTAGGACGTCTCCCACCCCTTATCACACAATGTCACACTTCGTCGACCATCTCCCCACGTGTGACGTACTTTATGGATGACTCCTAACCACTAACCTCGTTCTCTTATTAGATCATTTGTACTAAATCCACTTGTCTACTTTTTTCAGCAGCGGAGTACTTTCTACTTCTTTTTCTTTTGTAGGACTTTTCTCTGTTTTCCCGTTGACATACTGTGCCACTTCTACGTTTGATACTATGTAAGGAACGCCAGCTAAATCAGATGATAGTGGGTTGTAATACTGTTTGTAGCAGAATATAGATATTGTGAAACCTAGGACGGAGCCCACTAGGATATCTGAAAAGATAAATAGGTATTAAAGCTAATGGTTAAGAAAAGTACCAGGGTTCTTAAAAGAAAAAACCGGTCAAGTGCGAGTCGGACTCACGCACCGAGGGTTCCATACTACGCAAATTTGGCTTGGTCTTAACCAATCAATAATAGAGTTTATGTTAATGATATAAGAACTTTGACAGTTGCAACTAAGTTGGCAGATTGTTAAGCTGCAACGGTAATTTTTGGTTTCATAAAAAATATTTTTCACATTTCTAAAACAGACCACCATTGAATTGATATTTGTTGTTTGAGCATAGAGCATATATGCGTATTTTATGACACAGTCCCGCTAGGGGCAAACTTTGTGAGAAAAGCATGAATGTAGGTATCCGAGTCATAGTGTTTGCATTGAGTATAATATGTATTTGTTTTAAAAAATATTAGTTTCGTTGTACCGTTAGTACCTACAAGGAATCCTAGTTTCAGACTAAATAAATGTTGTTAATGTCCAAGACATTATTTATATAAAGACATGTGCCCGTGTGGTGCCGGCTAAGAATAGCATCGCCCCATCTCCTCTCGTGGGTGTCATAAAAGGCGACTGAGGGACCAACCGAAGGATGGGCAGCAGCGTCTCTTCAGTACTATCATGACCAACTGCGGTTGCCAACCCGCCCGTCGAGCGTCCCCCCATTTTTGGGAGAGGCATATGTCCTGCATTGGACGGTGTACGGCTACTGATGATGATGAAAGACGTGTATTATTTATAACATTACGGGCTCACCTTCCCAGTGGTGGTGGTAGTCGCAGCTGCGGCTGAGCGCGACGGCGGCGGCGGCGGCGAGCGGCGCGGCGGCCAGCAGCACGCGCGCGCCGCCGCCGCGCCGCCGCGCTAGCACGCGCAGCCGCCCGCACAGCCACAACGAGCCCGCGCCCAGCGAGCAAAACGACACTACACAGGACAAATAGACAGTGCTGACCAATCTCTAGAAAACCTGTCTCTCTTTTACGGGGGAATAACGATAAGTGAATTCTAAGCGGACTAAGTCGCGGGCAAAGTTCAGTTGTATAATAAAGTTCAAACTTACGATGAATAAAAAAAAACTGGTACTAAGTTTTTATGTAATGGGCCCAATATGTCCAACTTAAATACACTATTTTTTTTACCCGAGTATCCGACTATAGCCGAAATGGAATTTAATTTAATTTATTTAAATGTTATCTAATCGCTACATGCTAATGCTAACGAAAACATACGAACGAACGACGTAAAATAAATCGACAGTAACAGACAGACAATCACAGAGTAATCTTATAAAGCCACTTGTTTTCTTTTTGAGATACGTAACCCCAAAAAAGAAAAAGGGGCAAGTTCATCTAAATCAGGGGCAAGTGTATTACCACGGAATTTGTAATACTCACGACTACTATGTCCGCTGGGGAATGACTTTCGTCCTTCCATTATTTCGTCCGGGTCGCCCGTACACTGCAAGTCCATAGTTTCAATTCCGTCAGGAAAACAGCGGTAAAAAAAATCTGGCCGCGGTCGACCTAAAAAATACGTAATATTTAAGTAATATAACTGAGGTAACTTTTTTCTGTTATTTTATTTCAATCAAAATAAACAGGGGTGTAGTGACAATAGCATACATGCACTTAACGGACTAGGGAAAGCTCGGACGAAGTCGCGGGCAAAAGCTAGTGATATTATAAATGATGTTGATTTGTCCTTATTTCATGCAGCAACGGATCAACGGATCGTCGTGACTTTTTGTATACAGATATTGGAGAGTCGAAGATACCGTGACTCACTTATAGACAACGCACAGCCTAAACGGGTGCTCCTAGAGGTTTGAAATTTAGAGGAGACATTCCTCGAGTACCCTAGAGGTGCACTAAGGATGGATTTTTTGAAATTCAGTTAATTACATAAGATATAATACCTGCTATTACTTTCACCATATTTGTAATAACTCCATTCATTCCCAAAGCCAGTGACCATGCCAAGAGGAACTGAAACAATAATGAAAAAAATAAACCTTTATTACTGAGTATTCAAGATAGCCATTGGATATCCAGCCACACACAAGCTATCTCTAGTCGTATTAGCATGCGCGGCAAATTATGCAAAGTTGCATACAAAACTTTATCTACACTCATAATAAATGAAATAAAATAAAAATAGCCTTTATTCCCTGACCTGATAGTTTTACAATATTGTTATTATTACTCTTATTGTTGTTTTTTATTATTTTTACTTAGGTCTAACATACTCTAGTCAGCCACCTATTTTGATTGGTCTGGCTGTCCTTTGACATAGGCCTCCCCCAGGCTGCGCCACAATACCCTATTTTTTGCGTGTCTTCTTCTATCTACACTCATACAATTGTATAAATAAACCAAAAAAAAAAAAATACAATGAAATATAGCGGGCACCATCCACCGGCGGCACAGGGAGATATTCACTCTTGGGAGCAGACAACGCAGGGTCAAAGTTTAAAAAGCATTACCACACCATTTCAGCAATGTGGTCAGACAGACTTTTAGAAGGTACATATTCTATAATATTTGAAAGAAGAGTAAAGAAACTTTCCATTAAAAACTTTTATTTTAGGGTTTTAAAAATATTCAAATACGCTTTTTATTTTTACAATATATAAATATATATTTTTTATCTAAAAATTGGTTTGCATTTGACCTGTCTTACCTGATGCTAAGTGACGGCGAGATCGAAGGTGGTACACGCTCACTCAGAAGATACCTATTCACTTGCTTTGAAAACACCAAGGTTGATTACGGGAATACAGACACAGTGAGAGCGTTCCACTCCTTGGCAGTGCAAATAAGAAATAATGCAGTAAACCATTGCGTACAAACCCTTGGAAATTCAACTATAACTACATGCCGATGGAAGCTCTCCCGGGGTTTGGAAGACCAATGGGAGAAAGTAAAGGGTGGGATGAGGTTATGTAGTTTGTGGACACTATCCATGATACACCATAATAGTAGGCAAATACAATAGAAATACAATATCCTAGTCCTAATTATGATGAATGGATGTCATGATTGACATAAGCATTAAGTTTTTTTATATTTTTTAGGCTATTATATTAGTTTTTAGATTGCAATTGCTTTTCTTTTATTGTGAAGTCTAGAATAGTTTAAATTAAGACCCAATGTAAATTTGGGAATCTTCTTGTATAGCGCAAGTTTAATTTTATTTCTCTGTGTGTTCGTAGTGAGATACGTTTTGGGAAAAACTGTATTCATTATTACTGATTTACCAATTTGTGTTACACTTTATGACTGGTTCTGTGTTATCTCATAAATAAATAATTTTGAAATACCTCAAGCGCATCGTTGCAGTCATTACAACCTGCCCACGCCAGCATGGACAGCACACAAGGCACCGCCAGTACTATAGACCATAACATATGCCCTGGCACATAGGATTCATGCCGGGGGTACTTCAGAGATGTCTCTAGGTCCACAGGCTGGATGACTCGGACGTAGGGCGACATGGTTTCCATGTAGCTGTAAGGTTGAAAGTTGTACATGTATTTAAATATGAGCCAAACATTAAATACTTTATCATTTATCGGCATAGATAAGATTACAAGGTTCAATGATGCGTTATAACACAAACTACTAAACAATTCTTAAACACTAATGACCTTGAAGGTTTAAGAGAACTATGAAATTTGATTATTTACTTTGACACGCATAAATTATCTTGCAACTTTAAAAGACGAAAAATCGATATTACATACATTTCTTACTACAGTTTTTATACGGGACTGCGGCTAGAAGAATATACTCGCTTATAGAGCGATCGAAATGTGTATTCGTGTGCGGTTTCATTTATGAAATGTTTTTAACGAAAATCTTATGTGCGCACTAACATATGGATCTTACTTACCAAAAAGCTGAAAGTAATGCCATTCGGACACTGATTTCAACAAACAAATTCAAGCTTGCGGATCGTATTAAAGGCATTTTTTAAGGTTTTAATTTACGACTAGATATAATTTCGCTTTCACTAGGCAACTAAATATTTTGCAAATTATATTGGCCGAATGACGTTTAAGGTACGTTCGGAAATGGTTTTCTCGATAAAATGTCAACGTGTCGTGGAATTGTTTTTTGAACGAATCCTGCGTTTTGATTTTGCATAGTACGTAAAATTGGATGCTATTCTTGAAATAAATAAATACTTACAGGTGATCATAGTTGGGCACCGTTAATCAAATGGTTAACTTCGTTAAACGTTAAAGCGTTACATTTCGGAAAATGTAATAAAAATTAACGTTAACGGTTAACTCGTGCTAGAAATTGCATTTTATATGTTATTGCGTTAGTGATTTACTTATAAAAAAATGTTGCTATGGAACTTTAGGCAGGACATGAAAAATTTATAAAAGAAGGGGTCTGCGCGCGATGACCCCCGCGGCCCGAACGTAGGTACATGTCAGAACTCAGAACGTGTTTTTGGCGGCGCGGCGTGCTCCGCGCGGTGTCCTTTTGGCAAAGAGTAGGTACTTGACGATTTATTTTTTATTTATTTATTAGCCTTGTGCTGCTGAATTATTAAATGTACATGAATTGTTGCATATATATTTTTTTATTTTTTTTCCTTTCTGGAATTCGTCATTTATTATTATCTATTGTAGTTCCTTTCTGGAATTCGTCTTTTATAATTATTCATTGTAATGTCTTATCTAATAAATCCTTGTATTATTTATAATATTCTTATTACATAAATTTGGTCAACTCAGCACGCCCGTTGGACGAAGGCCTCCTCCAGTCGTCTCCACTCTTTCCTATCTTGTGTCGTCCTACTCCATGTACGTCCCAACATTTCTTCTAGGTCTTTGCACCATCTTATCTTTGGTCTCCCTTTTGCTCTTTTACTGTCCCGTGGGTACCAATCAGTGACCTTTTTGGACCATCTTTCATCCGTCCTACCATAGAGGAATAAGACCTAGAGAAACCATGCCCTCGGTGGGCTACTTATTTAAAAATACCTTGAACAGATGTCGCTAGTATGCACATGGTCATTTAATATTTTCCAAATCTATCGATTTCATGTCTAAAAATTTAATGATTCATTTACTTTTAAGGTTTTTATGTATGAATAATCAAAATTATACGTTCAATGACCTAAAATCATTCCTTAACAATAAAAAGTAATATACGAAAAATCTGTTTTAGCGCCATCTTACACAATTGTAGCGTACTTTTTCGTTTGTGCATTGTGATGTGACTAATTTGACCGATAACAATGGTTTTCATATAAAAGGTCATAGATACCGGATATACATACTTATAAATATAAATAAAGACTTAAATACATAGGAAACATCTAAGATTTAAAAAAAAAACATTGTTGCTCAACACGTAAATTATTTTCCCTCACCGGGGATCGAACCCGGAACGCCAGCTTCGGAGGCAGGGTCACTATCAACTAAGCTAACCGCGTCGTCAAAATATCCTATTTTATAAACTTGTAACAGAGAGAGCTACGTCTGTACATTGAAGTACACTTCGTTTTTAGGGTTCCGTAGCCAATTTGCTCCGGAACTACTGGACCGATTGAGTTGAAATTTGGTACACATATGTAAGTCGGTGACCGCAACACGGACGCGTAATGCAAATAAATGAATTTTAAACATGGAGGCTACTTTTGGGGGGTAAAGAAGAAAATTTTAAAAAAAGTTGTCTTGTGACATATCAAAGTGACATGTGAGGATTTCAAATATATTTTTTTAGAATTTTGAAATAAATAGTTTAGAAGTTATTTAGGAAAATAAGCGAAAAATAACCACCCCCCCCCCCCCCTTATTTCCGAAACTACTGGGCCTACAATTTTGAAAAAAATACAGAGAATAGTTCTTGACCTATAGATTACAGGAAAACCTATAAGAAGTCTATGGTATTTAAAATAACATAGGAAATTTCAGATAATCATGTATGGAACGGAACCCTTTCCAGGCGAGTTCAACTCGCACTTGTCCGGTTTTCAACAACAATTCAAGTGCGAGTCTGACTCTCGCGCTTAGAGTACCATACTTTCCTATGGTAAACATATAGTACCCTTAAGGTACGGAACCCTTAGAGAAATGTAAAATTAATAAAATAAAGTAGGTAGGTAATGTAATAACAACGGTATTTAATCTTGTAAGTTAGTACGGACGGATTTAGAGATAATTGCGCAGATACATATTATTAGTATATATAGTACATTGTTGCACCAAGGAAAAAGTGATTCATTATTGCGCCGAGTGTTAGCTTGGAGCCCGAGCGTTAGCGAGGGCTCCAAAAACACAAGCGCAATAAATCACTGAATGCTAGGTGCATAATCTGCTTTTCTTTCAACTACTGCACCTTAGATTATAGAAGTAAAAGATAAACTGTAAATTAATTGAACCTACGACTGTAATGCTACGCTGCTCCCGCAAACATCAGCGCCCTAATGAAAAAACAAGATGGCTGTATTTTATTAGTACGTTGATTTCAAATATGTTTTTTCGCCTTACGTCAGCCAGTGATAGTATGACTAGGGCTTCCAAAATTACGGATATATCAATTACGTAACTAGTAACGGATTTATGAGTAAAAATTACGTTATACGTAATTACGTAACTGAACTGGATTTTATATAAAAAAAATGGATTTGTAGTTTTACGTACCAAATTAATAAAAATCAGATTATGACATTCAGGAAAAACACTGAATTCAAATATTTTTAACTGATTTATACAACACTTATTAGTTTTTATAAACATCTGAGATATTACGAGCCCCTTACAGTAACAAAGTAACAATCATAAAGTTCTTAGAATCACGGTAAAAAAAAAGAATTGTGATATATTATTTTTTTCTCCTTCTAAATTGATACAATGAAAGTGACGTTCTCGAGCTTTCTTATAAAAAGTAATACCGAATCAAAAAAATCTACCACAGCCATGACTGCGAACTTTTTTAAAGGAGTACCTTTAATTTTGAAATATGTGGAAATCAATAGAAGCTTAGTGCGATGAGTAGCATAGGTCGACAAAGATCTCCAGTTCCAGCGGCACTAACAAGCAAGACACAATGATAACTTAAACCGCCTTATCTCTAAATGCGTCTCTCTCACACTAGTGCAGACGAAAGAGATATTCATAGAGATAAACGGGTTTACCTTATCTTTGAGTCTTGCATGTTAGAGCCGCAGCCAGATTTGCCTACTTATAGCCGCCAGCGCAACTTGGGATCGATGCGCTGGTTATCATGGTGAAATGAAAGTAACACGCTTATCGAGAAATTCCCTGGGCTTTTATTTAAAAGCTTGATGTAGTTTTTCCTTTGAGCAGGTAGTTAATAAAACAATACCAGCACCTTCCGTAAATGAAAATGAAATGTGGTATCTGCTAGATATTTGATTGTAATTTTTTAATCTTCTAAAATAATTATTTCCACTTTTTCGACGCTTCATTCGATAACGGTGGTGGAAGGCCGGCCCGACCAAGGACCATCTTCATAGCTCAATCTACCTTTCTTAAATTCAGCAACGCAGTAAGCGGCCGTGGAATAGGGTCAATTATCAATTCCTTAAGTCTCCTGGATGATCAAAAAAATCCTTAGTTGTCATTTTTTCAGACACATGTACTTAATCACGGCACTTAACTCGTTTCTTGCTTACTTCAACGGATTATGCAAATCGTTTCATGAAATAATCTACTACTTTTAAAAGGTATGACTATTATAAGGAATTAATCAAAAATATCGTGACATAATGAGTAATAACAGTTAAAAATAAAAAATAAACTTCGGATAAAGATGTTTTACCAGCATGTAATTCTAATTACTTTTTGATTCACTCTCGTACATATGGTGTTGCCCGTTACTGTAAAACATGTTACTTTACAACTTACAATGGTACTTATGTGATTTACGTGTTTTTTCATAAAATTTAACGTAAATCGGCACTTCGACGGTATTTTATTTCTACTGTACATATAAAGATATATAATTACGTAATTACGGAATTTTACCTTCGAATTACGTATTTGTAAAAGAGTCAAAATCTATCCGTAATTACCTTATTACTAAATTACGTAATTACGGAATGGAAGCCCTAAGTATGACCAAATTAAGAAAAGATTGTAATAATGCTGTCACAAATAAACACTTAATTGCCAATATTATTTAGTATCATAACCTTACAGGCCAAACAAATGCGCAAATGATGTTTTGTATGAATCCGTGGCCTGTATAGTTGACGTTTTAGGCGGCATGGCTTGACGGTTTCAACGTTTACTCTATTAGTATTCTATACTCTAAGTACTGCACAAAGTTGGTAAAAAAAAAGTCAAAGTACTTGACTCCAGATGGACTCCACATTGACTCCACATTGACTCCAGATTGACTCCACATTGACTCCACTCCACATTGACTCCATATTGACTCCACATTGACTCCACATTGTCTCCACATTAACTCCACATTGACTCCACATTGACTCCAGCCAGATTGACTGCAGATTGACTCCACATTCACTCCACATTGACTCCACATTGACTCCAGATTGACTCCACATTGACTCCACATTGACTCCACATTGACTCCACATTGACTGCAGATTGACTCCAGATGGACTCCACATTGACTCCACATTGACTACACGTTGGCTCCACATTGACTCAACATTGACTCTACATTGACTCTACATTGACTCTACATTGACACCACATTGCCTCCATATTGACTCCACATTGACTCTTGAGTCTAAACATCTTGATCAACTAACCAAATTTAAAAAAATACAAAACAGTGCAATAATGAAATTTGTATGCAACTTAAATTGCTCTAGAGCAAATAAGGGCTGCTTTCTGCTGAGTATTTAAGGCCATAATGATGAAATTAAAGCGTAGTTGGAAGAAAACACATAAACGGGCTCTCACCAGCGATGTTACGTCATTCTCTAACTAATCTCGTCTCTCATTTCATCCCACATTTCGTCTGACAATCATAAATTGACCCGCGTGCTCGTCGGCATCACGCGGAGTTAGGTAGGTATCTACGTCCAGGGCCACTTGCGCCGAAATGACCAAGGTCGAAGACACGCAGGAACTAGTCATAGCTGGGCACAAGACCGTTAATCAGTTAATCTTAATTAACGAAGTTAACAATTCTAGTAACGGATTAACTTTTAAGTTAACTTTATAAATTGTTAACGGACTCATAAACTGCAGTTAAAACAACCAAATATTTGCCAAAAGGACACCGAGCGGACCGCACCGCGGTTTGGCCTTCTGCCTAAACCTCCACAGTCCATACCAAATTTTATTTTATAAGTAAATTACTAGCATTAACGATATATAAAATGCAGTTTCTATCACGTTTTAACGATTAACTTTAACTTCCGTTAAATCTTGCGAAATGTAACGCTTTAACGTTTAACGAATTAAACCTTTTTATTAACGGATTAGCGATTAACGAAGATAATTATTTAATTAACGGTGCCCAGCCATGCCACAGCTGGACATAAGACCGTTCATCCGTTCATCGTTAATTAACAAATTTAACATTTCGATTAACGGATTAATTAAGTTTTGTTAACGGACTCATTAACTTCCGTTAAAACAATTAAAGTCGGCTAAACGTTAATTAAGTACCTACTGTTTGCCAAAAGAACAATGCTCGGGTTATGTCAGATAGCTTTTGATTTGAATTTAATCTCTAAATAATAGGTATTATTTATTACAAACTCTAATGCAATAAGGAGGTACCCAATTTTTACTAATGTTCCATGTCCTGCCTATACTTTCATAGCACCTACCAACATTTTGTATAAGTAAATACCTAACGCAACGACATATGTATAAAATGCAATTTCTATCACGAGTTACCAATTAACGATTTACGTTAACTCCCGTTAAATATTCCGAAATGTAACGCTTTAACGTTTAACTAAGTTAACTTAGTAACGCAGTAGGTATTTACGAAGTTAACTATTTGATTAACGGTGCCCAGCTATAAAAATGGCCGCCATTTTTTTGTAATTCTGATAACGGAAACGGATTCGTATTCGGTGGCTACATTTATTTATTTATTTATAAACACATTAACATGACATTACAGTATATAACCAATGCGTTCACCAAACTTAGACTAACAATTAAAAAAAAAAGACAATAATTAAATATACATTTGAAAAATTAAAATCAAATAAAAAATTGCTTGATCATCTGAAATACGCATATTATATTAGAACTATCCGTGGCGTGACGTCAAAAGCGGGGAGCGCACGGTACTTACCTACCGACCTCACGCTATGAAGCTATGGATGGTCGCGTCATGAAATTTTACCTAATTATTTTTATACGGCGCTGCTGGGTATCGTTTTGCGAAATTGCTTATGCTATTCCTAAAATAGCGCCATCTGCGATTCTTTTTCCAAAGATCCATAATCAGAAACAGTTATTCTTTCATGTATTTTCAAAGAAAACTGACAGATGGCGCTGAAATCCTAGAGGCTTTGTAAATAAAAGGATGCCCCCTAGCGCCATCTACAAATACGGGGGTTTGAGGTGGTCACGTTTCAATGTATGGAGTTGACCTATCTGGTTATACTTAATTTATGGTCCTACGGTGAAGATGGCCAGCCCATTTCCATTTTAGCTTACGTGTTGTACTAGTTACATCTCTTACTCTTGTCTTTTTCCTGATGTCAGTGTTTTTGATCTTGTCTATTCGTTTTTTACCCAGCATACTCCTCTCCATATTATGTTGGCATGTTTCTAGCTTTTTTTCATTATTTTTTGTTAGAGCCCAGGCTTGCGACCCATATGTTAGACATGGGAGAATACATGTGTTGAAAACAATTTTCTTGCAATTGGTTGGTAAGCTTTTGCTCTTCATGATCTCTTTTAATGCCCAGTACTTACTCCATGAGTTCTGTATTCTTCTTTCAACTCTTTTGGACATTTCATTCTCTGTTGATATAAGCTCTCCTAGGTACACATATTCTTCTACATATTCTATGATGTTATTGTTAACTTTTATAGTATGTTTTTCATTGTTTGTCATAATTTTTGTTTTCGAAAGGTTCATCTCCAAGCCGGCTTTTCCACTTTCAGTTAGTAAGTCATTGAGCATATGTTCTAAGGTTTCTGGGTCTTCAGCCATTAGTACTATATCATCAGCAAATCTTAAATTACTTAACCGTTCCCCATTTATTAGTATGCCATATGAGGCTTGACGATTAACGGACTTTAATTGTTTTTAAGGAAGTTATTAACAATTTTTAAGTTAACGATTAACAGATTAACGGTCTTGTGCCCAGCTATGCAGGTGAGATGGAGACATTCTAGATTTAATGTCAGATGAAGATTTTTTGGACACATCTCAAACGTGAATTAAAAATGTTCTATCCCAATGTATATACATTACATATTATTATTTGAGTTTTAATTATCAGGAAAACGAAAATATTCATATATAAATGTTTTATTTCACTAAAACTTACATCTTATCGACTATTACAGAATTGAACTAGATACTTTCCACAACACAAAAGGCACATTAAGTGTTTATTTATAATAATAATAAAAAACTAGATGTGTTCAGGGTGCTAGGTAACTATTGGAACTGTTATCAAGTCAACTAGAAAACATAGTAAAGTGAACTCTAGAAGCAAAATCGGAATGATTTAAACCGTTAACTTTACAAAACTTAATTTATCTTATAAATATATTATGTATAAAAATTTTGAAGCCATTACACGTTAAAAAAATACAATTAAAATTTTGTGATCGAAAGAGTATTACATTGTTCCAAACAGATCTTAAATATATTAAACTTTAAAAACTACCATGTCGTTTTAATAAGTAATAAGTACCTCATGCGCTCATTGTTAAAATTTTAAATGCAGTAGAAAATGCTACAAACCTTTTTCTAAAAATCTTCATGATTTTTAAACGCAACATAATTTTGTTCAACATAGGAAGGTTAGCAACATAATAAGTTATGTCATTAGAGGCGTGTGAACCTGCGGCTTTTCATACAAAAGGCGATAACGATTTCCACCCCTTAAATTACCGATTTTGACTAATTTTTGATAGGTTATCAGTCAGAACAAAATCTAGGTTTGTTTTCACTATAATAATTAAATTCACTTTTATTGCTGTTTCAGTATTCTCATAGAAAACTAATTTCGGCGATTATTTGACTTTGTTGATCTTTAATCAATATTCAAAAAACGTATAGACCTAGAATTGGTTCGGACCGACTACCAATTAAACATTGGTCGAAATCGGTTAACGGTTAGGCAACCCACTGACCAACAATATAATTGTGCAATATCACTGGTTGCACAATTATATTGATCGTCAGTAGATGATATTGATGGTCAATATCGACTACTGACGATCAATATAATTGTGCAACCAGTGATATTGCACAATTATATTGTAGGTCAGTGGCTAGCCTTAAGGGTTGGAAATCGTCATCGCTTTTTGTATGAAAAGGATGATTTCGCCGTTGGTTCACAGTCCTCTTAATGAATATTTTTAACATTTAAATTTATTTATGAAAATTTTGTCAAGAACCTGTTGCCTTTGCCTGTTGCAGCTTTAATTGTACAGTACCGAATTCAAGGACGAACCAAAAAAAAACTACTAAAAAAAGTATCGTTGAATACGTTACCAAGTAAGTATAAGAAACAATAAATTAAAAATAAATAACTGCAGAACTATCGCAGATCCGTTCCTTAGGTACAGAATAAAAACTAACCAAAATATATAACAACAAATATAAAAAAATATACTCTTCATAAATAAATAACTGTGCTTGCTACTCGCCCATATAGTTCCGTATTTGAAATAGGCATAGCCGGGCACCGTTAATCAGATAGTTAACTTCGTTAATCGCTAATCCGTTACTAAAAAAAGTTAACGTCGTTAAACGTTACAGCGTTACATTTCGGAATTTAAAGTTAACCGTTAACTCGTCATAGAAATTGCATTTTATATCTATGACGTTGCTTTGGCTATTTACCTACAATAAATTTTACGTTAATGATTTAGTTATAATAAATGTTGGTATGGAACTTTAGGCAGGACATGAAAAATTACTGAAAGAAGTTTAACGCTAAACTTTGTAATAAAACCTAATTATTTATAGATCAAATTCAAATCAAAAGCTATCTGACATAAGCCGCGCGGTATCCTTTTGGCAAATAGGAGGCGCCTAATTAATGATTTAGGGACTTTAATTGTTTTAACGGAAGTTAACAAGCCCGTTAACATTTTTTTAAGTTAACTTAAAAGTTCCGTTGCTTGATATGTTCACTTCGTTAATTAACGGATTAACGGTCTTGTGCCCAGCTATGGAAATAGGTATGACGTCAAATGATAAATAAGCGAAATATTACGTTCTACAAGAATCTCGAATATATAAGATAAGGTTTCCACAGTTGAAAATTGTATGTTTTTTTGTCACAGGTTATTTGAATCATTAATTCATTCGCAATTTTTTTTTTCGCCATACACTTAGATATCCCTACCTATTTTATTAAAGATCATCGGTATGATTGTTAATTTATAAATTAGACAGGCATTCATCTATGGTTTTCTTAAATTTGTTTCTTTTTATTGAGTTTATAACTACAGTGGATTCATCCTTATTTGTCTTATTTGGTAAACAAGTTTCTAACCTCAAAATGCTTTTTTTGGCTAAAACAGCTGATTCCTTGCAAATAAACGAGCCGGATACAATATTTTAGACGTCACTTTGCCAATTTTGAGCCAAGGTTTGCTTAATTTAGGATAAAACAGCTGTTTCATTTAATTTTGAGGTTAGAAACGTGTTTACCAAGACAAGTATGGATGATTCCATTGTAAACTTAGGCTTAGAATCTTCCAGGCACTAACTTTTTTTTAAATTGCAATATCAATATCATTTGTTACCGGTTGACATTAAAGATAGTAACCCATCGAGTGTGTCCTAGCGTTTTTGTAATAATCAAAATATTCTGCCGGTGAGTGGGCGTGTTTTTTAACAACTTCATCTAGCTGCATTTGGTCACCCCAGTCCGCCTGAAAAATATAAAGTACTATCAAGCGTATGTCACACAATCAAACCATAACGCAATGCGCAATTTATAAAATAAAATCGTCCCACGATAACTCTGCAACGAAAAAATGGCAACCCCGTACGTCATTCCATACAAAATTTAAATCCGTCGTATGGAATGACGTATGGGGTTGCCATTTTTTCGTTGCAGAGTTATCGTGGGACGACTGTAATGTTAATTTTAATTTTGAGAAATAAATCATCATGATCATAATTCACTATCGTTTAATGTTTATACTTGACCTGTACATAATTGCCAAATATTCGTATAGCAACCCTTTTATCTGTTTTAAGAAAGAGATGCAACACAAATATTTGCCAAATACAGCGAAGTAAATTGTCGCCATAAGGTATTTAAGGCGCTGACAACACCTCAATCGGCTTTACTTAAACAGTTTTTTAACAAAACCTATTTCATTCGGCAAAGCGCAAAAAATATAAGTTCATATTCTTTATATTATTGAAAACTTTACTATTTCCAAAACACGATTCGATGAAATCTTACGATAGAAAAAAATCGTGAAGCTACATCTGGAATCCTCTTTAGACAGTTCTGTGTCTTGATTAGTTTAACTTATGGGTCTATAATTAATAACACTATTACATCACGCCCGTACTAAAAACTCGACTAATTTATATTTTACGTGTAGTGTGTTTACTTATATAATTCATCCGTTTTTGATTTTCCCCAAACAAAAAACCGCACAGTGCTCCTCTTTCACTCCGGTGCGAACAGACAGTGACCGATCACTCAAGGTCATTGGCTGTTGTCAGCGTCTTAACAATATCCACCAAGATGAGACTTTTATTATCGCTTTGCACATGCGCCCGCTTTGGACCCACTATTGACTTAAATTGTACTGTAGTTGAAATAACTTACAAAGTTAGGGAAAAGCGATCGTTTCTCGTCAAATTTTCTCTCGTTGATGCATCGCAGGAGATACAGACGTTCCACCCACGGCCAAATCATGTAGTCCAGCATCCCAGGCCTATCTCCACCGAAGTAGTTCGTACCTGTTAAATTATATATCAATTTATTCTAAGCGTAGTTACAAATCATAGAAGGATATGTTTAGGGTCAAGGCGGCAACAGTGGGTCACTTTTTTTTCGAGCGATGTCACTTGATTTGGACGAGTGTTGGAAAGATGCAAAAGGATTAGTATTATAGTGTAACTAATATAGATTGAATATTTTAATCGATTTAGTACCACAAGGTAATATTTTGGAAAATAAACAGTATTTAACAAAAAAACTTATTTGAGCCACTGTGTACTGGGGGTGGCATACAGTGAATCGGCCCTCAGTTCACAGTGAATCAGGCGAGTTCACAGTGAATCATTTATAATTATAACCCAAATAATAATGTAATTTTCGGCTTTTTATCAGTCTTTATTTATTGAATTAACCAAACAATAAATGTAACATTAACTAAAAATTATATTTTGACATAAAATTTATAATCAAGTTACTTAAATTTAAAAACATTAGACTCTTTTCTCTCGCTCATACCAAATTTTTTTAAAAAGTGTTTTTATGTCGTCATCTGTGTGTTTCCCTATTTTACGGGGCCTTGCTGGAAGAGCCATCCTGAAAGAAAAAACTAACGAAAATTATTACATCTTGTAAAATTTTCTAAACTAATGTCTGAGCACTTATTATCAGTAGGTACCTACAGTACACAGTCACCACAGTGTATCATGGACCACTGTGTACTCAAGCGATTTGAGCCACTGTGTACAAAACCGCCATTTTGGATATAACTTATACCACGCATGATAGTTTTGCTTAAATCGACGTGCAGTATACGTCAAAATGGCCTCAATTAAGTTTATTTCTCAGCAAAATTATTAATCCATTGGTAAAACAAAATGTTCGTGAAAAAATAGAAAGTTCACCTTACCTTAAAATTCACTTTTTCCATCGTTAAACAAAAAAACATTAATTACACGGGTTCGTTACATAGCTGACGCAAGCGAACTGGTTGTAAACTGTTTCTATCGGGAGACCTTCCGAAGAGTGAGAAAGAAAGAAAGCTATCTATAATATTTTTGACAAAACGGCTAGTGCGCCACTGTTGTCGCTATAGCCACTGTTGCCGCCTTCACCCTACATACAACCGCCCTGACAAAAGTGAAGCAATAAACCGGTGCGCTTTGACATTTGACACTAAGGAGCGTCCCGGCGTTTGTATGAATTTGAAGCCATAAATCAAATCAAATAAAATAATTTATTGTGTGAGGAATTTAGGTCAAGTACATAACATAGGTTACAATTGCACAAAATTATGGAAACACCAAAACCTACCTTTCAGGTGTCCACACACATTTCTACTTACATTATAAATTTACAAAATTAAATTAAACTAAAGCATAATCAATATTAAATGTCTGAATTAAATTAAGAACGTAACTACTTGTATTAATCATTAAATATTAAGTAACTGTCATTTCTAAAAAAATCTTTTATATACAATAAAACATTTGTCTGTAAGCCACTCTTTTGTCCTTTTTTTAAATATATGTACTTAATTTATCCTCCTTAAAAGTGTCAGGTAACTTATTATATATTTCAATTCACATCATATATTAATTTCTGGAATTAAGGGCCATAACTAAGTGGATTCGATTTTGTTGCTTCAAATTTATATTATTCTAAGATTCTAAGGTTTTTCGCTGCCGCCAGGACATTTATAGCGTACCATGAGTGCCAGTCACCATAAAATATCTCGGACGACTGTAGTTTAAAAGTAAACTGACACTTATTTGAACTTTGTCATAAAGCGCGCTCGTGCCGCTTAATCGGATGATGCATGGGCAAAAAAAAACGAAATAGTCCGTCAGTTAGATTATCAAAAAATATTGAAAACGTATTTTTGGCATTATCAAATCAATCAAAATTGACAGAGATAACGCGCATCAAAGTTCGGGAGTGGGGGCTCATGACGTCACTTAATGGTAAAAAGTGTGCAGTGACGTCACGCGGAACTTAAACGCACTATATCTTCGTAATTTTTTGTTTAATTAACAAAAGAAAAAAATATGTGTTCAATATTTTTTGATAACGTAAATGATACTAATTAGAATTTTTCAGTCATCAGGCCTATTGAAGAAAAGTACTAACTGACTATCGTCGAATCATCGAAATATAAATCAATATAATTAAATACATTCAATAAATACTCAATCGCAATCTATGGCTAAGTATATCATTGCATATTTTCTTATAATGTGATTAGGACTAATCATATTTTCGTAATACAGTGTTTAACCTTTTGAACGCCACGGCTAACGGTGAAAAAGCGTGCCACCAGCGTTCGACGGCTGTTAGCCGACTTAAATGTATGGAAAACGGCATATCGTGGCGTCGTCGGCACGGAAATCTGCTGTCGGCTACTGCCGACTGGGGCGTTCAAAAGGTTAAAACTTTTTTTTACCTCTAGACGTGAGCTCTTTCTCGAAGATATCCAAAGTCTGGGCAATCTGTTCGCTGCCATACACGAAGTTGGTGTCGAAGCATTCTAAACTGCCCTTTATTAGCTGGAATTACGACAAAATTTTATGAAATTATCAATAATCAATTAATAACAATTTTGGATTGTGTAGTGTAAATATCATGATTAAATATTTGAAAATTCTAAATTATGCAATTGTACAGAAATGGAATAGATTAAACTTCTAGAGATTCAAGGCTGAATTTGGTTAAAAAGTGGCTATCTAAAAACAATAGGGCCTTAAGACGCTGACAACAGCCAATGACCTTGAGCGATCGGTCTCTGTCTGTTTGCACCTGAGTGAACGAGATGCACTGTGCGGTTATTTGTATGGGGAAAATAAAAAAACGGATGAATTATTTAAGTAAACACACTACACGTAAAATATAAATTAGTCAAGTTTTTAGTATGGGCGCAATGTAATAGTTTTATCAATTATAGAAGCATAAGTTAAAAAAATTAAGACAGAACTGTTTAAAGAGGTTTGCAAAGTTTTTCAGGTTTTTAAAGTAGTTAAGTTTTCAATAATACAAAGAATATGAACATATATTTTTGGCGTTTTGCCAAATCAAATAGGTTTTGTTAATAAACTGTTTAAGCAAAGCAGATTTAGGTCTTGTCAGCGGCTTAACGGGGGTAGTATAATCATTCCTACTATGTTGATCGTACGGTAAAAATAAATTATAACTGTATCCATAGCTGGGTACCGTTCATCAAATAGTTAACTACGTTAATCGCTAATCCGTTACTAAAGACGTTAACTTCGTTAAACGTTAAAGCGTTACATTTCGGAAGATTTCACGTAAGTGGTAGAAATTGCATTTTATATGTCATTGCGTTAGTGATTTACTTATAAAAAACTGTTAGTATGGACGGGCAGGACATGAAAAGTTTATAAAATGACACACGTTAGAGTTTGTAATAATATCTAATTATTTAGAGAGAATACGGTCCGCGCGGTGTCCTTTAGAGAAATAGTATAGGTTTAGGACTTTAATTGATTTTACGGAAGTTAACGAGTCCGTGAACAAATTTTAAATTAACGTTACGCGAAATATTAACTTCGTTAATTAACGGATTAACGGTGTTGTGCCCGGCTATGTGTAACCCGCAAATAAACCCCCTATCAATTTGGATTTTCGTGACTAACGCCACCTATCTTATCTTATCTTTATCTTATTATATTATGTCATTGTACCTCGTTAAACCTCTCAATGAGGAGTCTGTCCTGCGCCTTCAGGTAAGGGTCTCTTGAATGCAGTTGGGTCCGGCCATATTTCTCGTCCAAGTAATCGCAGATTACGACACTCTCAAACAAGTATTTGTCGCCTTGCTCGGTTGGTATTTCGAGCACTGGTATTTTTACTAGGAAAAAATTATTGCATTTATTGGTAGAAGTTAATTTCTAGGACAGTGGATCATAAGTTTTCTGTATTTAAATATAAAGTACATTTTGTATTTTTTCAAGTGAACCGAGCCAGTTGGAACCACAGACCCAGCTTATCGCAACTTGATGTTGGTACCACACGATCGTCCAACACCCACTTAAGTACTAACTGACGATCATCAAACCATTCAACTACACGATCGTCCAACACCCGAACTCTGACGTTACCGACGGTTACTTTTTGACGTCACCAACGCAAACTCAGTGTTGCCAAATTAATGAAAAAATAACTTTCGAAAAGTGCCTAGAAATCTTATATACAAGGACTCCATGAATAGGCTACAAAAAATTAAACAGGGGCTTAGAAGTTGTTAGAATTGTGGCTAGGACATTAATCCAAGAGATTTTGATAACTAACCCCAATTGCCATGTTAGTCATTTTTCGGCCAGGCCCCCAATTCTCGCTGCATTCGAGATAATCTCACAATCGAGATTAAACGTCAGTGCATACAGTCGTTTGACACAACTGTATGAATCTGACGTTTAATCTCGAAATCGACATTATCTCGAATGTATCGAGAATTGGGGGGCCTGGCCGAAAAATGACTAACATGGCAATAATGCACTGGCTTGAATATAGTTTTCTAATCTGTGGTGATCTCAAGCCAACCCAGCTGAACTCGCGCCGTGTCCGAACCATCCTCTTCACATCGACGGTTGGACCATAAGTTTGGGTGTTGGACGATCGTGTGGTACCAGCATGTAACTGACGCTATCTATGGCAGCCATTACACGCACGCGGTGTTGTCAATCCAACACCTTACACAGTCAATCTGGATCAAGATCACTGATCACGAGCACGGATCACGATCTAGATTGAGCGTGTAATGGCTGCCTATCGCTTTATAAAATCAAACGCAATCGTTTTTCTTTCTAAATTCCCTCTAGACGAAGTTATTATAATACATACATTGCAAGTGAGGTTAAAGTATAGATAAATAAAAAATATGTATATATAAAAAAAAAATACGTCGTCATTTCGTAGCTTAACCGGAATGTTTCCGAGGTTATTCTAAGATCACACGTGTTATTAACTCAACAAACAAAACGGTTTAGAACTTACGTCTAGGGTTAGCAGTTCTGAACCATTCAGGCAACTGCAGGGGGTCTAGTTTGTACACCTCGTATTTGGTTCTCTTTGCTTCTAGAATAAGCAAGACCCGATGTCCATACGGATTCATGTCTACATGGTATAGGCGGAGTTTGTCACCAAGCGGCGGAGGCGGCACTGCCCCTGAAAAATGCAATTATTTTTTGCAGTGAACAATCATAGCTGAGCATCGTTAATGGAATAGTTAACTTCGTTAATCGCTAATCAGTAACTTAAAAAGTTAACTTCGTTAAAAGTTAAAGCGTTACATTTCGGAAGATTTCACGGCAGTAGATCGTTACGTTAGTAATTTACTTATAAAAAATGTTGGTATGTGCTATGAAATTTTAGTAAAAATAGGGTATTGCATTAGAGTTTGTAATAATACCTATTATTTACAGATCAAATTCAAATGAAAAGCTATCTGACATAAGCCGCGCGGTATCCTTTTGGCAAATAGTAGGTACTTAATTAACGTTAACGGACATTAATTGTTTTAACGGAAGTTAATGAGTCCGTTAACCATTATTAAAATTAACTTAAACGTTAATCCGTTACTCGAAATGTTAACTTCTTTAATTAACAATTAACGGATTAACGGTCTTGTGCCCAGTTATTCCAAAATCACAAGGGTCACTCAAATTCATCTTCTATTAAAGTAACGCCTTGAGTATTTGTTAATAGTTAACATATACTTAATTTCTTGACTATTTAATCTCCGATCAAATGCTTAAGTGGCATATCTGATTTCTGATATCACCTACTAGAATTCACTTGGCTTTGAAACTTATAACACGACTTCTGAAAGGTGTTAACACGGTATCTAATTTTCAGTTATCTAAATAGATTGTCTGTCTCATTATACTGTACGTAAAGCGTACTACATTATCGATTTTTATCAATGAAAACCGTGTTACTAAAATCGTTTTTAAAGTAGCGTGAGTTATTTGAGTTGACGTGTCTATTTATTTTCTTTAGGCCCATCGCATAACCCAATTTGGTAGCCAACTTCGAAATTGGAAAATAAATCCCAATTCGAAGCTGCCTACGAAACGGGAATCATTAAGGCCCATCTCGTAACCAAATTCGGTAGCCAGTTTCGAAATGGGAAAACAAATCCCAATTTGAGGCTGGCTACGAAACGACAATTAATTTGATAAAAAAACAAGCGTTACCCAGCTTCAAAATTGAGTATGTTAACTTAATTTAAGTCATAAATTAATATATATCCTTTAATTAACATAGGGCAGGCTAATAAATAAGTCGAAAATAGAACATATTTATTCTTAATCCAGCATCTCTGCGTCAAACCAGATTAAAATACAATTTTACAGTAGCACTCACGTCTATCTGTCCGCATTAAACCGTAAAGTTGAATGCACTGATATTACGAAATTCGACAGTTGTATGTATTTCGAGCTTGCGCACGATCTACTCGACCCATTTACACTTATGGCGACACAGATTTGCTAATACGAGATGGTCTTAGTGACCTAATATAACGCCATTATAATGCAGCGTGCTAAAAACTGAGTGTAAGAGATGGTATATAGAGCAAAAACGAGCAAAAAAAACACGTTTGTTGTCTGGGAGCACCCTTAAATATTAATTTTATTCTGTTTTTTTTTTTTAGTATCTGTTGTTTTAGCGGCAACAGAAATACACAATCTGTGAAAGTTTCAACTGTCTAACTATCATGGTTCATGAGATACAGCCTGGTGACAGACAGACAGACATTCGGAAAGCGAAGCCTTAGTAATAGGGTCCCGTTTTACACTTTAGGTGCGGAACCCTAAAAACGGTCTAGTTCCGTTAATTAGAGACCAAGAATAATTCACAAATCGAGAGCCGCTGAAGTCACCGGGGAATACTTCAAAATAAGGATTGTGGTTGGTTATGATTCTAATGCATAACTATTTTAATTACAATGGTTACTGATATTAAATTAGTTTTTTCAAATTTATTTTATACTTTTACTTCAAAATGATTAAAGGAGGCAATAAAGCAAATCTTTACCTAATTATTTGTACACGTTTACCTCTTTAAAAACAAGTTTAACGAACTGCAGCAGCATGCAAACGCTAAAATAAATAAACTCGAAAGGTTCGTACCAAATAGGTACGTTTTAGGTCAAGGCGAGTTTTTAACGATTCCTCGGTTACGTCATTATTACATTGTGCCGGTTTTTATATGTAAACTGTTGCTAAGTTATTTTTTCATATAAAACATTTAGCCTACATGCACGGAAAATTATGGAAAAAAAATTAGAAAAATGAATCTTTATTAAAAAGACATTATCCAAAGAAAAAAATATGGACACAAAATATTAAAAATGTTTCTTTCTGAATTCTGCACTTAGAATTATGTTAGAATTTGATGCATTTGAGTATGTTAACAATAAGACAAGTTATAAAATATAAAACAATTCTCGAGCTTTCATCTATTAATTAGAATAATTACAAAAAAAACTATAAAAAAAGTAAATAACTCTGATCTAAATCTAAAGAGCCAAAAACAGGTGACTTACCAGAAAACTTATGGTTATGTTTAAAAACACATAAAATATATCTCTAGTAGTTTTTATTAACTGAGGAAATGCAAACAATACTAGGTATAATAAAAATACCTGTTTTGGGGATATTTTTTGTATTTTTTGGGTCGCTATATTGTAAAAAAATCCGAACACTTTTTGTTATCAATTTCTTTGGAGAAGTTGATCAATTTACCTAATGGTCCTAAAACTTTTTTTTTCGTTCAAAACTGAACAATTTAACTTTTTCTCCATGCATTTCTGTATGGAAGAAATATGTTCATGACATTTTAATAAAAAAAAAATATTTATCAAAATCTCGAGTATTTTTTAATAGAATATATTAAAAAATACTCGAGATTTTGATAAATATTTTTGAACATAAACACGTGACAGTATTTTTTTATAAAATTCCGATTTTTTTCCGTACTTTCGCATTAGTTTGAACTGGTATTAAATGTTTGATTAATTACAAAAAAATACAATCAATGGCGACACTTTAATAACGCTTAATCTGAGAAATATCGAGATCTCTAAATTTATTTTAATATTTTTGTATTATCATAAAGTAAATTCAGTGTTGTCATTCTAAATAGTAAGCATTTGGTTCCTATAAATAGCTAAAAGTAACATTTAAGCGGAATAAAATTATATTTTCTCATTTTAGGAAGAATGTACACTCACCTACTAGGTATTTAAAACAAATTAAGTATCTTTTTATAAACACGGAAACGAAACGTAATATTATACAAGTAGGTATAAAGGTTGAGTAAATAATCTTATCACATAATTCTTTATGTTTGTTCAAATTGATTCAACACATTTAATAACCACAACTACCGCTTAATCACCTAAATAAACAACCGTAATTAATTATGTCTGATACATTAAAATCCATTTTATCAAGCGATAAAGACTTACCGGCTTGTCTGTGTAGATAAAAAGACATTTTAAACGCTAAAGATAAAAATAACTAACTAATTACGGCAAAACGGTGCTCAGTCCACCGAATTTCACATATAAATGGTACGTCACTTTTAAAATTAAGCTAATGATATGACATCATGGTTAACCCGATTTTGTATAAAGCTGACGCATTTATGACTTCAAAACATACAGCTGATTCGTATGTAGCAAAGGTTATTCTTAATTTAGTGGTATTACTATAAGAAGGTTGCCGGTGATACAATGTTTGTGGCATTTCAATGTTTTTTATGAATACCTTTATTATTGATTTTTTAGTAATAAGTACTTGATACTGTTTAAACTAATACGAATTTAATTTAGTATTTAGTTAATAGTGATATCTTTGGTAAATAAAGTTGTGAGAATTGATAATAAGAAGTTTTACATTATGTCTTTTACTAATAGGTTTTATTCTCAGATTTGCAATCACAAAACGCAAATTAGGGTTGCTACTTTAATTTTTTCTACGACTTTAGTAGAAATGTCGTTTAATAAAATAATTTTTCATAAAGAAAATATACATTTCTTGTGAAAAAGGACAAACATTTTTACAGCTAGAAACATCCTACTATCTTTGTTGTTTTTATTCAATAATATTAAGTTAATTTTCACATTTTCGAGAAAATATTATGATGCCATTCATGTTTATGTTTCACTGATATATATAAATGTAGTATATTTTTAAGTTTGGACATAGCAACATAACACTGTCCACTTGACATGACAGCAAATTATTGAATTTTTCTTTTGAAGAAATCAAAATAAACTTAGAAACAAGTGTATGAATTTATTATCTACAATTAAAACACGATCAGCGTCATATTTACCCAAAATAGTGCTATCCACAGTCAGTGGAGCGTTTCCAAATTTGTGTTTGACCTTGTAAGTGTATAGTAAATAACAAAAAAATATGGAAGTTTTTTCGTATAGATACTTGAACGTGGTTGTTTTTTCATGACAGAAGCTTTAATTAATTTCGGTAACTTATTAATTAATTTCGATTTATGGAGTAATTTGGAAGATGTCATGAATGGAAATCATTAATTTATCGTACTTAGTAACTTTTGTTTTATTTTAATAAAGCTGTTTACATTTATACGCGTATATAAAAGAAATTGCTATAATTATAGGTATTTAAAATTTATAATTAATGATATCTTCTTATTTATTTTGTTGTTTTTTTTCAACGAATTACTTCTACCAAAAAAGAGGGTTGTGGTTACAGTAGCAAGGAATATTCAGCCAACATTCGGTATTCAGCCTGTTTGGTTCATAGAATATTCCGTATTTAGCCAAGTGCCGATACTTGCCAAGACCAAAGCTGAATATTCAGTTTTCAGCAAAATCATTATTCATTGCATCTATTCAGTCACATTGTGTTTAAGAGATGTCTGGTACCATAACTACCAGTGGCATAACATTAATGAATTTGGCCTGGCAATAAATTTATATTAACCGTTTTTTTTAAATTCATGGTCTTATGTTTTTTCAGTAACATCATTGATCATGGAAGCAGGCTTAGCGGTAGAGGAGATAATCATCAAGCCGGAGGTTATCCTGATATCAGATGATGAAACAGATGGAGAACCAAAAAAGTCAGTGCTAAAATCAGTACATTTTAAAATAAACTTTCATCATCATACAACCTATGATGATATTCTGCTGGTGGTCTCAGCAGGCAGGCACAGGCATAGCGAGGAACAGGCAGGGTGAGGCAGTTGAACGTGACACCCTCGCCAGATTAGGAATGAAAATCTTTGGCAATGGATATCCAGAACCGGCGGAATTCAAGGCACTACCACTGCGCTCCAAAAGTCACTTCATTTAAGTGGTGGAGAATGCTATGGACTAAGTGCTTAGGATAGGGGTAATTACAGAAACGATCGTGATCGCCAAGGTAGAGTACACCAAGATATGGAGGATTTGATGATGCCAAAAAGTTGTACCCGAATAGTACCGAATTCGAGTTTCGAGAGTAGTAGTAAGTTTTTGAGATATAAGGGGTGGTAAGTAGGTACGATAATTTCCACATATACATTATTATCAGTATTGTTTTGATCGTAAAAGAGGTACTATTTTGGGTACTGTTTTTTGGGATATAGCAAATTGAAAAATTCAAAGGCCTGGATGAAATCTCGCTGTAAAAGATGTGTACACCACCTTGACTGCGCTACTTTTTACACAGTTATATAGTCAAATATTGCAGCTTCTATAATAGCTATGCAGATGAGATTTGAAGGGCATACTATTTGGGTACTATTGTTTGGCAAATACTCAATATCTTGTTGGTGTATGCTGCCTTGACGATTACAAAAGATCCCATAGGGTCGAAGTGTATCCCCAAGGACCCCACGCTCTAAGATAAGAGTAGCCAAATGAATCTTTCTTTTTTTTCCAATTTTTCCTTTTTATTTTCAGGAAACGACGCCGGCGCGTTGTGAAGAAATCCCCCCATCCTTGTATAGACTGTGATAAAATCTTCCAAACTGGCTATGAGCTGAAGAAGCACAAACGAACACACACAGGAGAGCGACCGTATATGTGCACACAGTGCGGGAAGACTTATACACAGCTGGGCCATCTTAGCATCCATGCATTGACGCACCAAGGTAACATGACAGTGGTGTAGCGTGAAATTCTGCAACACGAGGCCTAAACCTAAATAAGCCGCCTCAGTAATTGCCTTAATACAATCTAAAAATGATATCTGCCAACTGGGGCCATACTGTTGCATATATGTGCTTTAACCTTTATCCAGTTAGAGACGTCTTATCAACCACTTATTGGTATTTAGAATGTCAACCTTAGAAACTACATAGTATGACACAAATTAGATTGCAGTTGTAGAAAAAAATAAATGGCTTCCCTAATAATTGACAAACATTGACCTGTACCTATTTGAATCGTAGCATATCTGTATGTATGGTGCCCACTTAATGGTTAAGCACTTTCACAGAGTGCTGTGGACGCGTCTGTGTGTTTAGCATATATGGCAAATGGCAAGGACCAATTAAATTTATTAGTTTTGTGCGATATCTGAACCTGACTAGAGAGACTTCATAGTGTTCTCTATAGGTACTATATTTTATAGTTTTTCATATTTGTTAATATTTGTCATTTATTGCCTTATACATTGTCTGTTTAATTTAATTTGATTTGATTGACTTGATAAGATGACTTTTTGCTGAGTTTCATGCACCGATTCTCAGTAATGATGGTCCTGTCCGAAGCGCTGGTAGATTCAAGCCATTTCAATTGATTCATGTGACAAGTAAAAGAGCCCACAGGTGGCCTATTTGCTGAATAAACGTTTTGAGTTTGAATTTGACACAGCTGATGTCGAAATCAGATCTGAGACCATGGTTATTATTCATCAACAACACTTTCATTGGCATTCGTTCACCGGCTCACCGTTCAGCTATATACGTCGGTGGAATTACCACTGACACCACGATATGTCGTTTTTCATACATTTGCGTCGGCTTAGGGGTCGTCCACAAATTACGTAACGTAAAATTCTCAAATTTTTGACCCCTTCTCTCCCCCCCTCCCCCCATGTAACAGGCCCGTAACGCGTAGGCGGGACCTCCCCTCCCTCTCCATTCCGTTACGTAACAGGTGCTTTGTAAAAAGTTTTTGCCGAATATTCGGGTAATTCGGCGCTCTCTTTACATTGGGCGAGGTATAATCATCTATGAACGTATTTCGGTTCCATTTCTTTAGTTTACGTTAATTGTGCAATATTATAAAATCGTGACGCAACACCAACCTTGAACCCCCGTCCCCCAACGTATCAGGACCGTAACGCTTGGCCAGACCCCCCCCCTCCCTCTGGTGGATGACCCCTTATGCCTTATGCTATTAGTCGTGGTGTTTAAAGGGCTGATGAAACTCTACAACTCCTTAGGTATAAAGAATTTCAACTGCGTTGAATGCGGCGCCTCCTTCTACCGCAAGGCGGACCTCGATCGCCACGAAAAGATACATACGGGCGATAAGCCTCATGAATGTGAGATCTGCTCAAAGAGTTTTGTGCAGAAAAACAATCTTGTGATGCATCTGAAGATGCATTCGGGGGAGAAACCGCACGAGTGTGAGGTAAGGTTTTATACATTTTTTGATATGATAAATCGGTAGAACTGACCGTAATATGTCTTAAAAAAATTATTCTTTACTTTTTGTCTGTTTGTTTCAACAATTATCACAGGAAAACTACTAAAAAAAGTACACTTATATACAAACAGATGCACGCCTTCTATAGTAGCCATCGGTTTTCGATTTTAATAAGATTATTTGAAACCAAGCCATAATCGTAAATGAGCAGACTACTGGGCCTCTATTCAGGACTGCTAAGTGATTTACTATATCGTCACTAAAATGCTAATATCGCGAATGTGTCCTTGTTCTGTACGTGATTCACGTTCACATTCCCGGTTTTGGCATTTTAGTGGCAATATAGTAAATCACTTAGCAGTCCCGAATACAGGACCTGTATAGTTCGCGTCAAACCCTTCGCACTCTCTGAAGTGCACACCCAATTTTGTACTCTATACCATTCCTTAGCGACCGTGTTCAGAGCATACTAGAAGTTTGGGGCGAATTATAGGTATCAACTAGTTTAGTTTGGGATAACTGTTATTACATTCTAACTCCTCTGCTGCACTGGGAGTGAAGAAATAGCATAGAATGCGTGCAGATGCTTATCATCCTGGCATGTCGTAAAAGTCGACTAAGGGACGGGTCCTCTCCAACATGGTGGACTATCTGTATGGGCGATGGGCTGATCACCTGTCACCATACGGTTCATCATACCATCTTAGAACTAATTAATCGAACGCGGCCACAAGTAGTCTTGTGGCTCTGCCCACCCCATTAGGGATTTCGGGCGTGATATTATGTTATTCTCATACAGATCCGCTTACCCGTTAAGTCTTGATTGACTGACAAACATCCGATCATTCATATTTATTTGGAAGGGTTTTATTTAGATTTTTATTGTTTTTCAACAGGTGTGTAAGAAGAGGTTCCTGACGAGAAGCAAACTTGTCTTACATTCCAAAAGACACGAAAAAGATAAGAAAATTAAAAAGGAATTCATGGAGCAGTTGATAATATGAATTTTATGTTATAGGAATTAGTTTTGTTTAATAAGGTTAAGCATAGAATAATAATAATAATATACTTAATTTTTGAAGCGGATAAGTTATTTCTTGTGAGGAACTGAAATAAACAGTCTTGTATTAAAACCCGACTCTGAAGTTGGATTGAAATGACCTGATTCTTAAGCCGCGACTTTAAATTTGACTTGTAAAAATCCGACTTTAAAGTTGGGTTGAAAAAACCCGGTTCTGAATTCGTCCATAGTCGAATTTAATTCACATTCTTAGTTATTTCTTTATAATTGAAAAAGGACTATCATGTATCAGGCGATATTCCAACGCATGTCGTATATATTTTTTATATTTTTTTATTCTATATTAGCCATTTTGTTTTTATGTCACAATGGTGCAAATAAAATAGATGATAAGTACCACCGCCGGCGCAGATGGTAGGTGGATTTTCCTTGCTTTAAAAATAAGAAAGGCTGGGTATTATTTTGGGTTTTTCCTATGTGTAACTTCCCTCCAGTCCAGATATACCCCCCTCATTATTTAGTTTTTCCCATTTATAGTGGTGAGCAAAAAGCGTTTTTCCCAGTGGGAGTAGAGGTGGGTACAAATTTATAAAGAATCGCGGAGAAGAGCGAACAGATAATTTACGTGCGGTATCACAAGGTCTTTTATTTAGTTCATCTGTAAGTTTAGGATAAGATTATATTTATTTCACAGCTTAAAAACAGCTAATACTGACAGCCAAGATCAAAGTCGGATTGAGAAAACCCGATTCCGAAATCGTGTTCAGCTAACCCGACTTCACAGTCTGATAGAATCGACATGTCATTTTTGAGATCGGATATTCTGTATACATTTATCTATAGTTTAATAAGGGGCTTACTTTCAGCTTCAGTTATTTTTCTAGCATGATGCTAATTTGTTAAAGTTCATATATAATTCTATAGCACGACACCCGACTCCCGAGTCCTGGAAACTACCCATTAGTGTCCAGGAGTAACAAATCCTGAAATGGTTAATGTAGTACTTAAAAACAATGTTATGTTGTAATTTACCTTTACAATTTACAATCATGGTAACTTTGAACACTCGAGTACATTAAACGGCCTTGAAAATAATATTAAATGTTCAATTACTTGTATATGGCGGAAAGCTTAAAGGGGGATGAGGTTAATGAACTTATTATTAGAAATATGTTGCGGTAAAACATTTTGCGAATGCATCTTTTTAAGTTGTTTTATATTACCTGATTGTTCAAAGTTACCCCAGTTGACTTCTAAATAATATGAGACCTTTGTCGAAATAATACGCGAAATTTTCCGAAATAGTAGTTTATGCAACGGTTGCATAATGATAGGCCTTAAAACACTAGTGCGGTTTTCATGAAACGAGCCGACAGGCGAGTTTCATAATAAGATCGCACGTGTGTTTTAAGGCCAAATTATGCAGAGTTGCATACATAACTTTATCTACACACATATTATAAATCCTCCATGATGGGTTCAGAAACAATATTTTCTGGCAACAAGTTATTTGTTGCCATCGTGGCTGCATATTTCCGATATCCGTCGCATTTTCACACCACACACACTCCGAGAAGACTACTTACTATTCATATTTTCAACTAAAATGTAAATTACAAACAACTTTTTCTATTCAATTCAACAACAATTCTACTTTCGTTCAGCAGAACGTCAACATGGCGGCAATTCGAAAATCCGTCAAGACCATTTTTTTTTAAATCATAGACAAACGGATGAAGTCTCTATTCTCACGTCACTCGAGATCAAATATTGTGCAGTTTATATTAAAAAAACATACTGAATTGACGTTTCGTATCCATAACTGTTTTAATATCTATGGATACTAGAATAGAGACCCACTTGAGTTTTGACAGCTGTTCCAAATTTAATCTCATTTCTTTACTAAAAACGATAAAGAAGTCATGTTATTTCTTTATCGCAGCACTGGTTTTTCCTAAGTGGTTGTCAAAATGGTGGTCATTTCATACGGTTTTTGATTAACCAATGGAGGTTTTATGATATGGGTGTAGATAAAAGTCATTTTATTACAGAATAGCACTCGTGCAAACCCAAGATCTAATAACGAAATAATATATTTTGTGATTTGAAATTAATGGAATACTTTTCTACAATTCTGTTTGAATATTTTTTGTCGAAGGAATAAATTATGTTGTTTATTAAATAAATACATACTTTAATTTGAAGATTGAGTTATTATTTTTAAAACTTGTAAACTGTCTAGAAATCCTCCATCTTCGATATTATCATTATTTCCTGAGCGGCCATCAATGGAAATCAGCGAAGGATTTTATCGAATAAATAAATTATATATTATAATTAATATTATATATTATAAATTATGAGTTATGAATTATGAGATGATTAAGTTATGAGTAATTTTAGGTTGTATTTTATTTATTTATTGATCTATATCAAACTACATGTTTGTAAAGTGAATTCATCCTTACTTTTCTTATTTGGTTAACAAGTTTATAACCTCAAAATGCACCTTTTTTGGCTAAAACAGCAATTTATTCGTAAATTAAGCAACCGGAGATAATATTTTCGACATCACTTTGCCAAATTTTCACCTAGGGTTGCTTTACTTAGGATAGAATAGCTGTTTCACCCAAAAAAGGTACATTTTGAGGTTACAAACTTGTTTACCAACTTGCTTACCAAATTCAATTTAGTTTGATGGGTTCACTTATAAACTACTTCTAAAAGTCTGATTGACTAGTCTATACGACTGATTGAGTCGACATTTTGATGCGGTAGATAATTTGACTAAATGCTCGACAGTTTGACTGATTAGTCTATAGTTTGACTGACTGCCGCTCAATTACGCAACACCAAGTGGTATCGCTTTCGCGAAAAGTAAACCAATTGTGCCCTTATTTTTATTTACAGAGTTAAGAATAAATTGGTTTGCATTTCGAGCCAAACCGATACCAATTGTACTGCGTAATTGAGCTGCTGGTCGATATCGATATTTCGACTGGCTTGTCAATCGTTTGATAGACTACCTGATTGTTCGATAGTTCTATTTCATTTCGGCCTCACGGTGTCATATCCAGCGGCAGCAAGGACACAAGGATAAGTAAAACCGTCTCATCTGTAAGTGCATCTCTCTCACACTAGTGCCGACGAAAGAGATAGAGAGATAATGGGGTTAAACCCCGTGTCTGGCATGCGAGGGCCGCTGGGAAGGTAAGCCCAGGTATGTTGATGAGGAAAACTGAAGCTAAGTTTGACTGAATGCTCAATCAATTGGCATGAACGAGGGACCGATGATCGTCAAATAATGATTGGTGAGTGTGTTTTGAAATTTTATTTCATCTAAAGTTCGCTTGATCAAACTAGACGGTTGCTTGATTTGATCGACTGGTCTATAATTTGACTGACTGGTCGATAGTTTGACGGCTTAAGAGGAGTGTGAACCTACAGCTCTTCATACAACGACGATTTGTTCCGACTGACAACCTATCAAAAATTTGTCAAAATCGGTTAACATTTAAGGGGTGGAAATCGTTATCGCCTTGTGTATGAAAAGGGTGATTTTTGCCGTTGCATCACAGTCCTCTTCATCAACATTTTGGCAGTCTATTTCGGCCACACGGTGTCTTTTATCCAGGGGAGGTAAGCTTCGACGTTGGTGTACACGCCCGGGACGCCGGCGCCGCACCGCGGCCCGAAGGACACTACCCCGCGGACCACGTACGTGCAGTAAACGTCACTGGCGTACGCCATTAGAGGCCCTCCGCTGTCGCCCTGGGGAGAAACAGTTATTCGTTATGCAAAGCTAATAGATAGATAGGTAGATAATTTCTTTGTACTAAGCATACATTGTCAACAAGGTGATATCCCTTAAATTACATTAATTATTTCAACAATATTAAATCACATTACAGTATAACAAACTAGCTGTGTCCGCTACTTCCTCCGCGTAGAGTTTGATTATCGTTATTCCCTCGGGAACTTTTCAATTTTCCGGGATACAAAGTTGCCTATGTGTTAATCCAGGGTATAAGCTACCTCCATTCAAATTTCATCAAAATCCGTCTAGCCGTTTTAACGGGAAGAGGTAACAAACATATCTACACATAAACTTTCGCATTTATACCTATAATATTAGTAGGATTAATTAGACATAAAATTACACTAACCTAAATTGTATTGTATTAAATAATTATGTCAAAGATTAGCTAGTGCTTGTGTTTGTGCTAGTGCTTGTTAGATAGTGCTTGTTCCCGAACTAGCGGGCGCGGTGGCGGGTGCGCTGACTTGGCGAGTTCGTGCTCACATTGACCGCCGCGTCATAGCTGGGCACAACACCGTTAATCCGTTAATCGTTAATCAACGCAGTTAACATTTCGAGTGCTGGATTAACTTTTAACTTAACTTTAAAAATTGTTAAGGGACTCATTAACTTCCGTTAACCCAATTAAAGTAAACTTTGATATATTGATGTTTATAAAGGGGAATATCCACCTAATGTCAGATAGCTTTTCAATTTGTTCTCTAAATAATGACTATTATGGGTATTATTATAAACTCTATTGTGTCCTGCCTAAACATCCATAGCCCATAGCAATTTTTTTTACAAGTTAAGTCCAACGCAAGGACTTATAAAATACAATTTATATTACGAGTTAACGATTAACGTTAACTTCTGCTAAAACTTCCGAAATTTAACGCTTTAACGTTTAACGAAGTTAACGTTTTTAGTAACGGATTAGCGATTAACGAAGTTAACTATATGATTTACGGTGTCCAGCTATGGTTTTCTTATAACAGCACTCAGACGCAACTTGGCTGCCGTGCGAACAACTTTTCAAGTCATGGAAAATTCGAGAAGTACTTTAAAGTAAAGTAAAGTAAAATAGTAGTTTATGCAACGGTTGCATTATGATAGGCCTTAAAGCTCTAATGCGGTTTTCATGAAACGAGCCGATAGGCGAGTTTCATAATAAGATCGCACGTGTGTTTTAAGGCCAAATTATGCAGAGTTGCATACATAACTTTATCTACACACATATTATAAATCCTCCATGATGGGTTCAGAAACAATATTTTCTGGCAACAAGTTATTTGTTGCAATCGTGGCTGCATATTTCCGATATCCGGCGCATTTTCACATCACACACACTCCGAGAAGACAACTTACTATTCATATTTTCAACTAAAATGTAAATTACAAACAACTTTTTCTATTCAATTCAAAAACAATTCTACTTTCGTTCAGCAAAACGCCAACATGGCGATCCTCGGTCAAGACCATTTTTTTTTTAAATCATAGACAAACGGATGAAGTCTCTATTCTCATGTCACTCGAGATCAAATATTGTGCAGTTTATATTAAAAAAACATACTGAATTGACGTTTCGTATCAATAACTGTTTTAATATCTATGGATACTAGAATAGAGACCACTTGAGTTTTGACAGCTGTTCCAAATTTAATCTCTTTTCTTTACTAAAAACGATAAAGAAGTCATGTTATTTCTTTATCGCAGCACTGGTTTTTCCTAATTGGTTGTCAAAATGGTGGTCATTTCCTAAGGTTTTTGATTAACCAATGGAGGTTTTATGATATGGGTGTAGATAAAGATATTTATTGCCACATTAAACAAGCACATAATAATTTTGAACACAAAATAAATTAAAGTAAAATAAAATAGAAACAACATAAAAGGACTCTTAAAACTAGGTGGCACAAGGCTCAGGACGCAGCGTGTGCTGAGAGCATTACGCCCACAGCGCTGTTTTGCAGCCTGCACCTTGGCTCTCTGAAAGTGATTCATATTTCACATGCCAGGTAGGATTGATACGTTTATTTATTTACTAGCTTCCGCCCGCGACTTCGTCCGTGTGGAATGGAAACGGTTACCTACCTAATTGTTTGTTTTGAACTGCATATATACCAAGTTTCAAGTCGATAAACAAATGGAATCGGTTTTTCCCATACAAAGTTTAACACCCCAAGGTACCCCTTTTTGGGGGAGTTTCATATTGTCTTATACCGCATACCTATTTTTCTATTTTAAAGAGTATTTATACCAAGTTTTAAGTTAATAAACTCATCCAAACAGTTGTTCGCATACTAACTTCCACCACCTCTTTTACCCCCTTCCAGTTTTATTTCCAAAAATATGTATAGCCTATGTTCTGCCTGTAGTGTTCCTGGATATATTATCGAAAACTGCATTGAAATTCATCCAGTAGTTTTAAAGTTTATCGTGCACATACAATCAGACAAACAGACAAACAGACATGAAATCACAGATTACATAATACATGAAATTCAAAAACCATTGGGATTTGTTCTGCTGCTCATTCTAAAGCCCCCCATTGCATTTTTACATTGTTATCTTTCATGTACAGACTTTTTCCACCTTACGATTTTATTATATGTATAGATTTTATTGATTTTATTTTATACGTATTTTTGATTTAAATACCTGGCAGGAGTCCTTATTATCGCCCCCAGCAGCGCACAACATGGTGTCTTTGTCGAAGATACTTGCATTTGAAGCGAAGAATTGCTTGCATTCCGTCTCGTAATCGTATTCCGAGACGGTCACCTGTAAGATGATAAATAGAAATAGGTACCTAATATCAAAAATAAATATTGAAAATGTCTGAGTCTGCTTCAATGGCTGAGAAGAAACGCCACAAGAAACTCGGCAGTAAGTCTTTAGGGTTCCGTGCCTCAAAAGGAAAAATAGAAGCCTTATAGAATCACTTCTATATCCGTCCGTCCGTCCGTCCGTCTGTGCGAGTCAGAACAAAATCTAGGTCTATACGTTTTAGGAATATTGATTAAAAATCAACAAGTCAAATAATTGCCGAAATTAGTTTTGTACGAGAATACTGAAACAGCAATAAAACTGACTTTATCGATTATAGTGGAAAAACAAGACGTATAGAACTAGATTTTGTTCTGACTGACAACCTATCAAAAATTGGTCAAAATTGGTTAACATTTAATTTTAAGGGGTAGAAATCGTTATCGCCTTTTGTATGAAAAGACGTAGGTTCACACTCCTCTTAAATTTCACTATCATGAATATGTATGTGTCTTAGATTTGCTGTTATATTATGCGTTGTTTATGCGACTTCGCCCACGTATAAGGGTCAATTTCAAAAAATTGTACGTAATTAAGGCGTAGTTAAGAAAAAGTTAAAAAAGTTCCTCTGTGTTACGAAAATTAGTAATACAATTATATGGCTTATGGCTAAAATTAATAAGGTATATAATTGTACGGCTAATTTTCGTAACACAGAGGAACTTTTTAAACTTTTCTTAACAACGCCTTAATTATGTACAATTTTTTTGAAATTCACCCATAACAGTCTGTTCGCCGAGAGTTGACAAAAAATGGCTTCTTTAACTCATTACAAATAGCGGCCCGCTAACAATTTTTACCGATGATAATAAAAATTAAAAAAAACTAAAAAACACGCTTTAATAGCAAACCGAACTAAAAAGTAGAAAATATTTTATAAGTGTGAAGAGTTTGTGTTACAGTAATGAAAATTTCATTCAAATACTTATGACTAATCAATTTGAGATAAGATTAGAATATAAATTAAGTTATTAACAAATAATTCAATTATAGTAAAAAAGCGTGGGGTGCAGGGTATTAAATGTTACAATTATTTCATTGGTAGCTATTTATAAAATTAGTCATTTTGAAAATATAATAAATTGCACCTCACGCTTTTTTACTATAATTGAATTATTTGTTAATAACTTAATTTATAGTCTAATCTTATCTCAAATTGATTAGTCATAAGTAATTGATTGTTGGAATTTCCATTACTGTAACACAAACTCTTCACACTTAAAAAATATTTTCTACTTTTTAGTTCGGTTTGCTATTAAAGCGTGTTTTTTTAAACTATAATTTACTCAAAAACTAAAAAAAACACGCTCTTGTCAGTATCGCACTGAAAGACCCTCATTACTAAGGTATACCTATTGGACTCGTCAACAAACCAAACCAAATGAGCCCAAACTCGAGGGGTTTACTAGTAGTAATTGAAGAGTTCCACTATCCACCTTCTGGCTGACAAACCTGGTTAGATCAGCTCAATGGAACCAAATTATGGTATTGTCATCCGAACTGCAAACCAAATGAGTCTAAACTCAAGGGATTTACTAGTGGTAATTGAAGAGTTCCACTATCCACCTCCTGGCTGACAAAATAGGTCAGATCAACTCGATAGAACCAAATTATTGTATTGTCATCTGAATTGCAAACCAAATAAGCACAAACTCGAGAGGTTTACTAGTAGTAATTGAAGAGTTCCACTATCAACCTTCTGGCTGACAAACCAGGTCAGATCAGATGGATGGAACCAAATTATTGTATTGTCATCCGAATTGCAAACCAAATGAGCCCAAACTCGAGGGATTTACTAGTAGTAATTGAAGAGTTCCACTATCCACCTCCTGGCTGACAAACCAGGTCCGATCAGATGGATGGAACCAAATTATTGTATTGTCATCTGAATTACAAACCAAATGAGCCCAAACTCGAGGGATAAATCCCTCGAGTTTGGGCTCATTTGGTTAGTAGTAATTGAAGAGTTCCACTATCCACCTTCTGGCTGACAAACCAGGTCAGATCAGCTCGATGGAACCAAATCATTGTATTGTCACCCGAATTTCAAACCAAATGAGCCCAAACTCGAAGGGATTATTAGTAGTAATTGAAGAGTTCCACTATCCACCTTCTGGCTGACAAACCTGGTTAGATCAGCTCAATGGAACCAAATAATGGTATTGTCATCCGAACTGCAAACCAAATGAGCCTAAACTCAAGGGGTTTACTAGTGGTAATTGAAGAGTTCCACTATCCACCTCCTGGCTGACAAAATAGGTCAGATCAACTCGATGGAACCCAATTATTGTATTGTCATCTGAATTGCAAACCAAATAAGCACAAACTCGAGAGGTTTACTAGTAGTAATTGAAGAGTTCCACTATCAACCTTCTGGCTGACAAACCAGGTCAGATCAGATGGATGGAACCAAATTATTGTATTGTCATCTGAATTACAAACCAAATGAGCCCAAACTCGAGGGATAAATCCCTCGAGTTTGGGCTCATTTGGTTAGTAGTAATTGAAGAGTTCCACTATCCACCTTCTGGCTGACAAACCAGGTCAGATCAGTTCGATGGAACCAAATCATTGTATTGTCACCCGAATTTCAAACCAAATGAGCCCAAATTCGAAGGGATTACTAGTAGTCATTGAAGAGTTCCACTATCCACCCCCAGGCTCCATGGTCAGATTACCTCGATGGTACCAAATTATTGTATTGTCATCCGAATTGCATACATTTGCAAAGTTTCAGATATTTACCACAACTAGAAGTAGGTTAAAATTACGCTGAAAGATTCCATTATATACATACATACATACATACAAACATACATAAATACATACATACATACATACATACATACATACATACATACATACATACATACTACATAGATACATACATACATAAAGCTAATAAAAAGCGTGTAAAAATTAAGGGAAAAAACTATATTTTTTCCATAGAATATGATTATTGAATAGCCTGTATATGTCCCATTGCTGGCATATCATCGGACGACGACCATGATGAAGTCTCAGAGTCGAAGGAAGAATCAGAGTCGGTGACGTTTATTATTTAACGTCAATTGCTTCGTTTAAAACAACACACGAACACCCAAACGACACACTTGAAGCGTATTCCAGAACGGAATGGCAATATAATGGCGCTCACCCGCCCGGCGCAGCGCCGCGCTTGACGACAACTGCGTGCCTTGTACCACGAAACTCTGTGCGCGGCGAAAAGCGACGCCCGTCTTACAGTTTGCGATAGGTAAGCGACAGTCACTATTTCGAGACGATATAATAATATAAATATAATCTCGGCGAACAAACTTTAGGTGTACTACTAATGGAGATGTTTTCCACTAATATGATGCAGTTCACCTTCATCAGCACTTCAGAGAGTTTGTTAGCCTGTTCGTCCGTCTGCCCCCAGCCTGCCAGGACCCTGCCGGGTCTGAGCTCCATCGCCGGCGATGGCAGGCACGCTGGTCTGATAAAGTCGGAGAACTCCACTCTGTTAGATAGATAGATAGATAGATGATTTATTTGTGCTAAGCATACATTGTCAACAACGATATATCGATGAAATTACATTCATCATTTATTACAAATTAAATGACAGATGTAGTGAATAATCCTTTCCCATCGTATTGTCTTGGAAACGTTCGTATTTGTCATGCTACTTCAGTCAGCCTCAGTACCCATCAAGACAGCGTAGGGGAAGCTCGCATCGCGAGATTAATTAATCGATATAGAGCGGTTTTCAGTTCGTTTTAATAGTCATGCCGAAAGCTAAGACCTGGGAAATGGTTAGATCTACAAGCCTGTAAAATTATTTTCAACATTTATTTAGGCTCACCAAATTGTGACACCCAAACTCAACCGGGAGGGAGAGTTTGTTTGCGCAATTGGGTCTCGTTGATTCGAACATCGGTATCTTTCAATCGATTTTAGCAGAGCCTTTGTCTGATGCTGCAGCGAAGGCGGTATTTGGTTTTTCGCGCAAGTGAGCTCTATTACCCCTTGCAATTGTTTATGTTAATTTAGAGATTGATCTAACGGGGCTGATGTGTTCAGCAGTGCTGAAAGCCCCTAAATAAATAAAGATTAAAAAAAACATTTATTTATATTTCTTAACTGAAAATTATCTTCTATACATATAAAACAGTAACGTGAGTCATTTATAGACAACGCAGAGCCTAAACGGGTGGTCCAAGAGGTTTGAAATTTGGAGGAGATATTCCTCGAGTACTCCAGAGGTGCACTAAGGAGGGATTTTTTGAAATTCCATTCCTAAATGGGTGAAAAGGGGTGATAAAGTTTGTATGGGAAATACCGCGGGCGAAGCTGTGACGGGTCAACTAGTACATTTATAAAACGCAACAATGCTGATTATTTCTATAAAGTCTAAAAACGAGTTTCGGAGGCCAGTGGAATTTCTGGATGAACAATTCTCGGTAGTTCGATTTTTGTTAATACTACATTCTCTATATAATTTGATCGTGTTGGTTATAACATCTCAGTGTGATATAATAAATAAATAAATACATCAGGGGACAATCTTTACACAAATCGATCTAGTCCTAAAGTAAGCTCTAAAGGCTTGTGATATGGGTGGGTAATTACGACGATATACATACTTATATAGAGAAATAAATATTTAAATAGGTACATAGGAAACATCCAAGACTCAGGAACAATCATTCGTGCTTATCACACAAATATTTGCCCTTACCGGGGATCGAACCCAGGACGCTAGCTTCGGAGGCAGGGTCACTCCCAACTGTACTTATTTTTGGGAGTGGGTTTGACATTTGTCACTGATAACTAAAGTATACTATTTATTAAATACGCCAACTTGGGTATTTTCAAGGAGAGAGTGAATAGGTATTATCTAGGTTTGCATGCTCCATCGTCGGCCTCATCATCACTCTCCATCAGGTGAGATAGAGGCCAAATGCACATCTATCTGTAAAAATAAATACAAACATGTCACTTATTAATACAATAATAATTCGTAGACAACTCGGCAGCATTCGGAAGTAGTCGAGTGTTCCGAGTTTTCACGATGGGAGAGGATTATTCACTACATCTGTACTTAAAGTAGTTTCGGAAGTGCCCATGCTGACCCTTCTCGATGTTAAGACGACTGTGAAACAATGGCAAAAATCACCCTTTTCATACAAAAGGCGATAACGATTTCCACCTCTTATAGTTAGGGAGTTGGGTGCCATTTTGGTATATGATCCGATCGGTAGGACAAAGGCAGTAGGACCACGTGGCCAGAGGGGATTTTGTTCGTCTTTCATATTGATAGGGATGAAAGTTTATGTAAATACAAATCGATTTGGTCCAGTAAATGAAAGTCGTATGGCCATGCATTTTTGAATTACAACTTTAAAAAATCGTACGTAAAATAATCAGCGACCTAGACGTCTGCCAACTTTTTTTCTATTCTGGGAGTCCTAATGAATCGAGTGGACGCAACGAGAACGACGGACAAATGATTTAGTATAGCTTTTTCATTTACATTTTTGCAACTAAGTACGTCCCGTTATAAAACAGAGCCCTGCACGTCTGTCTCTTCGATGTTCATCGTTTTCAGGATGATTCTGACTGTCAGTCCAAGAGGCAGGCACGAACAAATGATATAGCACACCGTTCTTTTTTTTTAATTTTCAAGCGCTGTCAATTGAAAACACAGCAGCCTATTCTTCTGTGGTTCTTTACATTGTCATTAATCGAAAAATGCAGGACTGCCACACGAACAAATCATATAGAAATTTTGGCTCCCTAGCTAATAGGTCGTCAGTCAGAACAAAATCTGTATTATGTATGAAAAGCCGTAGGTTCACACTCTTAATATCTCTGTCAAAGCATACTAACCTTCTGTCAAGTTGTAACAAGGCTATATCATGTTTCTTCTCATTCTTGAAGTACCTTTTGTGAGGAATTAATTTGACGATGTTGTACAAAATCCCATCAAGGGCTTCAGATTTATTCGTGGCTCCGAGCAATGCGTAACGGAGGATCTGGCTGTAACATATAAAATACTAGTTGAACCGTGCGAATAGTTCGAACAGTTTTTTGATCGGTCCCGGAATGGTAATATTTTAATGTGGAAACAAGTAAATGCCAAGTATTTTACCTATTTGTAGTAAGTTGTCTTTAGCACAGATTACTCTTATATGCGTTCTCTTTATCATGCATTACAATGCATAATCGATTCTTCGAAATACACTTCGTATAGCAGATATCACATAATTTTAGGGTTCCTTACCTCAAAAGGATAAAAGGAAACCTTATAGGATCACTCATTTGTCCGTCTGTCTGTCTGTCAGGAATTTTTTCTACGGAACGCGTGGCGGTATCAAGTTGAAATTAATTAATATCAAATACTCAGGTCTGCAATCTCTTGGAGCTGTGAAATAATCAACCTTCTAAGTCAACGCAATCAAAGACTACTTGTGGCCACGTTCGATTAATTAGTCCTAAGATGGTATGATGAACCGTATGGTGACAGGTGATCAGCCCATCGCCCATACAGATAGTCCATCATGTTGGAGAGGACCCGTCCCTTAGTCGACTTTTACGACATGCCAGGATGATAAGCATCTGCACGCATCTTATGCTATTTCTTCACTCCCAGTGCAGCAGAGGAGTCATTACTTATTTGTAACCCAAAAAAAGTGCTTGCGTATTATCGCGAACCTAAAACCAAGAACATCTTGCCGAACTTTTTTTTCGAGATGGCAGCATTTATAAGGAAACATCTTCAACTTCGAATATGTCCAGAGTTTAAGGGTTAATAATAAACTGACCCTTCCTTCCTTCCTTCTGTAGTGGTAGAGCCAAATAGTAATCCTCACTAGATGATTACTGTTCGAATGGGCTGGCTCGACCGGGGTAGTACCACACTCTCACAGAATATCGGCGTAAAGTAATAGCTTGCTATTGCGTTTCGTACGGTGAGCGACGAGATAATTAAATACCCGATAGCATAAAAGACGAAAAAACCGGCCAAGTGCGAGTCGGACTCGCGCACGAAGGGTTCCGTACCATTATCTATAATCAAGCAAAAGAAAAAACACGTTTGTTGTATGGCCCCCATTAAATATTCGTTTTATTTTAATTTAATTATTTATTTTTAAAGTGTATATATATATATATATATATATATATATATAACTATATTCTGTGAATATTTCAAGCGTCTACCTGTTGCCGTTATCAATATCGAGAAATCACGTTTCTTGTATGGGAGTCCCTTAAATAGTATGTTATTTTATTTTTTAGTATTTGTTGTTACAGCGACAACAAAAATACATCATCTGTGAAAATTTCAACTGTCTATCTATCACGTTCACGGTTCATGAGATACAGCCTGGTGACAGACGGACAGACGGACAGCGGAGTCTTAGTAATAGGGTCCCCTTTTACCCTTTGGGTACGGAACCATAGTAAATATAACTTACTAGTCTCTGTGGGACAGTACATGTCCTGCTGTCAGTATGAACCGGTCACTAATAAGGGAGCCGCCCGCCACCCACACGATCGCCGCCAGTTTCGTGTTCACCGTGTTCCGACAGCCCAGCAGCGCCTGTAACAAATTGGCGTAAGTGGCACATACTGCTCCAAGTGGCAAGTGGCAAATACTGGTAGCTTAGCAGTGGCTTGTAAAACCAGCAAAACGTGGCTTAGGTGGTGCATCAGGTGACGAGTTATGCCCAAAATAGTAAGAAGTGGCTAACAGAGTATGTTATACAAGAAAAACGTGGCTTAGTAATGCTCATAGTCATAGTGATAGTCCCTGTCATGGTCTGTAACACAAGCGGAAAGTGAGTAAGTTGGCAACTCATGATCCAAGTGGTATGTACCATTACACCATGAGGCTCAATTTCCAAATGAGTTATTATCTCAAGTAGCAAATTAATAATGATTCAGGTCGCAAGTAGTGTCAAAAGTAGCAAATATTGCCTTAAATATTGCTTTGACTGACAAGCAGTGAAATGGTATCTAGCTCCAAGTGGGAGCTATATTGCTTCAAGTAGCACATTATATTGATCTAAGTGGCAGCTATATATATTGCTCCAACTGACAGCTATATAGCTCTAAGTGGCTCATTTATTGATACTAATAGCAGCCATATTGCTCCAATTGCTTTATCTAACCATGATGAAAGATTACAAGTGCCTAGCAGGGTATGCAGTATGTAATAAGTGAAAAGTAATTTAAGTAGCAACGAATGCTCCAAACTGTGTGCTGTTTTACCGTGAGGCTCAAGTTCCAAATAATGTTACGTCTCAAGTAGCAAATTAATAGTGCCTCAGGTGGCAAGTAGTGCCTTAAAAATTGCTTCAACTGGCAAGCAGTGAAACGGTATCTAGCTCCAAGTGGCATATTATATTGATCCAACGGACAGCTATATTGCTTCAAGTGGCACATAATCGCTCAAGTGGCAGCTATATTGCTCCAAGTGGCAGCTATATTGATCCAAGTGCTTTCCTCACCATATGCGGAAACTCAGTGCGCTGCGCCGGCGTTCCGCCCGTTATGCGGTCGTCGAACGTCTCAATGCCGCACACATCCTGGCGGACGTAAGTATTCGGGTTCGAGTCGCTGGAGACGCACACATTCACATAGCGTTGGTATTCCAGGCACTCTGTAAGCAAGTTTCACAAGGTTTGTGTGTGTTAGTTAGCATCTTTGTTACTCTTTCACGCTTCAACGGCTGGACTAATTTGGATGAAACACATAGGATTTTGATCCCAATACCACACGAGCAAGGTCGTGGGGATAGCTGGTTATATAATAAATTAAACGGCAAAAATTCGACAAATATGTATTTGTTGATACCTCACTTGATGTGGTATTAGATATTGTTTTTTTAGGGTTCCTTACCCGAAGGGATCAACGGGACTCTATTACTGAGCCTACAAGGTCCGTCCGTCTGTCAAAGGTCTCTAGCTCAGGTAAAACAGCGAAAAAGAACAGGCCAAGTGCGAGTCAGACTAGCGCACGAAGGGTTCCGTACCATTATCTATAAAAACGGCATAAAAAAGTTATTGTTGTTTGGGAGCCCCCTTCAATATTTATTTTATACTGTTTTTTAGTATTTGTTGTGTGTTTGTTGTTATAGCGGCAACAGAAATACATCATCTGTGAAAATTTCAACTGTCTAACTATCACGGTTCATGAGATACAGCATGGTGACAGACGGACAGACGGACGGACGGACAGCGGAGTCTTACTAATAGGGTCCTGTTTAACCTTTTCGGTACGATACCCTAAAAAATTTCGTATATGTTTGGGCAGTTGCCCCGGATACCCTCCCCTGAATTCGGCCCTGTTCAAATGGAAGCCGTTATGGCACTTATTATAAAAATCCTTACTTGTAAAAGCTATATCTCTCCTGTCTCCCTTCGGCAGCTGCAACGAGGGGCAACCTGACGGTTCGGCGGGGGGCGGTGCCTCCGGCACGTTCTCGCAACACACGATGGGTAGTGTGCCATCGTAGTGGCAGTTCTGTGAAAGTCGGTTAACAAGTTCAAATTCAAATCATCTGGGGTGGGCCTTCGTTAATGAATTCCTGGCGAGCCTAACTGGACCCGTCAATGCGTATAAACTACATGTGCGTACGAGTCTTCGACCTTGGACGTTTTTCGATGCAAGCGGCTACGGCTATAGGTACCTAAAGTCTGTTCGCCGAAAGTTGATAAATAATATTATCGTCTCGAAAGTGACTGTCGCTTATCTATCGCAAACTGTATGACGGGCGCCGCTTATCGCCGCGCGCGCTGAGTTTCGTGGTACGAGGCACGCAGTTGTCGTTAAGCGCCGCGCCGCGCCGGGCAGGCGAGTGCCATATATTGCCATTCCGTTCTGGAATACGCTTCGAGTGTGTCGTTTGAGTGTTCGTATAAACGTCACCGACTCTGATTCTTCCTCCGAATCTGAGACTTCGTCATGGTCGTCGTCCGGTGATATGCCAGCAATGGGACATAATACAGGCTATTCAATAATAATATTCTATGAAAAAATATAGTTTTTCTCTTCATTTTTTTATTATCATCGGTAACAATTAGCAGGCCGCTATTTGTAATGAGTTAAGAAGCCGTGATTCTTTTTGAATTCTCGGCGAACAGGCTTTAACTCCAACGAGCGTGCAGGTCAACTTTTTGTACGAAAATGAGATAGGAAATTACCGACGACATTTATTAGAGAATTAAATAACTGCTCTCTTCAATTCGTCCGGTCAAATAGAGTCGGTCCAAACTAACGGGATTTATTATCAGGGTTCGGATTATTAATAGGGTACTATCTACTATAACAATTTGAGTGTCAATAGCGCGCTAGTCGAGCGCACCGTTCGTAGCGCATTTTCGCTACAAAGCGCAAAAACGCCGCTACGCGCTACGCGTAGCGATTGTTGGCGCTGAATGTGATAAGCGGCAGCGTTGTTGTTCACTGTTATGGAAGCGGACTGCATATTTTAATTATTAATAAAATGCATATTTATTTATTTATGTTGCGTGCTTAGTAAAAATGTTTACGAAGTTTTTCGGTTCCGTTCCTCAAAAGGATAAAGCGGAACCCTTATAGGATCACTCGTGTCTGTATGTCTGTCCGTCTGTCACAGCCAATTTGCTCCGAAACTACAGGACCGATTCAGTTGAAATTTGGTAAACATATGTAAGTCAGTCACCGCAACACAGACGCGTAACGTTAATAAATGAATTTATAAATGGTCATAATTTTAAAATAACTGGTGTTGAAGTTATTTAGGAAAATAGGCAAACATTTACCATTCCCCCCTTATCTCCGAAACTATGAAATTGAAAATATTTATTTTGCAAGTTACCACACGCGCTCTTTCACATGTCTGCATCTACCAGCGCTTCTAAAGGTGACATCTGCTGAGAAGAAACGTCGCAAGCAACTCAGCAGTAAGTCTTTTTCAACTTTAAAATTACAGATAAGATAAGAGAATTAAAGATAAGATAAAAATAAAAAATCATTAATTCCAGTAGGAATTTAGAAAATCACTTTTTCATCGTTACAAATAATTACAATCGATATTAATGTAACGATTATTATTAAATTAATTCGAGAGTACGTTAAAAACTCTTCCTGTTCCTGCCGCTGCTATTCATTGCCTGGCGCACAGTGAGTCAGGAGCAGCATGTAAACACCCACTGCCTTCGAAAGCAGTATGCGGGTATTATTTCTGGCAGCGCAAGCAGCAGTGGCAGTGGCTGCATGTAAATGAGATAGATAATGTTTTGTACTCACCATGTCCTGTGAACGGAGTATGCCGTCAGAAGTCGCGTTAAATTCGGAACGTAACGCTCCGACCTGGTGCGACTTGTCTTGCAGAGGGCAGCACACGATGCGAGTCGAACCCCGATATCGGCACATCTGGGATCATATTAAATCTCAAGTGGGTTTTTTTTAATAGAAGACAGATGTGCATTTGACCTATATAGTGATGATGAGGTCGACGATGGAACATGCACACCGAGATAATGCCTGTTCACTCTCTCCTTGAAAAGACCAAAGTTGTAGCGTTCAGGGAACAAGTCTGCAGGCAGGGAATTCCACTCCTTAGTCGTTCGCCAAATGAATGTTGAAGCTTAGCGCTTAGTGCGAATTCTTGGAACATCCACAACATAGGGATGGAACCCCAGCCCACGCCAAGTCCCCCGATGAAGGAATGGGGATGGCGGAATTAGTTCATGTAATTCCATCGCACACTCTCCGTGATATATCCTGTAGAATACCGATAAGCAGGCAACTTTGCGGCGGTGTTCAAGGCTCTGCAGTTACGCCTCAACTAATTCCGGGTGAATATTCGTTTCAACCGCCGTCATTACTAGGCCATATTACCATAGCTGGGCACAAGACCGTTAATCCCTTAATCGTTAATTAACGAAGTTAACATTTCCACTAACGGATTATCTTTCAAGATAACTTTAATAATTGGTAATGGACTCACGCTAATGGTCACTGCTAATGGACACGATTAATGATTAACGTTAACTTCCGTTAAATCTTCTGAAATGTAACGCTTTAACGTTTAACGTAGTTAACTTTTTTAGTAACGGATTAGCGATGCCCAGCCATGTTACTAGAGCATATTACACAGTAAAAAGCCTACATTATGGACAGGAAAGTTTGGAATTAATTCTGACTGACCTGCACCGGTGATCCCGGGGTCTCGATGGGCGTGCCTGCTGTGGTATATACTTAGATTTGTATAAAACTGTAGACATCATTGTTGACTCATATTCGTACTGTTTTGAAATAAAGTATTATAATACCTTAAGACTTTCATTTACAAAACAGTAGCGGTCGGCAAAACCAAAAAAATACACGTGGTTTTGAATAGCGAGGAGTTAGTCTGAAACCTCACCAAGGGAGGGGGGGTTAAAAAGTTGCTAAAACATCAAGTGATTAATGAAGTACCCCTTAAAGTCTGTTCGCCAAGAGTTGGTAAAAAAAATATTCGGTAAATAAGTCGGAGAAAGAATCAGAGTCGGTGACGTTTATTACGAAACGTTCAATTGCTTCGTCTAAAACAACACACGAACACCCAAACGACAAGCTCGAAGCGTATTCCAGAACGGAATGGCAATATGGCCGCCGCGTGCGCGAGCTCGCCCGCCCGCTTGACAACAACCGCGTGCCTCGTACCACGAAACTCTACAGTTTGCGACGGGTAAGTCGCTATTTCGAGACGATATCATAATATTTATCAACTCTCGGCGAACATTGTTTAGGTCCGATGAAATTAGAACAACTGGGGACATTATAAATATAAGTATTATTGATAGTAAAAGTTATAGGAATACGTACGGGAGGCTTCAGTTCATCAATGGTGAGCAGTTTCACCGCATAATCGCAGTCTTCCAGGACCTTGCACACGCCGGCTTCACCCTTCGCGTCGCACGGGTCGCCTGCGCAACAAAAACACGAGCTATAAGCCTGGCCACATGACCACGGTACCACAGTATAATCAAGTATACTGTATTCCATCTCCATACAAACGGCCGAAACGACGCGCTTTGACATCTCGGTAAACTTCGGTACACAACAGTCGCGAGTGCGCCGCGGTTGGGTACGGACGCGGATAGTGTAATGTGTTCCTATGAATTTATTTACGTAAATTATGGCACGAGAATTTTTGATGTTTTTGATATTATAAAAGCAAAATACACTAAATGCATTTTTTTTAGTCCAGACTGACTTACACTCACTTTTGAAACTAGAAATATGAACCAAGTAGAAATAATTAAAATTAAAACTTACAAGATTTGAAGTTATTTGTTATACAAGAGTGCAAAGTTGCTTTTTAACCGCATGATCAATTTTGATAACCGAGCAAGCGAAGGATTCTAAAACTTAGAATTAGAATCCAGAGCATTAGCAAGGGAATCAAAAGAGCACGAGGTGAAAAATCTTTGCACTCGAGTGCAACACGTAACTTTTCATTTCAACTCAGCGAGGAAATTACATAATGAAAAAAAAAAAAAACTTGCGCATTTGCATTTGCAAATTGTTAGTTTCAGTAAATTCTGTTAGCGTCAAATAAACTTCCATGTCGCTAGAATCACTCATTTTAGGTTTTTCACTTGTTTCCAAGTTTCTCGTTTTTAACGTAAGGTTTTAGCAATATGACGTGAAAAAAGAATGGCGCGCGCAAAGCAAATTAAAAAAAAAGGACACCAGGAAAGTTCCGAATCTGAGTTTTTAACAAATTAAAAACGTTGTGTGATAAATTCGGCACCATGGAGGTAGAAGTAAATAGGTTTAATGATGTTTAGAATTCACAAACTTAGTGCACACGATGTTCGAAATTCAATTTATTTTATCTTCTAGCGGATAAGAACACGGCTTTTGCACTCAGATATCGAAGAGCAAAAATACTTTTTCCGAGATGGGGGAATGAAAATAAATTTATTAATATATTTAATAATAAAAATTCTAATAATAGCGTAGGGGTGTGAGGACTTGGGCAGTTTGTGGTGAGCTGGAGAGCAGCGACTCCACGGACCTGAGCGCTCCCGAGGGAAGATCCTATTCCTCATCATCGCGTGCCTTCACCGACTCGTTGGAGTGAACAATGATGAGGAATAGACCCTCACCTCTGACTTGCCTTCACCGGTCGGTCAGAGTGGAGTCGCGAGAGCTTTACGCTCGAAGGGAGGATGTGTTGCGTAAGGGGTGGGTGGGCACCGCATGACGGTCGTTTAAAGTCCAGAAACACCTCTCCGCCCTTCAGCCGCTCGGGTATTGTTGCCCCCTTGCTGCTCTGTATATGCGGCTGCTTTGGGGGGTCACCGTCTGCCATTTTATTCGTTTTAGGGTTCCGTACCTCAAAAGGAAAAAAAGGCACCCTTATAGGATCACTTGTTTGTCCGTCTGTCTGTCTGTCAAGACCTTTTTCTCAGGAACGCGTGGAGCGCTATCAAGTGGAAATTAATATCAACTACTCAAGTCTGCAATCTCTTGGAGCTCAACTTTCTACCGCCGTTTATGCTACATTTTTTGAAACTTTCAGGGGAATCCAAAGGGAATCAAAATCTATAGGGAATTTCCGTTGACCTAGAATCATGAAATTTAGTAAGTTGCAGTGTCTTACAGCACAAGTAAAGGAAAAAGTCCGAAAACTGCAAATTTATAATTACATCACATAAAAAGAATTGTTAAACGGAATAACCTTTGCAAAGTCGTATCACACTCTACTATTGCTCGAAAATAGGAGCTTGCGAAAGTAATTTTTTATCTTATTTCATAGGTAGGTTGTAAATGGTTATCCCGTACTTAAAAGTTATTTTTCTCATTTTTAGGGTTCCGTACCTACAGGGTACTGTTTCTTTTTCACAGGTATGTACGGATCCCTCGGCGCGCGAGTCAGACTTGCACTTGACCGGCTTTTTATAAAGCCATTGACCGGGCTGTTGCCATAGTCGCTTCCATAGTCCAGTTAGCCAATCCACAACATCTCATCCACATAATCTAGTTAGTTTCGTATCCATTTCCTTACTATAGTCCTACACTAACCGGTGGTTGTCCGTGCGTGCCCACTTCTATAGTGTGACCTATTTAGGGCTCAAAAGAAGTGTTTGAGATCTGTTTGTGGACTGCAACCAACGGAATCGTGCAAGCTTTATTTTATTGAGCTGAAAATATTAACCCTGCCTAGCCTATATATTTTCGAAATGGCAATGTATATTAAGTACAACATTAATCAGTTTTCTGTTTTTAAAAGCATACGCCAGCTACATAAAATTAATTATGTTCCGTTTAAAACGGCCTTACTGTCAAAAAGTGTATTCGGCATGGCACCGAGAGTTTATAATAAGTTACCGGAATGTATAAGAGAATGTGACATACCTCAAATTAAAAGTCGTTTATTAACTTTTTTAACGGAAAAGGCATTTATCTACACCCATATCATAAAACCTCCATTGTTTAATCAAAAACCATAGGAAATGACCACCATTTTGACAACCAATTAGGAAAAACCAGTGCTGCAATGTTATTTCTTTATCGCTTTTAGTAAAGAAATGAGATTAAATTTGGAACAGCTGTCAAAACTCAAGTGGGTCTCTATTCTAGTATCCATAGATATTAAACAGTTATTTAGACATTAGACATTTGATCTCGAGTGACATGAGAATAGAGACTTCATTCGCTTGTCCATGATTTAAAAAAAAAAATGGTCTTGACGGAGGATCGAATTGCCGCCATGTTGGTGTTTTGCTGAACGAAAGTAGAATTGTTGTTGAATTGAATCGAAAAAGTTGTTTGATATTTACATTATAGTTGAAAATATGAATAGTAAGTAGTCTTCTCGGAGTGTGTGTGATGTGAAAATGCGCCGGATATCGGAAATATGCAGCCACGATTGCAACAAATAACTTGTTGCCAGAAAATATTGTTTCTGAACCCATCATGGAGGATTTATAATATGTGTGTAGATAAAGTTATGTATGCAACTCTGCATAATTTGGCCTTAAAATACACGTGCGATCTTATTATGAAACTCGCCTATCGGCTCGGTTCATGAAAACCGCACTAGTGTTTTAAGGCCTATCATTATGCAACCGTTGCATAAACTACTATTTATTCCTTAAATGAGTACCTGTTAGAGTTTAAGTAGAATAGTTTAGTGTTAATTAATATCATGGTGTAAGTAATGCACGTTGCATGCTTATTTCATAGAACATTTGTATGCCGAATGGCTAAACATAGTGATACATAATTTTAAGACTGTACCATCCTTACTACCTATGTTTCACAAATAAAAATTTGATTGATTGATTGATTGATTGATTGATTGATTGACCTCAAGGATAATCGCCGGTTGGTGTCTCATCACATTCATATTAAAGTTAGCTTATAATACCAGTTAGTTCATAAAAAAACCGGACAAGTGCGAGTTAAACTCGCGTGGAGAGGGTTCCGTTCCGTACATGATTATCTCAAATTTACTAGGTTACCTTAAATACCATAGACTTCTTATAGGTTTTCCTGTAATCTATAGGCAAAGATCTATTTTCTGTATTTTTTTCAAAATTTTAGCCCCTGTAGTTTCGGAAATAAGGGGGGGGGGGGGGGAATGGTCATTTTTCGCCTATTTTCCTGAATAACTTCTAAACTATTTTACTTAAAATTCAAAAGATAATATATTTAAGATTCTCACCATAAGCCCTTTCATTTGATATGTCACACGATATAGGTGGCATAACTTTTGTTTTTATTGTCTATTTTACCCCCAAAAAGTGGCCCCTATGTTTAAAATTCATATATTTACGTCACGCGTTCGTGTTGCGGTCACCAACTTACATATGAATACCAAATTTCAACTCAATCGGTCCAGTAGTTTCAGAGCAAATTGGCTGTGACAGACGGACAGACAGACAGACAGACAGACAGACAGACAGACAGACACACGAGTGATCCTATAAGGGTTCTTTTTTCCTTTTGAGGTACGGAACCCTTAAAATCAATAAACACTCTTATCGACTCAGACCAACAGGAAAACTTTAACTAAATACTCGTACCTATTTAAACTACCTACTTTGTGTTAAATTAGAGTTGCAATGCGAATAATAAACAAGAATTAGTTACAAGTTATAAAAGAGGATTTTAAGGGGACCCGGCCCTAACATGCATGCCACAAAGATAAATTAAACCCGTTTATCTCTATGACTATCTCTTTCGTCGGCACTAGTGTGAGAGAGACGCACTTAGAGATAAGACGGTCTATCTTATCTTTGTGTCATGAATGTTAGGGCCGCAGACGGTGCTGGCTGAAAATCAGCGCTGCAGGTGTCTTACACCTCACCATTATGCTGAGCCAGTGTCCCACTCACTGCTGCGAGGACACACCAACATTTTAATTTAAGTATTGTTTTCTTAATTTATATATCTATCTAATCTATCTATCTATCTAATACCTTTAAACGAGCAATTCTTGTATATACATATATATATATACTAGTGCACCCGCCACAGCTTCGCCCGCGGTATTTGTACCGACAGCAGCGCCATCTGCCGGGCTGATTTGTGAATCTAAACTATCCAGGGCACCATCCAGGGCGCCACCCAAACGCATACAAAAAAATTCATTCAAATCGGTCCAGCCGTTTAGGAGGAGTTCAGTGACATACACACGTACAGTAGAATTATATATATATAAAGATGTACCTATAAATGGAGACTGTAAGAAAAAGCAAAGTGTTTTCAATTAGAATCAATAGTATTATTTTGAGGATGAAAACCATAAAGTTTTAAAAAAACCTTGAAAAAAGGTATTTTTTTAAAAAAAAGCCCGTTTGGGGCAAGGGTCCGTTCGAGTTTTCTTTTTTTTAAATATTTGTTATGGCTTTGATCACTGGAACATGTCAGGTCGTGCATGCAATTAAAGAGATAATAAACTTAAAAATGCGTATTACGTTTACATGTATATATAATTATATATATATATATATATGTATATAAATGACGAGGAGGAAATCTCTCCCCCAATGGGGTCCTAAAGTTTGTATCGTATGTGAAATATGGCGTCCTCTAGCTCACTATATAAATGTCAACATTTTTAATTTCGCACGAAGTTTATTCAGTATTGTTTGCTTACAAATCTGTAATATACCTAATTGTTTTAAAAAAAGACTACTCACCCTCATTCAACGCTCTAACACAGACTAAGCAACAAAACACAGTCATACACTTTAAAATCATATTTAATTGTTATTAAAACACTTGAATTGTTTTGATACAACAAGGTTATGCATACGTCCGACTCTTAAACTGGTTTCTGTCAACTGGTTTGAAAACAGCATCTTGTGTTAATTATGCACGTAGCAACTTATGTGTGAGTCATTTGTGGAAGCCATCTTTTTAATATTAATCGACGAGCCAGGTACAAATTTTGCCAATTATTCCCTACAGGGGTGGGCAGAGCCACAAGACTACTTGTAGGCACGTTCGATTAATTAGTCCTTAAGATGGTATGATGAACCGTATGGTGACAGGTGATCAGCCCATCGCCCATACAGATAGTCCACCATGTTGGAGAGGACCCGTCCCTTAGTCGACTTTTACGACATGCCAGGATGATAAGCATCTGCACGCATTCTATGCTATTTCTTCACTCCCAGTGCAGCAGACACACACGTAGAAAAACGTTTTTTTTTTAATATCAATACCTCCCGATTGAGAATTTAACAGATTATAGATGACTAGAGAACCCGCCACAGCTTCGCCCGCGGTATTTTCCATATAAACTTTGCCCCTTATGAGATGGAATTTCAAAAGTACCCCAAAATAAATTTACTACATTTTCACCCCTACTGGGGTTGATTTTTTCAAAATGCTTTTGCAGTGCGCCTTTGTTTTTATTCAGAAGCCTACATTTTTCTTTCTTTTTTTAAGCCAACGGATTTCCATACAAATTGTTAACTCCTTTTTCACCCCTTTAGGGATTGATTTTCGTAAAATCCTTTCTTAGCGGGCGCCTACATTACCTAAAGAATACCTGTACCAAATTTCAGACTTCTAGCTCCAGTAGCTTTGGCTGTGCGTTGATATGTCACCCGATCAGTCAGTCAGCTTGTTCTTTTATATGCAGGGTGAGCCATAAGTTTTTGCACTTTTAGAAACATGATAGAGGCAAAACTACAAATGCTATTTTATTAGGTATTTATGATAAGTAATAAGCATAAAATATATTTTTTATTTGTATAAACACTGTCGCCTAAATGAGCTCCGTCTGGTTGCTGGCACTCCTGCAACCGACTACGGAATTGTATGAAAATATCAGTATTTTTTCATCAATCATCACTTCTGGTACGTACGATTTGCAGAATATGGCGTGTGACATATCAAAAGAAAGGGCTCGTTATAAGGATCTTAAATATATTTTCTTTATAATTTTACCATAAACGGTTTTGAAGTTATTTAGGAAAATAGGCAAAAAATTACCATTCCCCCCTCCCCCTCCTTATCACCGAAACTACTGGACCTAAAATTTTGAAAAATATAAAAAAAAATAGTTCTTTACCTAAAAATTACCAGAAAACCTTCAAAAGGTATATGGTATTTAAAGTAACATAGTAAATTTCATATAATCACGGAACCCTCTCCACTGGAGTTTAACTCGCACTTTTCCGGTTCTTTTTGGAAAGGGTTTATCACAATAACCACGTTGCTTTCCTGTGAAACGGTCCATCGTACTCAAAAATACACAAAATGGCGTTTAATTTCCCATCATCCTTTGTACAGGACAATTAATAGTTTAGAAAAAAATCTGTGTTGCTATTTGCAAAAACTTCTGGCCCATCCTGTATATAGATATCTTGGAGAAAAACAAGTCGGCTGACTTAAAGTGGTGGATTATACGTCAGCTGGAGACCAGAACATGAAAATGAAAATGAACATATTTATTTTGCAAGTAGGCCACATGGGCTCTTTCACATGTCTGAATCTACCAGCGCTTCGAAAGGTGACATCTGCTGAGAAGAAACGCCACACAGTCGGGTAAAAATGCTTTTATGTCACCAGTCGGGTTTTAGTTTTAACTTTTTATGTAACTAAATAACCCTTCTACTGCATCATGACCCTCTTTGATTTGCCGCAGTCGGATAATAATGTATCCTACGTATTTGCCACTTAAGGAATTCAGTTCAGATGTTTTACGAGTATTTGTACACGATTTCCATTTCTCACCCAGTGTCATATTTCATTACATTGAAGCACAAAAGTGCTTTCAGTTGTGAAGTACTGTCGATGAGTAAAGTGGTACTGAATTGGATTTTTCTTGTATTTAAAAAAACAAGTTTGAAGTTTATTTAAAAACACTTTAATGTTTGTTTTTAGGGTTTTGTACCCGAAAGGACCAACGAGACCCTATTACCAACTATTATATATTCTGTGCTATTACTGAGTTTACAACGTCCGTCCGTCCGTCTGTCAGAGGTCTCTAGCTCAGCAACGGTGAGAGCTAGAAGGTTGCAATTTTCACAGAATATGTATTGTTATAGCATAAATACTAACAAATAATAAAAATATCAAAAAGTTTTAAGCCTGAGAAGCTCCCCATACATTGATACCCTACAAATTGGCTGATTTTGTACCAATTTTGTTCGAGCTGTATTTCCAAAACGGCTTAAGTTCCAGCTATCAAATTGGCCTGAGTTTAGTCTATACTCCATAGTCTAACAACAAATACCAATTCAATGGTGTTCTGTTAAAGAAATGCGAAAAATATATTGAAATCAAACCAGAAAATTACCGCTGCAGCTCAATCTGCCAACTTATTTGCAACTGTCAAAGTTCTTATATCATTAACTTAAAGTCTATTATTGATTGGTTGAGACCATGCCATATTGGCATAGTACGGATCCGTCAGTGCGCGAGTCCGAATCTCACTTCGTTCGCGTGGAATTTGGTTATAGTTAAGTCGTATACTTTTGGTTTGTTTTTAAACCACCTCTTTATTAAAGCGAAAACATCCAATATTCAAATCGGTCAAGCCATTTTTGAGTTTTAGAGAGACCAACGCACAGCAGTTGATTTTTTAGGGTTCCGTACCTCAAAAGGGAAAAAGGAACCCTTTAGGATCACCCGTTTGGCCGTCTGTCTGTCTGTTAAGACCTTTTTCTCAGGAACGCGTGGAGGTATCAAGTTGAAATTAATATCAAATACTCAGGTCTGCAATTTCTTGGAGCTGTGAAAAAATCAACCTACTAAGTCAACGCAATCAAAAGATACGGCCGTTTATGTCACATTTTTTGATACTTTCAAGGGAATGAAAACCTATTACCGTTGACCTAGAATCATGAAATTTGGGAAGAAGCAGTGTCTTACAGCACAAGTAAAGGAAAAAGTCCGAAAACCGTAAATTTGTAATTACATACATACATACATAGATAGCATCACGCCTGAAATCCCTAACGGGGTGGGCAGAGCCACAAGACTACTTGTGGCCACGTTAGACTAATTAGTCCTAAGATGGTATGATGAACCGTGTGGCGACAGGTGATCAGCCCATCGCCCATACAGATAGTCCACCATGTTGGAGAGCACCCGTCCCTTAGTCGACTTTTACGACATGCCGTTGAGGAGGAGGTAGCAGTAGAGGAGGGAATTGTAATTACAACACATGGTTAAACAGAATAACCTTTGCAAAGTCGTATCACAGTCGAAGATTGCACGGAGATAGGTGCGAGCGAAAGTTATTTTTTGTTTTATTTCATAGGTAGGTTGTAAATGGTTACCCGGTAGTAAAATGCCATTTTTTTCGTAATTAGGGCTCCATACCTACATAAGGTATTGTCTGTTTTTCATAGGTAAGTACGGGATCCTCGGCGCGCGAGTCAGACTCGCACTTGACCGGCTTTTTTATATACATTAACATAAATTATTATCCAGCATAAACTAAAAATATGTACAAAGCTGATATTTCAAGGGCTTCTCAATTTGTGATAAGCAATTTATAAATAAGTATTCCGACTTTAAAATCGCCGCACGCGTCTACCAATGATCGAATTTAAATTTATATAGGAGAACTTTTAAATTATAATTCATTGAAAAACTTCTTCCTTCACTAGGACATCGCTTGGCTTTGCCTTTTAAACAAGTGAAGACTAGTGCTAGAGCCAAACAGTAATCCTCATTAGATGATTACTGTTCGAATGGGCCGGCTCGACCGGGGTAGTACCACACTCTCACAGAATATCCGCGTAAAGTAATAGCTTGCTATTGCGTTTCGTACGGTGAGTGACGAGTCCGGAGCCCTTTTCCCTCATCCCCATCCCATCCCCATTCACCGTCCTCCCTAGACTGGCAACGCATTGGCAACACCTCTGGTGTTGCAGATGTCCATGGGCGGCAGTGACCACTTGCCATCAGGTGGACCGTCTGCCTGTTTGTCAGCCTACTCCTTTCTCTAAGGGTCGGCAACGCATCCGTGATAACGATAACGCATCGTTCTGGGACTAACTTGACCTGTCAAACTACATGAACTTGCGTCTTCGACCGTGATCATTTTTCAAAGCAGGCGGCCACGTTTGTAGGTAGGTACCTAAAGTCGATTTATGCTTACTTGTCTTATTTGGTAAACAAGTTTATTACCTCAAAATAGACCTTGTGATACAGCAATTTTATCCAAAGTTTGAGACGTTGATACTCAGGATGCAGGTGAGGGTGGATGGTAGCAGCAGGTAAAATACAAAGTGATGGAGTAATGGTAGCTTTATTAGTTAAAATACGAGGCACTGTGTAACAATTATAACGACACTTATAAATATGGGTACTACAGTAATGATGTGGATGGGATGTTTGGATAGGCTTGGTGTGACTTTAATTACATGTAAGTGAAGTTCATATTCACAATTAAGTATTATAGTATTGTATGTGTTTCATTTACAATCGACACCACACTGGTGTCTTGTTTGTAGGAAACTTTCATTGATTCTAGATAGTTGGTGTTCAATATGAACTAGAGAGAAGCTCTATTTAAACTGAGCGTGAGAGCGCTGGCAAAAAACAACCTTTCAGGGCCAAGATCTATTGCGGAATGATCTAACATCTGAATCTATCCATCGATCTAAATTTTAAATTCGAAACACGAAAAAGAAATTGGAAAAGAAGAAGTTGTCAGCATCGAAAGAGTATTGTACGAGTCGGTGACAGCGCCTCGTTACAAGTAAAGCAATCCTAGGTGAAAAATTCGCAAAGTTGTCTAAAATATTTATCTCCGGTTGCTTTATTTACGAAGAAATAGCTGTTTTAGCCAAAAAAGGTGCATTTTGAGGTTAGAAACTTGTTTACCAAATAAGACAAGTAACGATGAATCGACTTTAACTCCGCATAATGCCTACGAGTAGTTAGGGAGCTGGGTGCCATTTTGGAATATGATTTGTTCGTCTTTCATATTGATAGGGATGACAGTTTATGTCAATACAAATCGATTTGGTCCAGTAAATGAAAGTCGTATTTCCCTGCGTTTTTGAATTACTACTTTAAAAAATCGTACATAAAAAAATCAGCGACCTAGATGTCTGCCAACTTTTTTTATCTATTCTGGGTCTTAATGAATCGAATGGACGCAACGAGAACGACGAACAAATGATTTAGTGTAGCTTTTTTCATTTAAATTTTTGCAAATACGTCCCGTTATGAAACAGGGCCCTGCACGTCTGCCTCTTCGATGTTCATCGTTTTGAGGATGATTCTGATCATCAGTCCAAGAGGCAGACAGGAACAAATGATATAGCACACCGTTTTTTTTTATTGCACAAGTGTTATCTATTGTAGAAATCGTCATCCAGATATTTTTAGCATTCATCGAGCAAATAAGACCTTATTATAGTCACTAACTTTTTTTCTATTTGAATGGAATAAAAAAAACCTTAGTTGTGAAATTTTATCTTCGACCAGAGAGCAGAGATCGAAATAAACCCTTACCTAATAGTATTTAGTGTTGGCATTTGGTCGGGCCACATGGGTCTCGGTAGTTGGCCAACGGTTAGTTTTGGTCGTCGTTTTGAGGTAAGGTCTACAACCAAGGGCCATTGTAGAATTTCCAACTGAAACTATACATACAATCTAGAAATGCCAACAGTTTTAAACCAACGGTAGCAGAAGTCGCATTGGCCCAACGTAAGTATGGGCGTAATAATGATATTTTACTGCATTGGGCCAACGTAACATATATCTAATAGGGACTTTGTTGTACGAGTATACAATGCAGAAATGCCAACCGTTTTTAAACAACGGTAGCGGTATTCACTATGGCCAAACGTTGGTAATTGGTTGGTCGTAATGATAATATTTTTGTTATATTATTATTAAACATTTATTCCGAATAACAGATATTCATATACAATTACAATAATTATTTAATTTAATTTAATTTAATTTCAAGGTAGTGTTCTTCATATTATTATCATTTTGTGCAGTCTGACATATGAATAGTACTGTAATGGGTGAGGTATACCCCGTAGGGTGTCCCGATTTTTTTTTACATTTATTTAAAGCAAGACCTTAAAAATTGGCGTATTTATCGTAGATTACCAAAATAATATTAAAACGAAAAATCTATATCTTTAGGGTTCTACCGATCTTCAAAGTTTTGAAAATTTTTGATTATCATGGCAAAAGCTTGGAAATGGTTGACTTTCCTTGTCACTCAAAATCTTTGCAAAGATGTGTTAAACTGGTAACAGTGTAAATGACTCTACTTCTAGAGATGGCTTTATTAGAAACAGGTTGCAATTTCGAACGGAAATGCCTAATTTTGGACACAAAAATAAGTTTCTATTCCAAGTTTTTGTCATTGATTATAATCTCTTTTTTGGTTTATTTGGTTTTCTTCTAGTTTGTTTCATTGATTGCACTATAAAAATAACTTTTAAACTTGATTTTTGTATTATTTTAGCCATATGGTTTGTCAGTAAGAAACTAAAATTAACAAAACTTCAAAGGTCGGTAGACTTTTTTTTTTTTTCTTCCGTTTTGGCTCCGCACGACTTATGCTTTAGCCATACGTCAAGTTTTAACTTTTTAATTCTTTTTTTTTTTTTTTTGTTTACTCAGGAGAAAAATTAGGGAAACAATAACGCGGAAAAATTAAATAACAAATATCTAAGGAACATGGATCAGTAGGATAAGATAGTAGGAATATACATAATTTACTAAGTAGAATAAATACAATGAATATATAAAAAGGCCATAAAAATAGGAATAGAACAAAAAATCAAATTTTAATATCATTTTCATTTATGAATGTTGCTAACGACTGATAAATTAAGGGATCTACTGAGGAAAGAAGGATGTTAATATTAGTAGGGAGAGGTACATGAAGGGAAACCAGATTTTCTAAAAAAGGAAGATGATCATACCTGCCACATGAAAAGAAAATATGATTAAGGTCGCAAAACGCTTCTCCACACTCGCAAGCAGGACTACATATGATTTTCATTCTCGCCAGATGGGCTGGAATACAGGTATGACCTAGCCGCATTCTAATTAATACCGTTGTTGCTCTTTTGCCTAACTTAATTTTATGAAACCAAGGCTTTATTGGTATTACACTTTGAATATTTTTGTAATATTTGCCTTTAAAATTACTGGTCTCTTCCCAAGATGCACCCCAAGATTCTTTGAGATATACCTCGGGAAGAGAAACCAGATCGTGACAGAAATTATGATATGGATACATGTCACCACACTCCACGGCCTCATTTGCCAATTTATCCGCACGCTCATTGCCAGCTATGTTGCTGTGGCTAGGAACCCATGCAAAATTTACTAAATACCCAGCAGACAAACATTGAAACAGCTTATTTTTTGATTCAATAATTAGGGGATAATGAACATTGGATCTAAAAGGAAATTTAATAAGGGTTTGTAGTGAACTTTTTGAATCGCTGAAAATTAAGGTTCTTTTTAGTTTCATCATTAAAATGTATTCCAAGGCTTTTAATATACCAAAACATTCTCCTGTAAAGACTGAAGCTTCGGGTGGAAGTTTAATTTGTTGTACAATATTGAACTGTTTGTGAAAAATACCGACACCAACATTACCTGTTTTGGAGTGTTTTGAAGCATCAGTATAAATTTGATGCCAGCCATGCCATTTATCATCAACAATGGAGTTGAAATACACATTTGCATGGGGATCATCACGATCAATATTTAGATTAAAAAGTACATCTGGATTTACTACAAGGGCTTGAAAATGGCCGTTGAAAAGGGGAAACAGGCGAGTTTGGTAAGTTGGTGCTAAGAATGATAAAGATCTTTTATAGCTGTTCACCAAATAGGGAGGCGATTTACATTTCCAATAAGATGTAGATATGAGATTTGAAAGATGATGTATTTTGGGAATTAGTTGATGATTAAAAAACTGTATAGATCGGAAAAAGAATCGATTGGATAGGTATTGTCGTCTTAAGTTTAAGGGAGAATCACCACACTCTACCTGAAGGGCATTAAGAGGACTTGATTTCATCACCCCCATAACTATCCGCATTGCTTTTGATTGAATCCCATCTAATCTCTTTAAAGCTGATACACTACAAGGTTCTAGAAGAAAAGTACCATAGTCTAGAACACTTCGTATTATAGCATTGTATATTAATTTCAGCGAAAAAGGATGAGCGCCCCACCATACCCCAGCTGGACATCTTAATAAATTTAAATTCCTCTCACATTTTGTTACTATATAATCACAGTGTGGATATCCTGTAAGCTTAGAGTCTAATATAACACCCAAGAATTTCGCATGGCTCTTTTCAGGAATAATTTTGTTATCATAATAGATGTTTACTGGAACGGGGTTACGCTTACGAGTGAAAGTCACAATGGTACTTTTAGAGGTAGACAGCTCTAAGCCATTTTTATCTAACCATGATTTAAGAGAATTTAAAGCAGCAGACAATTGAAGAGACGCTTTTTCAAGGGAACTGTTTGAAACATAAATTAACAAATCATCAGCATACTGTAAAATATTAACAGAGTGATTTATAGATGCTTCTAGATCATAAGTGTAAATATTATAGAGCAGAGGACTCAGGACTGAACCCTGCGGCAGACCCTTCCAGACAATTCTTGTTAGACTAGAAGAGTTTAAGATAATTTCACGGCCAGATAACATGTTTTGAATGAAAACTATTAATAGAGAAGGAACTTTCAAAATATGTAATTTTCTCAATAAGACTTCAATTATAACATTATCATAAGCTGCTTTTATATCTAAGAAGGCCGCAATTACAGAGTCATTTTGTGAGAACGCAATACGGATATCTGTAGTAAAGACACTCAGGCTGTCCATCGAACTCCTACCCCTTCTAAATCCATATTGACTATTTGATAATAAGTTAAGCCTTTCTACATACCATTCAAGCCTATTTTTAACTAAATGCTCTACAATTTTGATAATTACTGGAGATAAAGCTATTGGTCTATAGGACATCGAATCTGTTGGGTTTTTATCTGGTTTCAAAAATGGCAACACAATTTGAGATTTCCATGATGGCGGTATGGTACCTGTCACCATGACTGAATTAATAATATTTAAGAAGAATGTCAGTGCATCATCACCGAGATGAGAATAAAAAGAATATGGAATGCCATCTTTACCCGGGGCTGTATCCGTAGTGTGTGATAAAACACCTTTCAGCTCGTTTAAAGAGAACGGGGCATCTAAACCGTAACAACATGAGGAAAGTGTCGTGGAAAATAAGTTGACACACAGATCTCTATGAGGAACCGTTGGAGAGGCCAAACGGTCCAAAAAAGCATTGCTCAGAGACGGAGACATAACCGAATTGGAAGATGTACTTACTCCAGTTCTAAACCGCCGTAAATTTCGCCAAACTTCAGAGGCTTTAGTATTAGGGGATATGGATAAACAAAATCTCCTCCAGCCGTCAAATTTCTTGTCTTTTAATAGTTTCTTAGTTTTAGCAATGATTTCAGTTAACGCATTAAAGTTTTCTTGAGACATATTAGCATTATACTTTTTCTCAACCTCCTTTCTTTGAGCAACAGCCATGCTACACTCTTTATCCCACCAAGGTGGAGAAGGTAGTTTACCCGTGGCACTCTTTTTTAAGGGGAAGGTATTATCAGCGGCCTCTATCAAAATTTTGGTAAAAAGATCTGCAGAAGGTAACACATCCTGCGATATAGTATGCATAGGAACCAATTGGATCTTATTCTCAACATAATGCTTGAAATCACTCCATTTCTCATCAATTATTTTATACTTTATCCGAGGAGATGATCTTGGAATATTATTCACCTTAAAAACAGTAAAATTTAATAAAATTGGGAAATGGTCACTACCATATGTAGATAGCAAAGTGTCCCAAGTAATAGTAGAAGCTAAGCAAGGAGAAGTTATAGTTAAGTCTATTGCACTATCATTTTCGGTTGGATTCGTGCGGCCTTTATTAATTATACAAAGATTAAGTTTATCAATTAAGTCTAGGAGGTCCTCACCATGACAATTTGTCAATGAGCTACCCCAAGCTCTATGCTGAGCATTAAAATCTCCCATGACAACAACAGGCTTCGGAAGATGTGTAAACAAGTCATCAAGATCACTAAAGGTTTGTTGGCAAGGTTTAGGTATATAAATAGAAAGGAAACAGACTTTATTGATAATACAGGCAACTGCAGAAAACTTATCATTACTAGGTAAAGGAACTTGAGAAAAGTGAGAGGAATTTTTAATAAGAAGAGCAGCACCTCCATACCCATCAGACCTATCATCTCTGAGGCAGGAGAAGCCACTTAATTTAAATGGTGACCCTGGTTTCAACCAGGTTTCAGCTAAAGCAATAACAAAAGGATCATACTTATTGACTAAATATATAATTTCACTCTTTTTACTTATTACACTCCTGCAGTTCCATTGAACTGCTTTGGATCTGTTCTGATCCATTGTGGTTATTGAGTACATTAATGGCTTTAATTATTTTAGCAACGTTGTACGGTTCAACTACATTGGACTGAATAATGGTGTTTAGAAGAGCAATTATATCAGATATGCTGAATTCACAATGAGTTTTATTAGCTTTCAATGCACAACCATTTGATAATGAAGAACTAGGATGCTTTGTCAATTTCTCATGTTCTATTTGGTTATATCCATGAATTCGTTGAGGTGGTAGTCGAGGCTTAGCAAAAATAGTTTTTTTGTATGAACTTGAGGGAGAAGGTTGGATATGATTTTTGGGGTAAGGGGTTGATTGATCTTTTGGTGTAGCTGCAATGTCAGCATAGGATTTCGACAATGGAGGATAAAGCTGTGATGCCTCAGCATATGATATAGATTTGTCAGCCATTGAAAATTTGATTTTTTGCAGTCTAGCAAATTCTGGACAAGCTTTATCAGTGGCAAAGTGTATGCCTCCGCACAGACAGCATGATACCCCATCTTCATCAGCACATGAGTCACCAGAGTGCTCTCTGCCACACTTAAAACAGCGTGGCTTAGACCTACACTGGATCCTCGTGTGTCCAAAGTGACAGCAATTGTAGCATTGGATGGTCGGATATGTATAAAGCTGGACATCTAAAGCATTATAACAGATAAAAATGCGATTTGGAAGTATTTGACCATCAAATGTTACAACCACTGTCTGGGTTGGTTTCCAAACAGGGTTTCCATCAATCATCTGTTTAAAATTGATGCGCCTTACTTTAAGTATCTTACCAGACCTATTTGGTACTGTAGTATTTTCAATAATCTCTTCAGGAGTAAGGTCTGTGGGGACACCACGGACTACACCCATCCGAGACACATTATAGGAAGGTATAAATGCTTTTAATTTATTTTCACTAAGAAAGCTATGGCAAATGAATGAATTGGCATCTGCAAAATTCGAAAAAGATATAGAACATCTATTTCTACCAATCCTCTTGACACTACCATCAATAATACTGCGGAATGTATATCGTCTTAAGTGTTTGCCCAAAGAGATAGGGTGGAGTGTGGTGCCATCATTAGGAGACTCTGAAATCCTTTGTACATGAATAATGTAAGGAGCAACATCGGTAGAATCATACACAGTTCTTGCAACTGGTGATGATTTTTGTGGTATTGAAAGAGGTGCAGTAGTAGGTTGTGGAGGAGTTTCTACAACTGTATCTTCATTATTTCTTTCTTGACCCATGCAATGGCAACCTGTGGGTTCAATATTTGAGGTGGAACCATGCTTCCTTCTTTTTTTATTACAGTGCTTACACATTTTTTGTAAACGGCTACGCTTTTGAGCTTTATTACTCACAGAACAATCTGTGTCCATACCAGATTCATTCGAAGCTACTGTAACAAAATGTCCAGGCGAAGGGACCGGCCCTCCGCCTGGATCTGGAGTTTCCTCGACCATGTCAAACTAAATAAAGACTTACCAGATAGATGTATAAAATACACAGAACTACTATAAAATAAAGATTATTGAAATAAATAATGCAAATATACCCTACTGATCAATTAATACCAAAAAAGTTATTTTAGAAAATTTAAGAGGGAAAAAACGCAACCGCCTTCTTCGGAGTTTCCCGCCTTTTTTTCCAAACCCGTCGGTAGACTTAAGATGACACGAATTTCTAATTTTTTTTACCTTTTTCTTAATCTGTGTAAAATTACGCATATATTGATGCCTCTTTTGACAGTGTATTTTGAAAAATAAATGTCTCATACATTGACGGGCACCCTAATGCCCCGTCCAGCCTCTCAGCAAACATCGCAAGGATACTGTTGGTACTGGCCCGCACCCTGCCGAGCAGCTATATTGGTCCAATGTTAGTTTTATGTGGGCAAATAAGTAACTATATCCCCACGGATTCCCTACTGTTGGCCAATGGATGCCAACGGAAAATGCTACTAGGGAACTTACACAATTAAACGAGGTTTCTTAGGCTTACAGCGGAGCGCCATAGCGCCTTCAATCCTCCCACCTGATGGAAAGTGATCACCGCCGCCCATGGACATCTGCAACACCAGAGGTACTGCCAATGCGTTACCAGTCTAGGGAGGATGGGGAATGGGGATGGGATGGGGATGAGGGAATAGGCCTCCGGATCTCGTCACTCACCGTACGAAACGCAATAGCAAGCATACTTTACGCCGATATTCTGTGAGAGTGTGGTAGGTACTATCCCGGTCGAGCCGGTCCATTCAAACAGTAATCATTTAATGAGGATTACTGTTTGCCTCTACTACTACAAAAACGACTTAGCTATCTACTTTATCTACTTAGCTTTTAATTTCTAAAATCATTTCCATGTACGAAGGAACAATTTCATGTTATTGATATATCAAAGAAAACACCATCCCGGTATTCCATTACAAAATATCGTCCTACGCAATGCAAATAAGGCAAACTTTCGCCATATAAAAGGGGTTGGTATCAGGCAAACACCATTCGACGATCAGCTGTGAGCAAGCCGCCATCTTGTACCACAGATTGAAAAATGTTTAAAATTACCGCCATAGTGTCCTTGATGCTCGTTGGTAAGAATTCTACATTTAAATTGTTTAATCTTCCCGAATCATATATTTTTGTCGGTTGATATCGATGGCAGCTTATGCTGACTTATTTTAATAGCCCTAAATTTTATTATTTGCTTATTATAATTTTGTGTATAAGTAGTTACTAATCAATTAATACTTATTACTGTATTTAATCGTATTAAGTAATTAATGACGAAAGTAATTTTTAATCGCAACTGCTTTTTACTTATTTGATATAAGTAAGTAATTACAAAAAAGGAGATACCTATTAATTTAAATTAATTGTAATATGTGACTCGTATCATTGCAATAATAAATCATTTTGTCGTTTTAGTATTATTAATTTAAATTTCATTCGATACAATTTAGAGGACACAAATCAAAAATTGGTCAAAATCGGTTAACATTTAAGGGGTGAAAATCGTTATCGCCTTTTGTTTGAAAAGGATGATTTTTGCCGTTGGTTCACAGTCCTCTTAAAATCAGTAAGAATTGATATTAAAATTAAGATGTTTATTTAAAAAACGTGTCTAATATATATATTTAAAAGTAACTATTATTGTCATTTTTAGTTAAGTTCGCAAATGCTTGTCTAAATTTAACGTTTAAATAATAATTTAATTTGTTTTGTAAAATCTAATTGGATTATATTTCTGTTAGCAAATTGGTCTCACGCGGACTGTAGGCGGTACAAAAAGGAGGCCACATCTTCCAATTTTGGCTCAGGTCAGACTTTTCTAGAAGCATGAGTAGCATAGTTGTTGGATTAATCACAACACTTTCATACAAACTGTCGGATTAATAGCACAAATATCTAATACGCAACACATTTATGAGCGTTTTCCGAAAAAAGTGTACCATTTACTTTTATTTCAAAATTTGTTAATAGAATTAATTGTTATTTCAACTAAGAATAATAATGTCATTGATTCAAATTGGAATCTTCATACATGGAAAATTGGTAGGTAATTTTTTTTTTCAATTAGAATCAATGGTATTAAGAGATTGTGAACTAACGGCTTTTCATACAAAAGGCGATAACGATTTCCACCCCTTAAATGTGAACCGATTTTGAACAATTTTTGATAGGTTGTCAGTCAGAAGAAAATGTAGGTCTATATATGTTTTAGTTTTTTCACTAAGATCAATAAATTCAGTTTTATTGCTGTTTCAGTATTCTCATACAAAACTAATTTCGGCGATTATTTGACTTTGTTAATCTTTAATCAATATTCAAAAAACTTATAGACCTAGATTTTGTTCTGACTGACAACCTATCAAAAATTGGTCAAAATCGGTTAACATTTAAGGGGTGGAAATCGTTATCGCCTTTTGTATAAAATTGACAAGGCTGATTTTTTGCCGCGTAATGTTTCTGAGTAGGAATAACATAAAATTTCCATATTCAGAACAAAAAAAGTAAAAGTTACACTATTTCTGAATACGCCCTTATACAACATTCAAATAGTTGAGTGATTGAGTTTATATTGGGTCCAATTTGAAACCCTGACTTCTGAATTTTTAATTTCCTAAACTTAAAGCTACTTAAAATTAGAAACAAAGCTATCAAAATCAAGTTAGACGTTTCTTACTTTAAATTTAGCGAGCATACCTTTTAATTGACTGCTTTTATACAGCGTGGGCCATAAGTTTTAACCAATAGAAACACGGATTTTTTCCAAAATATTAATTGTGGGATACAATGGATGACGGGAAATTAAACGCCATTTTGTACATTTTTGACTACGATGGACCGTTTCACAGGAAAGCGACGTGGTTATTGTGTTAAACACTTTTCAAAAAAACCAGTCTTAAGTTACTATGCGATGCCTTTTTAGGATTGAATACGGATCACGCCGTATGTTAGTGTCGCAGCATCAATTTAATCAAAGTTGTGGTCAATAAGTTTAAAGAAACTGGTTCAACAACGAATATTAAGCAAACAGGGCGGTTACGTACCAGAAGTAATAATTGTCAGTATCTTTTCATACAATTGCGTAGTCGGTTGCAGGAGTGCCAGCAACAAGACGGAGCTCATTTAGACGGCTGTGTTTTAACAAAAAAGTTTATACTAATTACTTATAATAAATACCTAATAAACTAGCATTTGTAGTTTTGCCTCTATCATGTTTCTAAAAGTGCAAAAACTTATGGCCCACCCTGTATTTAATATTTTATTAAATGGAACGCATTCGCATCGTCATTAAAGGGATTTCAGCTCAAGATTGTTTAAATTCTACGGATTTTTCAGTCTCCTTCCGTTCCTAGACTTTATCTATCCGAATCTATCTCTGCAATATGATCTAAACTTTGGCTATGTTGGACGATCTCAAAAGAAGGATATGGCGTTCAATACAACTGCGTTGAACAATTGACTTAGTTCGCGACGGTAACGCCATCTATTTACAAGTTTATAAACTACGAAGCTCTATTGCCGACGTCTTAGTTCTTATGACATTTACTCTTATTTTGCCTGATTCATCGCTCTTTCATTGCTCGCTAGGAGCTACGAACCAGCAAAACAAAACGCATGAATTTGCCAATAATGGACCTTTCCTTAAAGTAATAAGAACGCCGATGTCTGCGATATTTACCGAGTGTGCGATGGTGTGATCTGACACCAAAAAAGTGAGCATCGCGAAAATCGCATTGGGCAGTTCCTTACTTCTATGCCCTATTTCTATGCCTTCTTTTTGCCTTATTTCTATGATATGTTGTTATTAAGAGGACTGTGAACCAACGGCAAAAATCAGCCTTTTCATACAAAAGGCGATAACCATTGCCACCAAGACTAGAAATATGCACGGCTTTACTCACGATTTACTGTCAGAAATAGTCCGACATGTTTCGGACTCGTACGGAGTCCTTCTTCAGGGGTTGAGTACGGTCGCGCTCACTGCAACCCACGCACTGATTATGACGCACCACGCAGTGCGTGGGTTGCAGTGAGCGCGACCGTACTCAACCCCTGAAGAAGGACTCCATATGAGTCCGAAACATGTCGGACTATTTCTGACAATAAATCGTGAGTAAAGCCGTGCTTATTTCTAGTCTTAGTAATGTCTCACGAAAGTTTTAATCTGATTACCATTGCCACCCCTTAAATGTTTACCGATTTTGACCAATTTTTGATAAATTGTCAGTCTGAACAAAATCTAGGTCTATACGTTTTTTGAATATTGAAAAAAAGATAAAAAATCAAATAATCGCATAAATTACTTTTGTGCGGGAATACTAAAGGCCGGGGCAAATCAAACGCGGTTGCGGCGCGTTTGCGGCGTTCGACAACGGCGCGGGCGAATATACCGTGCCACACCGCGGCGGCGCGGGACCGCCGCGGTCCCGCGGCTACTTTGGTGTGGCATGGTAAATTCGCTCGCGCTGTTCGACAACGGCGCGGACCCGCGTTCGCGCCGCAAACGCGCTGCAACCGCGTTTGGTGTGCCCGGGCCTTAAAACAGTAATAACACTGAATTTATTGATTATAGTGAAAAAAAAAACGTATCTAGACTTAGAGTTTGTTCTGACTGACACCCTTTCAAAAATTGGTCAACATCGGTTAACATGTAAAGGGTGGAAATCGTTATCGCTTTTTGTATGAAAAGTCATAGGTTCAGACTCGTCTTAATAGACTGTTTTCTGTTTAATCCAGGCAGCACAGTATGGGGCACGTTCTCTTGCGACTCCTGCGGCAGCGAGTGCATCAAAGCCTGCGGCACCAAGCACTTCAGGGCTTGCTGCTTCAACTACCTTAGGAAAAAGAGGGGGCCTGAGCGCGTCAAGGTAATGAACTAACCCTTTTTAGGGTTCCGTATCCAAAGGGTAAAAACGGGACCCTATTACTAAGGCTCCGCTGACCGTCCGTCCGCCACTAGGCTGTATCTCATGAATCGTGATAGTTAGACAGTTGAAATTTTCACAGATGATGTATTTCTGTTGCCGCTATAACAACAAATACTAAAAAATAGAATAAAATAAATATTTAAGGGGGCTGGGATACAACAAGCGTGATTTTTTTGCCGTTTTTTTAGATAATGGTACGGACCCCTTCGGGCGCGAGTCCGACTCGCACTTGGCCGGTTTTTTAGGGACTATTACTGAGCCGTCCGTCCGTCTGTCAGAGACCTCTAGCTCTGCAACGGTGAGAGCTAGAAGGTCTGAATTTTCACAGAAGTGTTGTTATGGCATGAATACTAGACAATAATAAAAATATCAAAAACTTTTAAGCCTGAGAAGCTCGCAATACATTGATGCACTCAAAATCGACTGAGTTTAGACCAATTTTGTTTCAGCTGTATTTCCAAAACGGCTTAAGTTTCAGCTATCAAATTTGGCCCGATTTAAGTTTATACTCCACAGTCTAACAACAAATATCAATCAGCTTTAGAAATGTGAAAAATATATTAAAATAAAACCAAAATAGTAGTTTATGCAACGGTTGCATAATGATAGGCCTTAAAACACTAGTGCGGTTTTCATGAAACGAGCCGATAGGCGAGTTTCATAATAAGATCGCACGTGTGTTTTAAGGCCAAATTATGCAGAGTTGCATACATAACTTTATCTACACACATATTATAAATCCTCCATGATGGGTTCAGAAACAATATTTTCTGGCAACAAGTTATTTGTTGCAATCGTGGCTGCATATTTCCGATATCCGGCGCATTTTCACATCACACACACTCCGAGAAGACTACTTACTATTCATATTTTCAACTAAAATGTAAATTACAAACAACTTTTTCTATTCAATTAATTCTACTTTCGTTCAGCAAAACACCAACATGGCGGCATTCGAGCCTCCGTCAAGACCATTTTTTTTAAAATCATAGACAAACGGATGAAGTCTCTATTCTCACGTCACTCGAGATCAAATATTGTGCAGTTTATATTAAAGAAACTTACTGAATTGACGTTTCGTATCAATAACTGTTTTAATATATAGATATTAAAACAGTTATTGATTGATCCATGATCCATGATGATGATATGATGATTATCCATAGGGATACTAGAATAGAGACCCACTTGAGTTTTGACAGCTGTTCCAAATTTAATCTCATTTCTTTACTAAAAACGATAAAGAAGTCATGTTATTTCTTTATCGCAGCACTGGTTTTTCCTAATTGGTTGTCAAAATGGTGGTCTTTTCCTACGGTTTTTGATTAACCAATGGAGGTTTTATGATATGGGTGTAGATAAAATTAGTTGCCAACTTATAGTTGCAAGTGTCAAAGTTCTTGTATCATAAACAAAATAATCTATTAGTGATTGGTTGAGATCATGCCAAATTGGCGTAGTACAGAACCTTCGCTACGCAAGTCCGACTCGCCCTTGACCGGTTTTTGTATTATAGTAATGAACACGCACCTATAAGCCACTGTAGAAATTAGCGAGGGCGGAGGTGCATTATATTTTCACGAATAAGAATATTGAACAGAATATTTTTAAACAATTTGATTGATTTTATTCCGGGAAACATTCAGTGAAAATAGCGAATAACGATAAAGGCCGGCTCCCATTGTGGACTCGGCAGAGCTCGGCGTAAGTGCAGCGTGACGCCATCTGTTGTTTTGCAATGGAAGTTGTAACATTTCAAGCCGCGATGTGGTCGAATGCAATTGATATCTCTGATACCTTGATACAATTGATCTCTATACATACTATATTTTATAGTGTTTCATATGTGTTGATTATTCAACAATTGGTTTTATTTTATTTTTCTTACTTTAATAATTATCATTTATTGCTTTATTACATTGTAATGTTTTTATTAAATTTTATTTGAGTATTTACATATGATGTAAAAACAATGTTATGACTTGAAAATATGACTTTCTGCTGAGTTTCCTTCGGCGCTTCTCAGTGATAATGGTTCTGTCCGAAGCGCTGGTAGATTCAACCTATTGTAGTTTTTTCATATGACAAGTAAAAGAGCCCACAGGTGGCCAATTTTCTGAATAAATTATTTGAATTTGAGTTTGAATTTAATGAATATTAAAGGCAGTTCCAATTTGCGAATAAAATTTTAAAAAAAATATGTCTATTTAATTGCAGCATTCTTTTTGATACATGATGTTAATCGAATGATTCGTAAAAAAATTCAAAACATTTATTTATTTTCTGAATGTTTTTAGTTCTGGACACCAAACAGTTTGGAAGACAAGATGGAAACCCCATACAAGACCAAGCTACCCGTCATAGCTTTTGAGGTCGTTCCAGACTTCCTGGCCGAGCTCTCCAAGGATTTTGAACCCAGCGGTTATGAGGATACGGGCGATAATAAATTGAACATTTATGACGCTTAAGCTGTTAGGTGTTTAGGCTGCAATACTGTTCCCTGTCAATTTGTTCCGAGGAATTTCTGTCAAAAATGTTTCATCAAAATAACCAAAATGAAACGCGTTACATCTTAATTGTTCGCGAAAACGCCAATAGAGGTCGCTTTAATGAAGCATAGTTATGCAAAAGTTTCGGTAGATTTTACAACACTGTTTTGGATTTGTAACGTAACTAATAATGTTCCTTGAAATATTATTCAGCATATTAAAATAAATGTAAAATATAGCATAGTTAATTGTATAGCTTAATTAAGTAACACAAATTATAATATCGACGTGATCTGAATAAAAAACCATAAGGTTTCATGTCCATTTTTGGCTGGATCAATGGACATAAGCTTTAAAACTTACTGACGATGTATATTTAGGAACAAAAACCTACACCCTCGGTGAATAGCTAGAATTATGCATGTGCCATTTTCTTGTATGGGTACGTGTATCTGTACTAGTATTATGTACTCTGTGACCCTAGTATCCTTTCAAAGTGTAAGTAAGTGAAGCCCTATTTGTCTATGATACATACTAAATCGAAAAACAGGCATTTATATTTTAATTACATATATTTTAAACTGTCTCCCCTCGTAGCATCAGTTGACTGAGTTCACGCGGTACAAATGTCAGCATATTTAAACACCTTGGAAAAGCTATTGCTACCCATGGGCACAGATCCTTAATGCATTCAGCCATTCCTTTTTCCTGGACATTCACCAGATGCCGCACTTTTCGATATGCCTCAAACGCCCATGGGATGAAAGTAACAAAAACGCATATATGCGTTGCCGGCAGTGAATGCGTTAAGCACAGTGATGGGCGGCTAAGAGCACGTATAATCATCTCAATAAACCGTATCCCATATGTTCGTGGTACACGGTACAGTTTAAACGTGTAGCCAAATGATTTGACTTTGACAACGGAGATGTACATATATCGGTTTTGTAATTATATATATTTATGTATACCCGTATACTGAAAAGAATCATAAATCTTGTAAATTACACGTGTAAATCTCTGGTATTTAATATTTTGCGTAAGACCCGATCATAATGTGGCTGCGGGCGTCAGCGTGACGCCATCTGTGATCATCTATTAGAAGTCGTAACGGACGTCACAATCACGCGGTGCTGCGTTCGTGTCAAGCCAAGCCGAGTATGGCGCGCGCGTGGTATGTGTGACGTCTGTTACAACAGATGGCGTTACGCTGCGGTTACGCCGTTATCCTGCTGTGCGCGCAATGTGAACAGACCAAGGGATTCAAAGTATAGTCGACATCTTTTTCTAAGGTCGTTGGATATCATTATATTGCTAAAATCAAAGGACCCACACATTCATATACTATGTATAAATGGTACTGAAATAAAAAGTTTACGTCGAGAAAATTCTTTTATTTCTTCACATTAAATTCGAACATTTATATATTTCTTAATCGACTAAGTCTTTGGACAAATATAGCTCTCGATAAAAATTAGTTATTACAATATTTTATGTCACCTCCTTGGCCTTAAAAATGTAAAGATTATAATATAATTCAATTTCTTAAATTAAAAATAATTAACGAAACAATAACATTAAAACAAACTTACAATAAAATGGTAATATAACTGAACAACTAATACAACTGTATAACAATAACTGTTCAAAATATTAAAAGCTATTTTTTTAATCAACTTTGTCTCGTAAAAATATTGGCAATACTAATGAGCCATAAGAAATTATCGACATTTATTTTTAATTAGCTAAAACGCTACGGTTTGAGTTCCAAACAGCCAAATCGTATTATTCCTTTTAATCTTTGCGGGGTTACTGGAAATTATAGCATTTTTAAAAAATCTATACAATTTGTACTAATTATAGAACATGGAAACGTATTTTAGATTGAATAAAAAAAATAGATTTCACTTAAAAAATAATGATGTGTATCATTATGTATCAATTTCAAACAGGTACGCTGAAACTATTTGAAGGTATGGGCGATTTTTAGAACACCCATATTTCCATCCATATGAAGTTCTCCTCTTTTATTATACTAAAATTTATAATAAAAAAATTCATGGTCTTAAATTAGTACGTATAATGCGAAAATGTTCTAAAATAAGTACAGATTGAAGCTACTACCAGTAATCGATCCCCATTGGTAATTTGATCATTTCTTATATTAGTTGAAGCTCATCTCCTTTTGCTTCCGCCTAGCTATTTCCGCGCTGGCTTCCTGTATGGCTTCCCATAACTTCGCTTCGGATAGGATTTGGCGGGAAAGTTCTTCGATGCCATTCTCTTCCAAAATTGGAATCGTATCGTCGTCAACGAACTGAAATAAGGACATCGAGTTAATAAATGGTGAAGTTATGACAAATAACTTTTTTAAATTACATTATATGTAATAAATATTCGGAGAAACTTCGAAGAGGCTGGAGGAAAAAACTGAGGACCGGAGAGCTGGCAGCTTCCTCGCACAACCCATTCGTATTGCGATACTCATTTAGTGTCAATAAATTTTATTTATTATTATTATTATGTTGTTATTCAATAAATATTAAAACATTACTTAAAGAAAAAATAATAAAAAATCGAGGAATTACTAATATATTGTTACATTATAGATCTCTACACGTAAAATCACGAGGTACATTTTTATACGCGATTTTAATTATATTATCTAATCTATTTTTAATTTCGGGTGGGTTACAATTTTTTATTTAGAAAAAAAATGTTTCATATATTAAACTAAGATTTAGTTCAACAGACTTACATTAGGTTATAGATTAAATAAGGCACGAAAATGCAATGGAAGGATGATTTATGTGTCCCTAAACATAAAAAAAAAAAATCAGTCAATGCTTACTTGTCGTTGCCTCATCAGTTCTTGCACCGGCATGCCGGGAGGACCTTGCGACCGCTTGCGACCGCACCCTGGAAAAATTAGTTACCAAAATGTTAGCGCCATTAAAAAATACATTTTCGAATCCTTAATTTAGCCTAAAAAACCGGTCAAGTGCGAATCGGACTCGCGCACGAAGGGTTCCATACTATTATCTATAAAAACCGCATAAAAATCATGTCTGTTATATTGGAGCCCCCCTTAAATATTTGTTTTATTTTAATGTTACTATTTATTTTCAAAGTGAATAAATAACTAAATATTCTGTGAATATTTCAAGCGTCTATCTGTTGCCGTTATCAATATCGAGCACAAACGAGCAAAAAAAATCACGTTTGTTGTATGGGAGCCCCCTTAAATATTTATTTTATTCTGTGTTTTAGTATTTGTTGTTATAGCGGCAACAGAAATACATCATCTGTGAAAATTTTAACTGTCGCACTATCACGATTCATGAGATACAGCCTGGTGACAGACGGACAGACAAACATACGGACGGACAGCGGAGTCTTAGTAATAGGGTCCCGTTTTACCCTAAAAATCAATCAAATCATACAGCACAACTAAAGTTACCAATGAACCGACAGTTTTAGAAATTTGGAGCGTTTGATACGTATCCACCTAAAATGACACGCCACGCTCGTCGGAACCAAGCAGCATTCGGTAAGGTTTCGATTTTTTATAAGGTGTATTTTGGTGAGTGTGAACAGGAACTACATGACGGGGCAAAAGACCGTTAATCCGACAATCGTTAATTAATGAAGTTAATATTTCAAGTAACGGATTAACTTTTAAGTAAACTTCAAAAATTGTTAACCAACTCATTAACTTCCATTAAAACAATGATGCATGCAATACTGAAATTATTCCAAATTCGAAGTTCACAAAATTAGTACATCCTGATTGCTGAAATATAAATCATAATTTCCCGGAAGACGCCCGCGGTTTAGCTTCTGTGCGCGGCTAGGACTTAATATCGTTTAAAGATTGTCAGTTTTTAATTTATTAATTTGTGCGATATCTCAACCTGACTAGAGAGACTTCATAGCGTTCCCTATACCTACTATTTTTTATACTTTAGATTATTCAAGAATTCATTTTATTTTATTTTTATTAGTCTTAATAATTATCATTTATTGCTTTATTACATTGTAATGTTTCTATTTCATTTTATTTGGGTTTTTATATACGGTGTAAAAATGTTTTGACTTGAAAAGATGATTTTCTGCTGAGTTTCTCGCGGCGCTTCTCAGTAATGATGTCCGGTCCGAAGCACTGGTAGATTCAAACCAGTTTAATTTATTCATGTGACAAGTAAAAGAGCCCACAGGTGGCCAATTTGCTGAATAAATTATTTGAATTTTGAATTTGATTTGTTAAATCCGTTCCGATCCGATGCGATGCGCCTCGTTTGGTGGAAATTATACTTAAAGGTTCTTTTTTACGGAACCCTAGAAAAATGGGTTTAACCCTAGAAACATGAATTTCCCTAACGTGACTTACCAGTGAACGCATTACAGAAGGGTCTCTTTTTCGGCGTCATCACAACTTCTTCTGAGAGCCGAGGGTCAAAGTTTTGCGGGATCTGAAATTCAAAGATACTCAAAAAGTAAGAAATAAACTTTTGCGTAGTTAAGCTGTCGGTGGGCTTGCATATTTTTTATGAATATTAAATTAGTCAAATTAAAACATAATCTCTAAAAGAAGAAAAGAAATTCTAAAAAAGGCCGAATATTTTTATTTGATTCCTATTCCCCAGCAAAAGTAGTTTACTTATTCTCTCTTCAATTATGAGAACTTATATGAAGAAAAAAAAAAATATTGTCAAAAGACCTTTTAGGTATACCAAAACTCACACTGGCTGTATAGCAGATATCCAAGAGCAGTAACGCGATTATCGGCAGAAGAAAAACGTGGCGGGCCATGGCGGGAAAATTGACAGATAACGAGCAAGATGGCGTCTGTGAAAAAAAGGGTTTGGTTATTACTCTATTTTTTTTTAAATATATCATTGTATAATAATTATTAGTATTGTGTAGTTAAATGATACGATTTACGTATGATTTGCAATGAATTGATTAAACAACGAAAAAGAATTAAACAAATTGATTACAATCATAATAAAACGAATTAACAAAATTAACCACTAATAAACAACTATTTAAGTGATAAAATAAATCAATTGAACTAACTAATTGGCAGACTAAATACTTGTCAAAAATCGAATAATGAATTTCCTCGACAAAAATAATCTTGGCATTTTGTATTTTTCGGAGTAATTCACGTACTTAATTCAAGATAACTTACAGAATTTTTATTATTTGGAATTTAATTAAATAATTAATTATGTATTTTATTAAATTTCAATAACTGAAATGTATCTAGTAAAATAAAATACATATTTTATCAATTCATATATTTTAATAACAAAGATCTCAAAAGAAGGATATGCCTATCAGTACAATTTCGTGTAACAAGTCTCATAGTAGGTTATCAAACGCCATGGCTTACGCACACCCTATTGCTGATGTCTTAGTTCTTACGACATACATACAAAAGTCTAATATTGCTTTATTCACACGCTATCATATCATTGTGGACGGTGTGGCCGGCGGTGCTGCGGTCTCACACCGCACGATGCGGGAGGGCATTTTTCCAATTTTAACAGTGTCACTTAAACGGGTGTCATGGGTTGACATGCGACTGAACCTGCGATGGTGTCAGATTCGCGTTCTGACACCTCAAAAGTAAGCATCGCGAAAATTGCTTTGAGCAGTTCCTTACTATATATTTCAATGAGTGCAGTAAATTCCATTAGATACTCAAATACTTTTAAACTCAACATTTATTTTAAATTAAACTTAACTCTTAACTTGACCCGAGATCACATTAAGTAAGTTAACAGAAGTTACAAACATTTAAACAACTAAACAAATAAAAAGGAAGGTAATTTGTTGACTAACTAGATTATGTTAGGAGCCTAATTGTTCTCTAGGGGATAGATAATTAGTTAGTTAAATAAAATGTAGCCGTTTTAAACTATGATATTATTATTGCGGCGTTTATTCGACATTGCCTAAGCGATAACACAAATGGTTTTTTTACGATGCCACCTTTGCTGGGAGGGGTATTCTTTTTATAATAATATACATAACTATAAATATCAACGTTTTTTATTGTGTACTTATATAAGTTGTATATATTTATTATTTAATATCAATTCTAATAAATTGACTATTGTTCAACAAAAATAATGGTTTGGGAATTGTCTCTCGACTAACAACGAAATAACTATGTCAATCCCAACAAAATGAGAATTATCGAAATCGGTTTAAAAAGTTATGTGGGAACATACATAAAAAAAAATACGGGTCGAATAGATAACCTCCCCCTTTTTTGAAGTCGGTTAAAAATATCTTTTAAGGAAAAAGGAACCCTTATCGGATCAGTTCTTTGTCCGTCTGTCAGTCTGTCTGTCGGTCTTTTCGTCTGTCTGTGTGTCAAGACCTTTTTCTCAAGAACGCGTGGAGGTATCAACTTGAAATAAATATCAAATACTCAGGTCTGCAATATCCTGGAGCTGTGAAAAAATAAAACTTCTAAGTCACCGCAATCAAAAGGTACGGCCGTTTATGTCACATATTTTGACACTCGCGAGGGAATCAAAACCTAGCTATTGGGTACTTCTCGTTGACCTAGAATCATGTTTGGCAAGAAGCAATGTCTTATAGCAGAAGTAAAGGAAAAAGTCCGAAAACTGTAAATTTGTTGTTACATCACAAAAAAATAGTTTAACGGAATAACCTTTGCAAGGTCGTATCACACTCGACGGTTGCACGGAGATAGGAGCTTGCGAAAGTTATTTTTTGTCTTATTTCATAAGTAGGTTGTAAATGGTTAACCAGTAGTTAAAATCAATTTTTTTTACTTTTAGGGTTCTGCACCTACTAGGTACTATTTGTTTTTCATAGGTAAGTACGGGACCCTCAGCGCGCGAGTCACACTCGCACTTGACCAGCTTTTTAGGGTTCCGTATTTTGTAATGAAGTCAATCGATCTCCGCGAAACACGCATAGCCTAATGTAAAAAACCGGCCAAGTGCGAGTCGCACTCGCGCACGAAGGGTTCCGTAGCAATATCTACAATCAAGCAAAAAAAAAAAACACCACACGTTTGTTGTATGGGAGCCCCCCTTAAATATTTGTTTTATTTTATTTTTTTATTTTTATTTTTAAAGTGAATATATAACTACAATGTCTGTGAATATTTCAAGCGTCTAACTATCACGGTTCATGGGATACAGCGATAAACGGTTCTAATTTATCTTTGTGCCATGCATGTTAGGGCCGCAGTTGCCGTTATCAATATCAAGCAAAAACGAGTAGACGAATGAAACGAGAGTTGTATGGGAGCCCGCTTAAATATTTATTTTATTTTGTTTTTTAGTTTGTTGTTGTTATAGCAGCAACAGAAATACATCATATGTAAACCTTTCAACTGTCTAACTATCACGGTTCATGAGATACAGCCTGGTGACAGACGTACGGACAGACGGACAGTGGAGCCTTAGTAATAGGGTTCTGTTTAACCCTTTGGGTACGGAACCCTAAAAATGGCTCGTTCAAGTTGTGCTCACTTCATCAGCTGTAGGATCAACGTGAAAAATAAATTACTAACTCTAATTTGACTCAATCAAACATTATTATTCAGAATCTGTTCAGAATCATCATATTTATATTTTTCGCCGACTCGTACCTCCTGTGTTGTATAGCAGTCGCGGCTTTTTGTTATAAATTATTTGTGTTATTATTTTCTGGTGTAAGCGCTTTGTGAAACGTTGATTTTCAATCAATTGGGTATTATTAAGTTGATAAGGGACAGACAGAACTTGTTATTCTTGGCATTTGATACAATGGTTCAACAGAATTCTTAAAGAACTGGCCAAAAGTATGTCTACGTAGTATAAGTTATCATTCTCATGAAGAACTAAATATCAAAGCAGTGTAAATTTGAATTTTGAAAAAAAATTTGATTAAAATTAACGAAATATTAAAATATTTCTGTTGAATGATAGCTTAATCCCCAACAATACATATAGAACGGGAGTCATGTAAAAATAAATCCAGACTAATCTTTACTTTAATAATTTAAAACGTTAATTTTTACTTCTAAGTCGCGTGACTTAAAACACTAATTACGACGCCATTAAATATAGCAATCGGGTGCGTTCCGAATCGCGCTCGTACCGATGTATCGGGTCGTGCATTCCCTGGTCGTACATTATTGGCTCCCGCTTCTTTACATTTATAAAAACCTGTGTATATTTGTTTGTTTCTGCCAGTGGAATGACGTCACATGCGAGAGCTGACAGTGGATAGCGTTTTGGCGGCAAATAAAAAAATGAAAATTATTTTTAGCGTTGTTGCCTTGAAAATGAAGAAATATATTAGCGAAAATATTTTTATCTACACCCATATCATAAAACCTCCATAGTGTAATCAAAAACCGTAGGCACTTCCTACGGTTTTTGATTTCCACCATTATGAAAACCAGTTAGGTAAAACCAGTTCTGTAATGTTATTACAGTATCGATTTTAGTATCGAAATGAGATTAAATTTGGAACAGCTGTCAAAACTCAAGTGGGTCTTTATTCTAGTATCCATCCAGAGGCCTCTAGCTCAGCAACGGTAAGAAATAGACGGTTGAAATTTTCACATAATATGTTTTGTTATGGCATGAATACTAACAGATAATACTCGTAAAAATATCAAAAACTTTTAAGTCTGAGAAGCTCCCCATACATTGATACCCTAAAATTTGGCTGCGTTTTGACCAATTTTGTTCCATCTGTAATTCCGAAACTGCTTAAGTTTCAGCTATCAAAGACCAGATTTCAGTTATACTCCATAGTTAAACGACAATTCAACGGTGTTGTATTATAGAAACGTGAAAAATATATTGAAATCAAACAAGAAAATTACCGCTGCAGCTTAACAATATGCCAACTTATTTGCAACTGTCAAAGTACATACGATTAACATGAAATAGTAGTTTATGCAACGGTTGCATAATGATAGGCCTTAAAACACTAGTGCGGTTTTATGAAACGAGCTTTTAGCGAGTTTCATAATAAGATCGCACGTGTGTTTTAAGGCCAAATTATGCAGAGTTGCATACATAACTTTATCTACACACATATTATAAATCCTCCATGATGGGTTCAGAAACAATATTTTCTGGCAACAAGTTATTTGTTGCAATCGTGGCTGCATATTTCCGATATCCGGCGCATTTTCACATCACACACACTCCGAGAAGACTACTTACTATTCATATTTTCAACTAAAATGTAAATTACACTTTTTGAATGAACTTTCTCAATGAACTTTTTCTATTCAATTCAACAAAATTCTACTTTCGTTCAGCAAAACGTCAACGCGGCGCGGCACGTCAATAATGGCGGCCGTCCGTCAAGACCATTTTTTTTTTAAATCATAGACAAACGGATGAAGTCTCTATTCTCACGTCACTCGAGATCAAATATTGTGCAGTTTATATTAAAAAAACATACTGAATTGACGTTTCGTATCAATAACTGTTTTAATATCTATGGATACTAGAATAGAGACCCACTTGAGTTTGACAGCTGTTCCAAATTTAATCTCATTTCTTTACTAAAAACGATAAAGAAGTCATGTTATTTCTTCATCGCAGCATTGGTTTTTCCTAATTGGTTGTCAAAATGGTGGTCATTTCCTATGGTTTTTGATTAACCAATGGAGGTTTTATGATATGGGTGTAGATAAAAAACCTTTCATTTGTTGAGACCATGCCAAATTAGCGTAGTATGGAACCTGACCGGTGTTTTTAATAATCGTAGGTAATGCATCTTTTATTGGTTACATGTGTTCACACACTCTTTACGAATGAATACATTAAAATAGATTCAATCTACCAGCGCTTCGGATAGGACGCTCGTTACTGAGAAGTGCAAGATAATCAGCAGAAAGTCATCTATTCCAATCATACCCATTTGCTGGTGGTAGTCTGTCAAAACTGTTACAGTATTTCATCAAGGGAGTGTACATCATTACTCCATATTACCACTACACCGTCGTAAAATGTATGGGAATTGCGCTCATAAATTCAATTTTGGGCGTTGTTTATGATTATATGATTATTAGTTAGTACGTCATATATATCGTACAAGATGCCCCACCACACAGCTTCGTCCGTGGTCCGTATAAATTTCCCCAATTTCACAAAAAAAAACCGGCACAAGTACGAGTTGAACTCGCGTGGAAAGGGTTCCGTTCCATACATGATTATCTGAAATTTCCTATTTTATTTTAAATACCATAGACTTCTTATAGGTTTTCCTGTAATCTATAGGTAAAGAACTATACTCTGTATTTTTTTCAAAACTTTAGGCCCAGTAGTTTCTGAAATAAGGGGGGGGGGGATGGTCATTTTACGCTTTTTTTCCTAAATAACTTCCAAACTGTTTATTTTAAAATATATATTTAAAATCCTCACAATAAGTCCTTTCATTTGATATGTCACAAGATATAATTTGCATAACTTTTTTTTTAATTTTCTTCTTTACCACTTTTGGGGGGTATATTAATTTTATAGCCCCCGTGTTTCAAATTCATTTATTTGCATTACGCGTCCGTGTTGCGGTCACCGACTTACATATGTGTACCAAATTTCAACTCAATTGGTCCAGTAGTTCCGTAGCAAATTGGCTGTGGCAGACGGACAGACAGACACAGATACACGAGTGATCCTGTAAGGGTTTCGTTTTTCCTTTTGAGGTACGGAACCCTAAAAAACATTAATTTAAACAATACTTTTGACGTCGCGGTTAGCCTGGTTGGTAGTGACCCTGCATCTGAAGCTAGCAGTCCAGGGTTTGATCTACGGTGAGAGCAAATATTTGTGTGTGAGTCGTGGATGTTTCCTATGGGTGCGTAACCGTCGGTATAACGACTTTTGATATATTATTGGTCGATATAACGATTAAGGGATATAATGTACTTTTGGTATAACATTCATTCATTCATTCATTCATTCATTCATGCATGCATTCATTCATTCATTCATTAACTTTGTAAGATATAACGCTCAGTGGGTATAATCTGGAATACGTACTACTATTATAATAACCTACCTATTCTACCTTAAGGCAGTCCCTGTTAGGTACGACGACGAGCCAGAGACGAAGATTGGTCCTGTAATAACATTACAGTACAGATTTTACGTAGGTACAGATATAGTGCATAACGAGCGGCATGATTTGTTAGAGAATAAAATTGCTGTACTTACAAGTAACTCAATCTTCCTCTAATTTAAAACACACATTAAAAATCTTAGAAGCAAGATGAAAGAAAAACATGGACGCAGTGTTCTCATCATGGAATGAAATTGTCACTTACTTTTGTAAAAACGTTACTGGGTTGTTTTATCAGTGTTAGAGTGAATATGGTAGACTAGCGATCAGACCCGGCTTCGTTTATTCTTACGAGTAGCATTAAAACTTTTAAAATTAATATTTTTAGGGTTTCGTACTTCAAAAGGAATAAACGGAACCCTTATGGCTAGGGAGCTGGGTGCCAACATTTCTATATGATTTGTTCGCTTGGCAGACCTGAACTGTTCGATTAATGACAATGTAAAGAACCACAGATAAAAAAAAGCAAATATACGCGTTGAATTGAGAACCTCCTCCTTCGGTTTTTTTGAAGTCGGTTAAAAAATAGTCTGCCACCATGGTAGCGCTGCGTTTTCAATTGAGAGCATTTCAAAAAATGAAAAGAACGGTGTGCTAAATCATTTGTTCGTGTGTGCCCATTGGACTGATGTTCAGAATCATCCTCAAAACGATGAACATCGAAGAGGCAGACGTGCGGGGCTCTGTTTTATAACGAGACGTAGTTGCAAAAATGTAAATGAAAAAAGCTATACTAAATCATTTGTTCGTCGTTCTCGTAGCATCCATTCGATTCATTAAGACTCCCAGAATAGAAAAAAAAAGTTGGCAGACGTCTAGGTCGCTAATTTATAAATGTACGATTTTTTAAAGTTGTTATTCAAAAACGCAGGGACATCCGACTTTCATTTACTGGACCAAATCGATTTGTATTGACATAAACTTTCATCCCTATCAATATGAAAGACGAACAAATCATATACCAAAATGACACCCAGCTCCCTAACTATTATAGGATCACTCGTCTGTCCGTCTGTCAAAGCCAATTTGCTCCGAAACTACTAGACCGATTGAGTTGAAATTCGGTACACATATGAAAGTCGGTGACCGCAATACGTAACGTAAATAATTGAATTTTAAACATGCTACTTTTGGGGAGTGAATTAGAAAATTAAAAAATTTAAATTTTGTAATCTATATCGTGTAACATATCATATAAAAGGGCTCGTTGTGAGAATCTTAAATGTATTATTTTTATACTTTTTTGATTAATAATTTCGAAGTTATTTAGGAAAATAGGCGAAAATTGACCATCCCAGAACAGCTCTTTACTATAAGTAAATTACAGGAAAACCTTTAAGAAGTCGGCATTTAAAGTAACATAGGAAATTTCAGATAATCATGTACAGACCGGAACCCTCTCCACGCGAGTTTAACTCGCGCTTTTCCGGTTTTTTGCATGAAACTCCTGTTTTTGTTTTGCTAGCAGAACGTTTATTCAGCAAATTGGCCACCTGTGGGTTCTTTTACTTGTCACATGAATTAATTAAAATGGATTGAATCTACCAGCGCTTCTGACAGGTCCATCATTACTGAGAAGCGCCGCAAGAAACTCAGCAGAAAGTCATCTTTTCAAGTGGAACATCGAATTTACATCATTTAATATGAACTGTGACTCTGAGGGACGGGTCCTCTCCAACATGGTGGACTACCTGTATGGGCGATGGGCTGATCACCTGTCACCATACGGTTCATCATACCATCTTAGGACTAATTAATCGAACGTGGCCACAAGTAGTCTTGTAGCTCTGCCCACCCCATTAGGGATTTCGGGCGTGATGCTATGTATGTATGTGTAGTGTATGTATATGTATGTATGTAGATATGCTCATAAGCTCGGTTAGTTAGTTTACGAACTGTAAGGGTTCCCGAAAACTACGCGGATTTTCTAGGCTTTTCAAGTTAGGAAATTGTACAGAAAATAATCGAATACGTCTGCGTAGAATTCGTATGTCGCGATTCCGCGGTTATATATATCACATTGAATTATTTATAAACTTAAATTTTATTAACTACTTAATTTTAACTTTTTTACATCAAATATATAATAGTTCGTGTTGTGTGATTGCATTATTATTATTATTATTATTAATTCGTAAACATAGATTATAGTATAGTTTGAATAATATAATTGTATTTAATTGACAGAATGAATTCCGAATACTAATCTAATTTAAATAAATTTGTAAAATCATTTGCATGCTGTTTTAAAATAGCTGAATTAGGAGGATATGAGAAATATAAGAACTGTAATTAACCCTTTTCATGCAAATAAACAATTATCTTATCTATCTTATCTTATCTTATCTTCCCTCTGAAACTGCGCAAACTTCCAGGATAAAATGTATCGTATGTTCTTTCCCAAACCCGATGTTCAAATTTCTTCGAAATCGGTTCATCGGAAAAGAATGCAGATTTCATTTAAAAACAAAACCAGTCAAGTGCGAGTCGGACTCGCGCACTAAGGGTCCTACCTACCTATGAAATAAAACGTGAGATACCTTCTTCAAGCTTGTATATTTAATGCAACGTTGACTGTGATACGAGCTTGCAATGGTTATCTCTGTGTACCTCACTTTCTCAAATACCAAAAATACTAACAACTTTTTAATATTTTCATCATTTGCTAGTATTCATGCCATAACAACACATATTTTGTGAAAATTCCAACCTTCTACTTCTTACTGTTGCTAAGCTAGAGGCCTCTGACAGACGGACGGACGTTGTAGGCTCAGTAAAAGGGTCGCGTTGACCCCTTCACGTACGGAACCCTAAAAATGTTTAAAAGATGCAAAGGTTTTTTAAATAAACTCGTAGATACATACAAAGAAATCAACGACGCGGGCACAACACGGACTTTATCTAGGCATCTTAGTTATAACTGAAACCATGTAAAATCTATTTTTTAAGTATGACACCTACCTAGAAAAACTTGGAAATAAAACATTATCTAAACACAAAAATTCATCCAAATCGTTACAGCTGTTTCTAAGAAACCAATTACATAAAAATCGCTCATTTGAACTAATCATGAGTACCCATGGAATACTATGGATGATGGTGTTTTTAAAATAACTGCTTGAGTTATTACATAAAATACCAGAATTGGTATATGCGTGCCTATAATATTTGAGGAGTTCCATCAATTCCTCATAAATCCTCTCATCATATCGCAGGTTTGACTACAACGGGACTAACTAGAAAGTATTCCCTATCGATTAAAAAAAGAATCATCCAAATCGGTCGAGCCATCTCCGAGTAATCGGGGAACATACATAAAAAATAAAAATAATAATAATATTGCGACGAATTCAGAACATCCTCCTTTTTGAAGTCGGTTAATTAATAAACTAATAATAAATGAAGGTTGAATCTGACACAAGCAATAAATACTTAAATACATAGGAAACATCCAAGACTCAGGAACAAGCATTCGCGCCCATCACACAAATATTTGCCCTTACCGGGGATCGAACCCGAGACCGCTAGCTTCGGAGGCAGGGTCACTACCAACTAGGCTAATCGCGCGCGTCGGCGAAATGCTCAGGAAACGAATTTAGAAAAATGTTTAATAATTACTTTTCTTTTTAAACAATATTCTAACGAGACAATAGAAATAACAAATAAACAGCCGTCGCGAATAAATTAAAACACAATTAACTAATAGCGCGCCAGTTTTTGCCGCAGCAAAATGTATTATTAAATACAGGTCAAATTGATTAGATACCTGTTTTAGGGTTCCGCACACAACAGGTTTCAACAGGATGACTGATATGATGTCCGCCCGATCTGTTGTGAAATATTTCTGAACGCGTCTATAAACTGTCACTTGTCAATTATGACGATGCAGTCGCAATACAGTCGCAAACCTTTGCGTTAACAAAACGCGCGATTGTATCGCTACAAAAAGTCACCGTGAGCGGGCGATTATACGAGATAACGATTTTGCTTACGGTAACATTAATTATTTAGCCCTTATTTAAAAAATGTGCATATTTTGATATGTACTTAAATTATTTTTTTTATATTCAAGAATATCATATTCTCATTAAGAAATATATATAATTTCATTTAAGGAAAATAAACGGCAAGTATATAAAAAAACCTTGAGTCCCAAATTTTACAATTTTGGCAAATTTTCTCAACATTCCATTTAATAATACAAAATTATAGGTAAGTATTAGTTGACACAATATTTTATAAGAAAACCAAATACTCTTCAAGGGATCGCCTTTAGCAAATTTTCTAAACACAAAAATTTAAAAGTATTTTTTCAGTTACAAAGATAAACAGCTTTAGTGAAACAAGCACACACTTACCCGAACGGCGTCTGAATGCAGCTCCGACCCAAGATTTCCTTTATATAGAGCGGAGAGACTACAAAAACCATAGAGACGGCGCGACTCCCAAACTTTTCTACGTCATAAAAATACGTGGGTAGCTTGTGAGTTTCTGCCATTAATATACATCAAATTGGGAAAATATGGTGCAGTTATTTATCAATACATATAAAACAGTACCGTGACTCACTTATAGACAACGCACAGCCTAAACTGATGGTCTTAGAGGTTTGAAATTGGGAGGAGATATTCCTCCAGTACCCTAGAGGTGCCCTAAGGAGGGATTTTTGAAATTCCATGCTAGAAAAGAGGTGATAAAGATTGTATGGAAAATATTGAGGGCGAAGCTGTGGCGGGTCCACTAAACCTTTATACAAAGAAAGGCAGTTTTATTAAAGACTTTACATGGTAATAATAAAAGTGTTGGAAAGGAAAGAATAATGCCATGATCGTTTAATTACTAGACGCGTAGCTAGGTGACCAAAGGCCCTGGTGCCAAAAAACTGGGGTCCTTCAAATTAGTTTCCATCAGTAAATTTCATTCAGATAAAAAATAAACAATGGTAAAATTAAGTGGTCTATTTTTCGAAAAAACGAAAGTGACTTTCTTGGTTTGCTTTGCGGTGAATTTCTAAAAATTGGTACGTTATTAAAACGTAGTTAAGAAAAAGTTACTAACATTTTTTGAAATTCACCCAGTTTGCCCGACTGCGCAACGCATAAGAGGGTAATGTGTTTATCAGTTTATGTATGTTTGTATGTATGTATGGTTGTTCCTTTGTGGCGCTCTAGAGATCAAACGCTTGGGCTGATTTTGATGTTTCTTACGTCAATCGATTTGTCTTAATTAAAAATAAATCTAGTCGACTCCACGGCCGTCTCTATTCTCCGTCCACTCCACAGGCGCCCCGCAGTGCTGCTCGAATGCTTCTTGACATAACATTATATTTATATATGCTTATTATGCGTTATTGTAATTAACTGTTCTTAACGGGTTCGAATCCGGGCAATAGTACTAGAGTATCAGAGATTGACGTTTCTTGAGGTCATCAGCTGGGTACGTACAGACCTCCTCATATTTATTGAATCCTACTTACCCTACTACCTATTAATATTACTAGTGGCTCCGTGAGCTGTAGACCTCGCGACAAACTTACCTTTGCCGTTGGAAAACTGTTATCCCCATACATCGACATAGGTCGCGGTCAGTTTACCGATGCCGCAAATAACTTTCTAATCGCAAAATCCCCATATTTACTGGACATACGAAAGCTTTTCTTAAAAAAAACAATTGCTTGTCTTTGTATAAAGGTCCTCCTCTGCTGCATTGAGAGTGAAGAAATAGCATAGAATGCGTGCAGATGCTTATCATCCTGGCATGTCGTAAAAGTCGACTAAGGGACGGGTCCTCTCCAACATGGTGGACTATCTGTATGGGCGATGGGCTGATCACCTGTTACCATACGAATACCATCTTAGGACTAATTAATCGGACGTGGCCACAAGTAGTCTTGTGGCTCTGTCCACCCCATTAAGAATTTCGGGCGTGATGCTACGTATGTATGTATATGAAAGCATTTTTGCCCAAGCTGAAACGGAGACGCTTCGCTCGCTCGGTCGAACGAATCCCACTATAAATGCGAAAGTTGTATGTTTTTTACCTCTTCCAGTTAAAACGGCTGGACGGATTTTGATGAAATTTCGAATGAAGATAGCTTATTCCCTGGATTACTACATAGGCTTTTTATCCCGGAAAATTGAAAGTTCCCGAGTCCACGCGAACGAAGTCGCGGGTACAGATAGTATTACAAACGCGAAAGTTCACGAGGATGGATGGATGTTTGTTACTCCTTCACGCTTCAAAGGCTCGATGGATTTGGATGAAATTTGGAATGAAGATAGCATAAACCCTGTACTAACACATAGGCTACTTATTATCCCAGAAAATTCAAGTTCCCGGGGAAATAACTATAACCGAATTCCACGCGGACGAGGTCACGGGCATAATAAAATGCTAACCAAAGCAATTGTTGAATAATTAATAAATGGAAAACAAAAAAAAGGTCATGGTTAGTCGTGCAAAGTGGGAACGCTGCCAGGCTGGGCACCATGAGCAGCAATCGCGATTTGGCAAGTATTCTTTTATAATTTGTAAGGTCTGTTCGGCGATAGTTGGTAAGAAAAGTAAAAAGTCAGGTCTTCTTAACTCATTACGAATAGCGGCCCGCTAATTATTTTTACCGATGATAATAAAAATAAAGGAAAAAAAATATATCTTTTTCATAGAATATTATTATCGAATAGCCTAACTGTACAAACAGAAAGCAACACGCGAACAGAACACCCCAACGACACACTCGTAGCCAATGGCATATTATATGTCACAAGAAACGTCATATCCATACTTAACGCGTTTTAAACATGTGTCATAGATTTTTTTTCTTTTTCGTTTCTTTGGCCGAAGTCAGTGCAGATTATTGAATTTATGTGGCATTTGACGCGAACATATAAGACATTAATTTGCAATAGTGCGATTGTGTGTATGAACAAAACAAATATATTTTTTTCGCCGCCGTCTGCCCGGCGCTACATCGCAGTTGACAACATCTGCGTCCCTCGTATCACGAAACTCAGTGCGCGCGGCGATAAGCGACGTCCGTCATACAGTTTGCGATAATTAAGCGACAGTGGCTATTTCGAAACGATATCATAATATTTATCAACTCTCGGCGAACAGACCTTAGACTAGTTATAATTTAATTTTATATTTATTTATGTTTTATTTATAATAGAGAACATGCATATTTTTTTCTTGTATTGGAAAGTGCTGAGTAATAGAAGCCGATCTGTGTACGCAAAACATTATTATGTTGTTTATTTTATGAGCTATGAAGCTTTGAAAAGTCATTGTTCATACCACTCGCAAAAACACTCCATACAAAATGGACAACAGCTTACGTCACAGCTGTCGTCAGACTGTACAAAATGTATGGCGTTTAAACGAAATCTGCAATTATTTCCAAAACTACTGTTTTTAGACCAACATCGTAGAAATAAAACTTGACAGAAAGATGAAGATTCCAAGAAACTAAAATCAGAACTAAAAACAGTAGTTTATGCAACGGTTGCATAGTGATAGGCCTTAAAACACTAGTGCGGTTTTATGAAACGAGCTTTTAGCGAGTTTCGTAATAAGATCGCACGTGTGTTTTAAGGCCAAATTATGCAGAGTTGCATACATAACTTTATCTACACACATATTATAAATCTTCCATGATGGGTTCAGAAACAATATTTTCTGGCAACAAGTTATTGTTGCAATCGTGGCTGCATATTTCCGATATCCGGCGCATTTTCGCATCACACACACTCCGAGAAGACTACTATTGATATTTTCAACTAAAAAGTAAATTACAAACAACTTTTTCTATTATATTCAACAACAATTCTACTTTCGTTCAGCAAAACACCAACATAATGGCGGCAATTCGATCCTCCGTCAAGACTATTTTTTTTAAAATCATAGACAAACGAATGAAGTCTCTATTCTCATGTCACTCGAGATCAAATGTTGTGCAGTTTATATTAAAAAAAACATACTGAATTGACGTTTTGTATCAATAACTGTTTTAATATCTATGGATACTACAATAGAGACCCACTTGAGTTTTGACAGCTGTTCCAAATTTAATCTCATTTCTATACTAAAAACGATACGGAAATAACATTGCAGCACTGGTTTTTCCTAATTGGTTGTCACAATGGTGGTCATTTCCTACGGTTTTTGATTGCACTATGGAGGTTTTATGATATGGGTGTAGATAAACATTATATTCTTCACTAATTATGACCCTTAATAAAATAAAAATGAATCGAATCAAAATGATCAGCTTTTTTTCTGTAATATGCTTTTGTTTAAATTTACTTTCATAAAATATCATTTAAACCTCATTTTGATTTTCATGCATGTTCCCCATTGGGGCAGGCCTATGATGACGATCATGATTAAAAGTTACTTAATTACAAATATTTTACACTTTAATGGAACAATACAACACTTGAACCCTCTCGTCATGTTCAGTAGCATTACCATGAGTTTATGCAAACCCTTCTCGTAATAGAAAAGACGATGCGGTTAGCCTAGTTGGTAGTACCCCTGCCTACGAAGCTAGCGGTCCCGTTCGATCCCCGGTAAGGGCGAATATTTGTGTGATGAGCACGAATGTTTGTTCCTGAGTCTTGGATGTTTCATATGTATTTATTTATCTATGTAAGTATGTATATCGTCGTCTAGTGCCCATAACACAAGCCTTCGGAACTTACTTTGGGACTAGATCGATTTGCGTAACGATTGTCCCCGATTATTATTATATTATTAATAATAGTATATAGTAAAACGATTGCTCGGTCCCTTTCACTTGTATCGGCAACAAGCAGTATTTCCGATAGATTTCGATAGCGAGAACGGTTTGCGTAAACTCATGGTAATGGTACTGATTCAAACAAACCCAATAAATTGATATTTAAGTGTTTTTATACAAAGTTCATGATTGCCAAAACCTTATCTATAACCAATATTAATAAATCTAAAACTTATATTCCTGGTTGGCATTTATATTATAAACTGGTTTTTCCCGTGACTTTGTCCGTGTGAGATTAGATAAATTTTTAGGGTTGGCACCTCAAAAAGATAAAACGGAACCCTTCTAGGATCACTCGTGTGTCTGTCTGTCCGTCTGTCACAGCTAATTTGCTCCGAAATCACTGGACCGATTGAGTTGAAATTTGGTAAACATATGTAAGTCGGTGACCGCAACACGTACGAGTAACGTAAATAAATAAATTTTAAACATATGGGCCACTTTTGGGAACTAAATTAGAAAACTAAAAAAAAAATGCAATCTATGCAATCAATCGTGTGACATATCAAACGAAAGAACTCATTATGAGGATCGTAAATATATTATTTTTATAATTTTGAAGTTATTGAGGAAAATAGGCACAAATTGACCATTCCCCCCTCCCTTATCTCCGAAACTACTGCGCCTACAATTTTGAAAAAAAAATACAGAAAATAGTTCTTTACCTATAGATTGCAGGAAAACCTATAAGAAGACTATCGTATTTAAAGTAACATAGGAAATTTGATATAATCACGGAACCCTCTCCACGCGACTTTAAGAGGCCACATATGCTAAGGTTGCGACGTTTGGCGATCTAGATTTCAATACTGACAGGGACTACGTGTTTGTTCTTTGAACATATTAAACTTGAACATTTGTGCTTGAAATGCTTAAACGTGAAAACACGATTAGTAATAAAAACCTCGATACTTTAATTTTTCAAACATAACGCTTTTTTAACGTATTTTTGGTTGAATCTTCGAAACCCTATGGTCTTTAACGATGATTTTTGGTTAAATAGTTGAGTAACAACAACTTCTCAATTCGCTAAAAATATTTTTTTTATTGACGTTATGGTTCTCTAATAAATAGCAAAAAACTCAGATTTTCGTGAACGCGTGCGCGCGCGGTGGTTGTAACAGCCACGGCTGAGAGCGAGCTATTTTAAAATGAAACCCAACGTCATAGAGTTCAGTTCTAATTGATGCAAAATGAGGTGCTTAATCATATGTGGGCTCTTAACTCGCTTTTTCACATAAACAACACTACTTACGAATTTAAAAAGTCGGTAACATGGAAAATTCGTCATATTTCGAAACATTTCCACGCAGACGAAGTTGCTGATAAAATGTGTATATATATATTTATATATGTCAAAATCGGTAAACACTTAGGGATTACAAATCGTTTCGCCATTTGTATGAAAAATATGTTTTTATGTCGTCTGTCTGTTCTCTAACAATGATCGTTAAGATAGGAACTAAGTATTAAAGTAGATTTCTTAGGTGAATCAGCTCACCTCAGTTCGATAGCCACGGAGTAAATACGACAGAGAAGGTGCATTATTTATAATTAACAATAAAATATAAGGTAATGTTAGGTGGGGGAAAAAAGTCGAATGGCTTCTTAACACGCTTTTATTGGCTTCACTTGTAAGTAACTGAAAAATACTGTAATGAAATCTGAGAAGTAAATTTTAACCTACTTCTAATTGTCGTTACGATTTGAAACTTTGCAAGTGTATGCAACTCGGATGACAATACGATAATTTGGTAGCATCGAGCTGATTTGTCCATGGAGCCAGGACGTGGATAGTGGAACTCTTCAATTACTATTTTAAAACCCGGGCTCATTTGATTTGTTTTGACGAGTCCAGTCACCAGTCAGATTAGAATATAAATTACGTTATTAACAAATAATTCAATTATAGTAAAAAAGCGTGGGGTTCAATTTACTATATTTTCAAAATGACTAATTTTATAAATAGCTACCAATTAAATAATTGTAAAATTTAATACAAAGCACCCCACGCTTTTTTACTATAATTGAATTATTTGTTAATAACTTAATTTATATTCTAATCTTATCTCAAATTGATTAGTCATAAGTAATTGATTGTTGGAATTTCCATTACCTACCTGTAACACAAACTCTTCATACTTAAAAAATATTTTCTACTTTTTAGTTCGGTTTGCTATTAAAGCGTGTTTTTTAGTTTAGTTTAAACTATAATTTGCTCAAAAACACGCTCTTGTCAGTAACGCACTAAAAGACCCTCATTACTAAGGTATACCTATTCAAACCAAACCAAATGAGCCCAAACTCGAGGGGTTTACTAGTAGTAATTGAAGAGTTCCACTATCCACCTTCTGGCTGACAAACCAGGTCAGATCAGCTCGATGGAACCAAATTATTGTATTGTAATCCGAATTGCAAACCAAATGAGCCAAACTCGAGGGTGTTACTAGTAGTCATTGAAGAGTTCCACTATCCACCTCCTGGCTCCATGGTCAGATCAGCTCGATGGTACCAAATTATTGTATTGTCATCTGAATTGCATACACTTGCAAAGTTTCAGATATTTACCACAACTAGAAGTAGGTTAAAATTACGCTGAAAGATTCCATTGCATACATACATACATACATACAGGTGAAGCTACTAAAAAGCGTGTAAAAATACGCTTGGCTTGGCTTGGCGCGACCGTAGCGCAGCGTGATGTGACTGCTGTTACGTTATATCCATTGACAACACAAAACTCTGACCCTTCCAACAATCGAGACCGGCGACCTCGAGGTTTGGGATTAAACATTAGGGATCTCACCGATCAAATCGACAAAGACAAGCAAATAAAGCTGCCAAAGGATGATGGGCAGTTTTGTATGGACACTGGTCTAAAAACCGATAATGACAAGCCATATGTCATATGAAAGGTTTTTCATATTCTACAACTTTTTTTATGGCGGGAAATCTTACATCGCTGTGTGAAACAAGTTATGGCAAAATAAAAACATTGCATCAATAAGTTTTTTTTTTACTGTTATAGGGTTTTACTTCTGTACAACGGTTTTTTAAACGTGTTACCATATCAATACACATGAGAAAACAACTAAATATCGATATACCATCAAACAATGACTACTATTTTTCTACTACTACTACTTTTTTCACACAAAGATTTGGGATTACCTGCCGTAATAAAAGTTTTAGAACTTAAAAAAAGCTATCCAGTGACATATCGCTTGTCCTTATTGGTCAATAGGCCCATCTGCACATCATCCTTTGCGGAGCGCGCGAAGTTTTAAAGCCCGGGGCAAACCAAACGCGGTTGCGGCGCGTTTGCGGCGCGAACGCGGGTCCGCGTCGTTGTCAAACGGCGCGGGCGGATATACCATGCCACACCGCGGCGGCGCGGGACCGCCGCGGTCCCGCGGCTACTTTGGTGTGCCATGGTAAATCCGCCCGCGCCGTTCGACAACGGCGCGGACCCGCGTTCGCGCCGCAAACGCGCCGCAACCGCGTTTGGTGTGCCCGGGCCTTAAGAGCTTTGTGATTGGTGCATTAGAAGTTGTCTTTAGCCCCGCCGTCTATGGCGTTTTACCTCTAACGCTGGCAGCGGTCACCCGGCTATACGGAGTCTATCGAATGTATGATCTGTGGGACTAGGCCAACCGGTCTTTTACAAGAAACAAAGCCACTCCTTCTTTTTTACACCTCCGTGCTGCTGACCACAGAAAACGAAAACTTTTAACTTTGAAACAGTCCTCGTAAAATTAGCGGGCAAAGACAAACAGAACCATTTTCAAGTGATGTCGAACTTCTTTAAATTAGCTGATTACTAGAAGGGGGAGTTAGGGATGAGGCCCCCAATTCTCGGTGCATTCGAGATAATTTCGATTGCGAGATTAAACATCAGATTCATACAGTTGTGTCAAACAGGTTAGTGTCTATAGGTTGACCGCTTAAATGAGTCTTGGCCCGCGCGGCACAGGGGCGCGGGGGCAGGACGACAAAGGGGCCTGAGAGATGTGCGGGCGGGCTGAAATGAATGAAAACAAAAATGCGCCTGCCGCTCGCACCTCTCTCGGTCCCCTTTGTCGCCTGCCCCCGCGCCCCTGTGCCGCGCGGGCGAAGACTCATTTAAGCGGTCAACCTATATAAGCCCAGATCTCGATTTTTCGAGGGACATTTTGACATTTCCACAAACTGTCCCTTACGACATTTGAAATTTCCACATTCGATATAGTCGAATCGAGATCTGGGCTTATAGACACTAACCCTGTCAAACGACTATAATATGCACTGCCGTTTAATCTCGATTGTGAGATTATGTAGAATGCATCGAGAATTGGGGGCCAGGTGGTTAAGTTTAAGAACAACTGATCATGAATCATGTTTAAGTGGATTCATCCATACTTCTCTTATTTGGTAAACAAGTTTCTAACCTGAAAATGTGCAATTTTTGGGTGAAACAGTTATTTTATCCTAAAAATTGGTAAAGTGACGTCTAAAATATTATCTCCGGTTCCTTTATTTGCAAGGAAACAGCTGTTGTAGCCAAAAAACGTCAATTTTAACAAAAACTAACACACATTTAAAATAAAAAAAAACACGACCAAATAGAGACCCTCCTCCTTTTTTGAAGTCAGTTGAAAAGCTGTTTAAGTAAAGCCGATTTAGGTCTTGTCAGCGATTTAGGAACAATATGACGAGCCATTTATTCAGAATTGGTTTAACATGAGAAAAATGTGTGATTTGTACGAAATCGATTTTTGACATCATTACCCAAATCTTTTATAGCCACCGAAGTGTACCATTCCAATAGAGACAGATATAGCTTAGTTATAGTGACGCTTGTCACCTCTTAGAAGTACTTTCGGGTTGCCACCTTCCCTAAATCATGGTTGAGGGAGACGATGGCTGAGATACGCGTCATACTCGTGAACGGGTGCTGTCTGTGGGGTCCGGACGGTTCATGCTCGCAAGGACCTTTTAAAATTTATTCGTTTGTGCGTTATCTGAACCTGACTAGAGAGACTCGTTAACGTTATAGTTTTTCATATTTGTTGATTATGCAACAATCCTTTCCTTTTTTTGTATCAGTCTTTTTTTGGGTTTTATATATGTACTCATCACACAAATATTTGCCCTTGATGTATCGTCTATCTATGTGATGTAATATCTGTGTTTTGACTTGAAAAGATGACTTTCTACTGAGTTTCCTGCAGCGTTTCTCAGTAAGGATGATCCTATCCGAAGCGCTGGTAGACTCAAGCCATTTCAATTTATTCATGTGACAAGTTAAGAGCCCACAGGTGGCCAATTTGAATTTGACTAAAATTTGGCTTCTATGTAATTAACTTTATCTCTTGTTAGTATGGCTCGGTTAAATCTTGGTAGTTATTTTAGACAGCAAAGATCCTCACGGACAGTTTATTCTTCGACGTCATTTCCACGTCATGTCACTGTCTTTTTACAATATTTTATTTCTCTTCTGTTGTAAGTTAAAATTGACCCACTTCCGGATCTGGTATATCTAACGTAACTTCAGTGACAATGCCATATGGTATCATGGAGCTGGTCTAATGATGCAGCTGGGATGCATAGGAACTCCTCAACTACACAACATAACTTGACAAGTACTATAGTACGATGAAAATGCAATATTATAGTGCTTGGGAAAAAAGTTCGTCTTACAAACATTTTTAAAAAAGTTATTAAATTTAGAATTAAGAATAAACTGATTCGTCAGTTTTTGTACCCATTGAAATGTAAGGAACTGCTCAAAGCTATTTTTGCGATGCTTACTTTTGAGGTGTCAGAACGCGAATCTGACACCATCGCAGGTTCAGTCGCATGTCAACCACTATCCATGACACCCACTTAAGTGACCCTGTTATAATTGAAAAAAAAAAATGCCCTCCCGCATCGTGCGGTGTGAGACAGCACCACCGACCACACCGTCCACAATGATATGATAGCGTGTGAATCAAGCAATATTAGGAGTACCGGTTTCCGTTTCTTACCGGTTCTCAACGACAAGGCAAGTACCACCAATTTACCGGTATATTACCTGTATTTTTGGTACCGGTTCCAAGCCCATTATCTTGACAGACACATCATTTCTACAGATATATAGTAAGGATTTATTAAAAAAAAAACAAATATTCCTATGAAATTTGATACGTCAAGTTTTGGTTGTTCGAAATAATAAGTTTTCTTGTTTGTTTTTTTTTTCTTTTCTATGTCTTCCTATTGCGTTACAGATTCTCAAAATTCTGTTTTGTTATTTCCATCGTAGGTATTGTATAAGTTTTCGACCGCGTGTTGTCCACTTAGAACTTATTCTTTGCCTAATTTTCGGGACTCCTCTGCTGCACTGGGAGTGAAGAAATAGCATAGAATGCGTGCAGATCCTTATCATCCTGGCATGTCGTAAAAGTCTACTAAGGGATGGGTCCTCTCCAACATGGTGGACTATCCGTATGGGCGATAGCCTGATCACCTGTCACAATGCGGTTCATCATACCATAGGACTAATTAATCGAACGTGGCCACAAGTAGTCTTGTGGCTCTGCCCACCCCATTAGGGATTTCGGGCGTGATGCTTTGTATGTATGTATTATAGTTAGCATAATATTCTAAGTCTTCAGGATATTTCGTCTGTGATCTTTAACTAAAATATTTTCAATGCATAAATCTCTCGCTGATTTTCTTTTATTAAAAACAGTTATTACGTAAACTACACAGCTAATCTAGGTCATTTTCTAATGAACGTTGAAAACATATTGTGGTTTGAAGTGCTTCAGACGCGAGAAAATTGCCATTTTCTTTTCACTTTAGAGATTTTCATTTTCTTACTAATTATTAGCTCAAATAGTATCGGAAGTTCGTGGTTTCGGTTGACTGGTGATGTTATTAAGAAAACGAGTGATGGAGATTTCAGAACAACTCCTCAGGTAGCAACTGTGAAAACTATTTTATCTACACCCATATCATAAAACCTCCATAATGTAATCAAAAACCGTAGGAAATGACCACCATTATGACAACCTGTACTGTAATGTTATTACAGTATCGATTTTAGTATCGTAATGGTCATAACGATACAGATATGAGCTACAGGCAGGCGCGCCGCCGTCGCCGCAGCCGGAGGGGCCCCATCGTCGCCGTGTCGCCGTTTATTATATGTGTGTAGATAAAGTTATGTATGCATCATCATCATCATTTCAGCCGAAAGACGTCCACTGCTGGACATAGGCCTCCCCCAAATGTATGCAACTCTGCATAATTTCGCCTTAAAACACACGTGCGATCTTATTATGAAACTCGCAAAACTCGTTTCATAAAACCGCACTAGTGTTTTAAGGCCTATCATTATGCAACCGTTGCATAAACTTCTATTATCTACACCCATATCATAAAACCTCCATTGGTTAATCAAAAACCTTAGGAAATGACCACCATTTTGACAACCAATTAGGAAAAACCAGTGCTGCGATAAAGAAATAACATGACTTCTTTATCGTTTTTAGTAAAGAAAAGAGATTAAATTTGGAACAGCTGTCAAAACTCAAGTGGTCTCTATTCTAGTATCCATAGATATTAAAACAGTTATTGACACGAAACGTCAATTGAGTATGTTTTTTTTAATATAAACTGCACAATATTTGATCTCGAGTGACGTGAGAATAGAGACTTCATCCGTTTGTCTATGATTTAAAAAAAAAATGGTCTTGACGGAGGATCGCCATGTTGGTGTTTTGCTGAACGAAAGTAGAATTGTTTTTGAATTGAATAGAAAAAGTTGTTTGTAATTTACATTTTAGTTGAAAATATGAATAGTAAGTAGTCTTCTCGGAGTGTGTGTAATGTGAAAATGCGCCGGATATCGGAAATATGCAGCCACGATTGCAACAAATAACTTGTTGCCAGAAAATATTGTTTCTGGACCCATCATGGAGGATTTATAATATGTGTGTAGATAAAGTTATGTATGCAACTCTGCATATTTTGGCCTTAAAACACACGTGCGATCTTATTATGAAACTCGCCTATCGGATCGTTTCATGAAAACCGCACTAGTGTTTTAAGGCCTATCATTATGCAACCGTTGCATAAACTACTATTTTAATTTTAAATTATGAATATTAGTGTACCTGATCGTTTCGTTATAACAGACCACTGTTCAAAACTGACAAATCAGATAAATCCTTACGTAAAGGGGGAGGCGGTAGCCCGAAAAATCTTATATGACTAAGTCGCGTCATACTCGTGAACGGGTGCTCTCTGTGGGGTCCGGACTGTTATGTTTGCAAGGATCAATGTTGTGTAATATCCAAAACTGACATGAGAGACTTCATAGTGTTCTCTATAACACTATATTTGACAGTTTTCTTTTTAGGGTTCCGTACCCGAAGGCATCAGCTCCGTCCGTACATCCGTCTGTCAGAGGCCTCTAGCTCAGCAACGGTAAAAGCTAGGAGGTTGGAATTTTTACAGAAATTGATGGCAAGAATACTAGCAAATAATAAAAATATCAAAAAAAAATATGCCTGAGAAGCGGTTATGAGCGAGTTGCCTATAAAGCAAGATGCCTAACAAAGCAAGATACCTAACTATAACGCCTACAAAGCAAAGTGTCTAAGTGCTTGAATGACGTCTAGGCAAATGGTCTACTTGCTAAAACGACTACCGAGCAAAATGTCTAATTAGTTGAATGTCTTGAAGACAATGCCTGATATTTTTTAATTTTAAAATAAATGGTTTTGAAGTTATTTTGGAAAATAGACGAAAATTGACCATTGCCCTCCCTTGTCTCCGAAACTACTTGGCCTATAAATTTGAAATAAATACAGAACATAGTTTTTTACCTATTGATTACAGGAGAACCTATAAGAAGTCTATGGTATGCAAAGTAACATAGGAAATTTCATATAATTACGAAACCCTCTCCACGCGTGTTTAACGCGCACTTGTCCAGTGTTTTTAGACATCCTGCTTTTTGTTATCTTGCTTCTGAGACATCTTGCTTTTTAGAAATCCAACTTGTTAGGCATCTTGCTTTTTAGCCATCTTGCTTATGAGGCATCTTGCTTCTGATACATCTTGCTTTTTGGTCTTCTTGCTTTTGAGGCATCTTGCTTTGTTAGGCATCTTGCTTTGTAGGCAACTCGCTCATAACCGTTGAGAAGCTCCCCATACATTGATACCCTAAATATTTACTGATTTTAGAACAATTTTGTTCGAGCTGTATTTCCAAAACGGCTTAAGTTTTGCTATCAAATTTGGTCTGATTTTAGTTTACATTTCATAGTCAAACAACAAATTTAATATCAATTCAATGGTGTTCTGTTATACAAATGTGAAAAATAGGTATATTGAAATCAAACCAGCGCCTCTATTCGGGAACGCTAAGTGATGTTGTAGCGACTCGCGAGCGAGATTTCTCATCCCCACTCTTTCGTACGACGCGTAATGCGTAAGAGCGAGATGCGAGTCTCGCTCGCGGGTCGCTCCAGTATCACTTAGACGTTCCCGAATAGAAAATGACCGCTGCAACTTAACAATCTGCCAACTTAGGTGCAACTGTCAGAGTTATTAATATCATTAACGTTAAGTCTATTATTGACAGGTTGGTGCCAAATTGGCGCAGTATGGAAACCTCGGTGCGTGAGTCCGACTCGAACTTGACCGTTTTTTTATTAGACTTAATAATTATCATAAATTACCTACTTTGTAATGTTTTCATTTAAGAACTATTTAAGTTTTTATATTCTGTAAGCTTTCTGTGTGAAGCTGACATTCTACGGAGTTTCTCGCGGCGCTTCTCAGTAAAGATGGTCCAGTCTGAAGCACTGGTAGATCCATTTTATTTTATTATTTTATGTGACGAATAAAAGAGCCTACAGCGCCAACTTGCTGAATAAACGATTGGATAAGGGGGGTGAGAATCATTATTTGACATTTCAAAGAGATATGTCCTCGCTGTCAATGTCAAATAAAGCCCGTACGAAAGTGTTAAGTGTTTACCCAGCTTAAGCGCTTAATAGTACTTAACTCAGCCGATAGATGGCAGCACCCATTACCGGAATGGGTTGGTAATGGACGTATACTGTTCACTATACCATTATCTAAATAGTTTTCTTATACTGTAATGGAATCTGTATTTTAACGTACACACTTAGGATTCAAGGACAAATATCAATAATAATAAATCGCCTCTCTCGACAGTGTATACTTTCGATCATATATAAATCACAGTAAGTAATAAGGTAGGCCGTCGGTTCCTGATCATTATTAAAAAAACGGCCTAGTGCGAGTGGGACTCGCGCACGAAGGGTTCCGTACCATTATAGCCGTCGTTTATAGCCTTACCATAGCTCCTGGAATAGTAAATAGGGTAACTTTTATGCCTGATAAGCAAAAGTTCCCGAGGTAATTATAATCGAATATCACGCGGACGAAGACGCGGGTGGAAGCTAGTATTAAATGACATTACCTAAGCGTAGGGTATTTTCTGCTTTACGGTCTATAATTCCTGCACTATCCTTAACATGTTTCTGTTCAGACAAGTGGTTGCCTGATAGAGAATGCATTAAGGCATTAAGTCCGCCATTTGTGTATTGTGCAATGAAGTTTATATAAAGGAATAATATTAATTCGTAAGTTTGTGTGACGTGAGTTGGAAATAAACAGCATCCGAGTTCAGTTATACTCACAGAAGAATAATTTAACTATTTTTATTACAGTTTTGTCAGGTTTTCGTTTATCTTTAGTAATTACTGTAGTTTTTAATCCTACTTTCTTTCATCAGAATCTTCTTTGACCAAATCCTTTCCTTGTTCTTCGGCAGTTTTAGTAGATTCGTTGTCGTTGGTAGATTTAGTAGAATCTTCTTCTATGGTAGAATTTTTACTATCAGTGGAAGCTTGGCTGTTAACCCAGGCAGCCGTCTCGGCGTGCTCTACGGTGACTGTTATATTGTCTTGCAGCCTTGCTTTATCTGAAATTAATGGAAAATGACACCCTTGTATAATAACTAGAGATGCAACGGATATCCGTTTACTATCCAGTATCCAATAAAAAGTCAGTGGCGGCGTAAATGGGGGGGGGGGGGGGGGGGGGGCGGTCCGCCCCGGGTGCCAAGCACCAAGGGGTGACAACGACAACCCACTCGTACATCCAAAGAAGGCGCACAAAATACCTCCCTCTTTAAAGACATATCAATAAATAACTACCACCAAGAAATGACACCAGCGGCCCTAGCATGCCAGACACGGGGATAACTTAAACCCGTTTATCTCTCTGACTGTCTCTTTCGTCGGCACTAGTGTGAGAGATAAGACGGTTTAACTTATTCTTGTGCCAACCTTGCTAGGGCCACAGACACCATAAGCATGTTTAGTATTTTGTGTTTTATGTAGGGATGCTCAATAAAAAACTGCCTGGGCCAATCGGGGTGTTGTTGCAAAAATTTAAATGAAAAAGGCTATACTAAATATCATCATACCATCTTAGGACTAATTAATCGAACGTGGCCACAAGTAGTCTTGTGGCTCTGCCCACCCCATTAGGGATTTCGGGCGTGATGCTATGTATGTGTGTGTGTGTATGTGTATACTAAATAATTAGTTCGTCATTCTCGTTGCGTCCATTCGATTCACTAGGACTCCCAGAATAGAAAAAAAAAAAGTTGGCAAACGTCTAGGTCGCTGATTTTTTATGTAAGATTTTTTAAAGTTGTAAATCAAAAACGCAGGGACATACGACTTTCATTTACTGGACCAAATCGATTTGGGTTGACATAAACTTTCATCCCTATCAATATGAAAGACGAACAAATCATATTACAAAATGGCACCCAGCTCCCTAACTATAAAGACACCGCTTAGACTACCTTTTATTATCAAATAAACCTGCCAAACTTGGGGATGCGCGGGGCTTTTAGAGCGCTGTTATTGGTCGATCGAGTTTATGCGCCAGCTCTGCGTAGTCTATTGGATGTTATGGTCTGTAGGGGAAACCCACCTGGCATGCAGTCCGTCGGGCAGGGGCATATAGAGGAGATGTCAGCGGTGGTTATTTTGATGCTCAAATCAGAGTCCTTGAGCACCACCTTCTCGCTATCACAACCGCACTTGCCACACTTCCCGGTCCGCTTCACTTCTCGCTTGGTTGTGAAGATGCCTAAAATGAAAACGAAATAGTAGTTTATGCAACGGTTGCATAATGATAGGCCTTAAAACACTAGTGCGGTTTTCATGAAAAGAGCTTTAGCTAGTTTCATAATAAGATCGCACGTGTGTTTTAAGGCCAAATTATGCAGAGTTGCATACATAATTTTATCTACACACATATTATAAATCCTCCATGATGTGTTCAGAAACAATATTTTCTGGCAACAAGTTATTTGTTGCAATCGTGGCTGCATATTTCCGATATCCGGCGCATTTTCACATCACACAGTCACTCCGAGAAGACTACTATTCATATTTTCAACTAAAATGTAAATTACAAACAACTTTTTCCATTCAATTCAACAACAATTCTACTTTCGTTCAGCAAAAAACCAACATAATGGCGGCAATTCGATCCTCCGTCAAGACCATTTTTTTTTTAATCATAGACAAACGAATGAAGTCTCTATTCTCACGTCAATCGAGATCAAATGTCGATCGGTTTATATTTAAAAAAAAAACATACTGAATTGATGTTTCGTATCAATAACTGTTTAATATCTATGGATACTAGAATAACCACTTGAGTTTCGACAGCTGTTCCAAATTTAATCTCATTTCGATACTAAAATCGATACTGTAAAAGAGCCCAGGTGGCCTACTTGCAAAATAAATATTTTCATTTTCATTTCATTTTCATTTTCACTGTAATAACATTGCAGCACTGGTTTTTCCTAATTGGTTGTCACAATGGTGGTCATTTCCTACGGTTTTTGATTACACTATGGAGATTTTATGATATGGGTGTAGATAAATCAAATTGTTTGTTAGATGGATTTCGTGAACGCATTATTTTCGTGTAGATTTTTTCCCGAGTCTCATTTTTCCGCGATTGAATAATTTCTTCATCGGCATTTTACTCGTAGCTTTCTTCCTCATGGGCATTCTACCTACTCGTAGCGTTTTTAATGACGCATTTACTTTCACTTTCAAAATGTTGTACACGCAAATAATGTTAAAGATGGAACTTATTTACCAATTTACCACACTTACACGTAATTTTTGTCAACACGTGTAGCATTTTGTCTGCAACTTTTGATCAAGTAACCACCATGTTGTTTTGTTTCCACGAGCAGAATGCTGATAAATAAACTAATCTCTAATCTAATTCTTTTAGCAATTTAAGCGTTTGGTGTTTTACTGTTAGTCCATTTTGTTATTTACTAAATAAATAAATTGATTGCGGAAAAATGCGACATGGGAAAAAGCTACTAGTAAAATTCCGATAAAGAAAGTAATTCAACGCGGAAAAAAGTTACACGAAAATAATGCGTTCGCGGAGACCATCTAACAAATCGCTAGGATACCTTGTGTGACAGATCGCCAGGCACCCTCCGCGATTTCAGAGAAGTTATGATGCTGGTAAATGCCAGTACGAAGAACATCTGCTGAGACGAAGCGTCGCAAGAAACTCAGCAAATTTACATTTATTAACAGTAAATAAAAAAAACATAACGCCCGACTGCGTAAAAAGTAAAGCTATTGGTGATGATAACATTCCTTTCAATTTTCTCTTTAGCGAACCTCTTATCCTATTTCTGTTCCAAATTTTTACTATCCGGTATCCGGCCCGATAATAAAATCATGGCCGGATAGGCCAGATACCGGAAAGTAACGGAATATCCGTTGCATCTCTAATTATTGAAATGTTATACAGGGTGGTCCAGAGGTTTTTGCAAATAGCAACACAGATTTTTTTCTTAACTATTAATTGTGCGGTACAAAGGATGATGGGAAATTAAACGCCATTTTGTATATTTTTGACTACGATGGACCGTTTCACAGGAAAGCAACGTGGTTATTGTGATAAACCCTTTCCAAAAAGAACCGGAAAAGTGCGAGTTAAACTCCAGTGGAGAGGGTTCCGTGATTATATGAAATTCACTATGTTACTTTAAATACCATACACTTTTTGAAGGTTTTCCGGTAATTTTTAGGCAAAGAACAATTTTTTGTATATTTTTCAAAATTTTAGGTCCAGTAGTTTCGGTGATAAGGAGGGGGAGGGGTGGAATGGTAATTTTTTGCCTATTTTCCTAAATAACTTCAAAACCATTTATTTTAAAACTATGAAAAAAATGTAAGATCCTCATAACGAGCCCTTTCATTTGATATGTCACAAGCCATATTTTGCAAATCGTACGTAACAGAAGTGATGCTTGATGCACAGATACTGATATTTTCATTCAATTCCGTAGTCGGTTGCAGGAGTGCCAGCAACCAGACGGAGCTCATTTAGGCGACAGTGTTTATACTAATAAAAAATATATTTTATGCTTATTACTTATAGTAAATACCTAATAAAATAGCATTTGTAGTTTTGCCTCTATCATGTTTCTAAAAGTGCAAAAAGTTATGGCCCACCCTGTATTTTAAATTGTTTTTGATATTTGGAGACCTTACATCTTCATACTTCATCGTGGAGACTTTTACATCTCCATTTAACCTAGATTAATCCATTTAGATGTTTTTTTGTTTTAATTATAATTTTTATTATTATGACACTTAACTTGTCCAGACGCGGAGACTCTCCCTTATTAGTTAGTTATTAAAATTAATGTGTTAGTTTTAATTAAAAATCTAACGTTAATGCTGAAAACAGACTAAGGTGCTGCTAAGATTGTTGCGGCGTTTCTTCTCAGCAGATGTCACCTTTCGAAGCGCTGGTAGCTTCAGACATGTGAGTCCATGTGGCCTACTTGCAAATTAAATATATTCATTTTCATTTTCAAGCAACTCAGTTGCGTGTTTGAATATCAAAGTGTATTATAAAAATACTTCTGATAAAAAAAAGGTTCTTACCCAAATATATGAACGTTTAACTTACCCTTCCCCCCTTTCTGATACGTCAAAGGTATGGTAACGCTTCGCCCTCCCTGCGGTTGTGTTGGCTTCTTGATTACCCTGAAAGCTTTCTTAAACGATGGCTTGTGAATGGCTCCAAGAGCTTTCTTGATAGATGCTTTTACTCCTTTTTGTGAAGGCGTCGTGAAAAGGTGGCATATGCATTCGTCGCTCGGCCCCTTACTTTCTTGAAGCTGTTTCAGGGATTCTTCGTCCAGTATCTTAATAGCGTTATAGTCCATGGTTTAGGGAGAGGCGTTATATTAGGTAAGTTAAACGTTTATGGTAAATTGCGAGGTAATTCGATCGTTATTATTGTTAATGAATTGTTTAGTGATAAAGGTGTTTCTAAGTGAATTTTTTGCAAGGTTTGGGATAAGTACGACAAATATACGTTTGGTTGGGTGGGTAACGCAGAGGTAATTTTACTATATTTATTTAAATCAATGTAAATAAAAGTATTTATATAGTTTATAATTAATAAAATACATTTGAGCATTCAGATAGCTTGATAGGTTTTGTATTTTAATATTCAATAATATATATGTTACCGAGAAAAAATCGCCGGAACACTGTGAACAATTATTGAAAATTCCGGTGAAGTATTTGAATATAAATTTGTAGAGAATTTCACTATATGTACATTTTTTTAAAGTCTGTAAAGTTACAAATAAAAATGGGCAGAGGCTTATTATTTTACATTCCAGACTTGTTTTTTTAACACCATTATTCATTATTTTGAAGGCATTTTTATGAAGAAATTCAAGTTTACCTTGCCTAGCACGGTCAAAAAAATCCTAAAAGAAGTTAAAAAAAGGTCGCTACGCCGTATTATTAGGATAATTCAATTGTTATTTCTTTACATCATTTGAGTGAGTCACTTTTCGCACCTTAAACTCATTAGGTAAAAAAAACGTTTCAGAACGTCATCATTCTCCGTACTTTAAATGACAGCGTAGGTAAGAAAAACGTTCACGAATTTACCTTCGGCAATCCTCATTTTGCCTATGCGCGATTATATATTTCTCGACTCCTATCAACCGTAATTGAACATCATAATGTATTTGATCTGACAATATTACTTGTTTTGGTGATAAGTGCTCGTATTTTATAGGGTTCTTTGGCCAAATTGTGACCACGGGACTGGAGTACGCGAGGATCGCAGGATACTGCTTTTGATGTATGATATATCTTAACATTGTTGCATTTTTTATTCGTTATTGTTTGCTTGGATCCATTGATAATCTGAAATTAAAATTAAAATATTTATTTTGCTTATCTATATATGTATATAAAAGAAGAAACTGACTGACTGATCGGGTGACATATCAACGCACAGCCAAAGCTACTGGAGCTAGAAGTCTGAAATTTGGTACAGGTATTCTTTAGGTAATGTAGGCGCCCGCTAAGAAAGGATTTTACGAAAATCAATCCCTAAAGGGATAAAAAGAAGTTAACAATTTGTATGGAAATCCGTAATTTTTTAGCTTATTAACATGAAAATGAGAATTTAGGCTTCTGAATAAAAACAAAGGCGCACTGCCAAAGCATTTTGAAAAAAAACAACCAGTAGGGGTGAAAACTTAGTAAATTGATTTTGGGGTAGTTTTGAAATTCCATCCCGTAAGGGGCAAAGTTTATATGGAAAATACCGCGGGCGAAGCTGTGGCGGGTTCTCTAGTATTATATATATATTATATGCCTTGGCCGCTGTAAAAAGAGGGCTGGCGGTGGCTGCGCAGTTCCATCTGTAGGACGTTTACAAGCTGATGATAATATATTGTATTTAACTGGATTCTTACCGGTTCATTCTTAAAAGATAAACCTGTCTCCTAAACTAATTTTTTATTGTCTAAATACGTTAATTTAAAGCGAAATTGTTGTTATTGGTTGCTCTGTCAGAAATGGCAGAAAACATCAAAGAGTATTGAGTATAAATTATTTATGGTTTCTCTAAGGGCTTTTACAGACGTCGAAATTTTCATACGCCGCCGTCGATGCGCGTTATCACGCGCTGTGGTCGCGCTAAGCCAAGCCGGTACAACGGTGTTAGGTACAACTACGAATACATGATAACCAGTGATGGGAAATAGGTGAGCTAAAATACCTATTCTTCGCGAGAGGACATAATATAGAGTGGTTACAATCGGATAAAAAATTTTTTTTTTCTGTTCCGGGTTTTCGATATTTATTCGGGTAATTATTGTAATGTAAAACATGACATGTTTTGTTTAAAGTACGGCATGTTTAATGTTAGTTTTTAGTAAAAAGGGCTAGAGAAAAGAAGGAATGTACAAGATTTTTAAAAAGTAGTAGCAGGACTAATAATATGGGGTTTCCCACGCATTGTTTGTTTATGACTTGCAAATGGGCGTGTTAGAGCCAAGCGGTGTAAACAATAGTGCTCAAAAGACAAGGAAGATTATTAAATGTCAAGTACATACTCAGGTAAGTAAATGGGCTCATTCGCTCCTGAACTCTGGTCAGTTGTGTAGTATGTGTGTGGTTTATTTAAATCAATCCAACAAACTTGTGAGCGTAAAGTTTTAATATGAGTGCACGTCGTACTTATGCATTTGCAAAAACGAATTACAAGGAATCAAAGTAGAGATTACACTGAGATAAATAATGAGAGAATCTAGTCCCATAAAATACCCACGTGGCATATTAAAATATGGGGTTGACTTACCGTATGAGTTACGAGATCCAGTATGTAATCCTTAAACTCAGGCCAAGGTCAACATTTGAAGAATATCCAGTAACACAATATAAAACAAGCCAAAGTCAAAAATAATCGGTCACGATAAACCACACACACACTACACAACTGACCAGGGTTCAGGAGCGAATGAGCCCATTTACTTACCTGAGTATGTACTTGACATTTTATTATCTTCCTTATCTTTTGAGCACTATTGTTTACACCGCTTGGCTCTAACACGCCCATTTGCAAGTCATAAACAAACAATGCGTGGGAAAACCCATATTATTAGTCCTGCTACTACTTTTTAGAAATCTTGTACATTCCTATTTTTCTCTAGCCCTTTTTACTAAAAACTAACATTAAACATGCCGTACTAACATTAAAAATGTCATGTTTTACATTACGATAATTAACCGAATAAATATCGAATCGAATACCCGGAAAAGAAAAAAAAAAAAAAAACCGGTTATAACCACTCTATATTATGTCCTCTCGCGAAGAATAGGTATTTCAGCTCATCTATTTCCCATTACTGATGATAACAGATGGTGTGACGCTGCGGTCGCACCGCGAGCGTAGGTATGAAAAGTGAAGTACATACATGTGATTGTTTTCTGTACCTATCTGTTTTGTGGCTCGGTGTCCTTTTGGCAAACAGTAGGTACTTAATTAACAATTAACGGACATTAATTGTTTTAACGGAAGTTAATGAGTCTGTTAACAATTTATAAACTTAACTTAAAAGTGAATCCGTTACTAGAATTGACGCTTGAATTTTGACGACGCGGTTAGCTTAGTTGATAGTGACCCTGCCTATCCGAAGCTGGGTCCCGGGTTCGATACCCGGTGAGGGAAAATAATTAACGTGATGAGCACGAATTGCTTTTTCTGAATCTTAGATGTTTCCTACAGTATTTATTTATATCTATAAGTATGTATATCCGATATCTATGACCTTTTATATCAAAACCATTGTTATCGGTAAAATTAGTCGCATAACAATGTAGAAACGAAAAAGTACGGTACAAATGTGTGAGATGGCGCTAAAACAGATTTTTCGTATATTAATTTTTATTGATAAGTTAACGCTTTTAGGTCATTGAACCTATAATTTTGAAAACCAACCACCAACTTGACACCGACTTCGATATATTTAATTGATGACTTCACTTAACCAATAATATATCTGCCGTTTGTAGGTAAATGACTTACGAAAGCCAATTATTATTTCTTACTTTTCAGAGGGGTTTTAGAGTCGGTTTTTTTATTTGTTAAATTATTATTTTATTTTACTATTTGTTATGATTTGTTCGACAAATTAAAGATGGGCATGCGTCCATTCAAGTTTTTTATTACGAGTAGTTTTATAATTGACTTGGTATTATTTCTGCTCCTCTGCTGCACTGGGAGTGAAGAAATAGCATAGAATGCGTGCAGATGCTTATCATCCTGGCATGTCGTAAAAGTCGACTAAGGGACGGGTCCTCTCCAACATGGTGGACTATCTGTATGGGCGATGGGCTGATCACCTGTCACCATATGGTTCATCATACCATCTTAGGACTATTTAATCGAACGTGGCCACAAGTAGTCTTGTGGCTCTGCCCACCCCATTAGGGATTTCGGGCGTGATGCTATGTATGTATGCATGTATTATTTCTTCATCGCTGACAAGTACTCTATTGTTATAACTTTGGTTTCCTTGAATTTACCGATAACCCAATAAATAACTTATCTATAGTTATTTCGTTTGTCTTATTTCTTCAGGTAGGGTATTTGGACTAAGTACGACGTTTTCGGAATCGGTCATTATGAGAATCGCCCGATACTACAATTTAGTGTATTTTGGTTATGGGACGTTTTGTGAATCCGTTTTTATGAGATTCGGTCCATTTGAAATTGAGTATTATTGAGAACAGTAAGTACCTATATAGTATATCGAGAAAAGATCTTTTGGTAACAAGTCAATTCGGGTTTAATTCTTTATAAGAAAAGGTCTTTTTGAAATTAGGTTGTATTTAGAAATAGGGTATTTTGAGTTTAATTCCGAATGCAGCGGAAGGTCGTTTTCTTATCTATAGGCGTTTGTGCCATTTGGCCTCAACAGGCTTTACAAAAAGTCTAGTTGAGGCGTGCCGTCCACTCGTATTCATAATAACTCAAGGATGTTTCGTTTAAAATTTGTTAAAATTCTAATACGGAATAAAAGCGAATATCAAGCGACGATTCGAATAATACTTAGCTAAATTTCTTTTGTAAAATTTTAATGTAAAACTATGCATAAACATAACTTTAATCAGAGATCAATTCGAGTGACCTTTGTGGATCCGGTTAAAAAGTAATAATGACACAATTACAAATAAATGGATTACGTACCTTAGGACTCTAAGTCACGGGTTTTTTTTTGTTTTAAAATGTAGATAGCATTATCGGTTTGTTTACATTATCATCGTATATGTGAATATTGGTTTTCAATTGTAAGTACTTTATTATTTAGGCAGAGTTGTAGAGGAAAGACGCACTTTTGGATAGTGTGGGCAATTCATAATTTACATTAAAGTAGTTGGTACAGTGAATCATTTTGTGGTAACATTTGTGTCTGTAGTGGTTTTGTGTTCGTTTTATGTTCCATTTAAAAAAAACGGGCAATTGCGAGTCTGACTCGCGCGCCGAGTGTCCCGTACTTACCGATGAAAAACAGACAGTGCCTTGTACGGAACCCTAAAAATGAATAATAGTATTTGTTGTTATAGCGGCAACAGAAATACATCATCTGTGAAAATATCAACTGTCTAACTATCACCGCTCATGAGTTACAGACGGACGGACAGACGAACAGACGGACAGCGGAGCCTTAGTAATGGGGTCCCCTTTTTACCTTTTGGGTACGGAACCCTAAAAAAGCTTTTAACCACCGGGTAACCATTTACAACCTAGGTACCTATGAAATAAGACAAGAAATAACATGCGTAAGCTCCTATCTCCGTGCAACCGTCGAGCGTTTTTTTTTTGTGATGTAACTAAAAATGTATGTATAATATGTAACTAAAATAGTAGTTTATGCAACGGTTGCATAATGATAGGCCTTAAAACACCAGTGCGGTTTTCATGAAACGAGCCGATAGGCGAGTTTCATAATAAGATCGCACGTGTGTTTTAAGGCCAAATTATGCAGAGTTGCATACATAACTTTATCTACACACTTATTATAAATCCTCCATGATGGGTTCAGAAACAATATTTTCTGGCAACAAGTTATTTGTTGCAATCGTGGCTGCATATTTCCGATATCCGGCGCATTTTCACATCACACACACTCCGAGAAGACTACTTACTATTCATATTTTCAACTAAAATGTAAATTACAAACAACTTTTTCTATTCAATTCAACAACAATTCTACTTTCGTTCAGCAAAACGTCAACATGGCGGCAAATACGGTGTTCCGTCAAGACCATTTTTTTTATAATCATAGACAAACGGATGAAGTCTCTATTCTCACGTCACTCGAGATCAAATATTGTGCAGTTTATATTTAAAAAATATAACTGAATTGACGTTTCGTATCAATAACTTTTTAATATCTATGGATACTAGAATAGAGACCCACTTGAGTTTTGACAGCTGTTCCAAATTTAATCTCATTTCTTTACTAAAAACGATAAAGAAGTCATGTTATTTCTTTATCGCAGCACTGGTTTTTCCTAATTGGTTGTCAAAATGGTGGTCATTTCATACGGTTTTTGATTAACCAATGGAGGTTTTATGATATGGGTGTAGATAAATAAATGTTTCCCTTTACTTCTGATATAAGACAGTGCTTCTTGCTTAATTTCATGATTATAGGTCAACGGGAAGTACCTATAGGTTTTGATTCCCTTGCGAGTAAATATGTGGCATAAACGGCCGTATCTTTTGATTGCGTTGACTTTAGAAGGTTGAGATTGCAGACCTGCACGTCTAGCACGACCTGCCCGCGAGTCGTTTGTCGGTCAGTGCATCCCTTACATACTTGATTAGTTTGACAGAGACGCACTGAGCGACAAACGACTCGCGGGCAGGTCGTGCTAGCCCCCCTGAGTATTTGATATTAATTTCAACTTGACAGACGGACAGGCGGACACGAAGTGATACCATAAGGGGTTCCTTTTTCCTTTCGAGGTACGGAACCCTAAAAACAGACACAAATTCGCACACATGCATTTAAACTTCTCTTCAACATATCTACCTACTCACACATAATATGCACATGCTTTCCCAAAGTGATTCGGCTATAGTTTTGTGTACATTGTGTCAATTTTTCTAGACGGACATAAGTATTATTGTACACACATATTCAACAAAGCTTTATTACTATAGTCAAAGGGAACTTACATTATACCCAAATTTCATTAGCCCCCGACGCAAACAGACAGGGTGTTATAAATTTAACATGTTTATCTGTGTATCTGAGGCATCGTAGGTCTCCAACGGATGAACCGATTTTGATTTTGTTTTTACTTAGACTCCGCTGTCCGTCTGTCCGTCTGTCTGTCCGTCTGTCACCAGGCTGTATCTCATGAACCGTGATAGTTGGACAGTTGAAATTTTCACAGAGGATGTATTTCTGTTGCCGCTATAACAACAAATACTAAAAAATAGAATAAAGTAAATATTTAAGGGGGCTCCCATACAAAAAACTTGATTTTATTGCTCGTTTTTGCTTGAGATTGATAACGGCAACTGGTAGACGCTTGAAATAAACACAGAATATTTAGTTATATATTCACTTTAAAAATAAATAATTAAATTAATATAAAACAAATATTTAAGGGGAGCTCCCATACACAGATTTTTTTGCAGTGTTTATAGATAATGGTACGGAACCCTTCGTGCGCGGTTTTGACTCGAAACCGGCCGGTTTTTTAATTTTGGATTAAAGTTTTATTTTAAATTATTATCATTAGTGAATATATGGAGTAAGTGAAGATGATTTTAAAATTGTGTCTTACCATACTTTTGTGCCTGATCTTCGAAGCGACAGCTCAATGTAAGTGTTTTCCACGCCTTAAATGTTGACCGATTTTGATAAATTTTTGATAGGTTGTCAATCAGAACAAAATCTAAGTCTTCGCTTCGCGGGCGGTGCGTGTGAGATAACCTGAGTTGTCTTGTATGGTTAACCAGTGGTTAAAATTCTAGGTAATAAATTGGCAATATGATGTCCAAAAACTTATCTCCGTTTGATTTTTACGAAGAAATAGCTGTTAAATCCAAAAAAGGTGCATTTTTAGGTTAGAAACTTGTTTACCAAATGAAACAAGTAAAGATAAATCGAATTTACTTGTATGTGAAAATGGAAATATTTATTTTGCAAGTAGGCCACATGGCCCCTTTGACATGTCTGAATCTACCAGCGCTTCTAAAGGTGACATCTGCTGAGAAGAAACGCCGCGAGAAACTCAGCAGAGCTACTAACTGATAAGAGAGATGTATAGCCGATTTGACGACGCGGTTAGCCTAGTTGGTAGTGACCCTGCCTCCGAAGCTAGCGTCCCGGGTTCGATCCCCGGTGAGGGCAAATATTTGTGTGTGAGCACGAATGTTTGTTCCTGAGTTTTGGATGTTTCCTATGTATTTAAGTATTTATTTCTCTATATAAGTATCTATATCGTCGTCTTGTACCCATAACACAAGCCTTTCGAGCTTACTTTGGGACTAGATCGATTTGTGCAAAGATTGTCCCCTGATTTATTTATTATTTATTTATAGTCTCCGCGTCTGTACAAATTAAACTCAGAGATGTATAAAGCCTCTAAGGGTCGTAATAATAAAAATAATAATTGAAGCAAAGAAACATCTAAATTGACTATCTACTGTATTTTACTTATTGTCTGGTTGTTTGAAAGAAAGAAAGAAACAAAGAAAGAAACATTTATTCACTAACACAGAAGACACACAGAGTAACATGTTTGTGTGGTGCGCGCTGCCAAGATTTCAGGCCGTAACGAGACCTAATATTAGCATTATTTTTCAGCCGAAGGTAAGATTTGCTCTCAAGATGGCGTCACCGGAACCTGCAAGCTCTTGAAATATTGTCAGTCTGCGCTTAACGGTCCTAGGGAGAATTGGAGGACACTACAGGTAAGTTTTATATGCGCTTTAATAATAATATAAATATCTCATGAGCAATGATTGCCGGTCAAGTCCGATAGGCGTCTGGTGTGTGACCAAATTAATTTAGGCTTTGCCCACATACCCACGGTACGGCGCCGTCCCGTGAAAAATTCCGCTGCACGTCGCCCTTATTTCTATGACTATAAAGGTGATTTGCAACGGAATGTCGGGCCAGCACGCAGTGGCGAAGCGTGAAATATTTTCTAGGGGAAGCCGGAACAATTAGAACCGTACACGCGGGTCTGGCATTTAGTTAGAGTAACATGGACTTAACTGACAGCTAGCCGTAGCTTTCTAGCTTGGTAAAGTCGTCAGGAATCGGCTTGTAGGTAGGCTGCGCCACTGCCGGCACGTTGACGGTGTCAAAAGAGCAGCCGATGATTAGATTAGGTAAAACTAGCTATTCCTGCGACTTCATTCGCTTGAGACTTTTCAACCAATGAAAAGTATCCCATTTTATTCCAAATTATGCCCCAGCAAACAGTTCTTGACTGCTTTTCAAACAATATTTCAGGCTGCTTGTTAACTCTATTCGAATGTGAAAAAATATTTATCTACACGCATATCATAAAACCTCCATTGGTTAATCAAAAACCTTAGGAAATGACCACCATTTTGACAACCAATTAGGAAAAACCAGTGCTACGATAAAGAAATAACATGACTTCTTTATCGTTTTTAGTAAAGAAATGAAATTTAATTTGGAACCGCTATCAAAACTCAAGATCTCTATTCTAGTATCCATAGATATTAAACAGTTATTGATACGAAACATCAATTCAGTATGTTTTTTTAATATAAACCGAACGACATTTGATCTCGAGTGACATGAGAATAGAGATTTCATTCGCTTGTCTATGATTTTTTTTTAAAATGGTCTTGACGGAGGATCGAATTGCCGCCATGTTGGTGTTTTGCTGAACGAAAGTAGAATTGTTGTTGAATTGAATAGAAAAAGTTGTTTGTAATTTACATTTTAGTTGAAAACATGAATAGTAAGTAGTCTTCTCGGAGTGTGTGTGATGTGAAAATGCGCCGGATATCGGAAATATGCAGCCACGATTGCAACAAATAACTTGTTGCCAGAAAATATTGATTCTGAACCCATCATGGAGGATTTATAATATGTGTGTAGATAAAGTTATGTATGCAACTCTGCATAATTTGGCCTTAAAACACACGTGCGATCTTATTATGAAACTCGCCTATCGGCTCATGAAAACCGCACTAGTGTTTTAAGGCCTATCATTATGCAACCGTTGCATAAACTACTATTATCTACACCCATATCATAAAACCTCCATTGTTTAATCAAAAACCGTAGGAAATGACCACCATTTTGACAACCAATTAGGAAAAACCAGTGCTGCAATGTTATTTCTTTATCGTTTTTAGTAAAGAAATGAGATTAAATTTGGAACAGCTGTCAAAACTCAAGTGGGTCTCTATTCTAGTATCCATAGATATTATTTTTTTCTTTATTTATTTTTTTATTTAAACAATTTTTTTTTTACATGTTATCAGATATGATACAGCACGAAAACCTTACGATTTATCTGCGCTGCAGAGCCGTCTTAATTATTTTTACTTATCTCTTATTCTATACATCCGATCTTCCGTCAAGACCATATTTTTTTTAAATCATAGACAAACGGATGAAGTCACTATTCTCACGTCACACGAGATCAAATATTGTGCAGTTTATATTAAAAAAAAATACTGAATTGACGTTTCGTATCAATAACTGTTTTAATATCTATGGATACTAGAATAGAGACCCACTTGCGTTTTGACAGCTGTTCCAAATTTTATCTCATTTCTTTACTAAAAACGATAAAGAAGTCATGTTATTTCTTTATCGCAGCACTGGTTTTTCCTAATTGGTTGTCAAAATGGTGGTCATTTCATACGGTTTTTGATTAACCAATGGAGGTTATATGATATGGGTGTAGATAAACTACTATTTCGTCATTAAATTTCCTCATTTTCAAGGCAAAAACGCTAAAAATATTTTGCATTTTTAAAGCCGCCAAAACGCCATCCACTGTCGACTCTCGCATGTGACGTCATTCCACTGGCAGAAACAAACAAATATACACAGGTTTTCATAAATGTAAAGAAGCGGGAGCCAAAAATGTACGACCAGGGAATGCACGACCCGATAAATTGGTGCGAGCGCGAGCACGATCGGGCGCTGTGAGCGTGATTCGGAACGCACTCGATTGATTACGATTCTATGGCGTCGTGATTAGTGTTTTAAGTCACGTGACTTAGAAGTAAAAAATGTTTTTAAATTATTAAAATATAAATAAATGATCTTGATTCATTTTTACATGACTCCTGTTGTATATGTATTGTTGAGGGTTAAGCTATCAGTCCACAGAAATATTTTAATATTTATTACTATATGACTATAGTAATAAATATTACTACCCCATTTGATTACCGAGTTACTCGTAGGTTAATACGTAATTGTAAGACGACATGTTTCAAATAATGATAATTTGTTATCAGCGCTATTTACACGACAGGTCGCAGGTTCAAGCCCTGACCTTCGGGAGTTCATAGCCATATCTAAAGTAAATCATAATTTATTCGGGACATTGATAATATGCAGGCCTTTTTTTTAAAACTAAAAATATACGAAAACTTTGGCCGGCAAATAACTAGTCGGGGAAACCGTGTATTTGGTAATTTTTCTAGTCGGCGATTAGTCAGCGATTATTTGGAAAATTATTGGCAACTTCTCGGCAGTTATTGTCTATTATTTTTTATAGTCAAAGTTGTATGCGAAGTATTAAAATTTGAACCTATTTTTACACGCTTTTTATTAGCTTCACCTGTATGTATGTATGTATGTATGTAATGGAATCTTTCAGCGTAAGTACATACTTAAAAAATATTTTCTACTTTTTAGTTCGGTTTGCTATTAAAGCATGTTTTTTAGTTTTTTTAATTAATATTTAAGCTGAATCAGAAATTTCAGTTGCATTTCAATTTAAGTTTACAAAATATGCTTTCCTTATTATACATATTAACATTAAAATAAACTTACATAATATAATAATAATACTTAATAAACTTCATTGAATCTATATAAAAACTATATAAAATCTAAAAAGGGTCCCCGCGGCGGCATTGTCTCCCATTAAAATGTAGTTTTTATTTTGTATTTTCATATTTTCAATACACGATATGGAAGATTTTTTTATTTAGTAATATAAAGAATCAGGAAGTTTTTTGTAATATATATATTAACTAGCTTTTCCCGCGGCTTCGTTCGCGTGGAATTCGGTTATAGTTATTCCCTCGGGAACTTTTAAATTTTCCAAGATAAAAAGTATCCTATGTTACTTCTAATACCTCCAAGAATATGTGTACAAAGTTTCATGATGATCAGTTCAGTAGTTTTCGCGTGAAAGCGTAACAAACAAACTTACATTCACATTTTTAATATTAATAAGGATTTAATATAATAACATGTATTTTGCCTGGCCCTGTTAATGTAGTTGTGTGCAAGATAATATTTATTCTCGTCTTTAATGGAAGCCTTAATTCTTCTTCATTATTTTAATGCACTTTTAATTCTTAGCAAAATAACCATTACGGGCGACGTAGCAATGTACACTGCGGGTGTACAAGTCTTTGAAGTAGCCCACGCCGCTTTCGGCTTAACGGCGGCTTCTTTGTGGCGGTATGACAAACTTTACGCTATTTAAATGAAGCAACTGTACCTATTCCTTTCCAGACTTGTGGTTTCCTTAGAGATGAGCCCATCATATGCTGCATGGACCCACAGACTACCACCACCTCAGCCGGACATGTTGCTACCACCACAGCCGGACCTGTCGCCACCACTCCAGGATTAGGGTAAATTGTCTGTGCCCTATCCATAGCTGGGCACAAGACCGTTAACCGTTAATCGTTAATTAACGAAGTTAACATTTCGAGTAACGGATTAACTTTTAAGTTAACTTTAAAAATTGTTAACGCGCTCATTAAGTTCCGTTTAAACAATTTAAGTCCGTTAAACGTTAATTAAGTACTTACCTACTGTTTGCCAAAAAGTCTCCGCGCGGCTTATGTCAGATAAATTTTGATTTAAATTTGATGTCTAAATAATTAGGTATTATTATTATTACCCACCCTTATTTTATAAATTTTTCAGTCTGCCTAAACTTCCGTAGCCCTACCAATATTTTTTATAAGTAAATCACTAACGCAATGACATATAAAATGAAATTTCTATAACGAGTTAACGATTAACGTTAACTTCCGTTAAATCTTCTAGAATGTAACGCTTTAACGTTTAACGAAGTTAACTTTTTTATCAACGGATTAGCGAAGATTAGTGAAGTCGAGCTAATAGACGCTGCCGCTAGTCGCAGCCACAGGCTGGATGCGGCCACCAGTTGCTGCCACTACCAGCTATAGGTTGACCGCTTAAATGAGTCGTCGCCCGCGCGGCACAGGAGCGCGGGGCATGACGACAAAGGGGCCTGAGAGAGGTGCGGGCGGCGTGAAATGAATGAAAACAAAAATGCGCCTGCCGTCCGCACCTCTCTCGGTCCCCTTTGTCGCCGTGCCCCCGCGCCTCTGTGCCGCGCGGGCGAAGACTCATTTAAGTGGTCAACCTATAGAATCCATGGTTCATTAAGTCCCAAATAGCGAAGCCCATTCAATGTCAGAAATGAAAATTTCAATATCGAAGTGCGAATCCCTAATGGCTACATGAAAATGAAAGGGAGGCCACATGGGCTCTTTCACATGTCTGAAGCTACCAGCGCTTCGAAAGGGACATCTGCTGAGAAGAAATGCCGCAAGAAATTCAGCAGTAAATCCTTTTTCTTTCTACTACGCTTTAATTTCATCATAATGGCCTTAAATAATCAGCACAAAGCAGCCCTTATTTGCTCTAGAGCAAATAAAGTTGCATACAAATTTCATTATTGCACTGTTTTGTATTTTTTTTTTATTTGGTTGGTTGATCAAGAAGTTTACACCAACAGCTATCCAATCCGCTCATTCACAGTCCGACAGGACAGCTGACCACTTCTCTGTGGACTTACTGTTAGCAAAACAGTCCACATATCGGCGGCCATATCGAACTGTGATTGTCTCGTCTAAAATGTTATGCTCAAAGTACTGGCTGATAAGATAGTATGGGTTACTAAAAGATTTTAAAACAATTGGCATAATATGACAATTAATAGACTAGGTACAAGTTTTCTGTGAAAATTTTCGGATTTTCGACTTTAGCTTCAGAACCAATAGACCGATTTTAATAAATAGGGTATCTTAAGATTCGGGGAGAACGTGCGAGTGTCATAAGGCTATATAAAAATTCTAAGGGTGCGTCATAACAGGTGCCAAAATCCTTTTTACGTCGTTAGTTGGGTTTTAGTTTTTAACTGTCCCTTTACGTTTCTTTACCAACTTTTAGCAGGAGTAGAAAGAAAAGCAGATTATGCACCTCGCATCAAGTGATTTGTTATTGCGCTCGTGTTTTTAGAGCCCTCATTTGCGTTCGGGCTCCAAACCAACAATCGGCGCAATAATGAATCACTTTCTGCTTGGTGCAACAATCTACTATTTTTCCAACTTTTACATTAGGGTTTTTAACTAAAACTAACACATATACCTAAAGGGCAGCAAACAAACCCAATGGGTACAAATTAATTATAATAACAAATAACTAATAAGGGAGATGTATAGTCTCCGCGTCTGGACAAGTTAAGTGACTTAGAGATGTATAAAGCCTCTAAGGGTCATCATGATAGTTAAATTAAAGAATCATCTAAATTAATCTAGGTTAAATGGAGATGTAGACAGTCTCCACAGTCTAGTCAGGTCAGTCCCGGTCATGGTCCATGCATTCGGTACGGTGGTTGGAGCACGACTGAACCGTAGTCCAGTGTGCGCGGGAGACGCGCCACAGACCGCGGCCACAAGTAGCAAGCACGGACCACTCCCGTAGCTCGTGGCTCGGACGCGGCCACTCGAAAACTCAGTTTGCGCAAAAATCTCGTCCGCAATTGTGACTGCCACTAGTGGCTTTGCTGTGGCCACTACTAGTGGCCCAGTGTGCGGGAGCATTTAGGTACGCTAGTAGCAGTGGCGGTGGAAGTAGGTGGATGAGAGTTGAATTGATCCATGGATTTCCATTTTATTCCAGACCTATTCAGACAGAGTACATCCCCGCAACTATTGAATATGACACCGAGGCACCGCCGGGTTGCCCTGCGCTTTCGAAGAAAATCACAGCTGAGAAAAAGGGCCAAAAGGCTTGGGACAGTGAGTTAACTTAATGACTTTTTAAATATCACAGATCATTATATCGAATAGACTCCGCATAGCCGGGCGACCCCCCGCTGCAGCGCTGCCAGTATTACAGCGGGCCAAATAACCCCGCGCGCCCCGAAGGTTGGCAGCTTTTTTCGCTTGTAAAAGCTAGGCTTAGCGGTGTCTTTAGGATAGTGGGTTTGTGTTAATAACGCCTCTTCTCTTAGGATGTTTGCACATGGTGATATTTTCACGCGCATTATAAAGTCGATTCATCCTTACTTGTCATTCGGTAAACAAGTTTATAACCTCAAAATGTACCTTTTTTATGTCAATTGACGGACAAACCGGCAGACGGCCCACCTGATGGAAAGTGGTCACCGCCGCCCATAGACATCTACAACACCAGAGGTGCTGCCAATGTGTTGCCAGTCCAGGGAGGGTGGGGAATGGGGATGGGATGGGGACGAGGGAATAGGGCTCCGGATCTCGTCACTCACCGTACGAAACGCAATAGCAAGCTATTACTTTACGCTGATATTCTGTGAGAGTGTGGCACTACCCCGGTCGAGCCGGCCCATTCGAACAGTAATCATCTAGTGAGGATTACTGTTTGGCTCCACCACTACCACTGGCTCTGTCTGTCTGTCTGTCCGTCTGTCCGTCTGTCCGTCTGTCCGTCTGTCCGTCTGTCCGTCTGTCCGTCTGTCCGTCCGTATGTCACAGCTACTTTTTTCCGAAACTATAGGAACTATGCTGTTGAAACTTGGTAAGTAGATGTATTCTGTGAACCGCATTAAGATTTTCACCCAAAAATAGAAACAAAATACCCCATACTTAGAACTGAATCTCAAAAATTTCTTTTCATCAATCCCATACGTGTATCAATGGATAGTTCTTCAAAAATGATATTGAGGTTTCTAATAAAAAAAAAATCTAAACTGAATAATTTGCGCGAGAGACACTTCCAAAGTGGTAAAATGTGCCCCCCCCCCCTGTAACTTCCAAAATAAAAGAATGATAAAACTAAAAAAAAATGATGTACATTACCATGTAAACTTCCACCGAAAATTGGTTTGAACGAGATCTAGTAAGTAGTTGTTTTTAATACGTCATAAAAAATGAAAGGTAAACCGAAATTTACCGTTCATTTTTTTTATTTTTAGGGTTCCATAACCTACAAGGTACCGTTTCTTTCCATACGTAAGTACGGAACCCTCGGCGCGCTAGTCAGACTCGCACTTCACCGGTTTTTTGTAATTGCTATGCACCCTATGCGACATTCGTATTGTTTAGCTAAATAATATGGACATCTGCAATGAAATGCCGGGATCATTACTGCCATTATGTTTACATATTTTGAGTATATGGCTTGCCCCCCCCCCCCCGTGCCCAAAAGTGGTCCATAGAAAGGCCGTAAAATGATTAAAATCTAAAACGAAACCAAAAATTCACCATTTCAGAATGCATAGAATATCAGGAACAACTGGTCTACCCGTGCGAGCAAAGCGTGGCGCTGGGGGGAGGCACGGTTCGTGGCAACCACTGCAACCACAATGCCGATGCACTGATCGTCGGCGGCAAGAACGCGACACGCGACGAATTCCCGCACATGGTAATCTAAATTCCCACCCTCGTCTATATTAGCATCTGTATTATCATTTCCATCTTCATTTACATTCTCACTCCCACCTCCATTCTCCTCAAACTTAGTTTAATTCTCGCTTCTGAGATCTGCGCCTCTATTCGGGAACGTTGTTGTAGCGGCTCGCGAGCGTTCTCATCCCATTCTTCCGCACGACGCGTAATGCGCGTAAGAGCGAGATGCGAGTCTCGCTCGCGGGTCGCTGCAGCATCACATAGACGTTCCCGAATAGACGCCCAGAACGCATGCGCTCGTTTTTGTTTCAGTGTCCTTCCCCGCTCCCATATCACTCCGTATTTGAACGCCGCCGACCCGTTGAATGAGCAGGCGTGTAGGCGCTTGCACCTGGCGACCCTATGTTCGGTGTGGTGCAGCACGAGACCACTTCGATTGTCAGATTATCAGATTGCCTAATGCGACATCTTGAGACAAATGACCTACTGACAGACAAACAAATTGCTTACAGGAAAAGTAGGTTTATAACAGCAGCGGCACAAAAAATATATGAATGCATAGCAACGGCTCTGGACGATAAGTACAAGGTAGCAGGCATATTCTGCGACTTGTCAAAAGCGTTGGATGTCATAGATAATGGGTTGCTGTTAGAAAAAATGAGTCACTATGGCATTAAAGATAACGTCCACCAACTTTTTAAATAATTTCTTACCGGCAGAAGTCAGACAGTTCAGGTCAAAATGAATGGTAAAAACCAAAATTCTGGGCCTGGAGAAGTGAAAGTGGGCATACCACAATAATAATTTAACAAATAAAAAACCGACTCCAAAACCCCTCTGAAAAGTAAGAAATAGGTAATAATTGGCTTTCGTAAGTCATTTACCTAGAAATGGGAGATATATTATTGGTTAAGTGGAGTCATAAATTAAATATATCGAAGTCGGTGGCAAGTTGGTGGTTGGTGGTTGGTGGTGACTTGTCAAATAACACATAACACACCGACACAGTATGAGGGATGTATTAGAAAGTATCATTTATTCCATGTACCTATTACCTTATTAACTTGCCACCGACTTCGATATATTTAATTTATGACGTCACTTAACTAATAATATATCTCCTATTTCTAGGTAAATGACTTACGAAAGCCAATTATTATTTCTTACTTTTCAGAGAGGTTTTGGAGTCGGTTTTTTATTTGTTAAATTATTATTTTATTTTATACTTTTTAGTGCTTATCGTATAAACACATTTATTACATCAAGCAACAACAGCATAATGCTAATTGCTCATCACCATTTACAAAATGTTGCTATCCAGGGTGCAAGGGCATCAATCTTTGAGGAGTTCTCCTGGTTCTTCAAACCCAGTTCTATTTTACCACATGCATTTTCATGACCATAAATTGCTTCACAACCTTATAAAGAAATTTAATCGCCAACCGTGAAATTTTTATCATTCAGGAGTTCCGGTGATCATCTATGGTCTTCATCAACAGTTCCACTTCACCAAATAATGCTTTTGGAACGTAACTGCTTGAGTTATTACAGATTATACTAAAATTGCTATATGCGTGCCTATAATATTTGAAGAGTTCCATCGATTCCTCTTAGATTCTTTCATCACACCTCGACTTTGACTACAACGTGACCAAACTGGAAGTATACCCTACCAACTAAAAAAATAAATTGCCAAATCGGTTTATAAATGACGGAGTTCTGAAGTAACAAACATAAAAAAAACACAACCGAATTGAGAACCTCCTCCTTTTTTTTGAAGTCGATTAAAAAATAGATCTTACTAACTTTTGAGTAAAAGTTAGTAAGATCTATTTTTTAACCGACTCTGAGGTGAAGCGTATCGAGACGATACGAAGGGTGATTAAGAGTCGCTATATGGGGTCAATAGTTTTTAGTATGGTACTATTAAAAACGCCATGCTGCTAAAACGGGACGATTGTGGGGTTAATCAAAATTTGTACGATAGGGTTGTCAAAACTGGTAAAATATTTTTTTTGTAGGTAAGTAGGTATTTTATTTTTATTTTTATGTAAAATATAAAACCATGTTTTTTTTTTCAAATAAGTATATGTGTATGTCCCAGCAGGAAAAAAAAACAGAATGATATTTTTTGTATAATTTTTTCTTGCTGCTCTTGCTCTTACGTACATAAATAAATAAATCCGGGGACAATCTTTACACAAACCGATCTAGTCCCAAAGTAAGCTCTAAAGGCTTATGTTATGGGTACTAGACGATGATACACATACTTATATAGAGAAATAAATACTTAAATACATAGGAAACATCCAAGACTCAGGAACAAACATTCGTGCTCGTCACACAAATATTTGCTCTTACCGGGGATAGAACCCGGGACGCTAGCTTCGGAGGCAAGGTCACTCCCAACTAGGCTAACCGCGTCGTCAAACGTATACGTAATTGAAAAATATATACGTAATTGAAAAAAAAAAACATATTTGTATATTTTACATTAAAAAAAAAACCTACAAAAACCTTATTCGTAGGTGAGCAAATTAAATAATTCAAAACGTCAAATTAACTTTTTATTTATGTTTATACCTACTTCTCTTATTGGTAACCAAAGCCTGGTCTTTAAACTTAAACATTGGTACTGACAGAATTATCAATAATATTTTTGACAACCCTTGCAACATTTTCTATTCACTCCATATGTCGTCTCTATTCTCCCCTCCTCGCTGTATGAATAGAGACGGCATGTTTTTTGCGATTTTTATTGAACTAGCAATATATAGGTCATATACACCTTAGACAAAATTGTAGAACGCATCAAGACTCAGAAAATGACACCAACATTATTCACATTACAGTAAGGATAATAAACGAAAATAAGCATTGAAGTTAAAAATCGTTTCTATTCACCCTATTTTACGGTATCCGCCGACCTAAAAAGCGAGTGTTCCGACGAAAAATTTGGCTCTAGACTTAAGGAAACGTTACTGACGCGATCACTGTATTCCGTCAAAGAATACAGTGAAGGCTAAATTTCACATTATTGTTTTATTTAGGTATGTTAGTTATTATTATGACATTTGTTTTTATTTTATATTTTCATTGTATACTTTTTTATTTCCTGAATGTTTTGTTTATTTTTTATTTTATATTTTGTGACATTTTGATTATGTCTAGAATTATTTCTAGTTTATTTTTTATTATGATTTTATTTTAATTGACGATCTTTTTGTAAAAGCATTTTATTTTGTCATATGTTATTACTTGTTCAGGGACCTTGTCCATCTCTGTGACTTTGTATTAAACAAACGGAACAGGAGATTCTATGCAGCTCCTCTATTATTAAATATTACTTGTTCAGGGACCTTGTCCATCTCAGCAACTTTTGTATGAAACAAACTGAAATGGAGATTTTACGTATCTCTATTATTATTAATTATTACTTTTTCGGGGCCTTGTCCATCTCTGTGACTTTTGTATTAAACAAATGGAACTGGAGATTCCATGCATCTCATTTATTATTAGTCACTAGGTACTTGTTCAGAGACCTTATCCATCTCTGTGACTTTTGTATTTAACAAATTGAACTGGCGATTCTATCTCCTTTATTATTAATTATTAGTAGTCCAGGGAACCCTGCATCTCTGTATCTGTATAATTGTCTATATCTGTCAAAATTGTTAGTTGTTTAAATTGTTTAGTTGTAATGTTGTTTCAATGAGAAATAAATGACTACTACTACTACTACTACTTCCTACCTTTTTAAAAAAAGATAGTTTGGTCATATTTGTGAGAGGGAGGGGTCCCTAGTGTGACGTCACATTTTCCCCATACAAAAATCCGGACAGTGCGTCTCGTTCACTCCGGTGCAAACAGACAGTGACCGATCACTCAAGGTCATTGGCTCTTGTCAGCGTCTTAATACTTAACTGGTTTTAATTCCAGGCGCTTCTAGGCTTCGAGCTGGACTATGAGGAGGTGGTCTGGATGTGCGGCGGTACCGTACTCAGTGACAAGTTCATTCTCACTGCCGGCCATTGCACCTACCATGAACGGTATTTTTTTTTAAATTCTATTATAGCATGGACCAATAGTACAAGAAGACTGTCAACCTCTATACATTTGAGCATAGTATAAAGAGGGAGGAAGTAAGTTATCTTCATACAACGCACCGCGCGCGGCTTGTATGTGTGCGCCAAAGTATATGTGTATCGCCGCACGCACACTTAAACAAAATCTCGACCCGTTTCCCCTTACTAAACGGGTCGACATTTTGTTTAAGTGTGCGTGCGGCGATGCATAGATACTTTGGCGCACACATACAAGCGCGCGTACATACATTTGAGCATTCATCGGAGCTTTGACCCGCCATCTATTGACGAATTCTTAAATTTAGGCCGTAATTCGTTCAAACTACTATGGTTTCTTCCGAACGACTGCTAGCTTTTACAAAAAACGTGAAAAAAGCAGACTCTACGACAGTTTGAAGATAAAAATGATTTAGTTTAATTTAATTTGATTGAATATCTCCCAGGCTAACTCTAATAGCGTCACCTAGTGACAAGCTTCCGAACTACGAACCAATACATTTTTTTGTAGCGCCATCTAGTATTAGCCACGGAAACTAGCTTTTCCGGCGTACGCTCAAATGTATGGAGGTTGACAGTCCTCTTGTATTATTAGTTCAAGCTTTTGTATGCTGTGGTAGCCGAGTGGTCACACGAAGTCTGAGTTTTTCGGAACTTATGTGCGCTATTCAAAAAACGTACCTACCCTTTTTACGACAAAAACATAAAAGATATGAGGCGTCAGATATCTGAAGCGCTGATTTGCAGCCAGCTTAGCACTGAATAATATAAATTGTTCATTTATTTTCAGCCGCCCAGTGTCCCATGCCATGGTGGGCGCCCTGACGCGGTCGGAGTCCGTGGACAGCTCGCTAGTGTACCGCATTAAGCGCGTCATCAAGCACCCGGACTTCAAACCCCCTCACAAGTATAACGACATTGCGCTCCTCGAAACCCAGACCGAGTAAGTAACAATCGTTAGATGAATCTAAAAACCACACGGTGTTTAAAAATTTTGCCTGGAGATCCATTACATCTCTTTTATTACTTATTATTACTTGTCAAGGGACCCTGTCCATCTCTGTGACTTTTGTATTAAACAAATGAAACTGGAGATTCTATGCATCTCCTTTATTATTAATTATTACTTGTTCAGAGAACTTGTCATCTCTGTGACTTTTGTATTAAACAAACGGAACTGGAGATTCTATGCATCTCCTTTATTATTAATTATTACTTGTTCAGAGAACTTGTCATCTCTGTGACTTTTGTATTAAACAAACGGAACTGGAGATTCTATGCATCTCCTCTATTATTAAATATTACTTGTTCAGGGACCTTGTCCATCTCAGTAACTTTTGTATGAAACAAATTGAAATGGAGATTTTACGTATCTCTATTATTATTAATTATTACTTTTTCGGGGCCTTGTCCATCTCTGTGACTTTTTTATTAAACAAATGGAACTGGAGATTCCATGCATCTCATTTATTATTAGTCATTACTTGTTCAGAGACCTTGTCTTATCTGTGACTTTTGTATTTAACAAATTGAACTGGAGATTATATCTCCTTTATTATTAATTATTAGTAGTCCAGGGAACCCTGCATCTCTGTATCTGTATAATTGTCTATTTCTGTCAAAATTGTTAGTTGTTTAAATTGTTTAGTTGTTAATTCATCTTTGTACGACTGTCGTGCGTCACTCAGAATTGGTTCCCTCTGAAAATCAGCGTTGTGGCTAACGAGGCACAACATTATGCTGAGCGGGAGTCCTTTCGGTGACACTTGGTCGTATTGTGTCCCTTGTCAAGGGGCACAATGTGTTCTGCATCATCGAATCAATCTTATCTTATCTTATCTTATCTCTGTGACTCTTGTAGGACTGTGGTCTATTCGCTAAGGATGTCAACTCTTAATCAAATTCAATGTTGTTATACTATAATTTTCAGGATAACCTTGAGCCAATCGGTGATACCGGCCTGTCTGGACGTGTTTGATGCGGACATGTCTAGAGCCGTCGCGACCGGCTGGGGCGATCTTGCAGTGTTGGGTCAGAAAAGTAACAGCTTGCAAAAGGTATAGTATAAGTATAGTAGGAATTCTTTTCCTTGTCCCGATCGCATTAGCTACTTATCTGGCAAACGAAGCCATTGTCTTTAATTGTGAAGTGTAACCGCCAACCGCTACTTTGAAATACTAGGTCGTAACTGCAAACACTATTTCACACAAAGGTCATCTTTATGTCTAAGGAGAGAAAGGTTCACATTAAAACACAGGGCATAATGTCAGGTGTTGAACATTTTGTATTTAAAACAGCAGTAAAGTACACATGAAAGCGTAGAACGACTAACACAATTTAATACTCTTTCACAAATATGAAAATAGTAAAACAAACTAACAGTAGTTTGTCTCGGCAGTGACCTCTAAATAATTACCTACGGCCGCTCGGTATGTAAACACGCAGTAGGGCTGCCCGCCGACTGTCTTTCTGGGGTTACGTATTTGATAATGCTATATGATAAATTGTCCAAATCCTGTTAGTCTTAATTTTAATCATTTCGACTTGGTTCTTATTTCTGCATTTAAAAGTGACTGTAAGTCAGTTTGGAGTAAAAAATGCATTTTATTTATTTTGCTTTTAATGTATCAAAAAACATCAAAAATTCTTGTGCCTTAATTTATGTGAATAAATTCTCGGGAGCGTCTCACACTAGCCACGTCCGTACCCAACCGCGGCGCACTCGCGACTGTTGTGTACCAATGTTTACCGAGATTTCGAAGCGCGACGTTTCGGCCGTTTGTGTGAAGATGGAATACTATATACTTGATTATACTGTGACTCGGAGCTGTAAATCGCAGTAGGTTGCCGCTCGCTCGCTCGCTGGCCGATTCGCACGTCATCAAGTAGTCTAGATGTTTGGTGTTGTTGGGTGACGCGGATAAATAACTGAGAACCCGAGCGTACACGAAAGAGCACGTCTTATGCGACGGAGAGAAACCATTCCGTCCCTAAACACCGGTTTTGTTAGACAGTGTTTCTTCTGTACGTTGGTAGGGGACGACGGGGGAATTGCGGACGCTGCAGGGAGTTAATGTACAAAATCTATACTATTATCAATAATCAGTCTGACTTTATTAATTATTAAACTCCGGTTTTACACCTACAAAATCAGCATTAATTATTATACGAGATCAATCAACAACTTTTATTTTAAATCAAAAACAAAACCTTGTCTGTCCGTAATTACCCGTAGCTCTTGTGGTAAATACGGACGGTAAATTTATTTCTTGCATGGCTTTTTGTAATGTTTTTATTTTCTTATATATTTTCGAGGCATCTGATAATTTGCAGTAATTTGTTAATTATTTTGACAGTTAATCGAGTCGGGGGTCATTACGGACGGCCGTATTTACCTGGTCCGCAATTACCCAACTAGTTTTAAAAATATCAACGAGAAGTTTTTAAGTTATCAAAACGTGTAATTAAAATAATCATTTGCAATTCATACTCTATTAGCGAGTCAATCCATAGAAAATATCACTTTTTACCATCACTTACTAATTTAGACCTGTCACTCAAATTAGTAAACACTAAAAATTTGATCAAAAATCACGAAAAGTTTTGATTTTACCTACCTTAAAAATCGTGCGCAGCCGTCTGACTGGCGGAAAGTAACGTGTGATTGCACCAGCCAGGCGCAGGAGGAAGGCATTGAGTAGATATTTGTTAGTCCGTATTTGCCCCGCGTCCGCAATTCCCCCATCGTCCCTTACTATTATCTATTCTGTGCAAATACTAAGTTCGTAACTAGCCCTAACGTGTTCTTGACGACTATTTTATGCCCTTAGGTGACTTTAACGAAGTTCACAGAAGAGGAGTGCCGACAAGAATTCCGCCGCACCAGGCTCATGAGTCTGGGATTCAACTCAAGCACTCAGATCTGCTATGGGGACTACCACAATTCATTCGACACTTGCCAGGTAACCGTATCTAGTAGAAATGCAACGGATGTTGCTAGTGGGTGCGTAACGGTTGTCGTGTTCACATTATACTGTCCGCCTACTGCGGTGGCCGCAAACTCTTTAAACGGATTCGTTCAAAGAACCTCACCTATTTACCTCACCTGTTCACCTATTTACTAGTTTGTCCGCCTAATGCGGTCACCGAATGCGGCGGCCAAACTACGACGTCATACGTCTGACATTTCTTATTTACAGATGTAGTGCATAATTAGTTTCCATCGTGTTTTATCGGAAAAGTTCGTATTATCGTGCTCTCTCAATTAGCTTCAGCAGGCCCCCAATTCTCGGTGCATTCGAGATAATCTCGCAATCGAGATTAAACGTCAGTGCAAGCAGTCATTTGACACAACTGTATGAATCTGACGTTCAATCTTGCAATCGACATTATCTCGAATGTATCGAGAATTGGGGGCCAAGTACCCATCATACCATGCTGTCATTTTTCATTTTGACATTTGACACTAAATAATAAAGTTTCATATTAATGAATATAAACATGTCACTCATTTAATACAATAATGAATTGACACTTCGGCACCCGTCGTCTTCCGATTGAGATCCGAGTTTTACCGATGGAAACATATTATTCACTATAGGTATCTGTACTTGTTATTTATGAAAAAGAAAAATTCAATGACAACTTCAAATATAAGTGGCCAATTCTAATTATATCATGAGTACATATTTGCATACAGGTTTTGCTTTATCGAATGGTCTGCGTTCGCCGCATTCGGTGACCTAATGCGGCCGACAAAACCGTATGTACGAGTACATTACTGCGGTCACCTAATTAGGCGGTTGCAGCTGTCGCTCGCGGCTACCGTGTTCTTTACACTGTTGCGGTCGCCGCGTGCAACATGCGGCGAACGACTTAGTGTAATTGCCGATTAACTTGCAAAGATGCTGTTACTGCTCCCGCGCACTCTGTTTAATATCAGTTTCGTTTGTATGAAATGTCAATGTAAATTTCGCACCACCTGCCAAAGTTAAACTACTTTGTCAAAGTAAAGTCAATGTGTTTTATTTGTAAATCACAGGTAAAACTGAATTCAGTGTGTGTGTGTGTGTGTGTGTGTGTGTGTGTGTGTGTTTCTGTTATTTTTGTGGTGTTCAATAACGAGTATTGTATTCTATTGTGTGTCCGCATTTGGTTATTCATCATTGATTTTGATAACTTTTTCAGGGTGACAGTGGAGGCCCCCTGACAATCAGAAACCCCGTCATCCATTGCATGTACAATGTAGTTGGAGTCACCTCCTTCGGGAGGTCATGCGGTTTCGCTGGTGTCCCCGCCTTGTACACTAAAGTGGCCCACTACGTACCCTGGATTGAAAGCATCGTTTGGGCTTAGCGTTGATGGGCAAAATAATAAACCGCAGACCAAATGTCCTTAGTGTTGCTGGATAAAATATCGAATCGCAGACCAAATGTCCTTAGTGTTGACAGACAAAGTATCGAACCGCAGACCAAATATCATTAGCGTTGATGGACAAAATATCGAACCGCAGACCAAATATCCCTAGTGTTGATGGACAAAATAATGAACCGCAGACCAAATATCCTAAAGACACTGCTTAGGCTAACTTTTACTAGCAAATAAAGCTGCCCTTGCGGGGTGCGCGGGATTTTTAAAGCGCTTTTGGTACGGATTAGGTTATGCGCCCGCGTCTGTCTGTAGCCCCGTCGCTTATGGATTTTTGCCTCTAAAGCCAGCAGCAGGGGTCACGCGGCTATGCGGAGTTGGGGGTCTGTGTATTGCCCAATTTTTTTTCAATTTGTCAATTTAGTTGAAAACTAGTATTAGCAGTAGTAGTAGTTTAAAGTAGTAGTAGTAATGATATTTTTTTTTTATTTTACACACTAAAGAACTAAAATGAATTTCCTGTTGTTTATAATGTTGTACTTAAGCGTGTTGCAGTTTTTTCTCATAGGAAAGGTAGCTAGTAGTTGAAGAGTTCCAGATTCACCATCCGGCTCCATCATCAGACCCTCGCCACCAAGTACTGTATTGGATTCGTTACAATAAACGAAACAAACTCGAGTGGTTTACTTAGTTATTGTTTCAAAGTATACTTTGAAACAATAACTCTGCGTGTTGATTATTGTGTGAAATGATAATATGATATTTTTAGGGTTCCATACCTCAAAAGAAAAAAGCGGAAGCCTTATAAGATCACTCGTGTGTCTGTCAGTCTGTCCGTCTGTCACAGCCAATTTTCTCTGAAACTGAACTGATTAAGTTAAAAGGAACACATATGTACGACGTGTAACGTAAATAAATGACTTTTAAACATGGGGGCCGCTTTTGGGGGGTAAATTAGAAAATTGGCTGGGCCGTTCTCACCCTAGAATTTCTGGTGCCCAGTACCAGTGCTATGGCTTCATCGCCAATGGCTTTCCAGGCCCCGCTAAACTAATCCTAGATACGCCAATGGACGCCTGCTATGTTATATACACAGAAACAAAGCAAGATATACCTACCTACCTAGATATTTTTTCTGCAACAGCAACGTATTCCTATTTTTTTTCCTTATTGAACTTACAATGCAAATAGATTCCTTAAGGGCCTCGCCACATCTCCACGGCATGACGTACGACGCGGCGCCGGCGCCGCTATATAACAACGGTACGGCCACAGTATAAATAAACTAACATGCAGTAGGTATTTTGTCTCGGCATTGTCCTCCAAATAATAGGCTAGTTTCCTAAAAAATCTAATTAGTCCCTTATTTACATTATGGGATAAAAATTATTGAACACCCATTTTTTCTTTTGTCTATTAAACAAAAAAACCGGTCAAGTGCGAGCCTGACTCGCGCGCCGAGGGTTCCGCAATTACGTATAAAGAAACAGTACCATGTAAGTACAGAACCCTAAATAAGAAAAAAAAAAAATAACGGAGTAACCATTTACAACCAACCTATGAAATAAGACAAAAAATAACTTTCGCAAGCTCCTATCTCCGTTCAATCGTAGAGTGTGATGCGACAGGTTATTCCGTTTAACTTTTTTTTTATGTGCTGTAATTACAAATTCACGGTTTTCGGACTTTTTCCTTTACTTGTGCTGTAAGACTCTGCTTCCTGCCAAATTTCATGATTCTAGGTCAACGGGAAGTACCCTATAGGTTTTGATTCCCTTTGGATTCCCTTGAGAGTATCAAAATATGAGACATAAACGGCCATATCTTTTGATTGCGGTGACTTAGAAGGTTGATTTTTTTCATAGCTTCAATAGATTGCAGACCTGAGTATTTGATATTAATTTCAACTTGATACCTCCACGCGTTCCTGAGAAAAAGGTCTTGACAAACAGACAGATAGACAGACGGACAACCGAGTGATCCTATAAGGGTTCCTTTTTCCTTTTGAGGTACGGAACCCTAAAAACGACGAAGATATAGTGCGTTGAAGTTCCGCGTGACGTCACGACTTTGTACACTTTTTTACCAGTAAGTGACGTCATTAGCCCCCACTCCCGACCTTTGATGCGCGTTATCTTTGTCAATATTGATTGATTTTGATAAAGCAAAAAATATGTGTTCAATATTTTTTGATATTCTAACGGACAGACTAATTAGAATTACCTACTTTTTTTACCAAGGAAACATCCCAATTACCTACGGCCGCTTGGTATTTAAACACGCAGTAGGACTGCCCGCTGATTGTCTTGCTTGGGTTACCTACCTATTTCATAATGCTATATTACGAGTAAATTGTCGTAGTATCTTTTCCTGCAATATTACTTCAAATCTTGTTAGTTTTAATTTTAATTATTTCTACTTGGTTCATATTTCTAGTTTCAAAAGTGACTGTAAGTTAGTATGGAGTAAAAAATATGCATTTAATGTATTTTGCTGTTAAAGTATCAAAAACATCAAAAAATCTCGTGCCATGATTTACGTAAATAAATTTACGGGAACAACTCACACTAGCCACGTCCTTACCCAACAGCGGCGCACTCGCGACTGTTGTGTACCGAAGTTTACCGAGATTTCGAAGCGCGTCGTTCGGCCGTTTGTATGAAGATGGAATACTGTATACCTACTTGATTATACTGTGGTACGGCGTCGTGTCGTGCAAAATTCCGTTGCAAATCACCTTTATAGCTATATAGATAAGGGCGACATGCAACGGATTTTTTCACGGCATGACGCCGTACCGTGGTGTTGTAGCGGCGCCGTGGATCAACGCTGCGCCGCGTCGTGCATTTTCACGGTGCGGCAACGTGCCGTGACACGACGCCGCGCCGTTTCGCGTTCACGACGTCGTGCCGTGGTGTGGGCAGGCCCTAACGACTTCCTCCCGTTATTGGCCCATGACACTCACCAGTCGCCGCCATGACAGTTCGACCGCCGCGCGCGCATCGTAGTGACGCGTTTTGTGATTAGGAACAAAGTGACCACAGTTAGAGGTGTTTATAAGTGTTCTGAGTAATTGATTATTCTTTGTCTTAAGATACCGAAGAAAAGGCATATTTTTAATAACATTTTGAAGTATTTTGCTAAAGTTTGTAGAAGAGTTTTGTGTTCATTTTGCCAAATAAGCTGACTTACTGACAAGTCGTCGCAAATGTTTTTTCGATACTTACTTACTTTATTCAGGCGATTCAAGAATTGAATTGCAATGGACTATCTTGACTTTTCTTTGTAATTATACCTACCTACTTCTACGCGAGTTTTTAAGCCGTTTTATGAAGTTTTTGCAAATAATGCTATTAAATGGATAATGAATAGTTCTGTCTTCAAGCAGTAAAGTATAATATTTAGACACTGTTTTCCTCATTATTTACAAGCCGGTATCGCCGGTCATTCTTATAAATGACCTACCTAATAAATACCTTTTTTCGTTTAAAATTAGATTAGAATCCAACTATATCCCTCTCGATAATACCCGTGAGTTTTTTTGCGCCCCCATGTTTCATGTTGCCACCCCTAAAATGGTTATTTATGCTGCAAAAGCGGAAAGTAGGTGATTTCCGATGAGTGGCATTTTTATCCGCAAGCGAGCGAAGCTAGTGTGAACATACGGTTTTACATGCAAAAGGCGATAACGATTTCCACCCCTTAAGGGGCTCGTAAACGGCTAGATCTTCGGCAATTTATTGCTGCAATTCGGGCTATTCCCAAAAAAATTACATATTAGTTAGGTACATCATTAATGGTGAGAAAAAATTTGAACGTAAACTTTTGAGAATAGCCCGAATTGCAGCAATAAATTGCCGAAAAGGTAGCCCTTTTACAAGACTTTAATTGTTAACCGATTTTGACCAACTTTTGATAAGTTGTCAGTCAGAACAAAATCTACGTACGAGGTCTATACGTTTTGATTTTTTTCACTAAATCAATAAATTCAGTTTTATTGTTGGTTCAGTATTCTCATACAAAACAAATTTCGGCGATTATTTGTTTTTTTTGATCTTTAATCAATATTCAAAAAACGTATGACCTAGATTATGCTTTATTTCAACGTAATACATCACTCTTTACATGTTTAGCTTAGTTATTTATTATTTATTTAGACCTGACCTAGATTTAGTTCACACTGACAACCTATCAAAAATTGGTCAAAATCGGTAAACATTTAAGGGGTGGAAATGGTTATCGCCTTTTGTATGAAAAGCCGTGTAGGTTCACACTCCTCTTAAAGATACTGGTTTATTACTTACCAATAGATTTTGATGCACATGTTAAGCGTGTTATACAATACTGCACTAAGTCAAAAAAGCTCATTATTCAGAATCGACGAAAAACGGTTATCTCATGTTATTTCAAAGTTATTGAAAATGTCTTGAACGTAGCATGTGTAGAATGCAATGTGTATCAGCATAATAATCGTTCAGATGATTCAAACCACGTTAATAAAGCAAATACTGCATATTCTGACTTAATTCACTGTTGTGGAATGACTGAACAAAATAATAAATAATTATTTTGAGTTACGCGCTTTTTACTGATTCATTTTGAAATAATACCTTATCATTCTACTGTTACTGACTAAGTACAGTCACCAACACTGAAATAAAAATAAATAATTTAGAACAATTTTCCTAGTGCGTTCATCAACACCATATTATTACTGAATAATTCACTGTTGAGTAAAAGATCTAAGTGCTGTCGCTAAGGCAGACACGTTGCAACTGGAAATAGTACATTGTGCATCTAGGGCCGTAAGAAGGGGATAACTGTTAGAAGCCCGACGCCGATAGGCAAGGGCTTTTATGACTCGAGTTTGTTATCCCCTTACTGCCCGTGATACACACAATGTTTTTCATCACATTTGCGAGGAAATGAAATAAAAATTAGACAAAAAAAGTATATATATTAATTTTATTCCCATTTTACACCGTGAATTACCATCAGGTGGGTGTTCAATGTTCATAAACTGAGCGTACGTTGCGATCAGCGCGGGGCAGCTCCGCCGGCTTGCGGTCGCACGCCCCGCCGGCTGCGGCTCCCGAGCAGCTCCGCCGACCTGGCGCACTTAACTGCCCGTGGGAGTTCGAAACCATACAAAATCCATAACTCCCTAGGGAGTTATGGGTTTTGTATGATTTATAACTCCCGCTGACGGCGGGGCCCATAGAGGAGTTAAATCGGCTATAGCTGCTCTAGATACGCCTGCGTATAATAACACCCTTTCCGAGCAAGTGTGATGAAAATAGTTTTATCTACACCCATATCATAAAACCTCCATTGTTTAATCAAAAATCATAGGAAAGGACCACCATTTTGACAACCAATTAGGAAAAACCAGTGCTGCAATGTTATTTCTTTATCGTTTTTAGTAAAGAAATGAGATTAAATTTGGAACACCTGTCAAAACTCAAGTGGGTCTCTATTCTAGTATCCATAGATATTAAACAGTTATTGATACGAAACATCAATTCAGTATGTTTTTTTAATATAAACCGAACGACATTTGATCCCGAGTGACATGAGAATAGAGAATTCATTCGCTTGTCTATGATTTAAAAAAAAAAGTCTTGACGGAGGATCGAATTGCCGCCATGTTGGTGTTTTGGTGAACGAAAGTAGAATTGTTGTTCAATTGAATAGAAAAAGTTGTTTGTAATTTACATTTTAGTTGAAAATATGAACAGTACGTAGTCTTCTCGGAGTGTGTGTGATGTGAAAATGCGCCGGATATCGGAAATATGCAGCCACGATTGCAACAAATAACTTGTTGCCAGAAAATATTGTTTCTGAACCCATCATGGAGGATTTATAATATGTGTGTAGATAAAGTTATGTATGCAACTCTGCATAATTTGGCCTTAACACACACGTGCGATCTTATTATGAAACTCGCCTATCGGCTCGTTTCATGAAAACCGCACTAGTGTTTTAAGGCCTATCATTATGCAACCGTTGCATAAACTACTATAGTGTTCGCGGTACTGACTCTGGCAGCGCGTCCTCACCAATAGAGAGTTAGCACGCCATCTCTTCGACATTTTTGTAAGTATAAATACGCCGGTCTTCGTGGTATGTGCGGCAAATTTTTGGCTATTCAACCATATTAATAAGTCAATTTTGACATTTTTCGACATAGTGCAGTATTGTACTGGGGGTGCGAAATCATCAAGTCAATGTAGTGATAGAAAAATGATTCAAAAAGTAATCATAACAATAGTGGTGTGCTTGGTGTTCGAAGCCGATAGTCAAGGTGAGTTATCTATCTTATTACATCCCTACTCTGAAAGAAGGGCATTGTTTATCTATGCTACGGGGCAGAAAGTGATGAATATCCTCCCTAAGGCTGAAAAGTGGTTAACATAATATCGACTTTTTATAGAATATCAAAACATATAAAACAGTACCGTGACTCACTTATAGACAACGCACGGCCTAAACGGGTGGTCCTAGAGGTTTGAAATTTGGAGGAGACATTTCTCGTGTACCCTAGAGGTGCATTGAGGAGGGATTTTTTAGAATTCCACCCCTAAAGGAGTGAAAAAGGATGATAAAATTTGTATGGAAAATACCGCGGGCGAAGCTGTGGCGGGTCCACTAGTGACTTCAAAAACGGGTTCGATCCCCGGTAAGGACAAATATTTGTGTGATGAGGACGAATGTTTGTTCCTGAGTCTTGGATATTTCGAGTATGTAGGTATATCTTTGCCTTTAGAGCTTACTTTGGGACTAGATCGATTTGTGTAAAGATTGGCCAATGATTTATTTATTTATATTAAATACACATCGATCCCATATTTTAATTTCGGCTCTGAGGACGAAAAGTAACTATTAACACAACCTATCTGGTTGTAAGGGGGGATGACATGATTGTTTGCCGGGGCTTGGCCACCGAGCTATCCCTTTGGGGGGCTTTTCCCCCACGCACCCCTCCGCTGTCCACGCCATTGTTTGCTCGCTGACGGATATCCGTCGTTGGCGGTAAACCAGTGGTGCGGATAGCCGTCAAATATAAGAAATAACTACCGACTTTATTGATATTTCATTTTTGGATGTATTTCATTGACAGGTGCAGGAAACAGCTGCACTCAAGACGGAGTTTTTGGAACGTGCAAGAACTTAGGAAAGTGTCAATCCGTCCTCAACAACCCTAAGAGTCAATGGTGGAAGCTAAATGTAAGTGTTCTATACACAGTTCTAAATAATTATACTTAACAAAAACTAAAACGACCCGCTTTTGTCAATAACGTACTAAAAAGTAAAAAACCGGCCCAGTGCGTTTGACCCGCGCACGAAGGGTTCCGTACCATTATTTATAATCAAGCAAAAAAACATCACATTGAGAAATTTTTTGATGCTATACCTGCATTACCGTAATGTATTCGCAGCCAAGTCCAAATAATGTCGAAGCATCCGAAATGATGTTGATTGTTACGTAGTTATGTAAAAACATATACAGGCGTTTGTAGTCCGCAACATTATCTATGTAGCCCGCAACATTATCTATGTAGCCGAGTCTCTACTTACGTTAGGTACGTTTTTCTCCAGAATTACGTACGTGGCATCCATAATTACGTATGTCGGTACAGTAATTTTTTCTCAGTGCACGTTTGTTGTATGGGAGCCCCCTTAAATTTTCATTTTATTCTGTTTTTTAGTATTTGCTGTTATAGCGGCAACAGAAACACATCATCTCAGGTTGTCAGCGCCTTAAGCGTTGTTTGTTTAAGATTAAAAGAATATTGAAGTCATTTATCTTGAGGCACATAGCAAAGGTCAATATATAAGCGAGGTAGATAGTTAAGAGGGCACCGACCGTCCAGTGGCGCCCTCATCACTGTTATTGTGTTTTCTATTAAAGGAAAGTATTTTATTAAAATTGAAGCCGTATAAGTTGTTACGCAACTTAATACACAACGTATATGCTATGTAATATAGCTTTGCAAAGTATAACCATCATCTAATCAATTTAACAGAAAAAAGCGGCCACTATTTTCTATTTAATTGATTAGATGATGGTTATACTTTGCAAAGCTATATAACATAGCATATACGTTGTGTATTAAGTTGCGTAACAACTTATACGGCTTCAATTTTAATAAAATACTTTCCTTTAATAGAAAACACAATAACAGTGATGAGGGCGCCACTGGACGGTCGGTGCCCTCTTAATGTAACGGATGAGTGATAACACAGTCTGTGTTTCGTTCTTATAAGTTTTATTTGCTCTAAAAAAAACATTTATAATAACTAGCGTCTAGTCCGCCTGCGACTTCGTTCGCCTGGAATAGGCTGGTTTCCTGAAAAATTCCAATTACTCCGTCATTTACATTATAAAAAAGTATTGGACACATTTTTTTTTCTTTTGTCAATTAAACAAAAAACCGGGCAAGTGCGAGTTAAACCCGCGTGGAGAGGGTTCCGTTCCATACATGATCATCTGAAATTTCCTATGTTACTTTAAATACCATAGACTTCTCATAGGTTTTCCTGTAATCTATAAGTAAAGAACTATTTTCTGTATTTTTTTCAAAATTTTAGGCCCGTTAGTTTCGGAGATAAGGCGGGGGGAATGGTAAATTTTCGCCTATTTTTAACCGACTTCAAAAAAAAAGGAGGAGGTTCTCAATTCGGTTGTATTTTTTTTAATTTTTTTTATATTTGTTACTTTAGAACGCCGTCATTTATAAACCGATTTGAAAAATTCTTTTTTTAATCGGTAGGGTATACTTCCAGTTTGGTCCCGTTGTAGTCAAAGTCGAGGTGTGATGAGAGGATCTATGAGGAATCGATGGAACTCTTCAAATATTATAAGCACGCATATAGCAATTTTAGTATAATCTGTAATAACTCAAGCAGTTACGTTCCAAAAGCATTATTTGGTGAAGTGGAACTGTTGATGAAGACCATAGATGATCACCGGAACTCCTGAATGATAAGTATTTCACAGTTGGCGATTAAATTTCTTTATAAGTTTCTGAAGCAATTTATGGTCATGAAAATACATGTGGTAAAATAGAACTGGGTTTGAAGAACCAGGAGAACTCCTCAAAGATTGATGCCCTTGCACCCTGGATAGCAACATTTTGTAAATGGTGATGAGCAATTAGCATTATGCTGTTGTTGCTTGATGTAATAATAGTAGTTTATGCAACGGTTGCATAATGATAGGCCTTAAAACACTAGTGCGGTTTTCATGAAGCCGACAGGCGAGTTTCATAATAAGATCGCACGTGTGTTTTAAGGCCAAATTATGCAGAGTTGCATACATAACTTTATCTACACACATATTATAAATCCTCCATGATGGGTTCAGAAACAATATTTTCTGGCAACAAGTTATTTGTTGCAATCGTGGCTGCATATTTCCGATATCCGGCGCATTTTCACATCACACACACTCCGAGAAGACTACTTACTATTCATATTTTCAACTAAAATGTAAATTACAAACAACTTTTTCTATTCAATTCAACAACAATTCTACTTTCGTTCAGCAAAACGTCAACATGGCGGCAAATACGATCTTCCGTCAAGACCATTTTTTTCTTAAATCATAGACAAACGGATGAAGTCTCTATTCTCACGTCACTCGAGATCAAATATTGTGCAGTTTATATTTAAAAAAACATACTGAATTGACGTTTCGTATCAATAACTTTTTAATATCTATGGATACTAGAATAGAGACCCACTTGAGATTTGACAGCTGTTCCAAATTTAATCTCATTTCTTTACTAAAAACGATAAAGAAGTCATGTTATTTCTTTATCGCAGCACTGGTTTTTCCTAATTGGTTGTCAAAATGGTGGTCATTTCATACGGTTTTTGATTAACCAATGGAGGTTTTATGATATGGGTGTAGATAAATGTGTTTTATACGATAAGCACTAAAAAGTATAAAATAAAATAATAATTTAACAAATAAAAAAACCGACTCCAAAACCCCACTGAAAAGTAAGAAATAATAATTGGCTTTTGTAAGTCATTTACCTAGAAATGGGAGATATATTATTGGTTAAGTGACGTCATAAATTAAATATATCGAAGTCGGTGGCAAGTTAATAAGGTAATAGGTACATGGAATAAATGGACTTTCCAATACATCCCTCATACTGTGTTCATTTACTTGACAAGTCACAACCAACCACCAAACACTGACTTGCCACCGACTTCGATATATTTAATTTATGACGTCACTTAACCAATAATATATCTCCCATTTCTAGGTAAATGACTTACAAAAGCCAATTATTATTTCTTACTTTTCAGTGGGGTTTTGGAGTCGGTTTTTTTATTTGTTAAAATATTATTTTTCCTAAATAACTTCCAAACTGTTTATCTTAAAATAAAAAAAAACATATTTAAGATCCTTACAATAAGCCCTTTCATTTGATATGTCACATGGTATAGTAAGCGTAACTTTATTTTTTAATTTTCTAATTTACCCCCAAAAGTGATCCCCATGTTTAAAATTAATTTGTTTACGTTACGCATCCGTGTTGCAGTCACCGACTTACATATGTATACCAAATTTCAAATCAATCGGTCCAGTAGTTTCGGAGCAAATTGGCTGTGACAGACGGACAGACAGACAGACAGACAGACACACGAGTGATCCTATAAGGGTTCCTTTTTTGCTTTTGAGGTACGGAACCCTAAAAATGACGAAGATACGTGCGTTGAAGTTCCTGTAACGTCACGACTTTGTACACTTTTTACCATTAAGTGACGTCATTAGCCCCCACTCCCGAAATTTGATGCGCGTTATCTTTGTCAATTTTGATTGATTTGATAAAGCAAAAAAATAAGTGTTCCATATTTTTTGATAATCTAACCGACGGACTAATTATAATTACAATTCTTTTAGCCAGGCCAGGAGACATCCCTAATCTTTTATTGCTCGCAGCGCCATCTACCGAGGAGTAGCATTTCTCATATATCCTGAAATCCTTCCAGGCTACCGGGATAGAAAGTATCTTGTGCCCGATATATCCGGCTTAAACGCCCGTATCTTTTCATTGCGTTGACTTAGAAGTTTTTTTCACAGCTCCAAGGGATTGTAGCCCAGCGGCCCTAACATGACTGGCACAAAGATAAAATAGACCGTCTTATCTCTAAGTGCGTCTCTCTCACACTAGTGCCGACGAAAGAGATAGTCATAGAGATAAACGGGTTTAATTTGTCTTTGTGGCATGCATGTTAGGGCCGCTGAGTCTATGATATTAAGTTTCACTCGATAGCGTTCCTGAGCAAAAGAGTCTTGATAGAAGGACAACGAAGTGATCCTATAAGGGTTTCTTTTTTTCCTTATAAGGTACGGAACCCTAAAAACCGGACAAGTGCGACTTAAACTCGCGAGAAGAGGGTTCCGTTCCGTACATGATTACCTGAAATTTACTAAGTTGCTTTAAATACCATAGACTTCTTATAGGTTTTCCTGTTATCTATTGGTAAAGAACTATTTTCTGTATTTTTTTCAAAATTGTAGCCCCAGTACTTTCGGAAATAAGTGGGGAATGGTCAATTTTCGCCTATTTTCCTAAATAACTTCTAAAATATATTAATTGAAATTAAAAAAAAAAAACATATTTAAGATCCTAACAATAAGCCCTTTCATTTGATATGTCACACGATATAGGTTAAATAACTTTTTTTTAATTTTCTAATTTACCCCCCAAAAGTGGCTTCCATGTTAATAATTCATATATTTACGTCACGCGTCCGTGTTGCGGTCATCGACTTACTTATGTATACCAAAATTCAATTCAATCGGTCCAGTAGTTTCGGAGCAAATTGGCTGTGACTGACAGACAGACAGACAGACACACGAGTGATCCTATAAGGGTTTCGTTTTTCCTTTTGAGGTACGGCACCCTTAAAAGCATTGCAACGCATGCTGGTCACAGATACCTACTTATAAAGTACCAATTTTTTTGGCAATTTATTGCTGCAATTCGAGCTATCCTCAAAAGATTACATTTAAACTTTTTATTCGCGGTATAGATAACATGTAATCTTTTATCTACACCCATATCATAAAACATCCATAGTGTAATCGAAAACCGTAGGAAATGACCACCATTTTGACAACCAATTAGGAAAAACCAGTGCTGCAATGTTATTCCCGTATCGATTTTAGTATAGAAATGAGATTAAATCCATCCAGCTGTCAAAACTCAAGTGGGTCTCTATTCTAGTATCCATAGATATTAAAACAGTTATTGATACGAAACGTCAATTCAGTATGTTTTTTTAATATAAACTGCACAACATTTGATCTCGAGTGACATGAGAATAGAGACTTCATTCGTTCGTCTATGATTTAAAAAAAAATGGTCTTGTCGGAGGATCGAATTGCCGCCATTACTGCTTTCATGATGGTTTTTTGCTGAACGAAAGTAGAATTGTAAAAAGTTGTTTGTAATTTACATTTTCTACATTTCCTACAGTTTTTGATTACACTATGGAGGTTTTATGATATGGGTGTAGATAAAGTTATGTATGCAACTCTGCATAATTTGGCCTTAAAACACACGTGCGATCTTATTAAGAAACTAGCTAAAGCTCGTTTCATGAAAACAGCACTAGTGTTTTAAGGCCTATCATTATGCAACCGTTGCATAAACTACTATTTCGGAATAGCTTAAATTTCAGCAATAAATTACACATTAACAAACTAGCCCGCATACCGGGCACAAAACCGTTAACCAGTCAATTGTTACTTAACGAAGTTAACCTTTCGAGTATCGGATTATTTAATAAGCTAACTTGAAGAATTGTTAACGGACTCATTAATTTCCGTTAAAACTATTAAAGTCTTTTAATTGTTAATTAAAATTTAATATACTTATTGATGTTTATAAAGGGAAATATGCACTTTATGTCAGGTAGCTTTTGAATTTGACCTCTAAATAATTCGGTATTATTACAAACTCTAATGATACACCCTTCTTGTATTTATTTTTCATGTCCTGCCTAAACTTCCATAGCCCATACCAACATTCATACATATAATAGTAGTTTATGCAACGGTTGCATAATGATACGCCTTAAAACACTAGTGCGGTTTAATGAAACGAGCTTTAGCGAGTTTCATAATAAGATCGCATGTGTGTTTTAAGGCCAAATTATGCAGAGTTGCATACATAACTTTATCTACACACATATTATAAATCCTCCATGATGTGTTCAGAAACAATATTTTCTGGCAACAAGTTATTTGTTGCAATCGTGGCTGCATATTTCCGATATCCGGCGCATTTTCACATCACACAGTCACTCCGAGAAGACTACTATTCATATTTTCAACTAAAATGTAAATTACAAACAACTTTTTCTATTAAATTCAACAACAATTCTACTTTCGTTCAGCAAAAAACCAACATAATGGCGGCAATTCGATCCTCCGTCAAGACCATTTTTTTTTTAAATCATAGACAAACGAATGTTGTCTCTATTCTCACGTCACTGGAGATCAAATGTCGTTCGGTTTATATTAAAAAAAAAACATACTGAATTGACGTTTCGTATCAATAACTGTTTTAATATCTATGGATACTAGAACAGAGACCCTCTTGAGTTTTGACAGCTGTTCCAAATTTAATCTCATTTCGATACTAAAATCGATACTGTAATAACATTGCAGCACTGGTTTTACCTAATTGGTTGTCAAAATGGTGGTTATTTCCTACGGTTTTTGATTACACTATGGAGGTTTTATGATATGGGTGTAGATAAATATATTTCATATTTCATATTTTTATAAGTAAATCACCTACGCCACGACATATAAAATGCAATTTATATTACGAGTTAACGATTAACGTTAATTTCCGTTAAATCTTCCGTAATGTAACGCTTTAACGTTTAACAAGGTAACTACCTTTTTTTAACTGATTAGCGATTAACGAAGTTAAATTTTGATTAAATTTGTCCATGTAAGCTAGCCCGGTTTAAATAAAACTATACTTAACATAAAGCTTGTTAAACTATCCTACTACTATATATCCTATACTGCTCTGCTGCACTGGGAGTGAAGAAATAGCATATAATGCGTGCAGATGCTTATCATCCTGGCATGTCGTAACAGTCGACTAAGGGACGGGTCCTTTCCAACATGGTGGACTATCTGTATGGGCGATGGGCTGATCACCTGTCACCATACGGTTCATCATACCATCTTAGGACTAATTCATCGAACGTGGCCACAAGTATTCTTGTTGCTCTGCCCACCCCATTAGGGATTTTTTTATTATTTTATTATTTATTTATTTATTTCGGGCGTGATGCTATGTATGTATGTAAAGTATCCGTTCTTGTTTCCAGAGATGTGGTTTCGATGGCATTGAACCCATTATATGCTGCGTGGAAAGCACATTCACTGGTACCACTACCACCACGACTGCGAGGCCAGTCGCCACCACACCTCGACTTGGGTAAGAGACCACAGACCAAATATCCTAGACACCACTTAGCCTCATTTTTACTAGCAAATAAAGCTGCCAAACTTGCGCACGCGCGGTTTTTAGAGCGCTGTGATTGGTGCATTTGAGGTGATGCGCCCGCGCCTGCCTGTACTCTGCTGTAGGCTGCTTTTAGCTTTTTGCCTCTGTCTGTTCGCCGAGAAATGACAAAAATAATAATAAAGGGGCCAAGTGCGAGTTGGACTCGCCCATGAAGGGTTCCGTGATTTATGACGTATTAAAAAAAAACTACTTACTAGATCTCGTTCGAACCAATTTTCGGTGGAAGTTTACATGGTAATTTACATCATATATTTTTTTTAGTTTTAGCATTCCCTTATTTTAGAAGTTACAGGGGGAGACACACATTTTACCACTTTGGAAGTGTCTCTCGCGCAAACTATTCAGTTTAAAAAACAATGATATTAGAAACCTCAATATTATTTTTGAAGACCTATCCATAGATACCCCACACGTATGGGTTTGATGTTTTTTTTTTAAATTTCAGTTCTAAGTACTTAGAACTGAGCACCCCCAAAACTTACTGTTTTTTTTTTCTACTTTTGTGTGAAAATCTTAATGCCGTTCACAGAATACATCCACTTACCAAGTTTCAATAGCATAGTTCTTATAGTTTCGGAAAAAAGTGGCTGTGACATACGGACGGACAGACGGACAGACAGACAGATAGACAGACAGACAGACAGACATGACGAATCTATAAGGGTTCCATTTTTTGCCATTTGGCTACGGAACCCTAAAAATCAGGGCTTCTTAACCCATTACAAATAGCCTGGTTATTATTTTTACCGATGATAATAAAAAATAAAAAAATAAAGGGAAACAGTATATTTTTTTCATAGAATATTAATATTGAATAGCCTGTATATGTCCCATGACGAAGTCTCAGAGTCGGAGAAAGAATCAGAGTCGGTGACGTTTATTATGAAACGTTCAATTGCTTCGTCTAAAACAGCACACGAACACCCAAACGACACACTCGAAGCGTATTCCAGAACGGAATGGCAATATGGCCGCTGCGTGCGCGGCGTATGACAACAACTGCGTGCCTCGTACCACAAAACTCAGTGCGCTCGGCGATAAGCGACGCCCGTCATACAGTTTGCGATAGGTAAGCGACAGTCGCTATTTGGAGACGATGTTATAATATTTATCAATTCTCGGCGAACAGAGTTTAATGGTGGCATTGGGGACCGCCCGACTTTGCGGAGTCTATTGGATATACCTAATAATGGGCAGTGGCACAAGAGGCACCAAGCTACCACTTAAGGGAATTAGCAATCAACTTAATATTTTTTTTCTGTGAAAGGGGAAATGAACAATGTGTTTTAAACTTTTTCTTCCAACTACGCTTTAATTTCATCACCTTAAATATTCAGCACAAAGCAGCACTTATTTTCTCTAGAGCAATAAAGTTGCATACAATAGGAGTTTATGCAACGGTTGCATAATGATAGGCCTTAAAACACTAGTGCGGTTTTCATGAAACGAGCCGATAGGCGAGTTTCATAATAAGATCGCACGTGTGTTTTAAGGCCAAATTATGCAGAGTTGCATACATAACTTTTATCTACACCCATCTCATAAAATCTCCATTGGTTAATCAAAAACCGTAGGAAATGACCACCATTTTGACAACCAATTAGGAAAAACCAGTGCTGCGATAAAGAAATAACATGACTTCTTTATCGTTTTTAGTAAAGAAATGAGATTAAATTTGGAACAGCTGTCAAAACTCAAGTGGGTCTCTATTCTAGTATCCATAGATAATAAAACAGTTATTGATACGAAACGTCAATTCAGTATGTTTTTTTAATATAAACTGCACAATATTTGATCTCGAGTGACGTGAGAATAGAGACTTCATCCGTTTGTCTATGATTTAAAAAAAAAGGTCTTGACGGAGGATCGAATCGCCGCCATTATGTTGACGTTTTGCTGAATGAAAGTAGAATTTTGTTGAATTGAATAGAAAAATTGTTTGTAATTTACATTTAAGTTGAAAATATGAATAGTAAGTAGTCTTCTCGGAGTGTGTGTGATGTGAAAATGCGCCGGATATCGGAAGTATGCAGCCACGATTGCAACAAATAACTTGTTGCCAGAAAATATTGTTTCTGAACCCATCATGGAGGATTTATAATATGTGTGTAGATAAAGTTATGTATGCAACTCTGCATAATTTGGCCTTAAAACACACGTGTGATCTTATTATGAAACTCGCCTATCGGCTCGTTTCATGAAAACCGCACTAGTGTTTTAAGGCCTATCATTATGCAACCGTTGCATGAACTACTATATCTACACACATATTATAAATCCTCCATGATGGGTTCAGAAACAATATTTTCTGGCAACAAGTTATTTGTTGCAATCGTGGCTGCATATTTCCGATATCCGGCGCATTTTCACATCACACACACTCCGAGAAGACTACTTACTATTCATATTTTCAACTAAAATGTAAATTACAATAGTAGTTTATGCAACGGTTGCATAATGATAGGCCTTAAAACACTAGTGCGGTTTTCATGAAACGAGCCGATAGGCGAGTTTCATAATAAGATCGCACGTGTGTTTTAAGGCCAAATTATGCAGTGTTACATACATAACTTTATCTACACACATATTATAAATCCTCCATGATGGGTTCAGAAACAATATTTTCTGGCAACAAGTTATTTGTTGCAATCGTGGCTGCATATTTCCGATATCCGGCGCATTTTCACATCACACACACTCCGAGAAGACTACTTACTATTCATATTTTCAACTAAAATGTAAATTACAAACAACTTTTTCTATTCAATTCAACAAAATTCTACTTTCGTTCAGCAAAAGTCAACGTAATGGCGGCGATTCGTTCCTCCGTCAAGACCATTTTTTTTAAATCATAGACAAACGGATGAAGTCTCTATTCTCACGTCACTCGAGATCAAATATTGTGCAGTTTATATTAAAAAAACATACTGAATTGACGTTTCGTATCAATAACTGTTTTATTATCTATGGATACTAGAATAGAGACCCACTTGAGTTTTGACAGCTGCTCCAAATTTAATCTCATTTCTTTACTAAAAACGATAAAGAAGTCATGTTATTTCTTTATCGCAGCACTGGTTTTTCCTAATTGGTTGTCAAAATGGTGGTCATTCCCTACGGTTTTTGATTAAGCAATGGAGGTTTTATGATATGGGTGTAGATAAAATTCATTATTTCATTGTTTTTAATTTGGTCAGTTGATCAAGAAGTTGACACCACCAGCCACCCAATCCGCCCATTCACAGTTCGACGGGACAGCTGACTACTTTTCTGTGGACCTGCTGTTAGCAAGACAGTCCATATGTCGGCGGCCATATCGAACTGTGATTGCCCCGTCTAAAATTGTATGCTCAAAGTACTGGCTGATAAGATAGTATAAGTTACTAAAAGATAAAAAAAATGCGTAATAGGAAAATTAATTGACCAGTAGGTAGGTACAAGTTTTCTGTGAAAATTTTCTGATATTCTACTTTAACTTGTGAACCACTGCACCGATTTTAATAAATAGTGTATCTTAAGATTTGTTGAAAACGTGCGAGTATCATAGGCTATATAAAAATTCTAAGGGTGCGTCATATCAGGTGCAAAAATCTTTTTATGACGCTAGTCGGGTTTAACTATACTTTTACTTTTTTTACCAACTTTTTGCAGTAGTTGAAAGAAAAGCAGATTATGCACCTCGCATCAAGTGATGTATTATTACTATACTAGTAATGAATCACTTTCTGCTTGGTGCAACAATCTACCAGTAAAAACTTGTTTAATGGCCCGTATTATTATTATATTTGTATGTATTTATTACAGTTCAACAACGACAGAGTATATACCTCCTGTGTATGATTATCAAAGTAGCGTCCCACTTGTGGGAGGATGCGCACCGCTGAGACCCGAGCTCACAGCCGAAAAGACAGGCCGAAAGGCTTGGGACAGTAAGTTCTAATAATTATAGCTCACAAAATTTCTAAATCACGTTTATTCTTTAAAGCAACTTGTGAATATTTTCGTTTGACCTGTGATTTTATCTGATTAACTGGCAATATTAATTGATTAATGAAAAATCCGGTTTACGCATTGTTGACGGCAGAACATAAGGACAATAATGTAGTTTTACTGGGCTAGAATAATTTATAATCAAGTTAGATTTAATTATTTACATTTTGTATAGAAACCCGCACCGCTGCGACCGTTTGCGCAAAACTGAACCAACGCTTCGCTAGAGCGAGCGCATATAATATGTATGCTAGAAAGAGATAACACTAGAGCGGTGGTCACGTTTCCGTTCCACGTGCCTTTCCGGAAGTTTCGATGCAAACTCGAACGTGATTCGTCAAATCACTATTTACTGGGCTCTACACCCACTAGTTCTGCCCACCTAAAATTGTACTTTAGTAAATAAGGTTGGCATTAAGGTTTCATTCATGCATGTGGTTTAATTCAGAATAAGTCTATTATTCTAAGCTCCCAGAGGAAGAAAAAAATGAAACAAGAAGAATTAGCAAGTGTTAAGTATCAAGAATTCACTACCGTTCCAAAATGGCAACCCGGGCTAGGGCAGGTTGATCCGAGTAGTAAAATAAATAAATTCAGAAGTCAACAAATTAAGTCATACAGTCCACTTAACCACGTGTGTGGTGTGCACATCGTGATACGAGGAACAGCTATAGTTATCAGCCATGTCTGATAAAATATTATCCACCAAGGTTTGAGAGGTTTCCGTTATCCCAGTGTAATCGTTTATCGTGGGCCTCCATAAGTATTTGGGAGCATGTGTCTGAGAAAAGATGATTTCTGGCACTTTGAAACATTAATAGACAACCTGTTGACTCTCCTGCAATCGGCTACTTGATCGAATTCACCCTGCAAAACATAATTCTGGTACCACACGATCGTCCAACACCCAAAATTATGGTCCAACCGTCGATGTGTGGAGTGGAAGGTGGTTCGGAGACGTTAAAGTGAAAGTCAAAGTCAAATTCAAACTCAAATTCAAATTCAAATAGCCTTTAATTCTGATAATAAATCAGGGGACACTATTACTTTTATAGAAATTGTTTAAATTTTACTTCTTGTAAGTAATTATATTTTATACTTTTTTTTTAACTGTATCTTGTTTAACATTTTTATATCCTATCCTACACTATCATTCTATGATATTATCATGCTATAAAATTCAAATGATTACTTATTATTATTATTATTTACATAGTAATAGCTTTATTTAATTATATTTAAATTACTGCTAAAGCATTTTTTTTCTTAGTTTAATTATATTTTATAATAACAATTTATATTTTGTAATAACAAGTTAATCTTCGAAATCGGTAGCGTTATTATCAGCTTGCCCTTTGGCATAGGCCTCCCCTAGTGTATTCCATATTTCCCTGTTTGCAGCTTTTCTTTCCCATGTTGTTGTAGCTATTTGTTTGATGTCATCCTCCCATCTTATTTTCTGACGTCCTTTCCGTCTTTTTCCATCTATAGGGTACCATACAGTAACATCTTTTAGGTCCATTTGTTCTTCCTGTTTTTTATCATATGGCCTGCCCATTTCCACTTAAGTTTTTTCACTGTGTATGTGACATCTGTAACTTTTGTCTTGCTTCTTATATTAGTTAGTTTGATTTTGTCCCGTAGCTTAATGTTTAGGATGCTTCTTTCCGTTTTGTTCTGGCACACTCTTAATGCTCTACTGTGCTTCTTTGTGAGGGCCCAGGTTTGTGCTCCATAGGTTAAACATAGTAATATGCATGAGTTGAACACAATAGTTTTGTCTTTTAGGGGTATGTGTGGGTTCTTCATAATTTCTTTAAGGGACCAGAATCTTTTCCAAGCCTTACTTATTCTGACATTTATTTCTTTCTGCATCTGATTTTCTGGTGCAATAATTTGTCCTAAATATGTATATTCGTCGACGTATTCTATTTGACTAGAATTTAGAAGAATAGGTATCTTTATATGATTTGTTATTACTTTTGTTTTGTCTAGATTCATAGTCAACCCTAAAGTTTTACTTTCTCTTTCTAATTGGGTTAGCATTGTTTCTAAGCCTTCTTGGTTTTCATTGAGCAGAATCAGGTCGTCGGCGAATCTTAGGTGGTTAAGCTTTTCGCCATTTATATTTATTCCAAATATGTCCCAATTAATTTTCCTGAATATGTGTTCCAATACCGCCGGAAACAATTTAGGTGAAAGGGGGTCTCCTTGTCGTACTCCCTTTTTTATTTTGAATGCTGGACCTTTCCTTTCTGTCTGGATTTTTGATGTTGATTCTTTGTATATATTTTTTATTATCCTTATATATTTTGGGTGTACTCCTTGTGATCGCAGAGCTTCCCAAATGTGTATGTGCCTCAGAGAGTCGAACGCCTTACTATAGTCCACAAATGCCAAATAGTATATTTTTCCATACTCATTGCTTTTCTGAATAACTTGTTTCACAACATGAATATGGTCCATAGTTGAGTAATCGCTTCGGAATCCCGCTTGTTCTCTTGGCTGATTTTCGTCCAATCCTGAGCTAATTCTGTTTAATACTACCTCTGCAAATATCTTGTATAGATTGGAGATGAGGCTTATCGGTCTGTAGTTATTTATTTCTGCTTTGTCGCCTTTCTTATGGAGCAATATGATACTTGATGATGTCCATTGTTGTGGTATTATTTCTTCTGTTAGAATACTATTGAACAAACTTGTAATGGCCTCTATAACGTGGTCTAGGCAGCCTTTCAGAATTTCATTTGTTATTCCATCGTCCCCTGGGGATTTATAGTTCCCTTGGGACAGTATGGCTTTTCTTACTTCAGTTTCTAGTATTGGAAGGATAACCTCTTCCTTGTCTTCCTGTAGGTATTCTGTGTTTGTGTAGTCAATGTCATCATACAGTTTGCTATAGAATTCTGTTGCTATTTCTATAATTTCAAGCCGTTTTGTTTCTGTCTTCCCAGGTGTATTACTTTTGATGCATGGGATCCAGGGAGTGTTCTCTTTCAACTCTTTTAGGGCTTTCTTTATTCCTCCTGATTTTTCGATATGGTATTGTATAGTTCTGTCTCTTATTTGTTTCCTGTGTGTCCTGATTTTATCATTTATCTGTTTGCTTAAGTGCATTATTTGACATTTATTTTGTTCTTATTTTCTAACAGAGTTTTCCTGGTTTGTATAAGGTGTCTAGCTTCCTCTCCGATTTTATCTTTCTTGTTTTTTGAGGTGTACAGTTTTGTAGATATTTTTTGTATTGTTTTTTCCATTAGATCATATTTCTCCTGTATGTTTTCGGTCTTGTTATAAGCCAATGTTGTGTTCTTCAGTGTTATCAACAAGTTTTCTGGGATAGAGATGGAGAGGGGGATTTGATTTGGTTGGATTCTTTTCATGGTGCACTGTCTCCTTTTCTTCGGCTTTTTTGAATAGATTGCTCCCCTTACCATTCGGTGGTTGGTATTAAAGTTGAATTTATTAATTACATCTACATCTTTGCAAAATTCGGGTTTATTAGAGAGTATAAAGTCTATTTCATTCTTCACATTCCCGTCGGGAGATATCCAGGTCCATTTTTTATTTGTGTTTTTCTTAAACAAGCTATTTAGGATTTTGAGGTTATGTGCCTGTGCCAGATTCACGAGTCTTTGTCCGTTATTGTTTCTTTTTCCTGTGCTGAACTGACCTAATATACCATCCTCGTTTGGTAGTCTTTCACCAATCTGAGTGTTGAAATCTCCCATTAAGAAGACTGTTTTCTGTGCACTTGCAAGTGTTTTCTCCAGTTCCTCATAGAATGAGTCCTTTATGTCTTTTGGTGCCACCTCTGTAGGTGCATATATTTGGATTATTGATACAGTTTCATATCCAGGCAAGTTGATATCGAGTTGTGCAATTCGTTCTGAGATTCCAATAAATGACTGTATGCATTCACTATAGCATTTTTTGATAAGGAATCCGACACCATGTAGACCTGGAGTGTTTCCTATATGATAGAAAATGTAGTTGTCATGTTGTTCAATTTTTTCGCCCATTCTCCTCACTTCACTTAGGCCAATTATGTCCCAGTTTGTAAAATGTAATGCATATTCCAGTTCTTGTAGAGATTCATCTGTTCTTAGGGTTCGATTGTTGAGTGTTGCTATGTAGATACTGTTTCTTTTGTTATTTATAGATCCTGTTTCTTGTATATTTTTCTTTTTGGGAGGTAAACCTAGGGGGTTTTGGTCTCTTACCCCACGGTGACCAGCCGGGTTGGGGCGATATTTCTTTATGATATTTTGCTTGCTTATGTTTATTGTTTCAGTCTGGTTACCGATGCCTTGTGATTCCTATACATTTGGTTTAGTTGTTTCTGTCAAAGAATGGGATCTGGACCTCATGTATGCAAATGGATCCATTCTATGTATTTTTGCTGGAGTTAGGGTATTCTTATTATTACTATCCTTCACCTGTTGGATATGTGATGCAGGTGACACTGAGGTCTCTCTTTTCCTTTTTTCGTTTCCTATAGATTTCATTACAACTTTGTTGCCCTTTATGTATACATCTTTCCCCTTATCCCTCTCTTGTTGAAGCTCTTGTTGTAATAATTTGCGTTTTTCTAATGTTTCCTTGGAGAAATCTTCAGTGATGTATGTTGGTTCGGGCATTTTCTTTTTATTTCTTAGAATCTCAATTTTTTATTATGTGTTGTGAGAGTAATCACTACGGGTCTTGTCTTTCCATTTGTTTGTATTCCAATTCTGTGTAACTTGTTTATGTCGTACTCATTTATTTTGACACCCAGTTCTCTAATTAATTCTGTAATATTGTTGAATAGTTCACTATAATTATCTTCTGTTTCTTTGGATCCGTGTATTATAATATTGTTCCTTTTTGACGTATTTTCTAAGTAATTAATTTTGTTATTTAATACATTGATTTCTGATTTAAGTTTTTCATTTTCTTGAATTAATGGTTTGATTTTATCGTCTATGGTCATCATAATCTTTTCTGTGTTGTCTTTAATCAATGTAGCTTGTTTTTCCATTTCTAGTTTCATCATACTATAAAGCGTGGATATTGACATTTCATGGGGCATCGTTAAGTTTTTTTTTTTCTTTGTGCAATGCAATAACAAAACGTTTCGTAACTGCTTGAATTGGAACGCAGTTTTCTTCTGTACGTTGGCTATCTGGCAGATGTGTCACTTGGCTGAATCAGTACAACTTTTTAATTTATAATGGCAACACTGAGTTCTTTCAGTTTGTTTGATTTGACACTTGACAGATGGTTGTGAGGTTATTAACGACGATTATTTTAACTGTATTCTTGTTGTAATCTTAGGATTTCACACTGTTTTTTTTCCACTCTACTTACTTTTAATGTTTCCTTTTCCAACTATTGTCGCTTGTTTGGTTTGTACCGGGGTTACTATTTTTTCTTTCGGAGCGCACTGACAAGCGTCTTCTCTATTGGAGCACCGGAACCGGAAGTCAAAGTCAAAGTCAAACTATCTTTATTCAATTTAGGCTTTTACAAGTTCTTATGAAGGTCAAGGAATTAATCTACCACGTTGGCGCGAGTTCGGCAGAGTTGGCTTAAGATTGCCACAGATTACGAAATTATGTTCAAGGCAGTGCATTATTGCCATGTTAGCCATTTTTTGGCCAGTTCTAGCAACATTTTGACTCAATTTAGCCACAGTTATCAAAATCTCTTGACTTAATATTTTAGCCACAATTTTAGCAACTTTTAAGCCCTGGTTCAATTTTCTTTTAGCGTGTTCTCGGGGCCTGTATATAAGATTTCTAGCCACTTTTCGAAACTTTTTAGATATATCTTTTTCATTGATTTGGCAACACTGAGTCAGAGTGTGCGTTGGTGACGTCAAAATGTTGGACGATCGTGTAGTGGTATGGTTTGATGATCGACAGAAGTTTGACGTCATTTGGACAAAAGTTAGGAGTTTGGGTGTTGGACGACCTTGTGGTACCAGCATTACAGTCGGCCACCACTCACTGATATAATGAGTGTTATTTCATCTGCAAATAAAAGGGATATGTGTATTCTCTCTAACCTGTAATATTGTACAATCTCCTTTCTCTTTCCAGAATGCATAGATTATCAACAGCAGTTAGTTTACCCGTGTGAAAGCGGCGTGGCGCTGCTAGGAGATATGAGTCGCGCCAACCATTGCAAGCACAATGCTGATGACTTGATTGTGGGTGGTGTCGATGCGAAACGGAACGAATTCCCGCACATGGTTAGCTACATACTCATCCTGATCTCTATAAGCTGCTTTTCATCTTCACGTGCGTCTTCATTTAAATCATCATACTCATCCCAGTCTCATTCAAGTCCATTCTCATCACCGTCCTAAATTTTATTCTCATCCTAATACTTATTTCTCTCAGGATCCGCATTTGCATCGACATTTTCACATCCATCGTTAGTCTCATCACCATCTTCTTCATCACCAGGTTAAGCTTGAGCGTGGCATTGTGGACATTTTTGGAGATACCTTATTCCACTTGACGTATTTGGGTTGAAATATTGTATCGTTGCCTAGATCAAATCGCGCTAACTGAAAGCATAATGCTGTGATGATTGTGGGCGGGGTAAACGCGGAACGGAATCCCTCATGGTTATCTACATTGTCGTCGGCATCTCTATTTGCTTCTGCATTTTCGTCATTTTTTTCTCATTTCTTTGTTCATTATTATTACCATCCTCAATTTCATCTTTATCTTTATACTCATTTCTATCATTAGTGGAAGTTTGAGGTCAAGAATTTGATTCTCGAGACCGTTCAATAATTGAATCACAACATAGGTCTGTGTATGCTGTTGAGACCCAAGATAAAGGTTGTTTTTTTTCTATTTATAATCAGGGTATTTCTTTTAGACTAAGGGACGGGTCCTCTCCAACATGGTGGACTATTTGTATGGGCAATGGGCTGATCACCTGTCACCATACGGTTCATCATACCATCTTAGGACTAATTAATCGAACGTGGCCACAAGTAGTCTTGTGGCTCTGCCCACTCCATTAGGGATTTCGGGCGTGATAATATGTATGTATGTATTTCTTTTAGGTGCTGCTAGGTTACGGGCAGTTCAATGGCACAGCAGTGTGGCAGTGCGGCGGGACTCTGCTCAGTAACAGGTTCATTCTCACCGCTGGTCATTGTACTTCAGCACGAGACATGTAAGTGAAAACTGACGAAAAATTGTATTTGCAAACATTTGAATTTATATGAAATTTGAAATGGAGACAGCTTCTACATCATAGGTTATTTTTTATCCTGAAAAAATTAAAAAGTTCCTGAGGGAATAAATATAATTCCAAGTCGTTAATGATTCTAGCGGCCCCGTCACCTATGCCATCGTGGGCGCCCTCAAACGGACCGATGACGTCTCCAGCTCTCAGGTCCACCGCATTGGGCGAATCATCAGGCACCCGCAGTACAAGGCGCCTTCCAAGTACCACGACATTGCACTGCTTGAGACAGCCACTTTGTAAGTCAAGAGGCTATTTATTAAGGCTTGTTTTAAGACCTTCCCTAATAGCATTTAGTGTTGGCATTTGGTCGGACCACATGGGTCTTTTGTTTATAGTAAGAGTGGGGCAAAGTTGGAAATTCTACAATGGCTCTTACCTCAAAACGACGGCCAAATCTAACCGTTGTCCAACTATTTTGTGCGACGTACGGTAGGAATTTTGGACGAGCTTGCTGCAGCAACGTTCCCGGACCGATACAACCTAGGGATCTTCAAAAAACGAGCCTACCCTTTCTCAAAGGGCCGGCAACGCATCCGTGATTCCCCTGGTGTTGCGGGTGTCCATGGGCGGCGGTGATTGCTTACCATCAGGTAACCCGCCTGCTCGTTTGCCCTCCTCTTACTATAAAAAAATTAATAAAACTAAAAAACACGCTTTAATAGCAAACCGAACTAAAAAGTAGAAAATATTTTTTAAGTATGAAGAGTTTGTGTCACAGACGTCACAGTAATGGAAATTCCAACAATCAATTACTTATGACTAATCAATTTGAGATAAGATTAGAATATAAATTAAGTTATTAACAAACGACCCGCCCCGGCTTCGCACGGGTGCAATGCTGATACTAAATATACCTACCTACTACAGAATGTCCTTATAAACAACGTTTACAGCTTTTTTGTCATTAGACAATACAAACATGTTTTGTTTAGAGGTTACTCTTGAAAGAGCGACCTATAATTGACTATGAGAAAAACACTCAACGCTCAAATCTAAGCCCGCAACGTTAAAAGTTTGACCCTGCGATTTATTAATAGTCTTTATCTACACCCATATCATAAAACCTCCATTGGTTAATCAAAAACCGTAGGAAATGACCACCATTTTGACAACCAATTAGGAAAAACCAGTGCTGTCCGATAAAGAAATAACATGACTTCTTTATCGTTTTTAGTAAAGAAATGAGATTAAATTTGGAACAGCTGTCAAAACTCAAGTGGGTCTCTATTCTAGTATCCATAGATATTAAAACGGTTATTGATACGAAACGTCAATTCAGTATGTTTTTTTAATATAAACCGCACAATATTTAATCTCGAGTGACGTGAGAATAGAGACTTCATCCGTATGTCTATGATTAAAAAAAAAAATGGTCTTGACGGAGGACGCCGCCATGTTGGTGTTTTGCTGAACGAAAGTAGAATTGTTGTTGAATTGAATAGAAAAAGTTGTTTGTAATTTACATTTTAGTTGAAAATATGAATAGTAAGTAGTCTCCTCGCAGTGTGTGTGATGTGAAAATGCGCCGGATATCGGAAATATGCAGCCACGATTGCAACAAATAACTTGTTGCCAGAAAATATTGTTTTTGAACCCATCATGGAGGATTTATAATATGTGTGTAGATAAAGTTATGTATGCAACTCTGCATAATTTGGCCTTAAAACACACGTGCGATCTTATTATGAAACTCGCTAAAAGCTCGTTTCATAAAACCGTACTAGTGTTTTAAGGCCTATCATTATGCAACCGTTGCATAAACTACTATTGCAAAAGATGTCTTGTCCGCTACGTCCCTGCATTTTAAATCTGTAATATCTTCGAAAATAATCATTTAAATTACATGCTGTAAAGGGCCATATTGATCTATATTAAATGGACAATTAATATAAGGTACTTAATTGGATAAGGATTAATGCTGTATTGCTTAAAATCACTTCGTAAATAAGCCATTTTTTCCCGTAAAATGTACAGGATAAAAAATGGTTATTGTAGGTTATCCTTAAGAGATAGACATATACCATCGCGGACTTTTTTGTTTACCTTTTTAAGGTGTACAATACTGTAGTACATTATTTTGATTTATCTCGTGGGGTTCAGCCAGCGTTTGCAATGTAAGCGCAAAAAAATGTGTTTATTTACGACATCACATTAGAAACCTCTACATTTATTAGTGTTTCTCTACAATATTATGCATGTATTATGCATATAAACCTTCCTCTTGAATCACTATTTCTATTAAAAAAAACCGCTTCAAAATCCGTTGCGTAGTTTTAAAGATTTAAGCATACATAGGGACAGACAGACAGCGACAGCGACTTTGTTTTATACTATGTAGTGATGATAGTGATAGTGATAGTGATGATAGTGAAGTCACATTTACACACATTTTACCACTTTGGAAGTGTCTCTCGCGCAAACTATACAGTTTAGGAAAAAATGACATTAGAAACCTCAATATCATTTTTGAAAACCTATTCATAGATACCCCACACGTATGGGTTTGATTAAAATATATGTTTTAGTTCCAGTTCTAACTATGGGGAACCCCAAAAAAAATTTTGTTCTTTTTTCTAATTTTGTGTGAAGATCTTAATGCGGTTCACAGAATACATCTACTTCTCAAGTTTCAACAGCATAGTTCTTATAGTCTCGGAAAAAAAGTGGCTGTGACATACGGACGGACAGACAGACAGAAGGACAGACAGACAGACAGACATGACGAATCTATAAGGGTTCCGTTTTTTGCTATTTGGCTACGGAACCCTAAAAATTGCCCTCCCGCATCGTGCGGTGTGAGAGCACCGCCGAAACACCGTTCACAATGGTATGATAGCGTGTGAATCAAGCAATACTAGGCTTTTGTATGTATGTCGTAAGAACTAAGACATCAGCAGTAGGGTGTGGGTAAGCCATGGCGCTGACGTTTGAAAACCTCCTATGAGACTTGTACACGAATTTGTACTGATAAGGCATATCCTTCTTTTGAGATCTTTGTCGTAATTATTGTTTTGTATAGCTTAAAAGGGTCGAAATTTATATTTTTAAAACTGTATATGTTTAGGTTAATATAGCAAAATGAGGATAATTATTTTATAGTTATTGGCTGTTGTCATTTTTTGCGGAAGTCGTTATTAGGATGGCGCCATGGTCGCGCAACCACCGGTGTAACTCTGACAGCAGTCGAACTACTACTTTTTATTTTAAATAGTGATACGGCTGTTTATTTCATCATCATCATCATCATCAGCCATAAAACATCCACTGCAGGACATAGGCCTCCCCCAAAAATGGGGGATTTGCTATAGTCGCCACGCTTGGCAGGCGGGTTGGCGACCGCAGTTGGTCGTGATAGTACTCGAAGGACGCTGCTGCCCATCCTTCGGTTGGTCCCACTGTCGCCTTTTACGACACCCACGGGAGGAGATGGGGTGATGCTATTCTTAGCCGGCACCACACGGCACGGCTGTTTATTTGCATTAAACTTATTAATTATATTAATATGCGCCCTTATCAGAAACTATCAATTAATTGTGGCAGTGGCTTGTTACAATTTAACATTCAGTGGTTGAGTTGCTCAAGTGTTGCCATACAAACGTGTTGTTCTCTGTCGCTCGTGCTGTCACCTAGGGGCGAAAATCAGCGCCGAGGCTCGCCACGGCATAACGCTGAGTGGCACCTTCTTTGGCACCGTTCGGCACAGCTTTTAATGTTCATTGTTTATTGTGTTTGGGGTTTTTCTTATTATCTGTCTGTCTAATGTGTGTTAAATAAATGTCTTTATTATTATCATTATTATTAATTATTAACAGCTTTCTTTAACTTCCCGATTTTAATCCGTTCTCCAACCCCTCAGGATAGCCCTGGACCAGTCGACGGTCCCGGCCTGTCTGGACGTGTTCGGCGGCGACTCGTCCTCGGCCGTTGCGACCGGCTGGGGCGCCACCACCTGGCGAGGGAGCAACGCTGACATCCTTCAGAAGGTCGCAACATTATCTAATTGGGAACTTGCATGATTTTTATTTCATCTTTTATTGGAAAGTACTGAGTAATAGAAACCCAACTATGTTCGCAAAACATTATTGTTTTTTTTGAGATTCGCTTTGAAACGTCATAGTTAATACATACATACATACATATTGTCACGCCCGAAATCCCTAATGTGGTATGATGGTATGATGAACCGTATGGTGACAGGTGATCAGCCCATCGTCCATACAGATAGTCCACCATGTTGGAGAGGACCCGTCCCTTAGTCGGTAGTCATAGTTAATTCCACTCACAAAAACGCTCCATACAACATGGCCCTGAAATATGACGTCACAGTACAGTTAGAGTGTATAAAAGACCAATGTAAAAAGAGCCTTGACAGTCATACATTTTATATGACCGTCAGGGCTCTTTATACATTGGGCATGTTATACAAAATATATTAAATTTGCAATTATTTCCGAAAATACTGTTTTAGAAATAAAAAGTGACAGAAATTTGATGAGGGTGTCAAAAACTAGTAAAAAGCAATATTTAATTTCACTTATTTTGACAATTTTTGACCCTTAATAAAAGAAAAAGAAACAGTCAAAATGATCTTTTTGTTTCTTTGACATGCATTTATTTACGTTAAACTACTGTTCCACAGAAATATGTTAATATTTGTTACTATAGTCAAGTAGTCAATTATCTAACATTAAATAAATAAATAAATCAGGCGACAATCTTTACACAAATCGATCTAGTCCCAAAGTAAGCTCTAAAGGCTTGTGTTATGAGTACTAGACGACGATATACATACTTATATAGAGAAAAAAATACTTAAATACATAGGAAACATCCAAGACTCAGGAACAAACATTCGTGCTCATCACACAAATATTTGCCCTTACCGGGGATCGAACCCGGGACGCTAGCTTCGGGGGCAGGGTCACTACCAACTAGGCTAACCGCGTCATCAAATAAAGTATGATAAAAATAATTGATCAAAATCCGGTTTTCAAATATGACATAATCTTCGGTAAAACCAATGTTTCGGTTTCGGTGAAACCGGTTTGCATTCCGTACTATTTGGAGTTGTTGTCATGGGTGATTCGCTCTGTTGAACATGTTTTATGAAAATACCTTCGATGCAACTTTACTTTGTTTTCAGGTGACTTTGACGAGATTTAAGGACGAGGAGTGCCGGGCCAAGTTCCCAGCGAACCGCTACCTGAAGGGAGGTTTCGATCCGACCACGCAGTTCTGCTATGGGGACTACACTCTGTCCGCTGACACTTGCCAGGTACCGACTGACAGATCATGAAAGAAGAAAGAAGAAGGAAGAAAAGACAATTCACCATACAAGACACAATAATAAAAACAACAAAATAACAGTACAGAGAAACGAGGGACCTGTGTCCTCGCGGCAGTGAATCGATCACTAGCTCAGCATAATGCCGAGGCACAGTATAATAAACTAACAGTATGTTGTCTCGGCAGTGTCCTCTAAATAATTAATTACCTACGGCCGCTCGGTATGTAAACACGCAGGGCTGCCCGCTGACTGTCTTTCTTGGGTTACATATTTGATAATGCTATATTAAATTGTCTTAGTATCTTATCATGAAATATTACGTCAAATCTTGTAAGTTTTAATTTTAATTATTTCTACTTGGTTCATATTTTTATTTGCAAAAGTGACTGTAAGTCTGTATGGAACGGACGTGGATAGTGCGAGATGTTCCCATAAACTTATTTAAGTAAATTATGGCATGAGAATTTTTGAAGTTTTGATATTTTAAAAACAAAATACATTAAATGCATTTTTTTTACTCCATCCGTACCCAACCAAGGCGCACTCGCGACTGTTGCTACCTAATTTTACCGAGATTTCGAACCGCGTCGTTTCGGCCGTTTGTATGAAGATGGAATACTGTATACTTGATTATAATGTGGCTGAGGTGTCAGACACTCGCAGCGCTGTTCAGCCAGCGCCGTCTGAAGCAATCGGAGCGCTATACAAACACTAAACACTAATAACCATAGGGCACAAGACTGCTAATCCGTTAATCATTATAAACGAAGTTAGCACAACGGGAAACGGATTAACTTTTAAGTTAACTTTGAAAATTGTTAACAGACTCATAACTTCCGTTAAAACAATTAAACTTCGTTAATCAATAATGAAGTACATAAGTACTATTGGCCAAAAGAAAACCACGCGGACCGCGCCGCGCCGCGAAAAACAGCTTAACAATAATTAGGTATTATTACAAACCCTAATGTTACACCCTGTTTTATTAATTTTTCATGTCCTGTCCTTCACTTAAGCAAATCACTAACGCAACCACATATTGACATTTGACGACGCGGTTAGCCTAGTTGGTAGTGGCGAGCGAGTGAAGCGAGCAAGCAAAATGGGTCGGAGCAGAAGCGACTCGGAAAGGTTAGCAAAGCTTAGCCTTAGCCTTCGATGTTAGATGTCTTAGTCATAGATGTCTTTATTTCAGCCCCGAAAATCTTGCTTGTTTGTATGATGTTATATATGCTAAATAGGTCAAAATAACGTTTATCCATATAAATGCATCTAAGCAAAATAATTTCGATCAAACAATTTTCGACTTTTTAATCACACGAAACGTTGCGCATTGGTAATAAAAAAATATGTTGCGAAAAAAAAAACAACAAAAAAATGTTATCCTAAGTAAAGCAATCCTAAAAATTGGCAAAGTGATGTCTAAAATATTATCTCCGGTTGCTTAATTTACGATAAAATGCTGTTTTAGCCCAAAATGGTGCATTTTGAGGTTAGAAACTTATTTACTAAATAAGACAAGTATGGATAAATTCACTTAAGAAGTTTAGTATTTGAATGACGTTTTTCGTTTCAGGGTGACAGCGGTGGACCCCTAACCATAAACAACAAGAGGGTGCACTGCATGTACGTTGTTGTTGGGATCACCTCCTTCGGGAAGGCTTGCGGGAAGCCGCAGGACCCCGGGATGTACACCAAAGTAGCACCCTATGTGCCTTGGATCGAAAGCATTGTTTGGGCTTAGAATAATATTTCTGACAATAGGGAATATGCATAAAAATCAAAATGAGGAAACAAAAAGACCACTTTGGATGTACCTTTTTTATATTAAGGGCAAATAAGTGAAAATCAATATTGTTTTTATTTCGAAATTTTTGACATCTTCGTAGAATTTGTTATTTTTTATTTTTTATTGTACGATATTGGCTTCTAAATTCCGTTTAAACGCCATATATTTTGTATACCTCGCCCAACGTAAAAAAAGGGGCTGACGGCCATATCAAATGTATGTCGATATTGACCGTCAATATATCATCTACTGACAATCACTATAATTGTGCAACCATTGATATTGCACAGTTATATTGTAGGTCAGTGGCTAGCCTTACGCTGTGATGTCATAGTTCATGTTCATTTTTAAACGACTTAAAAAAAAGGAGGAGGTTTTCAATTCGGTGGTATGTTTTTTTTTATGTTGTTACTTCAGAACTCCGTCATTTATAAACCGATTTGGCAAATTCTTTTTTTAATCGGTAGGGTATACTTCCAGTTTGGTCCCGTTGTAGTCAAAGTCGAGGTGTGATAAGAGGATCTATGAGGAATCTATGGAACTCTTCAAATATTATAGGCACGCATATAGCAATTTTAGTATAATCTGTAATAACTCAAGCAGTTACGTTCCAAAAGCATTATTTGGTGAAGTGGCATATATGATCACCGGTACTCCTGAATGATAAGTATTTCACAGTTGGCGATTAAATTTCTTTATAAGGTTGTGAAGCAATTTATGGTCATGAAAATGCATGTGGTAAAATAGAACTGGGTTTGAAGAACCAGGAGAACTCCTCAAAGATTGATGCCCTTGCACCCTGGATAGCAACATTTTGTAAATGGTGATGAGCAATTAGCATTATGCTGTTGTTGCTTGATGTAATAAATGTGTTTTATACGATAAGCACTAAAAAGTATAAAATAAAATAATTATTTAACAAATAAAAAAACCGACTCCAAAACCCCTCCGAAAAGTAAGAAATAATAATTGGCTTTCGTAAGTCATTTACCTAGAAATGGGAGATATATTATTGGTTAAGTGACGTCATAAATTAAATATATCGAAGTCGGTGGCAAGTTAATAAGGTAATAGGTACATGGAATAAATGGTACTTTCTAATACATCCCTCATACTGTGTCGGTGTGTTGTGTGTTACACCAACCACCAACTTGCCACCAACTTCGATATGTTTAATTTATGACTTCACTTAACCAATAATATATATCCCATTTCTAGGTAAATTACTTACGAAAGCCAATTATTATTTCTTACTTTTCAGAGGGGTTTTGGAGTCGGTTTTTTTATTTGTTAAATTATTATTTTATGTATGAAGCATTTTTGCGAGTGGAATGAACTATAACTTTTCAAAGCTTTGTATCTCAAAAAATAAACAACACAATAATGTTTGGCGTACACAGTTTGGTTTCTAATACTTAGTACTTTCCAATAAAAGATGGAAATAAAATTATGCACGTTCCCTAATTATAACATTTCTTTCATATAAATACAAACACTGTAGGAGTAACACGAATTTCAACCTTAAGATAGACTTAAGTAGGTATCTTTTATACTGTATGCTCTGACGAATATATCCGTCGTTGCCGGACTTACGGATATCCGTCACTGGCGCTCAAAAGGTTAAGTCAATAAGATTATTTGTTGTGTAAAGTTAACAAAGCATCATGAAAAGATTAACTCGATTGCATTCACAAAATATAAGAATAGGTAATATAGATTTATTTTATTATAGTTCATGTTTTTTTTTTTTCGTGCATGATCTTGAATAGCTTGACTTAAAATGTAAAAAGATTTATTTTACTTACAATTATCACACGTGCCACGAGCGCTCGACGACGGCTGTAGCCGACGCAAATGTATGGAAAACGGCATATCGTGGCGTCAGGGGCACGAACGGCCACAGCCGACTGCGGTGGTTAAAGGGTTAAATCCAAAATACTCAATGGTCATTGCCGCCACGTACAATTTGCACCACGTAATCGCAGTAATCGTTTTTAGGTGTCATGGCTCCTCTTCATATTCGGCCAACATGGGCGAATATAGGCACGCACGATTATGTGAAGAGTATATTCGTCGGTGTGTGGCCAACTTGGCCTGTATTCGTGAGTAATCGGTCAGTTGTCGGTACACCGAAGGAATTCGTGCCGATGATGGTACGCGTGCCCACACAATCGCCCAACATTCAGCCATTTATCCGCCCATGTTGGCCCAGTGTGAAGAGCAGCCATCAAAGGGGTTCGATGGACGCAACGGCATGAGTGTATGCGCCGAACACGGCTTGAGGCTAACCTCATAGACGCAAACTTACCTGACCCCTTAGCACACTAGTTTTTATCGCGCACATAAAGAATGCGTCCCTTTCGCACGCGCTAATTGGTCAAGAAGTGACAGATGCTTTATGTGCGCAATTAAATTTAGTGTGCTTGGCCCTCTGGTGCGCACTGTAAGCGTCGGTTTTAACTTTTTAGAAGTTTCCAAGCATCTTGTATTTTCTATGCCATACATATTATGTATTCGGTATGCTCAATTATTATTCAATTAAATGATTTTTATTTTCCGATACAACAAACTTTGTATAATTTCTACAAAACCACTATCTGTACAGGTCGCGTCACGTAAAAAGAGCGCTGATAAAAAGTATCCTTTGTGCTATTCCAGGACCTAAAGTAAATACATACCAAATTTTATGAGAATCTGTTCTGCTTTTATATTATGGAGTTGAGTGGATGACAACACACGCACGCACTCACACACACAAACGTTAATTGTAGGATAGGATACTTGCTCCTAGTATGGCAGACCCTTAACTCAGTTCCTGGCATAGGAAATAGGGTACTTTTTATCCCGGAAAATTAAAAGATTCTTGACGGAATTCCACGCCACCGAAGTCGCGAGCAAAATATAGTATTTTCTTCCAACTGCGATTACTATGTTTGTAGGTGAAGTTGCAAGAAAAGCGATTATGCACCTCGCATCAAGTAATCATTATTGCGCTTGTGTTTACTCAAATCATTTCAAATCAACACAACGCAAATAAAACCACTTTCATATTGGGTCGAATTATAATTATGGCGGAATGAAAACATCGTTATAGAACACTACAACTAGCTACGCGTACAAACTCAGTACTCAACCCACACAGTCACATAGCGCTCTCGGAACCCTGTGTCTATCCCCCCGCTCCTTTCACTCCAGTCCCGCTGACGCCTAATATTAGCTACTGCGATGCCACTCGCGCGAACGTCAGACGGGTCATAAAGATTGACGCGACCTGTGATACCAATAATAAATTAATTATGTATAATGTTGCTACATTTAAAAGCATAGCTATGGTTAATGATATAAACCAGATCAAATACTTTTTAATCTGGTAGAGTTCTGTTTTTTCCATAAAATTGATACAAATTACGTTCATGAGATTTTCGTTGTATGAAGTGACGACCGACTGATCATGAATAGAAAGCTTTAACATGAAGACGTTCGATTAGCTCATAGACAAGATAAAAGTTATGTCATCTGTCATTCTGTCAATGTCAGTCAACCAACAGTCAACTTTCTAACTGAATGACGGCGTTGCTTTAACTTATTTACGTTCATCGTATTGTTTTCGTAATATTGATCAGTGAACAAGTTTCACAAACATTTAAAATCGCGCCTAATAACAGTCTAGATGACGCAAAATCTGGCCAGAAAAGATGGCGGGCCGGGCTACGTTGGAATTCAGTTCTGTCAGGAGTGCAACAACATGCTATACCCGCGCGAGGATAAAAACAACAAAGTTCTGCTATACGCGTGCCGAAACTGTGATTACAAACAGCTAGCTGACTCCAACTGTGTTTACGTTAACAAAATTATGCACGAAGTCGACGAATTGACGCATATAAATCCGGATGTCGTGAGCGACCCGACGCTTCCTCGGACGAAAGATCACATGTGTCCAAAATGCAACCACCGAGAAGCGGTATTCTTCCAGGGCCAGACAAGACGCGCTGAAGAAGAAATGAGGCTCTACTACGTCTGTACGAGTTGTAAACATAGATGGACTGAGTAAATGTATGCTGCGCTAATTTTAGGAATAAATCTGGTTTATACACTGCTGTTTCATTTTACGTGTACATTAACCTTATGTTTATAAATGCAATATGATTGCAGACTTGTGAACGAGCCTAGATCATGGACTTCAAATCAAATCAAAATGTTTTATTTGCAAACATAGGTAGTACATTTAAGTGGTGTTGTTTATTAAGTTTTATCGCTATGTTTTACCAATCGGCACGCAAAAACAAAATTATTACTTGAGACAGTGTCTTGACTTGAGACAGTGTTGGTGTATTATGGAGTAGATTCACTTTATGTTCCTGTGTATTATTATATTATTATAGGTTTTATGCACAGGTAGCTGATATGTGCATAACCCTTCATGGGGCGGCCGAAATCATACACATTTGGGCGCTTCTCTAGGGGGTAGTCGATATAGCAAAATGGTCCGGTAGAGTCCTATAAGCAGAATTCCCTGATATTGGATGGTCGATATATCAAAATGGCGATGTAGCAAAACGTCGACATCTCAAAAAGTCCCAGTATCCCTTAGTCCTACAAGCAAAATGTCTTTATAGCAAAACGTCCACTTAAGTGAATTTACAGTCAGCAACAAATTAGGTTAGAAAGTCATTTTGAGATAATGACGTTTTGCCATGTCGGCTATCTGATATCAGGGTGTTTTGGTACCAGGACCATTTGCGGTTACGACGTTTCGCTACATCGCCGTTTTGCTATATCGACTACCCGCTAGAGAAGCTTTTGGCAGATCTGACGCTTTTTTACTATAATTGAATTATTTGTTAATAACTTAATTTATATTCTAATATTACCTCAAATTGATTAGTCATAACTCATAAGTAATTGATTGTTGGAATTTCCATTACTGTAACACAAACCTCTTCATACTTAAAAAATATTTTCTACTTTTTAGTTCGGTTTGCTATTAAAGCGTGTTTTTTAGTTTTTTTTTCAACTATAATTTACTCAAAGACTAAAAGAAACACGCTCTTGTCATTAACGCACTAAAAGACCCTCATTACTAAGGTATACCTATTGGACTCGTCAAACCAAACCAAATGAGCCCAAACTCGAGGGGTTTACTAGTAGTAATTGAAGAGTTCCACTATCCACCTTCTGGCTGACAAACCAGGTCAGATCAGCTCGATGGAACCAAATTATTGTATTGTCATCCGAATTTCAAACCAAATGAGCCCAAACTCGAGGGGGTTACTAGTAATTGAAGAGTTCCACTATCCACCTTCTGGCTGACAAACCAGGTCAGATCAGCTCGATGGAACCAAATAATTGTATTGTCATCCGAATCTCAAACCAAATGAGCCCAAACTCGAGGGGGTTACTAGTAGTCATTGAAGAGTTCCACTATCCACCTCCTGGATCCATGGTCAGATCAGCTCGATGGTACCAAATTATTGTATTGTCATCCGAATTGCATACACTTGCAAAGTTTCAGATATTTACCACAACTAGAAGTAGGTTAAAATTACGCTGAAAGATTCCATTACATACATACATACATACAGGTGAAGCTAATAAAAAGCGTGTAAAATAGTAGTTTATGCAACGGTTGCATAATGATAGGCCTTAAAACACTAGTGCGGTTTTCATGAAACGAGCCGATTTTGTATGGTATTTCGAACTCCCGCGGGCAGTTAAGTGCGCCAGGTCGGCGGAGCTGCTCGGGAGCCGCAGCCGGCGGGGCGCGCGACCGCAAGCCGGCGGAGCTGCCCCGCGCTGATCGCAACGTACGCTCAGTTTATGAACACCCACCTGATGGTAATTCACGATGTAAAATGGAAATAAAATTAATATATATACTTTTTTTTTGTCTAATTTTTATTTCATTTCCTCGCAAATGTGATGAAAAACATTGTGTGTATCACGGGCAGTAAGGGGATAACAAACTCGAGTCATAAAAGCCCTCGCCTATCGGCGTCGGGCTTCTAACAGACTCGTTAGTTATCCCCTTCTTACGGCCCTAGATGCACAATGTACTATTAATCAGCCATTGGATATAAAAGAATTGATAAGATTACTAATAATGCATAGGAACTTATATTGTACCCAATGCAAGTCAATTTAATTACCTATTTTATAGTGCGTGAAAAAAGCGTGTTTTTTTAGTTTTTAGGGTTCCGTGCCTCAAAAGGAAAAAAACCGAACTATTATAAGATCACTCGTGTGCCTGTCTGTCTGTCACAGCTAATTTGCTCCGAAACTACTGGACCGATTGCGTTGAAATTTGGCACACATTATGTAAATCGGTGACCGCATCACGGCTGTGTAACCTAAATAAATGAATTTTAAACATGGGACGTTTCGACCGTAATAGAAAATTAAGAGGAATGTGAACCTACGGGTTTTCATACAAAAGGCGATAACGATTTCCACCCCTTAAATGTTAACCGATGTTTGACCAATTTTTGATAGGTTCTCAGTGAGAACAAAATCAAAATATTTTTTCACTATAATCAATACATTCCGTTTTATTGCTGTTTTAGTATTCGCATACAAAACTAATTTTGGCATTTTTTGACTTTCTTGATCTTTAATTAAACTTCAAAAAATGTAGACCTAGATTTTTCCTATCAAAAATTGGTCAAAATCGGTTAGCATTTAAGGGGTGGAAATCGTTATCGCCTTTTGTATGAAAAGGATGATTTTTGCCGTTGGTTCAGTCCTCTTAAACAAGCGCAATTGTTTATCATTCAAGCCAACCTTGACTCCATGTTTCGACAGAATGCATGAATAAAGTATAAAAAATTAAACCAACTTACCTTTAAACTGAGTGGGGGCGCTGATGGTCAAGAAATATCAAACCAAAATGGAGCTTACTATAAAGAGACGTAGTTCCTAATTTTCCCGTCAAAAGATTAATGTTGCGTTGTTGAAAGCGACTGATTACTTTGTTAAACTCGTATCTCGTTCAAAATTGAAGTTTTAAAGACCACCTTGTCAATATTGGAATAAAGTTGAAATTGCGAGACGTGGCAATAGCGACATACTACTACTACTACTATACTCACTTGAAATGGTCAGATTGCGTCATTATCTATTGTCTGGGAATATTTAGTGGTAAATTAAACGGCCTAGAATTCTGTAGTCATTCAAAACGCGCGTTTAGGGCGTTTCCACACGACAGGAAGGCCGTGCGACCGCAGCGTGGCGTCATCTATTGTCTTGTATTGGAAGTCATAACAGGCGTACATGGGGCGTTCGCCTACGGTGACTTTTATAGCGACACAGTCACGCGTTTCGTGACGACATGTGGCCGCTTGTCGCATTTGCAACGCGCGACTATAGCGATGCAGTCGCGCGGTATCGATTCAGCATCACTACTGTATCGATACAAACGTGCGACTATATCGGAGGAGGGGATAGCAAAGCAAAGCAACGAGCGTCTGTAGCGATGCAGAATCCAGAGGCGTGCAAAAGAAAACTGGGGCCCGTGAAATTCTCAGTGTAACAAGTAAAAATGTCATGACGCGATATAGCGTCATGCGCATGTAAGTATTGTTTCGAAATGATGCGATATCGCGTCATGCGCACTGAAAGGGTTAAGGTGGTAGAATTTTTAGCTACGAGCTATCAATACGAGGTTTGCTGGGGTCCCGGTGCACGGCACCGTCTAGCCCTTCGGTAGCTACGCCACTGGTAGAACAGTTATCCTCACTAGATGATTACTGTTCGACTGGGCCGGGTCGACCGGGCGTACTCTCACAGAATATCGGCGTAAAGTAATAGGCTTACTATTGCGTTTCGTACCTACGGTGAGTGACGAGATCCGGAGACCTAATTCCCTCATCCCCATCCCATCCCCATTCCCCATCCTCCCTAGACTGGCAACGCATTTGCAGCACCTCTGTTGTTGCAGATGTCCATGGCCGGCGGTGACCACTTTCCATCAGGTGGGCCGCCTGCCGGTTTGTCTGTGAATTTACATAAAAAAAGATCGTGTCTTCGTGGGCTATGGTGCACGGTCAGCGACAGCATCGCGGCCGTTTTGCGACTGTATCGCGACCGCATCGCTGCAAAAAAGTCGCCAAGGACGAGTGCCCATGACACCGCGCTCACCCGCGCTGCGGACCAGCCAAGCGAAGCAGAGTATTTGTAAAATGAATTGTGTAAGTACCTTCAATTTACAAATAAAAATACCTAAAGATTAGTCTGCACTTGAAAATTTCGTCGTGAGTTAAGTCAAAGTCGAAATATCTTTAATAAAAGGCTTTTACAACCTTATCTACATTTATAGCAACATTTTATAGATTTTTCCTGACATACATTTGTATTTCAAATACGTACTTATATTTCAAATACTAAAGGTCCGGTCGCGTTGCGCCGCGCCCGCAATGTGATCGTGCCTTTACCTCGTAAAAATATATCCATTAGTACGCCCGACGCGCGCGCACATACACAACGTATCAGATGTTATCGCAAAAAATATACGGTTCGAATATATTACCTCCGCTTTTTTGAAGTCGGTTAAAAATGTGTATTTATGGCAAAAGTTTTTTTTAATATTGAGGGAGCTCTCAGTGAGTTCTTTTTACTCTTCTCAGCAGGCCAGAGAACTGATTTTGAATCAGCAGTTGTGCAATTCCAAACAGTCTTCTAAATTAAAAAAAATCCTAAACTAGAAAAAAATAACGTCAAACTTGATTTTGTATAAGGTAGGTAAGCGTCCACAGTTCCGCATCGCACGTAACCAAAGATCTCAAATGAAGGATATGCCTATCACTACAATTTCGTGTAATAAGCCTCATAGAAGGTTGTCAAACGCCAGCGCCATAGCTTAACCACCCACCTTATTTATTGCTGATGTCTTAGTTCTTACGACATACATACAAAAGTCTTGTATTGCTTGATTCACACGCTATCATATCACTGTGCGCGGTGTGGTCGGTGGTGCTGCGGTCTCACACCGCCTTTGTAACAATAACAACGCGTAAATGCGTGCGATGCGGAACTGTGGACATGACGTACGTTATGGCGCCAAGCTGTCACGATCAAGTTTGACATTACTTATTTCAAGTTGCGACTTTTAAAAGCAAACACGCTTTCGAAATGGCCCCAGTATGTATCTACACTTAGCCACACGTACTTAAAAAGGGCGCTGACGGCCATACATCTGGTCGTGAGCGCTCGTTTTACGTGTAAACTAACGATTTGATTCTAAAAATAAATGAGCAAATATAAGGAAAAAATACTTAAACTCTGATTTAATAACTAGTAATCTTTCAAAAAAAATACCAACACTCATTGTAATCTTAAAATTATGAAGTTAATTAAGTCGATCTCCCGCGCATACGCAACTGTTATTAGCGTCTCAAACAACAAAATACTCCTTTACGAACCGAAATGTAGGTACTTTAATAATAATAAAAAACCGGTCAAGTGCGAGCCTGACTCGCGCGCCGAGGGTTCCGCAATTACGTATGAAAAAGAAACAGTACCTTGTAAGTACGGAACCCTAAAAAAGAAAAAAAAAAGCTTTTAACAACGGGGTAACCATTTACAACCTACCTATGAAATAAGACAAAAAATAACTTTCGCAAGCTCCTATCTCTGTTCAATCGTAGGATGTGATACGACTTTGCAAAGGTCCGTTTAACTTTTTTTATACTATTAATCATTTTACATTGACATTCAGAGTTATAATGTTAAATAAAAACTTCATCCACAACATGCTTCGTCAAACACGTCACTTTTTTTTTATGTGATGTAATTACAAATTCACGGTTTCGGACTTTTTCCTTTACTTGTGCTGTAAGACACTGCTTCTTGCCAAATTTCATGATTTTAGGTCCATGGATTCCCTTAAAAGTATCAAAACATGAGACATAAACGGCCATATCTTTTGATTGCGGTGAGTTAGAAGGTTGATTTTTTCATAGCTTCAAGAGATTGCAGACCTGAGTATTTGATATTAATTTCAACTTGATACCTCCACGCGTTCCTGAGAAAAAGGTCTTGACAGACAGACAGACAGACAGACAGACAGACAGACAGACAGACAGACAGACAGACAGACAGACAGACATACAGACAGACAGACAGACAGACAGAGAGACAGACAGACAGACAGACGGACAACCGAGCGATCCTATAAGGGTTTCTTTTTTCCTTTTGAGGTACGGAACCCTACAAAGCGCGAATAACAAAATGTGTTAAATGCTAAATGAACATTTTAGTTTCTAAATAACCTGAAAAGATGCTAAATTTAGCTACAAAGTTGCTAATTTGCCAACACTGGTGGCCTTGAGGAGTCCGCGGGCAGTTTATCTGAAAGCGCGCGGGTTGCCGCCATCTATCGGCAGGAGGAGTAAACATGAGACAATAATTCAAATGAAGCTCTCGAAGGTGCCACTGTCTACGCAAACTGTTGCTATAGTTACGAAAATGTTAGTTATATTTTTGAACTGATGCTTTACGACTACCTAGAAGTCCTACTAATATTATAAATGAGAAAATTTGGGTGGATGTATGTTTGATCAATCACGACTGAACGAATTTGGGTGAAATTTGACACAAATTTATTTATTATTCCTTTATTTATTGAACCATTAAAACACGTAACATGACAGTAAAATAACCATAGCGTTACATAGGTTCTTAGAGACTAGAAATTACAATAACTTAACCAAACTAAGACAGACATAGACTTTTTAAAAGTTCCAGAAGCTAGTCTTATAGATATTCCCTATTTTTTATTGTATTTAAACCACCCCAGTATTAAAGCGAAAAAAACGAATTGGTCAAGCCATTTTTGATTTTTAGCGGGACTGACGCACGGAAATTGTTTTATATAATATATATATATATATAGCTAAAAATCAAAAATGGCTTGACCAATTCGTTTTTTTCGCTTTAATACTGGGGTTGTTTAAATACAATAAAAAATAGGGAATATCTATAACCGATTTCCACGCGAATGAACGGGTAGATGCTCCTAGGTACTGTCGAGCTGTGTAGCTCGACGGTAAGCAGAGAAGACGGGGATTACTGATGATCTTCAGAATTAAAACACTCTCGTGGCAAACTTATTATATTTGCTATCACAAATACAAGGGAGTAGCCACTCCGACGGCACGAATTGGAATGAGCATCTGGACAATCGCATCCGATGTTCTAATAATATTTGAATTTAAAAATATGAATAACAAGTACATCGGTGATGCGCCTGTCCAGTTACAATAATACTATACTACTACTAGAGCAAAAAGAGGTTGCTCTGCAGTACCTACATTATATTTGCGATTGCTATTGGAGCTAAGGGCGCTGTACGCAATGATTTGTCGGCTTTGCTATCAAATCCATACAACGCCGCCGAAGCCCTTCTAATAGTATTTAATCTTCTACACGGGCATCTAGGTATATTTTTTGCAGCCTCTACTACATACATACATACATAGCATGACGCCTGAAATCCCTAATGGAGTGGGCAGAGCCACAAGATTACTTGTGGCCACGTTCGATTAATTAGTCCTAAGATGGTATGATGAACCGTATGGTGACAGGTGATCAGCCTATCGCCCATATAGATAGTCCACCATGTTGGAGAGGACCCGTCCCTTACTCGACTTTTTCGACATGCCAGGATGATAAGCATCTGCACGCATTCTATGCAATTTTTTCACTCCCAGTGCAGCAGGGGAGTAACCTCGCCTTTACTATCACGTTAATAATAAGAGCTACCATATCGTAACAAAATACCTAATCTGCGAAATCGCTTTTAGAATACAGGCCATGAGTACTGACGTTTATTTACACAAGATGGATCATCAATACAAAAAACCGAGCGCGCATAACGGTACACAAATTCACTTCACAACTCAACGCGAAGCTTCGTTTATTTTGCTCATTATTTCAGTGGGTTTTTCTCTAACAATGTGACAAGGTTTTTATCTTATCGTCGCCTAAAAATTAATTAAGGAGCATTCGCCGACAATGTACCAATTTAATTGTGTAGGTACTCGTTTATAAATTGTAACAGCATCACATGATTCACAGGAGCCCAGGAGATAAGATACACAATTAAACACAGTTCGAGTGCTTCAATATAAAAATAAATAACTTGTGACGGAAATATGGTGTTAAAAGGGGAAGATCTTGTGCTAAATGTGAAGTGATATCCACATCCATCATGACATCATCAGTCTCAAGACTGGTTATCTTGGTTTTGTGTTTAGAGTATGCCGCGGTTGCTCAAGATCACAGTCAAGGTCAGTATGTTTTAATGTAACAATCGTTTTACAGTTAGCAAGGTTCGTTATGATTATTATGAACGAATAAAGTCTCGCCATATGTAAAAATAACGCTGGCGGCCATATATTTTACGTGACGCAAACTAGGTAGGTATATTATGGGCATGGTTTTTAAACATCCATAATATACTGATAAACCGGTAGGTATCCCCTCAGTTGTCCGAATTTCAATTATGGCTAAATTTGTTTTCGCCTACTATCTTTTGACATAATCATCGTTTGCCCTAATATCGTAAATCCTAAAATTGTGTATCCGAATTATTAATTTGTCCTGAAGTTCAAATGATCTTATCGAGGCTTTATCTAATCTTATTAAACCTGATAAATAACCCAACTACCTAAGTGCTTTAATGGCATTTAGCTGAATATTTATGTCCTAATATTTATTGAATCTAATGTCAATAAACGTTATAATGTGGCCGGCCTAAATTTGCGAAGATCTATTCTATGTTTACAAGAGTCGGTAGACTGGATTCGGGAACAACTGTCGAGGGCCACAGACAAAAATAGTACATGCAATGTAATGTCTAGCCGCGTCTAATAGCAAACTAGCTTTTATCGCGCGCATAAAGCATGTGTCACTTTGTAACGATTATGCGGGTGTTTAAGGGACGAATGATGTATGTGTGCGATAAAAAATAGTGTACTAAAGGCAGGGCGGTGTTGGGGTTGCCGCTGCGTCGCAGCGCGTTGGGTAAGTTCTGCGAGGCGCGCATAAACGGCTTCTATTCTACCCCACTATACGCAAGCGCGCTTCCGCACTCGTGCGCAGAGACGGACATGTCTAACACGGTCATCGGAATGATTGAAGACAGGCTCAACTATGTATACTAGTGGCTTCGTGAGCTGTAGACCTTGCCATAAACAAAACTTAACTTTGCTGTTGGACAACTGTTATTCCCATACATCGACATATCGCGGTCAGTTTACCAACACCGCAAATAACTTTGTAATCGCCAAAACCACCACATGGCGGGAGCTCCCGCCTTAGCCTTCAATATTAGGTCTTTTTTGTAACAGCCCAAAAAATCTTTATGCCAAATAGTGTTAATGTACCTATACCTATATACCCCTGTCACAAGGGTTACGGAGGTCAGACGGCAGTCGCTCCACTGTAATAACCCGACCTGCCGAACCAGGAATCATACATACAGGTACCCCGTAGCGTAAGCGTAGACGGGAAAAAGCGATAGGAAGAGAGAAAGTGTTAGTGTACTTATAGATGATTATGGCATCCATTATAAGAATATGTAACTATTAGGACACATGATCATTAGTACTCAAGACAAATAATGCAAAAAAGCATTAGGTTTTACAATATTAGGGTAAAAAGTATTATGCCATTTACATTAGGGCAAATGTCGTTATGGCAGAAGATCATTATGACCAAAGAATATACAAATATGACAAAAGATATTATGAATTTCCAATATAGACCTGATGTTTCGTGAGCAGGAGATGGTCCCTATTTTTATTATTATTATTACAGCCGTTGGTGACAGTTGCAACATAGACAAGCAGACCGGCGTGTGCACCCATATAAAACAATGTCAGGCTGCCCTAAATGATGTCCTCAAGCGCCGGTTGTCGGTCAAAGTAAGTATTTTAGGCTTTCATATAAAAAGCCAAGTGCGAGTCGGACTCGCGCACGAATGGGTTCCGTACCATTATCTATAAAAACGGCAAAAATGTCACGTTTTGTTGTTTAAGAGCCGCCTTAAATATTTGTTTTATTTTAATTTTAGTATTTATTTTTAAAATGAATATATAAATAAATATTCTGTTAATATTTCAAGCGTCTACCTGTTGCCGTTATCAATATCGAGCAAAAACGAGCAAAAAAATCACGTTTGTTGTATGGAAGCCCCCCTAAATATATATTTTATTAAAAAAAATTGTATTTGTTGTTATGGCGGCAATAGAAATACATCATATGTGGAAATTTCAACTGTCTAAGTATCACGGTTCATGAGATACAGCCTGGTGACAGTCGGACAGACAGACAGACGGATGGAGGGACAGCGGAGTCTTAGTAATAGAATCCCTTTTTACCCTTTGGGTACGGAACCCTAAAAAGTAGGTATGGTTACAAGATGTCCCTGGCTGATGGACATTCCTTAACACAAAATGCTCTGTGCATATCTGACCAATTGCAAGTTATGAACACAATCACTCTATTATGTACCAAAAAAAAACTGTTGTACACTTTATCTCGTTGGAGCAACCTGGATTTACCTCATTGACATTGTCATGTGTCACGTGTTGTTGCATAGGTCCCAGTGGCGCAGCCTGCTAACAAGCCGATTCCTGACGACTTTACCAAGCTAGAAAGCTACGGCTAGCTATCAGTAAAGTCCATGTTGCTCTACTTAAATGTCAGACTCGCACCGTACGGTTCTAATTCTACCGGAAATATTTGACGCTCCGCCACTGATAGGTCCTGTCACTATTCTTTTTGGTATTATCAATAATTGATTAACATTTGTTTTAGTTTAGTTGGGATTAAATTTGTAAGAAAATGTGGTTTCTTGTTTTTCTTACAAAGCATAGTACATTGTGCACCTAGGGCCGTAAGAAGGAGATAACTAACAAAAGTCTGTTATTTAGAAGCCCGACTCTGAAGGCGATGGCTTTTAATGACTCGAGTTTTTTATCCCCTTTCTGCCCGTGATACACACAATGTTTTCCATCACATTTGCGAGGACATGAAATAAAAATTAGACAAATATAATACATTTAATTCCCATTGTACACCGTAAATTACCATCAGGTGGGTAGAATTACTCGTAGTATTTCGCGTCGGTTACGCGCTACTTGTATAAGAAAAAACCGACTCCAAAACCCCGCTGAAAAGTAAAAAATAATAATTGGCTTTCGTAAGTCATTTACCTAGAAATGGGAGATATATTATTGGTTAAGTGAAGTCATAAATTAAATATATCGAAGTCGGTGGCAAGTTGGTGGTTGGTGGTGACTTGTCAAGTAAATGAACACAGTATGAGGGATGTATTAGAAAGTACCATTTATTCCATGTACCTATTACCTTATTAACTTGCCACCGACTTCGATATATTTAATTTATGACTTCACTTAACCAATAATATATCTCCCATTCTAGGTAAATGACTTACGAAAGCCAATTATTATTTTTTACTTTTCAGAGGGGTTTTGGAGTCGGTTTTTTTATTTATTAAATTATTATTTTATTTTATACTTTTTAGTGCTTATCGTATAAAACACATTTATTACATCAGGCAACAACAGCATAATGCTAATTGCTCATCACCATTTACAAAATGTTGCTATCCAGGGTGCAAGAGCATCGATCTTTGAGGAGTTCTCCTGGTTCTTCAAACCCAGTTCTATTTTACCACATGCCTTTTCATGACCATAAACTGCTTCACAACCTTATAAAGAAATTTAATCGCCAACTGTGAAATACTTATCATTCAGGAGTTCCGGTGATCATCTATGGTCTTCATCAACAGTTCCACTTCACCAAATAATGCTTTTGGAACGTAACTGCTTGAGTTATTACAGATTATACTAAAATTGCTATATGCGTGCCTATAATATTTGAAGAGTTCCATCGATTCCTCATAGATCCTCTCATCACACCTCGACTTTGACTACAACGAGACCAAACTGGAAGTATAGCTTACCGATTAAAAAAAGAATTTTCCAAATCGGTTTATAAATGACGGAGTTCTGAAGTAACAAAAAAAAAAAACACAACTGTATTGAGAACTTCCTCCTTTTTTATTTGAAGTCGGTTCAAAACGACCACCGCCGGAGCCAGTGCGCACCTCGCTGACCCTGGCGCACGCCCGCCGTCAGCAGGAGTTATAACCCATACAAAATCCATAACTCCCACGGGCGGGGCGTATAATAACACCCTTCCCAAGCAAGTGTGATGAAAAAATATAAACTATTCATAGTGCTTTTGACAAGACCTATTTTCCGCATTTCCATTTAATGTCGAACAGCGAGAGACACGTATTGTTCTATCTTACGTTAAAATGAAAGGATATGAAAAATTAAAATTATTTATTTTGCAAGTAACGCGGGCTGTTTACATGACAATGTATGTATGTCTTGTCGTTTGTCGCTCAGTGCATCCCTTACATATTTTACTAGTTTGACAGAGACGCAATGAGCGACAAACGACTCGCGGGCGTCGTGCTAGCCCCCCTGAACGGCTTGATCGATTTTAATGTTATAAGGTGTCATTAGATTTTTATTAATTGTGAGAGTAACTAATCGATATTAATTAATTAAACAAAAAACCAACCAGCCAACTGTCTAACCTCTAAAAAGAGAATAACTAGAAATGGATTCTGCCGTACGCGTACCCATTGGGGTCGATATGGTAATGCAGACAGTGAATCATAAAATCCTATAATAGCAATTTGAAGTCATCGACTGCTATTTCCATATTGATCCCGTAAGTCAGAAACCATTTCTTATTCCTCTCTTTTTAGAGGTTATGCAGTCGGGTTTTTTAATAGTTTCGATAAATGTTTCTACACAGCAAATATGCGGCTTCGAAAATAAAACTCCTTTAATTTGTTGCTTGGGTATCACTCCCACCACCACTGCAGGACCCGTCGCCACCACTCCTCGTTTAGGGTAAGTCATGTTCACTCTACCTTTCTGCTGCAACTTTACCTGGGTAAAGATATTTAGACCAAGATATAACCTTTTAACTACTGTAAAATTTTCATCAGACGTGTCCGTGTCCCCTCCAGAGCAGCTGGATGGATTCTCGGCTGGACAGATTCTCAGCTGGACAGATTCTCATCCGGACAGATTCTCAGCTGGACAAATTCTCAACTGGACAAATTTTCTGCTGGACAGATTCTCTGCCAGACAGATTCTCAGCAGCTCAGATTCTCAGCTGGTTATCTTCTCAGCTGGACAGATTCTCAGCTGGACAGATTCTCATCTGGACAGATTCTCAGCTGGACAGATTCTCATGTGGACCAATTCTCTGCTGGACAGATTATCTGCCAGACAGATTCTCAGCTGGTCAGATTCTCAGCTGGATAGCTTCTCAGCTGGACAGATTCTCAGCTGGACAGTTTTTAGTTTTTGGAAAAAAAGATCCCCTTTATATCTCCGTTTAGTAAAATTATTTTATTATTAATATTTGTTTACTACTCCTGACTAAACTTCGTCCAACTGCAACTTCGTCTAAGAGAGACTCTTTCTCGTTGCTAATCTGTCTAGCTGAGAATCTGTCCAAATGAGAATCTGTCCAGTTGAGAATCTGTCCAGATGAGAATCTGTCCGACTGAGAATCTGTCCAGCGGATAATCTGTCCAGCTGCTCTGAAGCGTGAGCTGGATATTTTGTCTTCAGATAACGAAGGTTAAAAGGTTAAAAAATATAGCAATAGATAAAGTGTACGCGGACAAAGTAGCGGACAACAGCAAGCTTGTCTAATAATACTTATTTGAAACGTTTTAGAACAACAACGACAGAGTACATGCCTCGCGTATACGATTATGAGACCCCACCAGAGCCAGAATGCGCCCCGCTGCAACTAGACGAGACCGCCGAGAAGACTGGACAGAAGGCTTGGGACAGTGAGTAATGTTTATCATAATTTAAGTCATAATATTCATTTGGCATACACTGTTTCTTGTCATAATGCATTTTTCATCGGTCTTTGGCAGAAAGAAATGAAAATATCTAGTTTGCAAGTAGATCACACGGGCTTCCATATGTCTGAATCTACCAGCGCTACAATAGTGACATAGTGTGCAGCAAGACATTAAGCAGTAGGTAAGTCTTTTTTTCAAACCAAATCGTAACAATTCCAATATTACAAACCTAATGGGCACAAATTATTTATCAGTAATGATAATTTAACCTAACATTTCGCGATCAGTATTAATTATGTAAAAATCACAGCTAATAAAATTAAAATTATGCCAAATGAAACGTTATAAGAATGAAATTATAACAAACGATGTGCCTTGCTAACGATTAGATAGTAAGAGTGCAATTTTTTTATTAAATTGTGTTAAGTATTTGGAATCGACGTATTATGCTGTTTCCAAATCAATACTGCTCTGCTGTACTGGGAGTGAAGAAATAACATAGAATGAGTGCAGATGCTTATCATCCTGGCACGTCGGAAAAGTCGACTAAGGGACGGGTCCTCTTCAACATGGTGGACTATCTGGATGGGTGATGGGCTGATCACCTGTCACCATACGGTTCATCGTACCATCTTAGGACTAATTAATCGAATGTGGCCACAAGTAGTCTTGTGGCTCTGCCCACCCCATTAGGGATTTCGGGCGTGATGCTATGTATGTATGTATGTAAATCAATAATTAACTCAATTTCGTCAAAAATGCGCGTCTTCGGCAGCGATGTGCTCCGGGTTTACGAGACGAGCCATCTGGTAAAATAACTAAAGAGTCGGCACCAAAAATATAACATATTATTACTGAAGCGCTCGCGGTGGTAAACATTCAGACACGTGAAAAAAGCCAGTGCGTCCTACTTGTAGAATAAATATAGGGCGGGCCATAATTTTGTGCAAAATTTAACAAATTCTGCGGAAGTTTAAAGTTATATCGTCGCTTATCTAACAACAACGCTCAAGTCATTTTGACCAACTTTACAGGAGAGCGAAAAAATATTACCTTTGTTTTGTAACAACGAGTAATTCAAAAACCGGACAAGTGCGAGTTAAACTCGCGTGGAGAGGGTTCCGTTCCGTACATGATTATCTGAAATTTACTACGTTACTTTAAATACCATAGACTTCTTATAGGTTTTCCTGTAATGTATAGGTAAAGAACTATGTTCTGTATTTGTTGGCTGGCAAGAGGCAGTGTCTTACAGCACAAATAAAGGAAAAAGTCCGAAAACCGTAAATTTGTAATTACATCACATAAAAAAATTAGTTAAACGGAAATAACCTTTGCAAAGTCGTATCACACTCGACGATTGCACGGAGATAAGATTTTGCGAAAGTTATTTTTGGTCTTATTTCATAGGTGGGTTGTAAATGGTTACCCCGTTGTTAAAAGCAATTTTTTTCTAATTTTTAGTGTTCCGTACCTACGAGGTAATGTATCTTTTTCATAGGTAAGTACGGAACCCTCGGCGTGCGAGTCAGACTCGCACTTGACCGGTTTTTTGAATTCTGGTCTCTTATTGGCCGAAACGTCTAGAATGTGATTGGCAGAACGCCGCGCAATGACTAGCTCTTTCCAATGACATTGAAATGCAAAAACCGCAAATTTTCGAATTGAGCGGTGTTGTTAGATAAGCGATATCGAAAAACGTGAAGAGTTTTCACTGTACTTACAACACTTGTTTCCAGAATGTATCGAGTACCACGAACAGCTGGTTCGTCCATGCGGGCGCAGCGTGGCGTTACTCGGCGGTTTGGCCAGGGCCAATAACTGCAAACATAGTGACGATATATTTTCGGATAGTTCGTCCGTATTACACGAGAAAGCGTCACACGTGGTGAGTTGTTATCTGCCTATGTACCCCTATAAAGTCTTATCCATGGTATAAAGATTTTATCTATGTGTATTGGCTTTACACAATTACCTATACTCCTCGGTGATCGGATTTTAACAACCGTAAACATGGGGCATCATGTGGATAACTTAGAAGCAGGTCCAAGGGACCTCGATTTAAGTATTATTTTTGTATTGCTTACATTACAACTTACGATTTATAATCCCTGCATGTATAACCGGACGACTATCTTCTTCGTCGAACCTTCACGGCTGAGGGTCATGGTGGCCTTGGTTCATCGTGTGCACGAGAACTCTTTAAATCTATAGCCCCTGTGAAATTTGTACCATTATCACAGCGTCGTTTACTTTTAGGCATTGCTAGGCTATAAGCCGAAGCAAGGCTCCATGGTGTGGCGTTGCAGTGGAACTCTCCTAAGCGACCGCTTCATCCTCACCGCTGCACACTGCACGTTTGGTGGAATAAGGTAAAGCTTAAAAAGGTGAAACAGAGGCTGGGAAATTTATTTACAGCAAGTTCGTTCGGCCTGATGAGAGCCCGTTGATCTATTTGACCGAGCGAGCAAAGCAAGATTCAAGATTCAAGATTCATTTATTTCACCACAATGTAACATGGTCATTACATGGTATGTCAAAGTACAGTCCGGCACATAATATTAAGTAATAAGTGTAGTTAACAAAATTGAATATCATTATTTGAAATAGTTAATATTAATGTTGCAAGGTATGTCATTACATGGGATGTCAAAAACTACAATTCGGCACATAAATTAAAAATAATTTAGTTAATAAAATAGGTATATCATTCTTTGAAATCGTCAATATCAATGCTGCAAGTAAGGTACTCTGACACTAAGTTACAAGCATTTTTTCCGAAGTATATGGATATACTTTTTTTAAAACTCTTCATTGGCATATTTGTTATTTGAAAAGGGAGTTTGTTAAACATTTTAATTTTCAAGAAAATACCCTGCTTTTGTGATTTCTTAAGCCTTAATTTTGGTAATACTAATTTATATTTATATCTCGTATTATAATTATGCATGTCAGAGCCTTTTAAAAGAGAACCTGTCTGTTTGTGGATTTCCAGAAGGGAATTATAAATAAACAAAGAAACCACAGTCATTATACTTTTCTCTCAAAGTGAGGTCTGGCTGACTCCCGTCGATTCACTCCGCACATGATCCTAATAGAGCGTTTAAGCGCCTAAGCAAGCGAAGCCTCTCAGTTTCATACATACATACATATATAGCATCACGCCCGAAATCCCTAATGGGGTGGGCAGAGCCACAAGACTACTTGTGGCCACGTTCGATTAATTAGTCCTAAGATAGTATGATGAACCGTATGGTGACAGGTGATCAGCCCATCGGCCATAAAGATAGTCCACCATGTTGGAGAGGACCCGTCCCTTAGTCGACTTTTACGACATGCCAGGATGATAAATATCTGCACGCATTCTATGCTATTTCTTTATTCCCAGTGCAGCAGAGGAGCTCTCAGTTTCAGCTTGGGCAAAAACACTTTCGTATGTCCGGTGTCCGGATGTCCCGCTGTTCTCTATAGGTCGCATTATTGAACCGATTTTTGTGAAATTTCGTGTATTCAGTTTTTCGTAATTTTGCAGAATGGCGGAGATATGGGGGTTTTAGCGTTTGTAAAACTTATTTGCGGTGTTGGTAAACTGACCGCGATCTATGTATGTGTGCATAATTAGTTATTAAATCACTTGTGGAATCCCATTATAAAACTCACCTACGGTTCGTTCCATACACCCGCTGGTGTTTTATTATGCAATAGTTGCATAACTATATGTATTTGCTGATTATTTTTAGCCGCGGCAAATCCTACGCAATGGTGGGATCGCGGAAAGGCAAGGACAACATGGACGCACCACAGATTCACATCATGAAGCGCATCATCAGACATCCTCTGTACAAGAGAGGTTCCCGCTACCACGATATCGCGCTGATTATGACTGAGACACAGTAAGCAAAAGCAGATGATGCAGACATCACTTCTACATTCTTACATTCATACATCTACATCTCCATTTAACCTAGATAAATCAATTTCGATGTTTCTTTGGTTTAATTATCATTTTTAGGGTTCCGTACCTTAAAAGGAGAAAACGGAACCCTTATAGGATCACTCGTGTGTCTGTCTGTCGCCAATTTGCTCCGAAACTATTGGACTGATTGAGTTGAAATTTGATACACATATGTAAGTTGGTGACCGCAACACGGACGCGTAACGTAAATTTATAAATGAATTTTAAACATAGGGGTAAATAAGAAAATTAAAAAAAAAGATTTGCAATATATCGTGTAACATATCAAATAAAAGGGCTTGTTGTCTTAAATATATATATTTTTTGGAATTTTGAGATAAATAGTTTTGTTATGAAAATAGGCGAAAATTGAACATTCCCCCCTTATCTCAGAAACTACTGGGCCTAACGTTCTGAAAAAAATACAGAAAATAGCTCTTTATTTATAGATTATAGGAAAACCTATAAGAAGTCTATGTTATTTCAAGTAATTACTTTGCAAGGTCGTATCCCACTCGACGGTTGCACAGACATAGGAGATTGAGAAAGTATTTTTTTTATTTTATTTCATAGGTAGATTGTAAATGGTTACCCAGTTGTTAAAAGCAATTCTTTAATTTTTAGGGTTCCGTACCTACAAGGTTCTGTCTGTTTTTCATAGGTAAGGTCTATGGTATTTAAAGTTACATAGGTAATTTGAGTTAATCATCTACGGAACGGAACGGTTTTATTAGGGTTCCGTACCTACAAGGTACTGTTTCTTTTTAATAGGTAAGTACGGATCCCCCGGCGCGCAAGTCAAACTCGCACTCGATCGTTTTTTTTTTCTATGAATGTGGTATGACTGCTTCACGACAATTGGTTACTCATTTGATTCCCTTTGGATTTATATACAATTCAAGGGAATTTGGACACTTCTCACCAGGTTTTAGGGCCGAAAGTAAAAACAAATTACAACATCAACCACAGTGGTTGATGTGGGAGACTGCACACTTATAAGAAAGAAAGAAGAAAGAAAGAAGAAAGAAAGAAGAAAGAAAGAAGAAAGAAAGAAGAAAGAAAGAAGAAAGAAAGAAGAAAGAAAGAAGAAAGAAAGAAGAAAGAAAGAAGAAAGAAAGAAAGAAGAAAGAAAGAAGAAAGAAAGAATAAACGATAGGACCTCAACCACAGTGGTTGACCTTGAATACAAGGTGTTAATCCCTTTTTAACCTCTTCTTCAGGATAACCCTGGACCAGTGGACGGTGCCAGCCTGTCTGGATGTCTTCGGGGGAAACCACTCCAAGGGCATTGCACTCAGCTGGTTGCAGAGTACAGCAAGTATTGTGGAGAAAGTAAGTATACCGTTTCATAAAAAATATCCTTAAGTATCGATTAACGTTGGATCAATTGCCGATCGAAGTAGAAATGAGGTGATTCGGAAAATAATCAGACTATAGGTTGGCCACTTAAATGAGTCGTCGCCCGCGCGGCACAGGGGCGCGGGGGCATGGCGACAAAGGGGACCGAGAGAGGTGCGGGCGGTAGGCTCATTTTTGTTTTCATTCATTTCACGCCGCCCGCACCTCTCTCGGGCCCCTTTGTCGTCATGCCCCGCGCCCCTGTGCCACGCGGGCGACGACTCATTTAAGCGGTCAACATATAGACGACATAGCCCAAAAAATTGCTCAGTGGCGGCGTAAGGGGGGGGCGAAGGGGACTGTCCGCCCCGGGTGCTAAGCACCAAGGGGTGACAACGACAACTCACTCGTACATCCAAAGAAGGCGCACAAAATCTCCCTATTTAAAGACATATCAATAAATAACTACCACCAAGACATGACACCAGAAACCATAAGCAAGCATGTTTAGTATTTGGTGTTTTATTTTAAGTAGGGGTGGTCAGTACCCAACCGCCCGGGGTGCTAATCTACCCTACTCCGCCACTGAAATTGCTAAAAGTACGCGGGCTCATTGCTCGTAGAACAGATGGCCGATGGTGCCGAAGAGTTCTCGAGTGGCGACGGCGATTTCGGGACTCCGCCGTGGCGATTATTGGATTATTATATGTTTATGCCATTATTGTTTCTTCCTATTCGTAATTCTGGACAATATGAATTCCATACAACTACATTTGATCACATTCGCTATTCTTCACAGTCATTATTTTTATACAATCCGGTTATTTCCTATTCGCGATTTTGCACAATATGAATTCCACACAACTGTATTTGATCACATGCGGTATTCTTCGCAGTTTTATTGCGTTTGTTTCCATTTGACCTCTTTATTTTCCACTTTTCTAACCATTTGTTAATAGGGTTGTATAAGAATAAGGATTGTGAAGAATACCGCATGTGATCAAATGCAGTTGTGTGGAATTCATATAGTGCAGAATCGCGAATAGGAAAAAACCGGATTGTATAAAAATAATGACTGTGAAGAATAACAAATGTGATCAAATGCAGTTGTATGGAATTCATATTGTCCAGAATTACGAATAGGAAGAAACAATAATGGCATAAACATATAATAATCCGATTATTGGGGGAAGTATGTCAATCAATAGACGTCTTTCCACTAAAAATTATGAAAAATGATGACCATCATCGATTACCTTAAGCTAAGGCTAGGGACGGTCATGTGAGGCGATGCCCTACCATAAAATACCAATACCCTACCTTCAAAAATACCATTGACTAAGACAATATGCTAAGAAACTTGTAACCACCGCTGCACTACTTTAAATTCAACTCTCGTTACGTGCATGCGGTTTGCTGAAACCATCGACATTTGAAAAAATCTGGTCAAGGAACACCTCAAGAGTAAAGAAAAGAGTTAATTCCGTCTACATCATTATTCTTCCTAATATAGTGTAGTCTACAACTAATGGTTTAATAGCCCTTAGCACAAACAGCACTTTTGAGATTTATCACGAGTAAACCACCGCTACGTTCCTAGCATGCCAGACAGACATGGGGATAACTTAAACGCGTTTATCTCTCTATCTCTTTAGTCAGCACTATTGTGAGCGAGACGCACTTAGAGATAAACGGGTTTAAATTTTCCCCGTGGCATGCTGGGACCGTTGCCCTACCTTTAATTCAACTCTAGCTACGGGCCTGCTGGACCCGCTTGGGGACTACTGCCCAGCTCCTCAGGGTTGTCCAGTAGTGGGACGTTGGTCCAAGAAGATGATGTCATTCTTCCAGGTCGCTCTCAACAAATTTACAACGGCGCAGTGTCAGCAGGCGTTGCCAAGTAGACGTGGGATGGCGTTTGGCCTCGAGTCGACCACGCAGATCTGCTATGGAGACAATAGCATATTCTCTACCTGTCAGGTATGGTTTAATTCAGCTGGACTGTCAAAGCTATTGGTTGAAGTCTACTAATTTACCTCGCACATTTTGGTGGACGGACGGCCTAAAGGTCTCATCGAGGGCGATGCAGCAGCGCGGGGCGACCGTCACACTGACACGCGCCTGGCCCCCAGTTCTCGCTGCATTCGAGATAATGTTGATTTCGAGATTAAACGTCAGATTCATACAGTTGTGTCAAACGATTGTATGCACTGACGTTTAATCTCGATTGTGAGATTATCGCAGCTGAGCGCAGCGAGAATTGGGGGCCTGGTTGTGGGCATAATGCCGGGTGGCCAACACAAACGTTTCACGCCGCGCTCACGTCACGCGCGCAATCTGATGTCTGTCATTGTAACCCTACTCACAACACGAGCGCGCGCGTAGCGTTGCGCTAGCGCATTGGTTTCTAACCTTTTCAATATTGTTACCCTTGTGGCCTATTAGGGAAACTGATTTTATCTACACCCATACCATAGAACCTCCATAATGTATTCAAAAACCGTAGGAAATGACCAGCATTATTACAACCAATTTTACTATGAGAACTTTCTTGTCTGTGGTAGTAGGTAAAATCTGTTCTGTAATGTTATTACAGTATCAATTTTTGTAACGTTATGAGTTTAAATTTTGAATGGCTGTCAAAACTCAAGTGGGTCTCTATTCTAGTATCCATAGATATTAAAACAGTCATCGATACGAAACATCAATTCAGTATGTTTTTTAATATAAACCGCACGACATTTGATCTCGAGTGACATGAGAATAGGGACTTCATTGGTTTGACTATGATTTAAAAAAAAACATTCGTCTTGACGGAGGATCGAATTGCCGCCATTACTGTTGTCATTTCATCATTCATGTTGGTTTTTTGCTGTTTGTAAAAAGTTGTTTGTAATTTGCATTTTAGTTGAAAATATGCATAGTAGTGACTCCGAGAATGATATGAAAACTCCGCCGGATATCGTAAATACAGCCACGATTGCAACAATTAACTTGTTGCCAGAAAATATTGTTTCTGAACACATCATGGAGGATTTATAATTTGTGTGTAGATAAAGTTATGTATGCAACACTGGACATAATTTGGCCTTAAAACACTCGTGCAATCTTATTATAAAAATCGCCTCTAGGCTCGTTTCATAAACCCGCATTGTATTTTAAGGCCTACCATTATGCAACCGTTGCATAAACTACTATTGGGTAATAGAACCACTCTTAAATTTTATGAACGAAAGAAGACTAACGAAGCATGGTAGGGTTGGAAGGGGAAGACCTCTGCGAACGTACCAAAACCAGATCGAGGACGTTCTTAAGAAAGGCCACGTCAAGAGTACCCTAAACAGGCGAGCGTGCATGAAGAACTTAATGAGAGTAGACGAAGCGAAAGGTGTGTCAGGATCGTAGCAGGTGGAAATCCGTGGTCTCTGTCTAGCCCTTTGGGAAACAGGCGTAATATATTATGTATGTATGTAGGTATGTTAAAATTTTATCATAGAAAACAAAACAAGAGGTTTTATTTAATACGACACGTTTGGCCTAGTTGGTAGTGACTCTGCTTCCTAAGCCAGCGGTCCCGGGTTCGATTCCCGGTAAGGGCAAATATTTGTGTGATGAGCACGAATGTTTGTTCCTGAGTCTTGGATGTTTCTTATGTATTTAAGTATTTATTTATCTATATAAGTATGTATATCGTCGTCTAGTACCCATAACACAAGCCTTTAGAGCTTACTTTGGGGCTAGAATGATTTGTGTAAAGATTGATTGATTTGTTATTATTATTATTATTATTAATGGCATGACGGAGGTCACGGCTGCTAGAATAGGATAGAGTATTCAGCGCGAAAGAGCGCAAGCCAGTTCATGGCGCATACCGCCGATCTATCATTCATTTTATTTAATTTTTAATTTATAATTTTACAATCTATCAATTATTTTACTATCTTTGTTGGTAGAATAGCTGTTTTACCCCCGCGTCAGTATAGGTATACCCCCAGTAGGGAGGGTGGTACTCAAATGGGCTATTTTTTTATTTTTTGGTGGGACACCACCATGTGACTCTATGCAAAAATAATAAATAAGCATGTTTTCCCTGTTTTTTAACAATGTCTAAGGGTACCTAGCTTTGAAATTTAACTAAGTCGAAGCAAATTAAAAATCTTCTAACCCCGTCCAACCGTCGAGTGTGATACGACCTTGCAAAGGTTATTCCGTTAAACTCATTTTCTTGTGGTGTAATGGCTAATTGTCTGGACCCAGAGTCTGAAATAAAGTCTTACTTTTTATAATTTCAGAGAGGCACCGGCGGACCCCTGGTGATCAAGAATCCGAGGATCGACTGCATGTTCTCCCTGGTCGGTGTCACATCGTTCGCAAAGCGCTGCAATTCCAAGATCCCGGGAGTCTACACGAAGGTGGCACAGTACGTGCCGTGGATCGAGAGTGTGGTCTGGCCTTAACCACTTGTTCATAGGCCCGCTCACATTACGTGCGTGGCAGGAGCGCGGGCACTAGCGTAACCCGATGCATGCGTGCACTTGAGTTGTAGAGGGTTGTAATAAGATGCGAGAAGATTGCACGCACGACGCGATCTAACAGTGCGGTGTGACTGAGAAATGAAGTATACTATTGTGCTGAGAATGTAGTGATCATGCCAGCAACATAACTAGTGTCCGACCGAAACATGTTTTATAACGACCGAAACTTTTATAGATGTGTTAAAATCACTGAATATTATGAATAAAGATATAAATCTACCGTTATTTCTAGACATATGAACAATAAACCACTTGTATATCGTGTAGGTGGTATGAAATGAAACAATTTCACTTATAAAAGTGGAAAAAAGATTCTGAATTTTAATTTTAACAAATGATGATCTGTCAGCTTCAAAATACTACGGGTAGGTAAGATTCTGCATTTTTATGACCTAAACCGAAGCTTCGGCTGAAACATGTGTTTTTTCCCGAAACCTGCCGAAACCCTTATTTATACACAGTGATACAATAAAGATTTATTACTATTACCGAAACTTCGGTCGGACACAATATAACGGACACTTCACGCTCAGCCGCGGTTGCGTCGCGCTACTGCCTCGCTCGATATGTGAACGGACTTTTACTCATCATTGATCGCGTCGTGCGTCGATAATTAAATTGTCATAATGCATTTCGTTTGTCGCCTTGGACTTTCTTGCAACAAAATGCAAGAAGACGGGGAGCCGGGCAAGTTGACGAAGAATGGTGTGATGATAACCTTGCTTTTAATAACTATAATTAGGGTTGCCAGGTAGCTGGATAAAAAAGATGTCTTGAATCAAGACAATATAGCCTTGGCTAAGACAATTCGTGATTTCCATATAATGGAACATACTTTCTTGAACCAAGAATATATTCTTGTTTGAAGTAATTGCTTTTTTTGGCTCAAGATATTATCAGTTTTTTGTAATGTTTATTTATTTAGGAGCTTTAATCACTGCTGAACTCGTCAGTCCCGTTAGGTCAATCTTTAAATTAACATAAACGATTGCAAGGGGTAATAGAGCTCACTTGCGCAAAAAAACAAATACCAGCTTCGCTGCATCAGCCAAAGGCTCTGCTAAAATCGATTGAAAGATACCGATGTTTCACTACAAAGATTATGAGTTGCTCTTACTGACGCGACGTCCTATAACTTTATGTGTTCGCGTTTGTTTCTCTACTTTTCATCAATAAAACCTATACATTGCTGGTCAAGAAATTTTCATAAATTAAACGCTTTGTTAATTAAGACTAATGTTTAAAACTTCTTGCTAAAACGGTTCGCCCCCCTAAAACCTGACTGGTTAAAATTTATGTTCGTATGAAATATACACGCTGTTTAAACAAGATTTCCAAGAATAATATTCTTGAGTCAAAATATCTTTTTTTTACCGTTTAGCCGGACATTGTTTGGCTTTTAACGGACGAGTCTGACCAGCTTTTGTGTAACTCGTTACGCGCACAAGGCATGGACTTCAGAGCGAAATAATGGCGAAACGAACACGACCACACGCGCGACGCACAGACCGGTGACAACCACCCCTGTTAAAAACGGTGTGTCCGGCTTTTAGGGTAAAATGTCCGGGTTTGGTATTTTACGGGTGGCAACCCTAGCTCTAATAGATGCTTAAACTAAAGTATAATTGAACTGTACATTAGGTTAGTTAAGCCGGAAATATACAAAATTGGCTACTTGACTATAATAACAAATATTAATATATTTCTGTGGAACGGTAGATTAACGTAAATAAATGCATGTCAAAGAAACAAAAAGATCATTTTGACTGTTACTTTTTCTTTTATTAACGGTCATAAAATTTCAAAATAAGTGTAAAATAAATTTTTTTTTTTTAGTTCTGAATTACTAGTTTTATCATCCTCATCAAATTTCTGTCATTTTATATTTATTTCTGCGATATTGGCCTGAAAACAGTATTTTCGGAAATAATTGCTAATTTCATAATTTAGTATACGATGCGTTAAAAAAAAAATAGAAAACACGCTTTAATAGCAAACCGAACTAAAAAGTAGAAAATATTTTTTAAGTAATAATTATCACAGCGTCAGTGGCGCAGGATTCGCCCAATCCGGAGCGAGACTGGTTTGGTAACACACTTACATTGCTCTGGGGTTGCCGCGCTGCAAGGAGTCATTATTTTTTTCTATCTAGCAGGTCGAGTTTTCATAATCGGTTTTTGTGTATGAGAAACGAAATTATTCCGTTATCCCAGCACTAATGTGTAAACAAAACTGTTAAGAAAGAAAATAAGTATGTTCAGTTCCAGTATTTAACGTGTGGCGCTAGTGAGCGACTTTCACTATGACGGCCATCTTGTTTCGTTAGTTCTAAGAAAGCGACGTTCCTGAATAAACGTGGCTAACATTAAATCGTCTTATATTTCCTGCGGCCCCATAATCCTTAATAAAAACAACCATTAATAAAAATAAGTTTGTTTAATGAATATTAAATAACTAAATAAAATTACAGTGGGTGTTTGAAGTTTCCACCTGGTTGAAATATCATTTAAATATCAATATACTAAAGTAAGTAAACAAATAGTAGGTACTTAAACTATTAACGGCCTGTAATTGTGATAATGGAAGTTAATGAATCTTAACTTCGTTAATTAACTGATTGACGGTCTTGTGCCCAGCTCTGGTATCTATGGTCACGCGTGGTCCTCTATCCAAGAGGCGTAAGCGTCCACCTTGATGTACATTCCTGGTTGGTTGCTGTTACCGCCTTTTGCAAACGAAGTCACACCGATCACTGTGTACATACAGTGGATGCACTTGTTATTGACTTGTAGGGGGCCACCGCTGTCACCCTGAAATAAACATTAATAGGAATGTAAAAACGGCAATTTTTTAGATAATGAAAATGAAAATATTTATTTTGCAAGTAGGCCACATGGGCTCTTTCACATGTCTGAATCTACCAACGCTTCGAAAGGTGACATCTGCTGAGAAGAAACGCCGCAAGAAACTCAGCAGTAAGACTTTTTCAACTTTGACAATTTTATCTAATAATCATATAATTTATAAAATAAAAAAACCGACTTCAAATAGCCATTGACAAGTAAGTTTTTTATTTGACATTTTATTTATTATCCTGTGATTTAACGACACACATTTACTACATCAAGTAACAATAGCATAATGCCAATTGCTCATCACCATTTACAAACTGTTGCTATCCCCGGTGCAAGGATGTCAATCGTTGAGGAGTTCTCCTGGTTCTTCAATTTTACTATATGAATTTTCATGGACATAAGTTGCTTCAGAACTTTATACAGCAATTTAATCGCCAACCGTGAAATACTCACCATTTAGGAGTTCCGATGATCATCTGTGGTCTTCATCAACAGTTCCACTTCACCAAATAATGCTTTTGGAACGTAACTGCTTGAGTTATTATAGAAAATATTAAAATTGCTATATGCTTGCCTAAAATATTTGAAGAGTTCAATCGATTCCTCATAGATTCTCTCATCATAACTCAACTTTGACTACAACAGGACCAAACTGGAGGTATACCCTACCGATTCAAAATAGTAGTTTATGCAACGGTTGCATAATGATAGGCCTTAAAACACTAGTGCGGTTTTCATGAAACGAGCCGATAGGCGAGTTTCATAATAAGATCGCACGTGTGTTTTAAGGCCAAATTATGCAGAGTTGCATACATAACTTTATCTACACACATATTATAAATCCTCCATGATGGGTTCAGAAACAATATTTTCTGGCAACAAGTTATTTGTTGCAATCGTGGCTGCATATTTCCGATATCCGGCGCATTTTCACATCACACACACTCCGAGAAGACTAGTTACTATTCATATTTTCAACTAAAATGTAAATTACAAACAACTTTTTCTATTCAATTCAACAATAATTCTACTTTCGTTCAGCAAAACACCAACATGGCGCCGATTCGATCTTCCGTCAAGACCATTTTTTTTTTAAATCATAGACAAACGGATGAAGTCTCTATTCTCATGTCACTCGAGATCAAATATTGTGCAGTTTATATTAAAAAAACATACTGAATTGACGTTTCGTATCGATAACTGTTTTAATATCTATGGATACTAGAATAGAGACCCACTTGAGTTTTGACAGCTGTTCCAAATTTAATCTCATTTCTTTACTAAAAACGATAAAGAAGTCATGTTATTTCTTTATCGCAGCACTGGTTTTTCCTAATTGGTTGTCAAAATGGTGGTCATTTCCTACGGTATTTGATTAACCAATGGAGGTTTTATGATATGGGTGTAGATAAAATAATTTTCAAAATCGGTTTATAAATGACGGAGTTCTGAAGTAACAAACATAAAACATAATTTTTTTTAAAAAATACAACCGTATTGAGAACCTCCTCCTTTTTTTTGGAAGTCGGTTGAAAACTAACACAAAAGTGCATCAAATAAACCTAATGGGTACAAATTAATTACATTAAATAAGTAATAAGGGCGATGTATAGTCTCCGCGTCTGGAAAAGTTAAGTGACTTAGAGACGTATAAAGCCTCTAAGGGTCATAATAGTATAAATAATAATTGAAACAAAGAAACATCTAAATCGATTAATCTTGGTTAAATGGAGGTGTAGACAGTCTCCACGGTCAAGTATAAACATGGATCTCCATCTTTATACTTGACCGTGGAGACTGTCTACACCTCCATTTAACCAATATTTGGAGACCTTACATCTGTAAGGTCTCCAAATATCAAAAAGAAACAATTTGAAATATAACATTTCATGTCCTAATAATACAAATATACGAATCTGAAAACTATCCAAGAAGAGATGTTTTCTATTCTAATATTACAAGTACCCGACTACTGAATAAAAAAAACCCGGAAAGTGCGAGCTGGTAGCTTCAGACATGTGAAAGAGCCTATGTGGCCACTGGTGGGTGTTACTTGCAAAATAAATATTTTCATTTTCATTAAATTCGCATGGAGAATGTAGCGACTAAAATATCCAAACCACAACTGAACTATGTCTGTATGAAGCGCTACTCAAGGACAACGCTCTTAATTCTTTTTAGGGTTCCGTACCTCAAAAGGAAAAAGGAACCCTTATAGGATCACTCGTTTGTCCGTCTGTCTGTCTGTCTGTCTATCTGTCCGTCTGTCTGTGTGCTATTTTGTCCGTCTGTCTGTGTGTCAAGACCTTTTTCTCAAGAACGCGAACAGTTTTCAAGTTGAAATTAATATGAAATACTCAAGTCTGCAATTTCCTGGAGCTGTGAAAAAATCAACCTTCTAAGTCAACGCAATCAAAAGATACAGCCGTTTATGCCACATATTTTGAAACTTTCAAGGGAATCTAAAGGGAATCAAAACCTATAGGGTAATTCCCGTTGATCTAGAATTATGAAAATTGGCAGATTGGCCGAGTCTTACAGTACAAGTAAAGGAAAAAGTCCGAAAACTGTAAATTAGTAGTTACATCACAAAAAAAAATAGTTTAATGGAATAACCTTTGCAAAGTCGTATCACACTCGGCAGTTGCACAGAGATAGGCGCTTGCGAAAGTTATTTCTTGCCTTATTTCATAGTTAGGCGCTAGGTTGTGAATGGTTACCCGGTTGTTATAATTTTTTTTTTCATTTTTACGGTTCCGTACCTACAAAGTACTATGTGGTTTTCATAGGTAAGTTCGGGACCGTTGGCTCGCGAGTCAGACTCGCATTTGACCGGTTTTTTTTCAACTGAAACTGATCTTGTTGCCGAAGCCGTTAAAACCCAAAATCAGACGTACCAAGCCGGTGTTCTTCTTCTGGGTGTGGTCTCCATAGCAGACTTGTGTGGTATTGTCGAACCCTCGCTTGAGGTGGCTCACTTGACCGAACGTCTCTGCGCATTCCTCGGACTCGAACTTTTTGAGGGTCACCTGTAATCATCATCACCATCATTATGTTATATTTTAATAGTAGTTTATGCAACGGTTGCATAATGATAGGCCTTAAAACACTAGTGTGGTTTTCATGAAACGAGCCGATAGGCGAGTTTCATAATAAGATCGCACGAGTGTTTTAAGGCCAAATTATGCAGAGTTGCATACATAACTTTATCTACACTCATATTATAAATCCTCCATGATGGGTTCAGAAACAATATTTTCTGGCAACAAGTTACTTGTTGCAATCGTGGCTGCATATTTCCGATATCCGGCGAATTTTCACATCACAAACACTCCGAGAAGACTACTATTCATATTTTCAACTAAAATGTAAATTACAAACAACTTTTTCTATTAAATTCAACAACAATTCTACTTTCGTTCAGCAAAACACCCACATAATGGCGGCAATTCGATCTTCCGTTAAGACCATTTTTTTTTTAAATCATATTTTGTCTATGAATGAAGTCTCTATTCGCACGTCACTCGAGATTAAATGTCGTTCGGTTTATATTAAAAAAACATACTGAATTGATGTTTCGTATCAATAACTGTCTAATATCTATGTATAGGGTAAAGGCACCAGTAGTCAGCCTTTTAACGACGTTTGAGTTTTGAAATCACTGTTATTAATTCAGGATTTGACTAAAAAATAAACTGTTTTTACTGTTCGATCAATAATTTATTCTAGTTTCATTGCAATTTAAGGCAAAAATATAAAATCTTTCTATAAAATAGAAAAAGAAGTTTAAACCAAAACATACACATTTCTCTAGTACTCAGCCTCCAAAATCTAATAGTCAGCCACTTTAAGCCCAGTACTCGGCCTCTAAATTATTTGTTAAAATTTGATTAATAATCAAAAATATTAAATTAATAATTAATAGTCGTTAAAATTACAATAGTTACGCTTTTAGTTGAATAATATTATCTTACAGTTACAAGGTTCAGACTCCATTTTCATCTTGAGACACTGCGGCATATTGGTCTAGAAGATATGGTACAGCTTCCAGAACGCTGCAAGCTGGATTCCACGATAGACCTCTTTCTCGAAGATGGACGTCCCTTATTGGACAGTACCTATGTCCCCAGCTACACATAATCGTCAACTTCTTTGAGCGTAAAATCTCCAATTTTCACGGGAGTTTGCAGTACAGGGACATTTGTCATGATTTTGTCTTGTCCATGTTCATTTTAAGGCCAGCTCATTCGGAGGTTCTACTGTGATCATCGAGCATTAAACTGAGGTTCTCCGAGGTCTCGCCGATTATGTTGATGCCAACCCCTTTCTCATTCAGAACCTTGAAAACGCATTCCAGAACAGATTTAGAGAGATAACATCTCGCTGTCTGGCTTCCCACTGCAACACTGCAGTAGGTTTTGAGTTCTGGTTCTATAGTTAGACTAATATAGTGGCGTTTTCGTACAAACACTTCAACACTCCGATGTACCTGCTGTCGACTTGGTACCGCTGGAGAGACCACAGTGCAGTCTCAATCGTATCGAAGGCTTTCTCGTAGTTCACAAACGCTGAGCAAAGAGGCGGATTAAACTCTTCGGTCTCCTATATAACCTGCTGTAGCGAATGTATGTGGTCTACTGGTGCTGAAGCATTTCCGGAAACCGGCCTGTTCGGGAGACTGGAAGTTTACTATAGGGTACTATAGTTCTTACTGTAGTACCCTTCTCACTTTTGAGCCATGTTTACAAGCTGTTTTTGAGAGTAATTACGAACCACCTTGCACGCAGGTTTGATAACTTCCAGTCTCCCGAACAAGCCGGCTTCCGGAAATGTTTTAGCGGTGCATTCTTGCCCTTTTTTGAACAAGAGCAACACCACACTTCTTCTCGTTGCCTGCAGTGTTTACCCCTCATGTGGAATCGAATAACGTCTGAAGGGCTTTAAGGACCAACAAGGTTTTCCAACTGCTTTCAGAAATTCGGCTGTGATTCCGTCATCAACTTATTGTATTTAAGCTGTTTGAGAGCCACACTAATCTCGTACAGGTTGACATCTGACATGTTTTCGGTATAGTGACGGATCGCGATCTAGGTTTTGGGTCGTTGGCATTAGTTACAACTGTATCAAGACTCATGTTACGTAGGCCTTCAGGAATCCATAGGTGATGCCGGTCTTGCAATGTGCCTCGGAGAAGACCAACAGTTCTACATGCTCCTCTAATACGCATTCCTTTCGTATAGCTTCCTTTGCAGAAGATAGTTTTTCTGGTGGATGCTTTGTTTGGGTATTGGTTTTTGTGACATGCTTTACTGAACATAACATTACGTTTTTTTATTCATGAAACAGTAAAAAGACTAATAAGTACCTAAATAAGGCCCTATATAGGTTTTTTCATACTTTATTAAGTGGCTGAGTACTGGAGCTGCAATTTCCATTAGTCAGCCACACCAAAAAAATACTTTAAAAAGCGGCTGACTACTGGGTTTTTCTAAAAATATTATAGGGAATGTTAGGGTAAATTTGAATCTTAAAAAATAACGATCTTAACGGACCAATTTTATTTCAAATTCGAACGATACCACCAATATCCAGAAGTCAGCCGCAGGTGGCTGAATACTGGAGAACACATAAAAAAGTGGTACCCAATAGACAGCCTCCGTAAATTATTAAGAAATCGATGAAATACGCTTATTTTATTATCATTTTCGGTTTAAACAACTATATGCATTCACAGATATATATACAAATATATCATATAATGTCAACACAAGTCTATCTTTCTTACCTGATTTGAAAACACCAAGTACGAAAAAAACTATGGCGGACATCGCAAAATTGCCGCTCTCGACCGAGAGCACTCAAATAAACTTTTTTTATTTTCCCCCCTGCCGTTTCCTCGCACCGATCGATAAATATAATGATTAATAAGGAATCAAGGAATCAATTAAGAGGCCTACAATTTATTAATTTCAAATAGACTGCTATTTCAAGGCAATAAAAGAGGCAAAAGGCTGACTACAGGATCCTGGCTGGCCACTGGTGTCTTTACCCTACTAGAATAGAGACCCACTTGAGTTTTGACAGCTGTACCAAATTTAATCTCATTTCTATACTAAAGTCGATACGGGAATAACATTGCAGCACTCGTTTTACCTAATTGGTTGTCAAAATGGTGGTCATTTCCTACGGTTCTTGATTACACTTTGGAGGTTTTATGATATGGGTGTAGATAAATATTTTTTCAAATCGTTTTATAAATGACGGAGTTCTGAAGTAAACAAACATAAAAAAAATACAACCGAATAGCGAACCTCTTCCTTTTTTTTTGAAGTCGGTTAAAAATGGCTCTGATTATACCAACATTTTGCGATCTAGTCGTTTTGCTACCCTGGTCTATTAACGATTAGGTCTTTTCGAGAACCAGTCGTTTTGCTACCAAGTAATTCGGAGATATAGGCTTTCTACGGAGATGGTCCTTCTAAGATCTGGACCTTATGATGATTTGGTCGTTTTGACAATGTAGTTGTTATGATACTGTCGCGCCGTGTAGCTCGACGGTATGCAGCGAGGACGGGGATTACTGAGGATCTTCAGTATTGAAACGCTCTCGTGGCTAACTTCCCTTTATTTTCTAACACAGGTACAAGTGAGTAGCCACTTCGACGGCCCGAATTGGAATGCGCATCTGGACAATCGCATCCGATGTTCTAATAATATTTGAATTTAAAAATATGAATAACAAGTACATCGGTGATGCGCCTGTCCAGTTACAATAAAATACTAGAGCAAAAAGAGGTTGCTCTACAATACCAACCCTCCTTTACCTGTATTTGTGTGCGGGAGGGACAAGAAATTGCCGATTACGCATTTACGTTTAGATAGATAAAATAAGGCTTTCGTTACCCAGCACGTCTAGCACGACCTGCCCGCGAGTGGTTTGTCGCTCAGTGCATCCCTTACATACTTGACTAGTTAGACAGAGACGCACTGAGCGACAAACGACTCGCGGGCGTGTCGTGCTAGCCCCCCTGGAGGAGAAAGCGTGGCACAGCGCCCGTCAAGGATCTCGGGGTCCGGACAGCAGACAAAAGGATCATCCCATCGGGAGCCGCATCTCTAAAACACGTCGTAAATCATCATTTTAAAACAGACTTGGACAGCCCTGACAGCTTGACATGCGGATAACTTAATCCCGTCTTCTCTCTCTGACTATCTCTTTCGTCGGCACTAGTGTCAGAGAGACGCACTTGGAGATAAGACGGTGTTAACTTATCCTCGTGTCTAAAGGCGTAGCTAGGCAATCAAAGCCCCTGATGCAAAAAACTGGGGTCTTAACTGAACTGTTTAGGTTTTTTCAATTCCAATACGATTTTTCATCCACAGCAGTTTGGATTTACTAAGGGTAGGTTAGATCTACCACCGACGCGGGTGCTAGCTTAAGTCAAATTCATTTTAGGGGCTTAGAAAGATTCGTACGATGCGATTGGTGTCTTCTGTGACCTTTCCAAAGCTTTTAATTGTGTTGATCATGACCCTTTAATTCGAAATTTAAATTAAGTAATTGTATTTTGTATAGGTTTCAGATATCTTTAGACATAATAAATGAAATATATAATGATAACTTAGGATCTGAAGATTTAACTTCTTATTCTGTTCTATATGCACTTCCAAATGCTTGAGTGGAATTATTGAAATATTTCTTCTGCACCGTTCTGTATTCCACTGCCTTTGCTTCGGGAATGCATTAGGGAAATTATAAGACACGTCTATGGGTCTACGCTCCGTGTTACACATTCTTCTACCACGGGTTGCGACTCTTCCAGTCGTGTAAAACAGTACCAAGGATCCTCGCGGTCATGGTTTCATGGGCGAGGAAGGATTCAGGCCGAGGGACCTCACCGTCGGAGACTTGATACCAGTCTAAAGTCTGTTCGCCGAGAGTTGACAAATAAGTATCATGATAGCGCACTGAGTTTCGTGGTACGAGGGACGAAGACGTTGTCAAGTCCGGTGTCGCGACACCGCATCGCGACGGGCGGGTGGCGGCGCAGAAATATATATTTGTTTTGCTCATGCACAATCGCCATATTTCAAATTAATCTCTTATTATACACACATACATACATATTATCACGCCCGAAATCCCAAATGGGGTGGGCAGAGCCACAAAGCTACTTGTGGCCACGTTCGATTAATTAGTCCTAAGATGGTATGATGCGCGTCAAATGTCACATATACGTAAATCTGCACTGGCCGAAAAGAAATGAAAAAGAAAAATTGTATCTATGACACAACGTTTAAAGCGCGTTGAGTATGGATAAGTATGGCGTGTCTTGTGTCTTTCTATAATATGTCGTTGGCTTCGAGTGTGTAGTTTGGGTGTTCGCGAGTTGCTTTCTTTTTATACAGCTAGGCTATTCAATAATAATATTCAATGAAAGAAATTAAAAAATCCCTTTAATTTTTAGGGTTCCGTCCCCAAAGGGTAAAAACGGGACCCTTTTACTAAGGCTCCTGTCCGTCTGTCAGTCTGTCCGTCTGTCCGTCCATCCGTCTGTCACCAGCCTGTATCTAATGAACCGTGATAGACAGTTGAAATTTTCACAGATGATGTATTTCTGTTGCCGCAATAACAACAAATACTAAAAAACAGAATAAAATAAACATTTAAGGGGGCTCTCATACAACGAACGTGATTTTATTGCTCGTTTTTGCTCGATATTGATAGCGGCAACAGGTAGACGCTTGAAATATTCACAGAAAATGTAGATATATATATTAAATTAATAAATAATTACATTAAAATAAAATAAATATTGAAGGGGGCTCCCATACAACAAACTTAATTTTTCTTTGTTTGATTATAGATAAAGGTACGGAACCCTTCGTGCGCGAGTCCGACTCGCATTTGGCCGGTTTTTTATAATAATCGCTAAAAAAAATTGCGGGCCGCTATTTGTAATGAGTTAAGAAGCCCTGACTTTTTAGTTTTTTTATGAACTCTCGGCGAACAGACTGTCAGACTGCTAAATCCAAGTTAGATCTGCCCAAATTATAGAGAGGGTCCCTAGTTCTTAAACCTTGGTTTCCGATAATGAGATTCTGTTAAATCCTTAATTCTGATGGTATGATTTTCACAGAGTCATAAATGTAAAGCCAACATAGATCCTAATCACGACCTCTACAATAATTAAAGATATTATAATAACTATATAAAAATATAAATCTATAAATACATATGCTTATAAATTATAATAACACACAAAACAGATACAAGTTCAATGACGGATCTTACTACTCTTCATCTTGATTTAGCAAATGCTTGCGAAGCATTCGCTTGAAAGCAAACTTGCTTGGGGCTTATTCTGTCTAAATAAATATTTTGTCACCAATTATCGAGTTAGTCGTGTTATTAATACCCAATCCTATCCATAAGGAAAGTCAATGTGACATTTTGTTTGTTAATTTTTATAGATTCCACCATTTTAAAACTGGACATGTTTAGACAATTTTATGGCTTGCAAAAAATGCAACTCGGACTGTACGACGATCTCTTTCGATTATCTAAAGATAAATCTTCTGCCCGCAACTTTTATTCGGTCACAGTTATTCCCTCGGGAACTTTTGAATTTCCCGGGATAACCCTATGTTAAGAGGAGCGTGAACCTACGGCTTCTCATACAAAAGGCGATATCGATTTCAACCCCTTAAATGGTAATCGATTTTGACAAATTTTTGATAGGTTGTCAGTCAGAACAAAATCTAGGATTATACGTTTTGGTTTTTTCACTAAAATCAATACATTCAGTTTTATTGCCGTTTCAGTATTGTTATACAAAATTAACTTCGGCGATTATTTGACTTTGTTGATCTTCAATCAATATTCAAAAACGTATAGACCTAGATTTTGATCTGACCGACAACATATAAAAAAGGGACACAGTTTGCTGCGTCATCATATTACAGTGAAAATGCACTTGAAACATGTATTGACGTGTATTTGTGGAACGTTCATTAACGAATAATAGTTTTATCTACACCCATATCATAAAACCTCCATTGTTTAATCAAAAACCGTAGAAAATGACCACCATTTTGACAACCAATTAGGAAAAACCAGTGCTGCAATGTTATTTCTTTATCGTTTTTAGTAAAGAAATGAGATTAAATTTGGAACAGCTGTCAAAACTCAAGTGGGTCTCTATTCTAGTATCCATAGATATTAAACAGTTATTGATACGAAACGTCAATTCAGTATGTTTTTTTAATATAAACTGCACAACATTTGATCTCGAGTGACATGAGAATAGAGACTTCATTCGTTTGTCTGATTAAAAAAAAAAATGGTCTTGACAGAGGATCGAATTGGCGCCATTATGTTGGTGTTTTGCTGAACGAAAGTAGAATTGTTGTTGAATTGAATAGAAAAAGTTGTTTGTAATCTACATTTTAGTTGAAAATATGAATAGTAGTCTTCTCGGAATGTGTGTGATGTGAAAATGCGCCGGATATCGGAAATATGCAGCCACGATTGCAACAAATAACTTGTTGCCAGAAAATATTGTTTCTGAACCCATCATGGAGGATTTATAATATGTGTGTAGATAAAGTTATGTATGCAACTCTGCATAATTTGGCCTTAAAACACTCGTGCGATCTTATTATGAAACTCGCCTATCGGCTCGTTTCATGAAAACCGCACTAGTGTTTTAAGGCCTATCATTATGCAACCGTTGCATAAACTACTATTACCCATCTGAAGTTTTTTTCTCCGAAGTGGCTCACTCTATACTTCATTTTATTTAGCATGAGAAAGATCTTGACAGAAGTAAGCGTAAAGCCTCTTATTGACCACGTTTTACGGGAATATTTCGGAATAAGTGGTAAACTGTCCAACATATACCTATTTCCACTTATTCCGTAATACTACCGTGAAACGTGTTCAATAAGAAGCTTTACGCTTACTTCTGTCAAGATCTTTCTCTTGCTAAATAAAACGCAATAATCAGAGATATATCCCAATAGTGGTGACCCCGACGTGACTTGTGGGTACTTGACTGTGGGTAGTACCACACTCTCACAGAATATCGGCGTAAAGTAATAGCTTGCTATTGCGTTTCGTACGGTGAGTGACGAGATCCGGAGGCCTATTCCCTCATCCCTATCCCATCCCCATTCCCTATCCTCCTTAGACTGGCAACGCATTGGCAGCACCTCTGGTGTTGCAGATGTCCATGGGCGGCGGTGACCACTTTCCATCAGGTGGGCCGTCAGCTCGTTTGCCAGTCAATTGACATAAAAAAAAAAAAAAAACATTTGAATGGCAAAAAGGGCAGCCATCTATGAACGAGCTCATAGTGACGAATAATACTTGAGCCACTTACCTTCAGATTCCACCGTTTGTTGGGGTCAGCACGTACAGACGGACAGCTTCCAAGGTCTACACACTTCCCTGGGACGCCGTTCTGATAGCAAGAGTCGCTATAACCTCGATAAAAATTATCAGTTTTCTACATTTTATTAAACAACACAGCAACAGACGAATCCAGTAAAAACGGTTATTAAAAACAAAATAAATAAACTTAAAGAACGCTTAAAATTTTCTTAAAATTATTATCAACATACATACAAATTAAAAACGAATTGAAGGTAATAAATAATTTTGAATTAAAGATCAAACAATTTTAATTCGAAATAAATAGCCAATCATTCAGACGGTTTCTTAGTAAGTGCAGGTCATAGCAACGACTCTATTTTCTTATGAACGAAACGTTTAACGCGTTAGAGACGTTTTTCGGCTTCCATAGGTACCTCAAAAGGAAATCCCGGTAGAGTGCGAGTTAGATAGCACTCGCGTGGAGAAGGTTCCGTACCGTTCACGATTATCTAAAATTGCCTGTCGTTGTTTTAAAATTTTTAGGCCCATTTGTTTCGGAGATAAGGGGGGATTGGTAAATTTTCGCCTATTTTCCTAAATAACTTCCAAACTATTTACTTTAAATTTTGAAAAATAAATAAATATGATTCTCACAATGAGCCCTTTCATTTGATATGTCACAGGATATAGTTTGAAAAACTTTTCATTTTAATTTACTAATTTGCCCCATAAAAGTGGTCCCCATGTTTAAAATTCATTTATTTACGTTACACGTCCGTGTTGCGGTCAACGACTTACATATGTGCACCAAATTTCAACTCAATTGGTCCAGTAGTTTCGGAAAAAATTGGCTGTGACAGACAAACAGACAGACGGATACACGAATGATCCTATGAGGGTTCCGTTTTTTCCTTTTGAGGTGCGGAACCCCTCTTGCCCCAAATCGCCGTCATTATAGCTTTACCTTTAAAGGTGACTGTGACAGACAGACGGACAGACAATTAATACAATGTATATTGTGCTGGTTTGCACCCATGTTTTTCAACCGGCTGGTCGTGCCGGTGTCGCGGGCGCAAGTCAGGTTATTACATGTTTTGGCTAATCCGGCCCTGGCTTGGCTGTTGACAATTTTCTTAGTCCTTTGACGAAGAAAAAAATGTTAAAACACTTTAAGAACTAGACAAAATGATACAGGTATCTACATTAGTTTAGACGGAATCAAACGACACTCTTCCAGAGCAGAATAATAAATTAAAAACTTACTTTGCGTCAATCCCTCATTTAAGCACAGAAAAAAAACTGTCAAAGACCATATCCGAACTGACATTTTATTATTTTAAAATAACAGACGTCTAGCCATTTGCGCGGCAGATCTCAATTGATGCGCGGAGAATAAAAAATCTAGTGTACATGCATTTATAAAGACGGTCCTATTACTTGTTTACACCGGGTCAACTGTCGAATTCGGCGGAATACTTCGAAATGTCGAAAGCGACGCAGTCGAAGCTTTTGTCGCGAATCTTCGCGATTTCCAAACAAAAGGTGAGTGAAACGGAATTTATGATTTTTACCTTAGCAACATTGTGACATGAATTTTGGCGGGAGGCTAGAGTTTGACAGAAGGTTCGGTTGGCGGTTAGAGTGAGATTACGTTACGAGACACGGTTAGATAGATCAGTACAATAAAGTTGATATAAAGAACAGTGCAAGAGGTTGTGATGAGCATCAAGACCCACTGGTAAGTGCTTATAAATTACTTACCTTGAGAGGAACACGTTGAGAGGTTATTAAAGAGTAAAGTAACTTAAGGTGGACAGGGAAGGTCTATGGGGATGGTGGAGGACCCTCTAAGGGGACCCAAGGGTCCCACGCATTGAGGTGAGAGAAGAGACTCCGTGGGTAACGATGGATCAGACTGACAATGAGAGGATCCTACCACCCTGAGTGGCTCTCGGTCTGACCCATGGTGTTAGCCACGGCTCTCACTGATTGTTCGGTTAAGTAAAGCTGACAAAGCTATAAAACCTCTCAACGTCGTCCTATCAAAGTCTTGTCGCTTCCGGTAACTGGTGATGATGATGGATAACATTACTTTGATTATGTTACTATTAAGAAACGCGGCGACAGCTTTATCGACCGAGCGAGCGAAGCGAGCGAAGCGAGCGAAGCGTCTCCGTTTCAGCTTGGGCAAAAAATGCTTTCGTATGTCCAGCGGATGTCCGTCGGCTGTCTGTTTGTTCTCGTCTACAGGCGCCTCATTCGGCAACGCTAAGTGATTCTGTAGCGACTCGTAAGCCAGATCTCTCATCTCGCTCTTACGCATTTGGCGTCGTGCGGAAGAGTGGAATGCGAAATCTGGCTTACGAGTCGCTACAGAATCACTTAGCGTTCCCGAATGAGGCGCCAGGTCACAGTTCTCAATCGATTCTCGTGAAATTTTGTGAGCAAGTTCGACAATTATACATAACTTTTTCGTCGCGTCAGTTTTCAGAAATTTTTCAAAATGGCGGAGATATGGGGGTTTTTGCAACTACAAACATATTTGCGGTGTTGGTAAACTGACCCAACCTATACCGATGTATGGGGATATCAGTTTTCCAACGGCAAAGTTAAGTTTATCGCGATGTCTACAGCTCACGGAGCCACTAGTTTACACAAGTAACTATCGCTCGGTCCCTTTTACTTGTATCGGCAACAAGCAGTATTTCCGATAGATTTCATCGGATAGAATCATGGGGTCTAATTAGCAACTCGTATATATCGCAACTCGTCTATGTCGCGTTTGGTCTAAATATCTACTGGGCTAAAAAAACAACTGGTCTACAATTTAATTTGAGTACCAACTGGCCGTCCGTCTGTCACCAGGCTGTATCTCATGAACCGTGATAGTCAGACAGTTGAAATTTTCACAGATGATGTATTTCTGTTGCCGCTATTACAACAAATACTAAAAAAAAACAGAATAAAATAAATATTTTAGGGAGCTCCCATACAACAAACGTACCTAGTCAAGTAGCTAGTTAGGCCAGTTTGTACTCAAAAAAATTTGTAGACCGTTGCTTTTTAGACCAGCAGATATTTAGACCAAATGCGATATAGACGAGTTGCGATATATTACGAGTTGCTAATTAGACCCCATGATCCTATCCCGATTTCATAGCGAGAACGGTTTGCATAAACTCATGGTAATGGTACAGTCGACTGCCGTCTTTCGGCAAATGACTTCGGCTCGGCTCGGACGACTTCGACTGCAGAGTACACATACAGACATTACTTTACAACGGGCAGCGCCTCTATTCGGGAACGCTAAGTGATGTTGTAGCGACTCGCGAGCGAGAATTCTCATCCCACTCTTCCGCACGACGCGTAATGCGTAAGTGCGAGATGCAAGTCTCGCTCGCGGCTCGCTGCAGTATCACTTAGACGTTCCCGAATAGACGCCGATTGCCGTTTTCGACTACGAATAGCAAAAATTTGGCTTCAAACATGGTTCTACCTCATTTAAAATTTTAATTAATTTATACCCATTAGATTTTTTTGTTGCACTTTTTGTGTTAATTTTAGATAAAACTGTGTGATGTCAAAGTTGAAAAAAGACTTACTACTGAGTTTCTTGAGACGTTTCTTCTAAGCAGGGCGTTTTGAAAATGAAAATATTTAATTTGCAAGTAGGCTCTTTCACATGTCTGAATCTACCAGCGCTTCGAAAGGTTACATCTGCTGAGAAGGAACACCGCAAGAAACTCAGCAGTAAGTCTTTTTCAACTTTGACAATTGAGTTTTATCTAAAGAACGAATTCAAAAAGACTGTATATTAAGCTACCCAAAATTTTTGTTTCCCTATATCTTTAGTTCCATTGGCGTTTTTCCCCACTTTTTTATTTCCCTATGCAGTTGCGTTACCATTAGGTTATTTCTTCGGACGCATTAATTTCTGTTCCTTTTTAACGTATTTTTTTCCATGCATTTTGTCTCCTAGTCCGTATTATCCTCATGCATACGAGTATGTTTTACCTGTAGAGCCAGTTCTCAATATTATCGTGCCAGAAGGGTCACATATTCGCACTGGCTCCACTACCAATTGTACTAGACTTTGCTCGTAGAGAAAGGCCGAAAACTCTTTATAATGTATATATGAGCTCCGGAACGCGGCTGTCTGCGAATCCCTCCGTACCATTAATTGTTATCATAAAGAAGCCACCGCTGGAATTCGGTTATAATTATTCCTTCGGGAACTTTTGACAAGCCGCGATAAAAATTACCCTATTCCCGGCTGTCCAAAAATTTGTAAAAAGGTAAAAGTAAAAATGCATGTATGTGTTTATTCTTTTATTTACGTACCCCCACACATGTAGGTACATACATTATAGCTGGGCACCGATAATCAAATAGTTAACTTCGTTAATCGCTAATCTTTTACTAATAAAGTTAACTTAGTTAAACATCAAAGCGTTACATTTCGGTAAATTTAACGGGAGTTAACGTTAATCATTAACTCGTGATTTACTTATACAAAGATGTTGGGATGCGCTATGAAAGTTTAGGCAGGACATTATTTTGAGATCAAATTCAAATCAAAAGCTATCTGACATAAGGTGCATATCCCCCTTTAAATAATAATATATTAAAGTAAGTAAACAAATAGTAGGTACTTAAGTAACTTATTAACGGCCATAAATCGTTTTAACGGAAGTTAAGAGGACTGTGAAGCAACGGCAAAAACCCTTTTCATACAAAAGGCGATAACGATTTGCACCCCTTAAATGTTAACTGATTTTGACCAATGTTTGATAGGTTCCCAGTCAGATCAAATTCTAGGTCTATACGTTTTTTGAATATTGATTAAAGATCAACAAAGTCAAATAATCGACGGAACCAGTTTTGTATGAGAATACTAAAATAACAATAAAACTGAATTTATTAATCTGACTGACAACCTATCAAAAATTGGTCAAAATCGGTTAACATTTAAGGGGTGCAAATCGCGTTTTGTATGAAAAGCCGTAGGTTCCATTTTTAAAGTTAACTTAAAAGTTAATCCGTTACTAGAAATATTAACTTCGTTAATTAACGGATTAACGGTCTTGTGCCCAGCTCTGGTATCTATGGCCACACGTGGTCCTCTATCCAAGAGGCGTAAGCGTCCACCTTGATGTACATCCCTGGTTGGTTGATCTTACCACAAGGTTTCCCAAACGAGGTTACACCAATCACTGTGTACATACAGTGAATGCGTTTGTTATTGACTTGAAGGGGGCCACCGCTGTCACCCTGAAATGAACATTAAAAGGTTTGTAATAACGGCATTTTTTTAGAATCCATATTTCCATTCTAATATTATTTCTAGCTAGTTTCTCTGCTGCACTGGGAGTGAAGAAATAGCATAGAATGCGTGCAGATGGTTATCATCCTGGCATGTCGTAAAAGTCGACTAAGGGACGGGTCCTCTCCAACATGGTGGATTATCTGTATGGGCGATGGGCTGATCACCTGTCACCATACGGTTCATCATACCATCTTAAGACTAATTAATCGAACGTGGCCACAAGTAGTCTTGTGGCTCTGCCCACCCCATTAGGGATTTCGGGCGTGATGCTATGTATGTATGTATTATAGATAGGGAGCTAGGTGCCAAAATTTCTATATGATTTGTTCGCTTGGCAGACCTGAATTGTTCGATTAATTACAAATGTAATGAACAATAGAAAAATAGTCTGCCACCATGGTAGCGCTGCGTTTTCTATTGACAGCGATTCAACAATTTAAAAAAAAAAACAGTGTCCTAAATCATTTGTTCGTGTCCGCCTCTTGGACTGATGGTCACAATCATCCTCAAAACAATGAACATCGAAGAGGCAGACGTGCAGGGCTCTGTTTTATAACGGGATGAAGTTGCAAAAATGTAAATAAAAAAAGCTATACTAAATCATTTGTTCGTCGTTCTCATTGCATCTATTCGAATCATTAGGACCCCTAGAATAGAAAAAATAATTGACAGGTCGCTGATTTTTTTATGTACGATTTTTTAAAGTTGTAACTCAAAAACGCAGGGACATACGACTTTCATTTACTGGACCAAATCGATTTGTATTGACATAATCTTTAATCCCTATCAATATGAAAGACGAACAAATCATATAACAAAATGGCACCCAGCTTCCTAACTATTATATGTTTCGACGACGCGGTTAGCCTAGTTGGTAGTGACCCTGCCTCCGAAGCTAGCATCCCGGGCTCGATCCCCGGTAAGGGCGACTATTTGTGTGATGTGAGCACGAATGTTTGTTCCTGAGTCTTGGATGTTTCCTATCTATTTAAGTATTTATTTCTCTATATAAGTATGTATATCGTCGTCTAGTCATAACACAAGCCTTTAGAGCTTACTTTGAAACTAGATCGATTTGGGTAAGTTTTGCAAACTGTGTCGTGTGGCATATCAAATAATAGTGCTCGTTGTAAGAATCTTAAATATAGATTTATTAGATATAGATTAGAATATATAGATTTTTAAGATAAATATTTTGGAAGTTATTAAGGAAAATAGGCGTAAATTGACTATTCCTCCCTTATCTCCGAAACTACTGTGCCTACAGCAAAGAATAGAGGTTACAGAAAATAGTTCTTTACCTATAAATTACAGGAAAACCTATAAGAAGTCTATGGTATCTAAAGTAACGTAGGAAATTTCAGATAATCACGGTACGGAACGGAACCTTCTCCACGCGAGTTTAACTCGCACAAACCTGTTTTTATCCTGTTTTTTATTTAAAAAAAACCCAATCACGCAAAGTATACACCTTGATTTGCCTTTATCTATATCCTTGCAAAGTTTCAATGCGATCCGGTTAAAAATATCCAAACCACAACCGCGGCCCTAACATGCATGGCACAAAGATAAATTAGAACCGTTCATCTCTATGACTATCTCTTTCGTCGGCACTAGTGTGAGAGAGACGCACTTAGAGATATACGGTTCTAATTTATCTTTGTGCCATGCATGTTAGGGCCAATGAACTATGTCAAACATGTAAAAGAGCCCATGTGGCCTACATGCAAAATAAATATTTTCATTTCACTCTTTTATCTGAAACTGATCTTGTTGCCGTTAAAATGCAAAATCAGACTTACCGGACAGGTGTCCTTCTTCTGGGTGTGGTCTCCATAGCAGACTTGTGTGGGCTCATCGACCCCTCGCTTGAGGAGGCGCTGCGGGCGGTACGTTCTCGAGCAGTCCTTGGACGAGAACTTTGTAAGGGTCACCTGTAATGGTCATCACCACGTACGTTATATTTCAAATTGTTTTTGATATTTGGAGCCCTTAAATATACATCTTTATACTTTGGCTACTGGTTACAGACCAATAGACTCCGCAGCCGCGCGACGCGGCCAGTATTAGACGCAACAAGCCACCGCACCGATTACTCGGTCGAATCGAATCGATCGGTCACTCTGTTTCCAGTAGAATGAACGAAAGCACTGTGGGGTTATTTGTATGGGGAAAACCAAAAACGAATGAATGAAACACACTACACGTAAAATATAAATTATTCAAGTTTTTAGTATGGGCGTGATCTAATAGTGTTATTAATTATAGACCCATAAGTTAAAAGAATTAGGACATAGAACTGTTTAAAAAGGATTCCAGACGTGACATCACGCTTTTTTTTTAACGTATTTTTGAAATAGTTAGGTTTTCAATAATATAAAGAATATGAACATATATTGTTATAATCATTAAAAACCTGTTTAAGTAAAGCCGATTTAGGTGTTGTCAGCGCCTTAAGGATACTTGGTCTGGTCTACACATTTCACTTTATTTTGCACTTTCCAATGTACCAAAGGTATGTTGCTTCATTTACATGCAGCCGAAGTGAGCAGGGAAGTGAACATAGAAGTGAGTCACTTCTCCTGGTCCTGCCGCTGCTACTCGCGCTGCCTGGCGCACAGTGAGTCAGGAAGCAGCATGTCCCACCCATAACCCACTGCATTCGAAAGCAGCATGCGGGAATTATTTCGCGCGAACAGCAGTGGCAGTGACTGCGTGTAAATGAGGTATGAGATAATACCATATCGCTTTACTAAGGTGGCAAAAAGGGCCTGCATGTATATAGCATAACCTGCCCGCTACTTCTGTGTCGCCCTTTCATATTCGCATAGAGCGCTCAAACGGCTCGCTTGCACGTTGTGCTACCATATACGATGGAAGTCTGGACTCGCCTTCTGAAGAACGTCCGTGTTATGTCCGAGGCTCTCGTTGTGTCCCCAACCGGCGACGGAGGCGCGCGAGTCGTCCACGGCGTCGCCGATGTGGATGCACGCCGGGATAGTCGTGTGGTCCAGCTTCATCCTGGTAAAAAGGGCAGTTTAAATAGATCCAGAATCAAATCGAGGACGTTCTTAAGAGAGGTCAGGTCAAGAGTACCCTAAACCAGGCGAGAACTTAATGAGATTGGACGAAGCGAAAGGTGTATGTCAGGATCGTAGCAGGTGGAAATCTTTCTAAGCGCGTTTCATACTAAACGTTTCGTTTTGTATTAATTTACAAACATGGTGTTACATAATGTAGTGTGAAGGAAACTGTCATGGAACCTTGGCCAGTTCTTCACTGACGGACGTCTCATTTGCTTTGGTTTAATCTACCTGCTCCTGCACGAGGGTGCAAAAGAATCACTGTCTAACAAAAACGGTGTTTAGGCACGAAAATATGCCCAATCATGCCTTCTCTCTCTGTCGCATAGCACGTGCTCTTCCGTGTATGCTAGGGGTGTCAGTTTTTATCGGCGTCACCCAACAACACGAAACATCTAGGCTTGATGTCGCGCGAATCGGCCAGCGAGCGAGCGAGTGGCAACCTGCGATTTACAGCTCTGAGCTGTGTGAAGGCCGAGCGTACCTAAAGTGCGGCGTGAGACCCCCCCTGGCAATGGATACACGAAGCCATCGAGAACCACGGCGAGGCGCTCGCCGTGTCTCTCGACATCTCCAAGGCATTCGACAGGGTCTGGCACGATAGCCTCAAAAGCAAGCTTTCGTCTTTCGGGATTACCGCCACTCTGTGCGACTGGATATCTGACTTCCTGAGCGAACGGTCAATAAGGGTGGTCATAGATGGCTGCTTTTCTGACCTATTGGCTATTAATGCCGGCGTACCTCAGGGTTCTCTCCCCAACGCTTTTCTTGCTGCACATCAACGATCTGTTGTGCCCAGGTATCTTCGGATACGCAGATGACAGTACCGTTACGGAAAGATACTTATCCAGTGCGCACGCGAGTAGTACTGAGACTGGCTTATCTAGAGAGGCCATGGTTGAGCGAATGAACTTGTAACTGGGGACGGTGTCCGATTGGGGTGAAGCCAACCTTGTTCAGCTTAACGCCAACAAAACGCAGGCGTGTCTGTTTTCTGCAAAAAGAAGTAGCTTCAGCAAGTCTCCCACAATCCAGAATACACCTTTACCGTTGACCGACCACCTCGAGCTCCTACGTATGGATCTCTCATCTAACCTAAACTTCAACCGGTCTATTGAGTCAAAAGCTAAAACCGCTGCTAAAAAACTTGGCATCTTAAGGTGTGGCGGTACTGCACACCGGAACAGCTGATCCACTTAACTATATCAAGCACTGCTGCCATCGGCGTAAAGTCGCTTGTCTTATGGTATTTTACAAGGAGTATTATGGAGAGTGTGCCCAGGAACTACACGACCTCATCCCACTCTCTACTTTCTTCCACCGATCTTCCCGACGCCTGGAGGGCTTCCATCCACATGTGGTTCAATTTCCATTGGTGCGCACGAAGCGGTTTGCTTCATCATTCATTATACGTACAGCCAAGGAGTCGAACGCTTTCCTTGCGTCTGTATTGCCGGAATCGTATAACCTTGGTGTTTTCAAGGCGAGAGTGAATAGGCATTTTTTGGGTAAGCGTGTACCACCTTCGACCTCGTCGTGACTTAACATCAGGTGAAACTGAGATCAAATGCAAACCCGTTTTTGATAAAAAAAATGCAGATCCAGGGGAATTGAAAGCAATACAAACCCGCTCCACAATTCGCTTCTTTGAAGTGGTAGAGGGTGCCATGGCCTAAGTGGCAATTACACAAAAAACCCGTAGGACTTTATTGTTATACTACGTAAGTGAACTCACCGGTTCTCTGTCTGAAGCAGCGCTATGTCGTGGTACTTCAAGGGAGGCTTGTACTGCGGATGCTTGATGATGCGACCGATTCTGTGTATGCGCGACTGCGGAACGTTCTCGGAGCGTCGGAGCACCCCGACCTTCGCGAAGGTCACTGGGCCCCTGAAATACTGAAAGATTAGCCAAAGTCCACCCCGGATTATCGCATTAGCCAGGACCGGATTATCCATAAGGTAGTGTAGAAAACTACTTAAGGGCCCTGCATCGGCTAGGGGCCCCGCGCACCAATAATTTTTTTGTTGTTTAGGGTGATGGCATACCTTCGTAATGTAGTAAAAAAATTGCGTTCTTAATTCGTTTCCTAAACATGAATTAAAAAATATTTCTGCCTGCTTGTTAGCTCATTTTAGATTATGTAAAAAAAATTTCGTAGCACGAATAATATTTTTATTTATAAATTTGCCGCTAAAACGCTATCTTACTGTCAGCTGTCGTGTGACGTAAACTTATCTAAACCAATCGTAAACGTCAACAAAAAGCAGTCTGTATGAGGGTGCGGTCCGAATAACAATCCAAATCACGCTGCCCAACTTAATGTGTTGTCGACCACCGTGAGGTCACAACGATTAAGTTGGGCAGCGTGATTCGGAACGCAACCGGACTATGCAACGTCATACGTCGTGACTGGTGTTTAAACTACGTGACTTAGAATTTAGTATAGTCTAGTCAAGTAGCCAATTATAAATATGATTGCATTGTGATAGAAAAAAAAAATATTTTAGTAAGTTAGAAAAGGGTAAAAGTGGCCCGAGAATTGTATTGTCACATTTGTGCTCATCGCACAAAGGTTTCCCCTAGCAAGGCTCGAACCTGTGACCTCCGGCACGGTTGGCAGTTGCACCGCCACCGCGCCATTCTGTCAGTCAAATATACTCACAGTCGGGATGACGAAGTGCAGTGTCCTGCTGTGAGGATAAATCTATCACTGATAACCGCCCCCCCGCACTGGTAGTCAGCCACATCTGCTGAATCTCCGTATCCTAGCAACGCCTGTGAATAAATACAGGGTACAGGATAATGAGGATAAGAAAAAGTATTGTTCATGTTGAAGTCATTGACATGACAGTTCTTGGATAAAGTTGAGTATTAAGTATGAGTATGTATGAGTATCAAACTATCATAAAGGTTACGCCACAATGCCCCGCGAACGTATATCTGTCTGCTTCACATACCATATGTGTAAAAGGGAAAATATATACGCTTCACGGGGCGTAGCGGCGTGAATGTAGTGACCCCCATTATGCGGATTTTTTTTCCAAACGACCACCATCCAACCAATAATCAGCCGTTTGGTCACAGTTCTCGGATGATCTTTTGGTCACAGTTCTTGGATAAATATGAGTATTAAGTATTAGTAAGAGTATGAGTATCAAAGTAACATTTGCGGAAACTTATTTCACTAAACCGTCACCCCAGCAATAATTAGTTCATCAGCCTTTTGGTTCCAGTTTTTGGATAAAGATGAGTATTAAGGATGAGTATGAGTGTGAGTATCGAACTACCATGTGCGGAAACTGTTCCACTTAAACATCACTCCAAAAATAATCAGATAATCATCCATTTAGTCACAGTTCTTGGATCAAGATGAGTATTAAATATAAGTATGAATTTGAGTATTTAATTACCATGTGCGGAAACTGTTCCACTTAAACGTCACTCCAACAATAATCAGCTTATCAGCCATTTGATTCCATTTCTTGGATCAAGATGAGTATTAAGTATGAGTATGAATTTGAGTATCTAATTATCATGTGCGGAAACTGTTCCACTTAAACGTCACTCCAACAATAATCAGCTTATCACCCATTTGGTCACAGTTCTTGGATCAAGATGAGTATTATGTATGATATATTCACTTATGACGTATGGCACACTACTTTGGGGTAACTCCACGGATGCCAAAAGAGTTCTGGTCATTCAAAAACGTGCAATTCGTACTCTTGTCGGGGTGAAGCCAAGACACCCATGCAGAGATTTGTTTGTTTCGCAACGCATTATGACGCACTACTCACAACACATATTTGATGTTATTATGTTTGTAAGGAGTAATTTGTCACTGTTCCCTTCTTTTAATATCCCTGGCAAACAAACCAGGCAAACAGGTCGCCTGCGAGCAGTTCCTCGTCGCATGGCACTTGCTAAAAAGAACCCCCGAGTGATCGGCCCTAAATATTACGAGCGTCTACCCGCAGATTTCAGACATGAACTGGCTGATGAAACGTTTAGGCGCAAACTTAAGAACCTTTTATTGAATAATCCACTGTACTCAGTTAACGAGTACATGGAACTTAGACTGTAGATTTATTTATTTATTTGACATTGTTTTATTATTATTGTATTATTATTGTTATCATTATAGTTTCTAATTTATATTTTGAAATGACGATCCTTCACGGAGATCCCTATCTTTTTCATTTGTGATTGTGACATTTAATATTAGTTAATTTTGGATTATAACTTTTTATTTGTATTTAAAAAATGACGATCTCAATTTAATTTCATATATCTTGACATGTGTACAATTTATAATGTAATATTATATTGAGAAATAAATAAATCTAATCTAATCTAAATCTAATCTAATCTAATCTATACATAGTGTAGTACAAAACTATCTCGTTGCGTAAACGTTCTACTTTGCTTCCCCACCCGTTTCTCGCTAGATATATTTGAAGCTGAGGACGAGTATGAGTATCAAACTAACCATGTGCGGAAACTCGTTCCGCTTGGCATCCACGCCCCCAACAATCAGCTCGTCGGCCTTATGGTTGCAGTTGTTAGCACGGCTCAGCTTCCCCAGGAAGTCTACTCCTCGGACGCATGGGTAGAGCAGCTGTTCTTGGTATTCTATGCATTCTGGAACACGGATGAAAAACATGGTCTTCAAATCGGGACTCTTTACAAAACAAATATCCTACAAAATCCCCACGTGAGATTGGGTGAGAATCGGCGTCTATTGGATTATATGGTCTGTAGATTAAAGAAAAGATTATAAGACGTACTGTCCCAAGCCTTCCGTCCGGTTTTTGGTGCAGTCTGGGTCTGAGGGATGGGGGCGCAGCCTCCCCCGTTCCTATTAGATGATGCATCCTCATAGTCGTTTATACGGGGCACGTAAGGCGTCGTGGACCTGTAACATACAATTATCGACCTTAGACACTCGTGTTACGGGCGACCAGGAAAACGACTCTTTAAAACGGAAATACCATTCACTCACTGACTCATCACAAACTGCTACTAATAATAAAACATACAACCTTGAGATGTGGCTGGTAGGTTTCTTTTAAGGTCTAGACATCCGCTAAGAAAGGATTTTATTAGTGTCCGACCAAAGTTTCAGTTTCAGTTATGGCAGGTTTCGGCAAAATAGAACATGTTTCGGCCGAAGGTTCGGTTTTGGTAAAAAAAATGCCGAACCTTTCAGTGGCTGGCGCCGAAACTTGCCTACCCGTAATATTTTGAAGCTGGCTGATCGTCATTTGTTAAATGACTCTGACTGAATACATCTTTTTTCAAGGTTTACAAGTAAACTTGTTTCATTTCATACCACCCACACGACTTACAAGTGGTTTATTGTTCATATGTCTAGAAATAACCTTTCTTAAGAAGCGAATCTTTAATGTACCGTTTAAATGGATTAAAAGATCCCATCTTCCAGGAGAACTTTATTGTAGAATCTTATGCAGTTCCCCAATAGTAGTTTATGCAACGGTTGCATAATGATAGGCCTTAAAACACCAGTGCGGTTTTAATGAAACGAGCTTTAGCGAGTTTCATAATAAGATCGCACGTGTGTTTTAAGGCCAAATTATGCCAAGTTGCATACATGACTTTATCTACACACATATTATAAATCCTCCATGATGTGTTCAGAAACAATATTTTCTGGCAAAAGTTATTTGTTGCAATCGTGGCTGTATATTTCCGATATCCGGCGCATTTTCACATCACACAGTCACTCCGAGAAGACTAGTATTCATATTTTCAACTGAAATGTAAATTACAAACAACTTTTTCTATTCAATTCAACAAAAATTCTACTTTCGTTCAGCAAAAAACCAACATAATGGCGGCAATTCGATCCTCCGTCAAGACCATTTTTTTTTTTAAATCATCGACAAACGAATGAAGTCTCTATTCTCACGTCACTCGAGATCAAATGTCGTTCGGTTTATATTAAAAAAAACATACTGAATTGATGTTTCGTATCAATAACTGTTTAATATCTATGGATACTAGAATAGAGACCCATTTGAGTTTTGACAGCAGTTCCAAATTTAATCTCATTTCGATACTAAAATCGATACTTTAATAACATTGCAGCACTGGTTTTACCTAATTGGTTGTCACAATGGTGGTCATTTCCTACGGTTTTTGATTACACTATGGAGGTTTTATGATATGGGTGTAGATAAAAAAGATTTACTTACTTTCTTAAGGCGAAACTTAGGAACCAAGAGCTTATGCTTACTGCGTGTATTAAAATTACGGAGATCAGCCACTTTCTTAAAACCTTCTATATTCTTGTGCGTATACAAGATCACCTCATAAATATACTGTGAAGCTACTGTTAGGATGTCGATTTGTTTGAAGCGATCTTTTAACTGCTCTCTTCTGTACAATAAAGACCGCTTCAATGTCAGCCGCTTTACCCCAGACCAGGATGCCATAAGACATGATCTATGGAAATAACTAAAATTAACAATTCGCGCTGTTTCCTCATTGGCAAGTTGACGGATTCTTCTTATGCAGCAGAGCTCAGTTTGTCTGCTTTTACGAGTAGTTTTAAAACTTTCGTGAGTGATTATGAATACTAATGCAATATTGAGTGTCTCGTTTATTTATTGAATTAACCACAACGAACAGAATATTAGGTCATACCTATTTGTAATTATAAACCCACTTAAAATTAATTGTACGATTTTTACAATAGGTATCTTAAGAACTCATTTTTTCTAACCGGGTACTTGGAAAACGCTCATTGTAAACTCTAGGTATACAAACGATTTGTAATACGTTTCGAATAAGCCATGACATCTAGAGTCTAGATTATAATGCGTTGCACACGTTGTATACGTGGGCTCAGAATATTTACCGTCGTTTGTGCGTGAGAGGGACAAGAAATAATTGTCGATTACGCATTCGCAAATAGGTTACTTGTTTAGATAGATAAAATAAGGCTTTCGTTACCCTGGAGGCGAAGGCGTGGCACCACGCCTGTCAAGGATCTCGGGGTCCAGACAGCAGACAACAGGAACATCTCCCAGGAAGCCGCATCTCTAAAACACGTCGTAAAATAGTGAGCTTGACACGGGGATAACTTAACCCCGTCTTATCTCTCTGACAATCGCTTTCGTCGGCACTAGTGTGAGAGAGACACATTTGGAGATAAGACGGTGCTAAGTGTCCTCTAGACACGTGAGGCGTAGCTATAGGCAGCCAAAGGTCCTGCCCCCGTCTTATCTCTAAGTGCGTCTCTCTCACACTAGTGCCTACGAAAGAGATAGTCACAGAGATAAACGGGTTTAACTTATGTTTGTGTCTTGCACGTTAGGGCCGCTGGTCAGCCTTCGCAGTTAGAATGGCTTGTGTGATACATGGGAAGCTATACATACACATATAATACACGGGACTTTAAGGGGTTCGCTGTTCCGAATGACTTTGACTTTGATCCAACGGACCCTCACCGCATGACATCAGTCAGTTATTAAAGTGCCACTTGGACATTTAAAAATAAATAGCAAACTTTAAAACAACATTGAACCGAATAAACAGCGTGACTAAATTAAATTACTTTATCGAGATTTCAACATTATTATCATGATGACAAATCACTTAAAACCGGCCAAGTGCGAGTCGGACTCCCGCATGAAGGGTTCTGTACCATTATTTTTAAAAACCGCAAAAAAAATCACGTTTGTTGTATGGGAGCCCCCTTAAATATTTATTTTATTCTTTTTTTTAGTATCTGTTGTTATAGCGGCAACAGAAATAGATCATCTGTGAAAATTTCAATTGTCTCACTATCACGGTTCATGAGATACAACCTGGTGACAAACGGACGGACGGACAGACGGACAGCGGAGCTTTAGTAATAGGGTCCCGTTTTTACCCTTTGGGTACGGAACCCTAAAAACCAGCCAAGTGCATGTCGAACCATGCACAATGTAGGGTTCTGTACTATCCAACATTTAACGCTATTATTTTTTAACAAAGTAGGCACCTACGAGGGGCGGCTGAAAAGTTATCTACCTAACTATGAAACAAAAGATGATCATGGCTAGTTTATTTTTTATTTTTCAATATAGTCTCTTGACAGGGAAATGCACTTATTACATTTATCAATTAAAGACATTGACCCGTTAAAAATAAAACTTTAGGTTTAGACAACAAAAAGTCATTAACAGCAGCCTTCATGTTGTTATCGGTTACGAATCTTCGTCCCCTCACTTCTTTCTTCAAAAGTCTGAACAGGAAGTAGTCGGATGGGGCCAAATCTGGACTATATGGAGGGTGGTTGATTACTTCGAACCCATTTCCATTAATTGCTAGCTTCGTTAAGCGAGCAGTATGCACAGGTACGCTATCATGCAAAAACAGAATCCCTTTACTGAGTTTGCCCCTTCTTTTTTCTTTTGTGACTTCTCTGAGCTGGTCAAGTAAATCTGCGTAATATTCAGCATTCATTGTAGTTTTTTTTGGCAAGTAATCTACAAGCAGAATTCCTTCCGCATCCCAAAAAAATGTTGCCATTACTTTGCCTGCTGATGGGCGACCCTTAAATTTCCGAGGAGGCTTTTCATCCTTGAATTTCCATTGTAATGATTCCTGTTTACTTTCGAGATCCCACTGCCGAATCCAAGTCTCATCACAGATTACTATTCTAGAAATAATTTCCTCCTCTTTTCCACGGCTCATGTCTAAAAATTCCTCGCAACATTGAACACGTCTGTCCTTGTCAAACGGAGTCAACATTCTAGGGACCCAGCGTGCACTAACCTTAGACATGTGCAAATGTTCATGAATTATTTCATTGACCCGTTCTTTACTAATGCCCACATCCCTGGCTAACTCCCACTGCTTAATTCGCCGGTCTTCTAAAATAAAATTTCTCACTTCGGCCACATTTTCATCGGTGACAGCGGAAACTGGTCGCCCACTACGAGGATCATCTTCAAGGCTCTCACGGCCAAGCTTAAACTGTTTCGACCAGAACTTTATTGTAAATTCAGAAGGGCACGAACCACCATAAACAGGTAACATACGCAGTCTAATCTGCGAGGGTGTATTTCCTTCTTTAGTGAGAAATTTTATCACTGCACGCTGCTCAATTTTAATCAGATAATTTTTTTCTTGCGACATTTTGAAAACAATCCAGTCCCAAAAAAAGCGGGAAGCAAGAAACAAATGAATGTTGGTGATTTTGAAAAAAGAATAACCAGTGAACACGACCTCATAGTGGCCAGTATTATTTTCGCATAACATATAGGCTAGGTAGATAACTTTTCAGCCGCCCCTCGTATATGCCAAAATCTACTTCGTGGTAGTCATAGCTGGGCACAAGACCGTTAATCCGTAAATCGTTAAATAACGAAGTTAACATATTGAGTACGGATTAATATTTAAGTTAACTTTAAAAATAGTTAACGGACTCAGTAACTTCCGTTAAAACAATTAAAGTCCGTTAAACTTTAATGAAGTACCTAATTTGCCAAAAGGACACCGCGCGGCTTAAGTCAGATTATAGATTATAGATATAAGTAAGAAAAATATTTTATCTACACCCATATCATGAAACCTCCATTGTTTAATCAAAAACCGTAGGAAATGACCACCATTTTGACAACCAATTAGGAAAAACCAGTGCTACAATTTTATTTCTTTATTGTTTTTAGTAAAGAAATGAGATTAAATTTGGCACAGCTGTCAAAACTCAAGTGGGTCTCTATTCTAGTATCCATAGATATTGAACAGTTAGTGATACGAAACGTCAATTCAGTATGTTTTTTTAATATAAACTGCACAACATTTGATCTCGAGTGACATGAGAATAGAGACTTCATTCGTTTGTCTATGATTTAAAAAAAATGGTCTTGACAGAGGATCGAATTGGCGCCATTATGTTGGTGTTTTGCTGAACGAAAGTAGAATTGTTGTTGAATTGAATAGAAAAAGTTGTTTATCTACACCCATATCATAAAACCTCCATTGGTTAATCAAAAACCTTAGGAAATGACCACCATTTTGACAACCAATTAGGAAAAACCAGTGCTGCGATAAAGAAATAACATGACTTCTTTATCGTTTTTAGTAAAGAAATGAGATTAAATTTGGAACAGCTGTCAAAACTCAAGTGGGTCTCTATTCTAGTATCCATAGATATTAAAACAGTTATTGATACGAAACGTCAATTCAGTATGTTTTTTTAATATAAACTGCACAATATTTTATCTCGAGTGACGTGAGAATAGAGACTTCATCCGTTTGTCTATGATCTAAAAAAAAATGGTCTTGACGGAGGATCGCCATGTTGTGTTTTGCTGAACGAAAGTAGAATTGTTTTTGAATTGAATAGAAAAAGTTGTTTGTAATTTACATTTTAGTTGAAAATATGAATAGTAAGTAGTCTTCTCGGAGTGTGTGTGATGTGAAAATGTGCCGGATATCGGAAATATGCAGCCACGATTGCAACAAATAACTTGTTGCCAGAAAATATTGTTTCTGAACCCATCATGGAGGATTTATAATATGTGTGTAGATAAAGTTATGTATGCAACTCTGCATAATTTGGCCTTAAAACACACGTGCGATCTTATTATGAAACTCGCTAAAAGCTCGTTTCATAAAACCGCACTAGTGTTTTAAGGCCTATCATTATGCAACCGTTGCATAAACTACTATTGTAATCTACATTTTAGTTGAAAATATGAATAGTAGTCTTCTCGGAATGTGTGTGATGTGAAAATGCGCCGGATATCGGAAATATGCAGCCACGATTGCAACAAATAACTTGTTGCCAGAAAATATTGTTTCTGAACCCATCATGGAGGATTTATAATATGTGTGTAGATAAAGTTATGTATGCAACTCTGCATAATTTGGCCTTAAAACAAATGCGATCTTATTATGAAACTCGCCTATCGGCTCGTTTCATGAAAACCGCACTAGTGTTTTAAGGCCTTTCATTATGCAACCGTTGCGTAAACTACTATTTTTTACCTTTTCTTTACATTATAGGAGAGATAGTAAACATATTATATATATTATGTAGAAATATTATATAAATATAAAATATTATTCTTTATCTTTGTGCGCAGTGCAAGCTTTTATAATCGTACAAAACAGCTTTGTAAGGTACAAAGCTGTTTTGAATAAATTAAATAGTGTTCAAGAAAAAGTGGATGTGACAAACAGACAGACAGATGGACATGGGGAAGGGGAAGGGTTGCTAGTCTACGGAACCCTAAAAATGCCCGAGACTTGATTATTCTTTTGAAGTGTATTAAAATATTATTTGAATACATCAAAAATCATAATCAATTTTGTAAAATTATGTAGTAGAAATGTTATCTAGTTGGCAAAAAAACTAAGAAACGAGTTTTGTTTGTTAATTTTTATACATTCCAACATTTTGAAACTGGTTTGATACTTGTTAGCCAATGTTACGGTTTGCAAACGAAGAAACTTATCTTTAGATAAATCTTCTGCCCACAACTACGTCCGAATGGAATTTGGTCATAGTTATTCCTTCGGGAACTTTCGGATTTTCCGGGATAACCCTATATGTTAATTCACGGTATAAGCTATCTCCATAATAAATATCACTGAGCCTTTTCAGTGTGAGGAACAAACATACACACTCATAAGATTAGTATGTCTTTTACCATCACGAGACTATGAGAGTCCCGGGCCTTTGGAAGGCGTACATGGGGCCGAAGCCAACACAGAGGCCCTTAAGACAATTTTGATCCCTAGTAGCATTTTCATTTGGCATCCATTTGCCAACAGTAGGGAATCCGTAGGGATATAGTGAGTACTATATTTTACGGAGTTACTCCTCTGCTGAATTGGGAGTGAAGAAATAGCATAGAATGCTTGCAGATGCTTATCATCCTGGCATGTCGTAAAAGTCGACTAAGGCACGGGTCCTCTCCAACATGGTGGACTATCTGTATGGGCGATGGGCTGATCACCTGTCACCATACGGTTCATCACCCCATCTTAGGACTAATTAATCGAACGTGGCCACAAGTAGTCTTGTGGCTCTGCCCACCCCATTAGGGATTTCGGGCGTGATGCTATGTATGTATATATGTATAGTTAGTAGTTTGCTCACATAAATCTAACATCATAACCATATAATACCAGTATAACAAAAAAATATCATTACGCCAAACCAATTACCAATGTTGGGCTATTATGAATACCGCTACCGTTAAAACTGTTGGCATTCCTGCATAGATTGTTTCAGTTGGAAATTCTACAATGGCCCTTGGTTGTATTTGGTTGTAGGCCTTACCTCAAAACGAAATGTAACCGTTGGTCAACTAACGAGACCCATGTGGCCCAACCAAATGCCAACACTAAATGCTATTAGGGATGTGACACCAACCCGCGATTATCTACTGAGGTGATACTACAGAAGTGTGCACGCACCGACAACCACCGGTTAGTGTAGGACTATAGTAAGGCAATGGGTACAAAACTAACTAGATTATGTGGATCGGCTAACTGGGCTATGGAAGCGACTATGGCGTCTGCCTGGTCATCGTCTTTATAAAAATCCGGTCAAGTGCGAGTCTGACTCGCGCCGGGGGTCCTCTGAGAAACAGACAGTAACTTGTAGGTACGCAACCCTAAGAATGAAATATAAAAATGTTATTAACAATCAGGTAACCATTTACGACTCCGTGCAACTGTCGAGTGTGATACAGACCTACAACTTTGCAAAGGTTATTGTTTTTTGTGATACATACATACATATTATCACGCCCGAAATCCCTAATGGGGTGGGCAGAGCCACAAGACTATTTGTGGCCACGTTCGATTAAATTTGATATTTTTTTTTGTTATGTAACTACAAATTTACAGTGTTCAGACTTTTTCCTTTACTTGTGCTATAAGACATTGCTTCTTGCCAAATTTCATGATTCTAGGTCAACGGGAAGAACCCTATAGGTTTTGATTCCCTTGCAAGTATCAAAATATGTGGCATAAAGTAAACGGTCGTATCTTTTGATTGCGGTGACATAGAATATTGATATTTTCACAGCTCCAGGAGATTATAGACCTGTGTATTTGATATTAATTTCAACTTGATACCTCCGTTCTTGAGAAAAAGGTCTTGACACACATGTCTATGTCGGGCAGACAGACATACGGAAAAGAAGTGATCCTATAAGAGTTCCTTTTTTTCCTTTTGAGCTACGGAACCCTAAAAACGGATAAAATAGCAGACGGTGTCATAAAAGGCGTACTATTTTCGGTACTTTTTTTGTTGGTCAAAATCGGTTAACATTTAAGGGGTGTAAATCGTTATCGTCTTTCGTATGAAAAGGCTGTTTTTTTCCGTTGGTTCACAGTCCTCTTAATTTTACGTTTTCTTCATACAGGCCCTAACTATGGCTAATGTCCTACATGCGGATATAGTCCAAGCAAGAAAATCAGGACTCAGGGCAGTTCTGAACCTAAACGTGTGTATGACCCATCTAAAGGCCAATCAATGGACTAAATTATAATGACGAATAATACTTGAATTACCTTCAGATTCCACCTTTTCTTGGGGTCAGCGCGCACCGAGGGACAGCTTCCAAGGTCCACACACTTCCCTGGGACGCCGTTCTGGCTGCAAGAGTCGCCATAACCTTGAAAATAGATCAACTTACTATATTTTATTAAACAACACAGCAATAAACGATACAGTGAAACGGTTATTAAAAACAAAATAAATAAACTTAAAGAACGCTTAAAATAAGCGTATACTTAACTATTATCAACATAAGTACATACATGTAAGTATGTGTTTTTTCCTGTAGTTTATGTCTCATTCTCTTCGTACTTTGGCTGAATTATTTACATATACTTACATAACGTAGGTATAATGTATTTGTATGTATATATGTATGTATGTAGATATGTATTTATTTATCAATACATATAAAATAGTACCGTGACTCACTTATAGACAACGCACAGCCTAAACGGGTGGTCCTAGAGGTTTGAAATTTGGAGGAGACATTCCTCAAGTACCCTAGAGTTGCACTAAGGAGGGATTCATTGAAATTCCATCCCTAAAGGAGTGAAAAGGGGTGATAAAGTTTGTATGGAAAATACCGCGGGCGAAGCTGTGGCGGGTCCACTAGTATATATTAGTTATTTGTGAGTGCTTGTAAATTTAGGAAATGTTTTAACTTCAATTTTGCACCACCTGCCAAAGTTAAACTATTTTGTGCATTATTTTCTCTGTTTTGGTTGTCTGGAAGAGATCGCTATTAAACGACATTACTCCCTAACTTTATTTTGTTAGTGTATTCTTTTTGTGGTATTATTTAAATAAAGAATATTGTATTGTATATAAATTAAAAACTAACTTCAATATAACTATAGTTAAAATAAATCATAGTTTCAGCTAATTGCATACACTTGCCAAGTTTCAGATATTTACCACAACTAGAAGTAGGTTAAAATTACGCTGATAGATTCCGTTACGTACATACATACATACATACATAGATACATACATACGTAAAGGTGAAGCTATTAAAAAGCGTGTAAAAAAATGTTGAAACACTTTAGGAACTAGACAATGAAAATGAAAATGAAAATGAAAATATTTATTTTGCAAGTAGGCCACATGGGCTCTTTTACATGTCTGAAGCTACCAGCGCTTCGAAAGGTGACATCTGACAAAATGATATACCTACTTTAGTCATGGTTGAGATACGCGTCATACTCGTGAACGGGTGCTGTCTGTGGGGTCCGGACGGTTCATGCTCGCAAGGACCATTTAAATTGGTTAGTGTTTAATTGATTAGTTTTGTGCAATATCTGAACCTGACCAGAGAGACTTCATAGTATTCTCTATACTACCTATATTTGATAGTTTTTCATATTCGTATATTTGTATTGTATTTGTATAAGACATGAAATATTATATTTCAAATGATAATATCTATATTCTTTATAATATTCTTTTTGATATTTGGAGACCTCACATACACACTTCCATTTAACCTGGATCAATCAATTTAGATGTTTCTTTGTTTCAATTATTATTTTATTGTTATGACCCTTAGAGGCTTTATACATCTCTAAGTCACTTAACTTGTCCAGACGCGGAGACTATACTTACATCTCCCTTATTAGTTATTTATTAAAATTAATTTGTACCCATTAAGTTTTTTGCACTTTTGTGTTAGTTTTTAGATATAACACTAATGTTAAAGTTGAAAAAAGACTTACTGCTGAGTTTCTTTCGGCGTTTCTTCTCAGCAGATGTCACCTTTCGAAGCGCTGGTAGATTCAGACATGTGAAAGAGCCAATGTGGCCTACTTGCAAAATAAATATTTTCATTTTAATTTTCAGTCTAAACGGAACCAAAACTGAAACGACACTCCATTTTTATCCATTTTATTTTTATTTATGATATTTTATTTGGTTTTGAGTGTATAATTTATTATGTAAACATGTGAAATGCTCTGAATCTATATTGTAATATAATGATAAATAGGTATTTATTAATTTCCGTGACAATAATAGCAACTTAAATTTAAATTGCAATGTTAACTTATGAAATATTGTACGCCTCTCTGAGGCAGGTTATGAAAATTTCTAAATTGAAATAACCTAAGACCTGTATAACTCATATGGCCGAATTCAGAAACGCTACTTAAGCATTTGACTAGATATTAAGTAGTTAAAATGTCCCTCAACTAGTTGTCAAGCTATACAGAAACGTCACTGAAACTTCACTTTAATTAAAGCTCAATTTGACCTTTCTGAATTCGGCCAATAGCCATGCAATAAATATATTTGATTTGACTCTTTTAGAGTATAATAATAAATTAAAAACTTACTTTGCGTCAATCCCTCATTTAAACACAGAAAAAAAACTATCAAAGACAATATTCGAATTGACATTTTATATTATCAAAACTGACAGACGTCTAGCCGTTTGCGCGGAAAATCTTAACTGATGCGCGGGGAATAAAAATCTAGTGTTTATTTATGCATTTATAAGGACCGGTCTTATTACTTGTTTACACCGGGTCGACAGTCGAATCCGGCGGACGACTTCGGCATGCCGAGAGCGACGCAGTCGAAGCTTTATACAAGTACCTAGTATCGTTCGGTCCCTTTTACCTGCATCGGCAACAAGCAGTATTAGATACAGCAGCAGTGTGAGATAGCGAAAACGGTTTGTATAAACTAATAAATAGTAATGGTACAGTCGACTGCCGCCTTTCGGCAAAGGACTTCGACTCGGCTCGGTCGACTTCGACTGCAGACTACAGACAATATTCTTTACTTTATACCTCATTTACATGCAGCCGCTGCCACTGCTGCTCGCGCTGCCTGAAAGAATTCCCGCATACTGCTTTCGTAAGCAGTGGGTGTTTACATGCTGCTTCCTGACTCACTGCGCGCCAGGCAACGAGTAGCAGCGGCAGGAGCAGGAGAAGTGACCCATTTACATACTCGCGCTGCCCACTTCCATGCCCACTTCCCTGCTCACTTTGGCTGCATGGGCAACGCGAGTAGCAGCGGCAGGAGCAGGAGAAGTGACCCATTTACATACTCGCGCTGCCCACTTCCATGCCCACTTCCCTGCTCACTTTGGCTGCATGGGCAACGCGAGTAGCAGCGGCAGGAGCAGGAGAAGTGACCCATTTACATACTCGCGCTGCCCACTTCCATGCCCACTTCCCTGCTCACTTTGGCTGCATGGGCAACGCGAGTAGCAGCGGCAGGAGCAGGAGACGTAACCCATTTACATACTCGCGCTGCCCACTTCCATAACCACTTCCCTGCTCACTTTGGCTGCATGGGCAACGCGAGTAGCAGCGGCAGGAGCAGGAGAAGTGACCCATTTACATACTCGAGCTGCCCACTTCCATAACCACTTCCCTGCTCACTTTGGCTGCATGGGCAACGCGAGTAGCAGCGGCAGGAGCAGGAGAAGTGACCCATTTACATACTCGCGCTGCCCACTTCCATAACCACTTCCCTGCTCACTTTGGCTGCATGGGCAACGCGAGTAGCAGCGGCAGGAGCAGGAGACGTAACCCATTTACATACTCGCGCTGCCCACTTCCATAACCACTTCCCTGCTCACTTTGGCTGCATGGGCAACGCGAGTAGCAGCGGCAGGAGCAGGAGAAGTGACCCATTTACATACTCGCGCTGCCCACTTCCATAACCACTTCCCTGCTCACTTTGGCTGCATGGGCAACGCGAGTAGCAGCGGCAGGAGCAGGAGAAGTACTTAACCCATTTACATACTCGCACTGCCCACTAGCACAAATTTGCACAGGTAAATCACGCGACAAGTTTTTTACAATGTATAAATTGTATAATTGTAATAAATTGATGGGTTTGATTTAATTTAAAATTGAATTATATAATTTATATGATATAATAATATAAATTGTAAAATGTAATAAATTGACGGGTTTAATGAATTTGAAATTTGTATTTTTTATTTTTTGAGCATTTAAATAAAAGCTTGTTTTAATTTTTTTTTTTTTTTACTATTAATTTATTTTAGTTTATAGTTAAAAGTGAAACAAAAAATATCCATTTAATGGCATTCTGTAATATAAATGTGAAAAAATATATTGAAATCAAACCAGTTTTTTTTTTATGTCAATTGACTGACAAATGAGCTGACGGCCCACCTGATGGAAAGTAGTCACCACCGCCCATGGACATCTGCAACACCAGAGGTGCTGCCAATACGTTGCCAGTCTAGAGAGGATGGGGAATGGGGATGGGATGGGGATGAGGGAATAGGGCTCCGCTTTTTAAATTACCACTGCAGCTTAACAATCTGCCGACTTAGTTGCAACTGTCAAAGTTCTTATATCATTAACATAAAGTCTAGTCGATAACATCATATGGATTGTTTGAGAGTTGAGACCATGCCAAATTGCCGTAGTACGGAACCCTCGGTGTGCGAGTCCGACTGGCACTTGACCAGTTATTTGAAATTTTTAGACTTTTGCGGTGTTTGAACTTGTGACCTCTAGTTTTGGAACCACGGGGCCAACCGGTATATCGTATGCATTATGTATATAATTAGCTAGGGAACGCGGCTGTCTGCGAATCCGTCCGCGTTATTAATTATTATCAAAAACCCCCCGCTGAGACGTTTCTGTACCTATATTAATAAAAGGCTGGTGCCCGCGACTTTGTCTGAGTAGAATAATAATTTAAGTAACTTATGTGCTTCTCCAACGTCCAATCTATCTCTATACCAAATCTCATCAAAATTGGCTCAGCGGTTAAGGCGTGATAACGTTACAAACAGGTCTATCTCTATACCAAAACTCATCAAAATTGGTTCAGTGGTTTAGGTGTGAAAACGTAACAGAGATACTTTCGCATATTTATAAAATATAGCTTCCGTCCGCGACTTCGTCCGCGTGGAATTCGGTTATAATTATTCCCTCGGAAACTTTTGACTTATACGGGATAAAAATTACCCCATTTCCTATTCCAGGAGCTAAGGTCTAACTTTATACGATCTTTCATGAAAATCCGTTCAGCCATATGGAGCTGAGTGGTAACAAACATAGACACACGCACACACAAACACACACACGCACATACACACACACAAAGTCAAAGTCAAACTATCTTTATTCAATTTAGGCTTTTGCAAGCTCTTGTGAAGGTCAAGGAATGAATCTACCACCGGTTAGGAAAAAAGTCCTCTACTGAGAAGAGCCCGGCAAGAAACTCGGTGAGTTATAATTTTTTCAATACAACCCTCACCTCTTTTTTTGAATTCAGTTAAAAAGAGTTATACGTAAGTGAACGAGTAGAAGAAATGAAACGAATCAGATGAGCGATAGACAAAATAGAGTTTCTGAGCTTAACAGTGATACACTCTTGGTGAGCTGAAGATTCATAATCACTCCTTCAATTTAGTGAGACATTGTGCGCATCTCTACCAGCGGCCCTAACATGCATGCCACAAAGATAAATTAAACCCCTTCATCTCCATGACTATCTCTTTCGTCGGCACTAGTGTGAGAGAGACGCACTTAGAGATAAGACGGTCTATCTTATCTTTGTGTCATTCATGTTAGGGCCGCTGTGATGAATTTCGAGACGATATCATAATATTTATCAACTCCCGGCGACGACTTTAGGGTGAGAGGTCTTATTCCCATAATAAAGTGAATATCAAACACGTTTTCCTTCATATATAAGTGCAGCCGGTGAACTGAACTGCTAAAAAATAATAGCCCCACAGCCCAATAAAAATACTAATCCATTTTATATCTTAAGATAGCTTGGTAAGATATAAGGTTAACTGCATTTCCTATGAGATTTACGTCATTTTATTTCTGAAACAACGCTATGTGGTGACCAATACTTAATCGAGAACTGGTCTTAAACAAGTTGCGTAAAACCAAGTTACTATCATCATTAAACAACAAAAGTTATATACAAAAATGAAGCTTAACGGAACTGTTATAAGAGTGGAGTTACATTTAATAAAACGTCTACGCAACGTGGTTGTATACAGGAAAAACAAAACAAAACTGTTTTTTGCCACAATTAGTGCAAATATAATATTGTGAGGAGCTGTTATTGTGTTCTGTGGCTTATAATTGTGTTTAAAATGATAAGGTGAGCTCTTAAACTAATAACTTACAATGATAGGTTACTTCACCTAAAAGTTAGGTTATATTATACTTAACACTTCGGAATGGGCCATTTTCGAGATGTTTTTACGGAGATCTAATCAACTTTAAAATAAGTTTTGTTTAGAAAACGATTTTCTATAACCAGCCTTTTGGCCCATTGCACTTTAATATTGCAATAAAATGCGTACACAATTTCGTGTCTTTGCTGTTGACCGTTGAAGAGTTCCTTTATCTGGAGCTAGCATGCATGGCACAAAGATAAATTAGAACCGTTTATCTCTAAGTGCGTCTCTCTCACACTAGTGCCGACGAAAGAGATAGTCATAGAGATAAACGGTTCTAATTTATCTTTGTGGCATGCATGTTAGGGCCGCAGGTCATGCTTACCATAAAAAACCGGCCAAGTGCGAGTCGGACTCGCGCACTAAGGGTTCCGTACCATTATCTCTTCATTATCTATAACACGGCAAAAAATCACGTATGTTGCATGGGAAGCACCCTTAAATATTTGTTTTATTTTAATTGAATTATTTACTTTTAAAGTGAATACATAACTAAATATCCTGTGAATATTTCAAGCTTATATCTGTTGCCGGTGTCAACATCACAACAACAAAATCGAGCCAAAAAAACCACGTTTGTTGTATGGGAGCCCCCTTAAATATTTATTTTATCCTGTTTTTTAGTATTTGATGTTAGACAGACAGACAGACAGACAGACAGACAGACAGACAGACAGACAGACAGACAGACAGACAGACAGACAGACAGACAGACAGACAGACAGACAGACAGACAGACAGACAGACAGACAGACAGACAGACAGACAGACAGACAGACAGACAGACAGACAGACAGACAGACAGACAGACAGACAGACAGACAGACAGACAGACAGACAGACAGACAGACAGACAGACAGACAGACAGACAGACAGACAGACAGACAGAGAGTCAGACGGACGGACGGACAGCGGAGTCTTAGTAATAGGGTCCCGTTTAACACGTTGGGTACGGAACCCTAAAAATTCAAATAACATCCGATATTCTTTAACAGAATTGGTACCTATTTTGGGTTTATGCGTATTTTGGGAACGAGTGATTGATTCTATGTCATGCAGTCACATAAAACAACATAGTCAGCGCCTCTATTCGGGAACGCTAAGTGATTCTGTAGCGATTCGCGAGCGATATTTCTCATCTCGCTCTTACGTATTACGCGTCGTGCGGAAGAGTGGGATGAGAAATCTCGCCTTGGTGTGGCACTAACCGAACATGGGCGCGAAATACTAACCGAATATGGGCGCGAAATTTAAATTCATTCGAACTTTAATAAATACAAAATATATATAGGTTAAGCGGTTCATAAGATTAAGTCCCAAAAAACTCATTTGGCAAACACGACAAAAGGCATTTGTTTTCTTTTTTAAACTGCGTGACTAAACTTGAGAAAAACAGAGTTAAAGAACACTTTAGGTACTCACGATTTATTGACAGGAACGGCTAGCGCCTCTAGGCTAGGTATTTGCGCCAAAGATGGCCCACGGTTCTTAAGATGGCCCACTTTCAATACTTTGTATTTATTAAAGTTCGAATGAGTTTAAATTTCGCGCCCATCATCGGTTAGTGGTACTAACCGAACATGGGCGTGAAATACTAACCGAATATTGGCGCGAAATTTAAACTCATTCGAACTTTAATAAATACAAAATATTGAAAGTGGGCCATCTTAAGAACCGGGGCCATCTTTGGCGCAAGTACTTTATATGGTCTGTGCGTGAAATCTATGATAATTCGTCAGTTTTCGCAGGGATGTTTTTGGGGCTCCCTGCAAAAATGGTCGAAAACTGCGAATTCGGCCATCAAACTGTTCAAACGTTACTTGCAGATTATTGGTCGTGCTGGTTGTTGTCCAGTCAGCGGTGGCGCTAACGGAGCCTTCTCTCGACGACGTTCTCGCCGAATTATTCGGCTTGCCAGGTATGAAAAAACGGGACAAGTGCGAGTTAAATTCGCGTGAAGAGGGTTCAGTGATTATATGAAATTTCCTATGTTACTTTAAATACTAAAGACGGGTTAGTATCATCTCGTCTAAAAAAGCAGCTGGTCTAAGTAGCAACTGCTCTAAAAAGCAAATGGTCTAAGTAGCAACTGGTCTAAAAGTCAGATGGTCTAATTAGCAAGCGGTCTAATCCACTGTATCTTGAACTTTTGTAAAGTCGAATACTTTTTCCGCCAACCAACCGCTTCACAGCCAACACCCTGTGCTCTCAATGACAATGTCATCCGACAGATACTCGGTGAAGTAGCGTTCAAATATCTATGTTTTTTTTTTTTCAGATGACAATGATATCAACCTGACCTCCCCGGCGTGCAATGACGTGGAGGGAAAGGGGCAGGGGTGCCACGAGTGCTACTTTTGCAACGACACCAAACTGAAAGACGAAAGGTTGACAGAAAAGGACATTTTGCACTTACAGTAAGTTACGCCGTGGACGAATAAAAAAAAACTCAGTCGCCTTATGGTGATCATACCCCTGAATAGGGTTGCAAATAGAAAAAAAAACGAAATGTTTTTTTTTCAAACTCATGAAAAAAAACCTAGCACCATTGTCTTTTTTTCTAAATAAGGATTTTTTTCAAAAATGAAAATAATGGTTTTTCGTGGTTTATTTATATAAGTAACTTAAAACTAGGTACATGGTATGTATGTATGCAACTAAATTATTCTTAGTACTTGCAAAAAACCTATGAAGTTTGAACTTATTCACTAGAACTATCAGTAGCACTACCAACACTAGTACGATCAGTTTCAGAATTTTCTGGTTCTTCTTCTGTTTCGTCTTCTAATTCTATTATATTGTCAATAACTGTTTCTTTTTCTGGTTCTTCTGGTATTGCAGGCAAAATATTTTGAGATTGCAATTTTAAATTGTGAGCAATATAAACAATTCCGGTTTTTTCACTACCATTACAGATTTCATTAATGAAAAGAAGTACGAAAAATGTAATTGAGCAGATATTGCCGCCTAAATCGAAGAAAATCTATCTCAGCACATACGAAAGTTGGAAGAACCAAAAAAACGTAAACACATTTGCACAGTGTGTTTTTTTAAGCTATTTTGACGCACTGTCGAAGAAAATACAGCCTCCAACCCTCTGGAGCATTTATTCAATATAGTTCACTTATTTTCTTGTATATGCTAAATCCTTGTTTTATTTCCTTGCAATCGAAGTGAAAAGTAGAGTGTAAAAGTCGAGCATAAAACCCATTGTACCCGCGACCTGACTATCCACCCTCGCCGTACCGGCTCGGGTAGCTATACCCAAGTAGCATTTAAGTGTCGGTAAAATCAATATACCAGCCAATTTAGAACTTAGAGTGTTTTAAGGGACTTATAAGAGTGTCAGAGAAAACTAACCTGAGCTCAAGCTGTATAAAATCATTATAAAGGAATCTGCGTACGCATGGGGTATTATATCAGAATATAAAAAATCAACTATAAAACTTTAAGTATTGTGTGACACTTCGAGCTAATTCTATCGTTAAAGCTGTATACAGGCTATATTGTAGTATCAATTGGCACTTGTTGCTGTAAAAAAGTATCTGTAAACTCCGTTATAAAACTTTAAGTGTTGTGTGAAGCTACAAGCTTATTCTATCATTAAAGCTGTATAGAGGCTGTAGTGTAGGATCACCTGGCACTTGTTGGGTAAAATGGCTCGTTTTATGCTCTTGTTGTACAATCTACTATTTACAGACTAAAAGGATCCACGTGCGCCAAGACTGAGGTTTGCTGCGCGTCGCAAGGAGATCTCTTGAATTTGAGGTACCTACATTTTTACTTGCCCGGCTAGCTGTTGCTTCTCACTTGACACAATTTAAGCCCTAGCAAGGTTGACATGGGTGTAGCTTAACTCCGTTTTATCTCTCTCTTTGAAAATGAAAATGAAAATATTTTTTTTGCAAGTAGGCCACATGGGCTCGTTCACATGTTAGCTACCAGTGCTTCGAAAGGTGACATCTGCTGAAAAGAAACGCCGCAAGAAACTCAGCAGTAAGTCTTTCTTTTCTAACTTTTACATTAAACATTAAACTTTAACTAATTAACGAGTTTTAGCGAGACTAATGCTGGGCAATTCATTTTTATATATTTAAAAACCGGCCAAGTGCGAGTCTGACTTGCACACGAAGGGTTCCTATAATAACGGAAAAAAGCCGCCCTTAAATATTTGTTTTATTTTAAGTTAATTATTTATTTTTCAAGCGAATATATAACTAAATATTCTGTGAATATTTCAAGCGTCTACCTGTTGCCGTTGTCAATATCGAGCAAAAATTGTCTGTATTTGACTTTGTTGATTTTTAATCAATATTAAACAAAAACGTATACACCTAGATTTTATTCTGACTGACAAAATCTGACGGACGTTCCCATACTGTACTTCCAGGTTGGGTGAAAACTGCGGGAAGAGCAACCCAGACGGGATTCCTCGGAAGCGAAGACCTTCCCCTCGCGCTGTGTTGCAAGGGGAACTGCCGTGGCAGGCTTGGGTTTACAAGTGAGTCACCATCATTTCTAAACTTCGAACATCCCACAAAGAAATGTCACCCTTAACCCTTTGATCACCACAGTCGCCCGACGCCACGGCATGCCATATCTACATTTTGTTGGGTACAGCCGTCACTCGGCGTCTTTGTCACGCTTTCTCAAAGGTTAAGGGATCACTCTTACGTCTGTTTGTATGTCACAGCCTTTTCTTTGAATCTACTGGACGAAAACCGATACTTTTTCTCATAAAGAGCCACTTCATTTGAGATGTCACCGCAACGCGCTCGGCTTGTTGTGTGAGGTGCCTCGCCCGCAGAACATTTTTAATTTTCATTCAAGTAGGTACTAGCTTCCAGTCCAAGTTTCAAGTTGATAAACAAATAGAATCGATTTTTCCCCTACAAAGTATAAGGCACCCCATTTTAGGGGTAGTTAATTTTTCCGTCTAACTTATACGTAATTGTTTGTTTTGAAGAGTATATATACCAAGTTTCAACTTGATAAACTTATCGAATACGTTTTTCCCATAGGTAAGTATTATTAACTTCAACCCCGTCTTTTACCCCCGTCCAGTTTTATTTTCAAAACTTTCTAAAGCCTATTTCCTGCCCTGCCTGAAGTGTTCCTGCGGCCCTAACATGCATGACTATCTATATCTCTCTAAGTGCGTCTCACACACTAGTGCCGACGAAAGAGATAGTCATAGAGATACCTAAATGGGTTTTAATTTATATTTGTGGCATGCATGTTAGGGGCGCTGAATATCACATCGAAAACCGCATTGAAATCCACCCAGCGGCCTAACATAAATGACACAAAGATAAGATAGACCGTCTTATCTCTAAGTGCGTCTCAGTCTCACACACTAGTGCTGACGAAAGAGATAGTCATAGAGATAAACGGGTTTAATTTATCTTTGTGTCATTCATGTTAAGGCCGCAGTAGCTTTAAAGTTTATCACGCACATACAAACAGACAATCAGTCAAACAGACATGAAATTCAAAAACCATTGGGATGTGCAATGGTAGAGCTATACCAAAATTTGATGTGGGCAAGGTACATTAAGTATGCAAGGCCCCCTGAAGAAGACTTCATTTTTACGTTGCATCCGAGGCCCCAGACCGCCGGGCCGTAGGCGAGGGCCCGGGTCGCCCATGCCGCCTCTGGGGATGTGTTGTGTTGCTCATTCTGAAACCCCCATAGCATTTTTTCATTGTTATCTTCAATGACTCTTTCCACTTTACAATTATTTTTTTTATATTTATAGATTACTAGTGGATCCGTCACAGCTTCGTCCGCGGTATTTTCCATAGAAACTATATCACCCCTTTAGGGATGGAATTTCAAAAATCCCTCCTTAGAGCACCTCTAGGGTACTGGAGGAATTTCTCCTTCAAATTTCAGACCTTTAGGACCGCCCGTTTAGGCTATGCGTTGTCTATAAGTGAGTCACGGTACTGTTTTATATGTATTAATAATACTCAAAATGTATTATCAGAAATAGTCCGACATGTTTCGGCCTCATATTGAGTCCTTCAAGTTTTCATAATGTCTCACGAAAGTTATAATTTGACTATAGGTAGGATTTTGCTTCAGGAAGAACTCTGCCGAACCTCTCTGCGCAGCTACGTTCGTACACGAGCGTTCTTTGGCTGTGCTCACACTAGCGTCGTGTTTGAAGGGCCTAATGGCCGACAGTGTGGAGGTGGCTTTTGTTAAGGAGGGACAACGCTCCGCTGTCAGCAAGGTGATTGTGCACGAGAGTTACAGACCAGGTAGGGGTGTACTGCCCTTTGGGCAAAATATTTTTCGCCAAATTTATCTCCCAAAAAACTTATCGCAGTAGTTTCATTACCCAAACGAATCTTTAGCATATTTCTATTTCGCATTTTATCATTTGGTCTAATTATCATTTCATTATTAGGCACTATTTTTTGGTATATAGCTGGTTTAGGAGTTCAATGGTTTTCTGTGTGATCTCGGATGGGTACGCCAGCTTGACGGCGCACAATATTTTACCCGTGTTTGTTATGAAATATCTCAGTTTCTATTAAAGCTACGAAGTTGAGACTTCACGTGCCAGGGGTACTATTTGTGCACTATTTTTTGGGATACACAGCATATTTAGGAACAGCACCGTTCTCGAGATCCAAAACTGGTGCGCTCGCTTGACGTCAAGTTAGCGTACCCGTTAAACAAGGCTCGTATCTCCGAAATTACAAAGGTACTATTTTTTCTAACTCGGTACTAATTGGGTACTATTTAGGCACATTTTTTTGGAATCATCAGATCCTGGGATATCTTCGAAGGGTACGCTAACCTGACGCTCACCAAACATTGGGGGGTAGGGAGGTCTCTCAATTCGACGCGTATATTTGTTTTTATTACGTACGTTATAAAAAATATAAGTGACTGCGACGTCTCATAACCCAACCCAATCATTAACACATAGCTCTAAGAATTTCATTTATACGTACTAACTATTTTCGTATGGACTTCGTCTGAAATAACGTTTTATTATTATGGTAGTCTCCACAGATCTCAAAAGAAGGATAATAATGCCTATCAGTACAATTTCGTGTAACAAGTCTCACAGAAGGTTGTCAAACGCCAGCGCCCTGGCTTAACCACACCGTACTGCTGATGTCTTAGTTCTTACGACGACATACATACAAAAGTCTAGTATTGCTTAATTCATACATACATATTATCACGCCCGAAATCCCTAATGGGGTGGGGCGAGCCACAAGACTACTTGTGGCCACGTTGGATTAATTAGTCCTAAGATGGTATGATGAACCGTATGATGACAGGTGATCAGCCCATCGCCCATACAGATAGTCCACCATGTCGGAGAGGACCCGTCCCTTAGTCGACTTTTACGACATGCCAGGATGATAAGCATCTGCACGCATTCTATGCTATTTCTTCACTCCCAGTGCAGCAGAGGAGAGTAGCTAGTGCTAGTATTGCTTAATTCACACGCTATCATTTTACTGTGGACGGTGGGGTCGGTGGTGCTGTCTCACAGGTTATGGAAGTGTAGGTACTAGAGACTTAATTATAATATGTCACTTAAACGGGTGTCAAGGACCGTGGTTGCCGTGCGACTGAACGAGCGATGCTGAGAGACTCGCGTGCTGACACCTCAAAAGTAAGCATCGTGAGAATTGCTTTGAGCAGTTCCTTACTATATATTTCAATGATACTCTCTTATTCTTTCAGGTCAAGACACCAATAACATTGCGCTACTGAAGCTCCGCTCGCCGCAGTCTGTTCCGGACTGGGCCTCCCCCGCCTGCCTCCCGCTCGTACCGCCGATGCATGCGACGCCCTGCATCACCACCTCCGTCAAAAACATACGGGTCAGTCGGACATATGAGTCAGTCAAGCATGGGGGTCAGTCAGACATATGAGTCAGTCAAGCATGGGGGGTCAGTCAGACACATGAGTCGGTCAGGCGTCGGGGTGAGTCAAACTTAGGACATGAAATGCTATATTTCAGATTGTTTTTAGGTCAGTCGGACATATGAGTCAGTCAAGCATGGGGGTCAGTCAGACATATGAGTCAGTCAAGCATGGGGGGTCAGTCAGACACATGAGTCGGTCAGGCGTCGGGGTGAGTCAAACTTAGGACATGAAATGCTATATTTCAGATTGTTTTTAGAGTTCCGTACCTCAAAAGGCAAAAACTGAACCCTTATAGGATCTCTCGTATGTCCGTCTCTGTGTATGTTCATCTGTCACAGCCAATTTACTCCGAAACTACTGGACCGATTGAGTTGAAATTTGGTAAACATGGGGGCCACTTATCGAAATCTTTCGGGGTACCTAAATACGAAAATGTAAAAATTAGTTTTGCTAACTGTATCATGTGACATATCAAATGAAAAGGCTCGTTGTGAGAATCTTAAATATATTTATCTACACCCATATCATAAAACCTCCATTGGTTAATCAAAAACCGTATGAAATGACCACCATTTTGACAACCAATTAGGAAAAACCAGTGCTGCGATAAAGAAATAACATGACTTCTTTATCGTTTTTAGTAAAGAAATGAGATTAAATTTGGAACAGCTGTCAAAACTCAAGTGGGTCTCTATTCTAGTATCCATAGATATTAAAACAGTTATTGATACGAAACGTCAATTCAGTATGTTTTTTTAATATAAACTGCACAATATTTGATCTCGAGTGACTTGAGAATAGAGACTTCATCCGTTTGTCTATGATTTTAAAAAAAAATGGTCTTGACGGAGGATCCGCCATGTTGACGTTTTGCTGAACGAAAGTAGAATTGTTGTTGAATTGAATAGAAAAAGTTGTTTGTAATTTACATTTTAGTTGAAAATATGAATAGTAAGTAGTCTTCTCGGAGTGTGTGTGATGTGAAAATGCGCCGGATATCGGAAATATGCAGCCACGATTGCAACAAATAACTTGTTGCCAGAAAATATTGTTTCTGAACCCATCATGGAGGATTTATAATATGTGTGTAGATAAAGTTATGTATGCAACTCTGCATAATTTGGCCTTAAAACACACGTGCGATCTTATTATGAAACTCGCCTATCGGCTCGTTTCATGAAAACCGCACTAGTGTTTTAAGGCCTATCATTATGCAACCGTTGCATAAACTACTATTTTTTTAGATTTCTTTTTCGAAACGGCTGGGCATAAAATTTTGAAGAAAAAATACAGAAAGTAGTTCTTTACCTATAGATTACAGGAAAAACTATAAAAGTGTGTGGCATTTAAATTAACATAGGAAATTTCAGATAATCATGTACGGAACGGAACTTTCTCCACGCGAATTTAACTCGCACTTCGTTTTTTTTGATATCTGGAGACCTAACATCTCCATCTTTATACTTGACCGTGGAGACTGTCTACATCTCCATTTAGATGATTCTTTGCTTTCATTATCATTTTTATTATTATGACGCTTATACTTTTTACAACTCTAAGACACTTGAATTAACTTGTCCAGACGCGGAGACTATACATCTCCCTTATTAGTTATTTGTTATGATTAATTTGTGCCCATTAGGTTTGTTTGTTGCACTTATTTTGTGTTAGTTTTTGTCATAAATCGAATGTTAAACTTGCAATAAGACTTACTGCTGAGTTTTTTGCGGCGTTTCTTCTCAGCAGATGTCACCTTTCAAAGCGCTGGTAGATTTAGACATGTGAAAGAGCCCGTGCGTACTTCGAATTTGACAAATGTGTCAGTCAGGCATGGGGCTTAGTCGGACATATGAGTCAGTCAGGCTCGGGGGTCAGACGGACATATCAGACAGTCAGGCATGGGGTCAGTCGGACCTATGACTCAGGCTAGTCGGACTAAAGAGTCGTCTCGGTTCTCCTCCGTTTGCCGACGGTACGAACCCTAGTTTACGCTTTGATTTCTATATATCAAATTTAACCCATTCAAATGACCGAATTCAGAAACGCATTTGATTAGAGATTAAATAATTAAATGTCCGTCAACTAGTTGTCATCCAAACGTCACTTCAATTAAAGATCAATTTGAGTGGCCTTTCTGAATTTGGTCATAAATAATACAAATATCAGACATATGAAAATCTAACAGTTGCATTTTCGTGAAATTAAAGGTATCCAGAATCAGTCAGGCGCTCGGTCGGCCAGACATCGCATGTAAAGCCACTGTCTTTACGCGATCATACGACTTTTCGTGAAAACACGGATCACTGCCGATATAACGTCGCTTATCTAACAACTAGCGAAAATTAGCGGTTTTTCATTTGAATGTCATTGGATAGAGCTACTCATTGCGCGTCGATCTACCAATCACATTCGAGACGTTTCGGCCAATAAGAGACCAGAATTCATAAAATAGTGAGAGCGTGCAAGTCGGTTGGCCTTCCAACACCACTCAAGTCGTCGTTCGGCCATACTTTGACAACTTTGCGCTCCGTGTTTATTTGTATTTCGTGGGTTTTGTGACTAAACTTGTGTAAAAAATGTAATATCAGAGTAAGTATCAGGTAAGCTAATGAAGTTATTGTAAAAATTATGATTTGCGTATAACAATTAACCAAAAATCGAATGAGTTTATTGCCATGTGCCACTTAGGCGGTGTTTGTTAGGGTTCCGTACCCAAAAAGCGTAAATCGGGACCCTATTACTAAGACTCCGCTGTCCATCCGTCTGTCTGTCCGTCTGTCACCAGGCTGTATATCATGAACCGTGACAGTTAGACATTTGAACTTTTCATAGATGATGTAAGTATTTCTGTTGCCGCTATAACAGCCAATACTAAAAAAACAGAATAAAATAAATATTTAAGGGGGCTCCCATACAACAAACGTGATTTTTTGCCGTTTCTATAGGTACGGAACGATTCGTGCGTGAGTCCACTGCACTGCGTGGCACTTGGCCGGTTTTTTTTTAAAAACGCGTTGTTGCAAAGTTAATGATTTTTCGTACCTGTGAAGTTGGTCAAAATGACTTGAGCGTTGTTAGATAAGCGATGTTAAGGAACCATAATTCTCAATCTCATTGGACATTTGTCTCATTTGTCAGTTGAACACTGTAATCCCGCTGCGCAAGGCGTGCACAGCCAGCAAGGCGGCGCTGCCCGGCGCGCTGACGTGCGCGGCGGCGGCGCCGGGCGACTACGCGCCGCAGGCGGCGGCGGGGCTGTACTGCAAGGAGCAGGTATTCATTGTGCAACAAGAGAGCAAAGTTGGTTTTTGCTGCGGGTGTTGATTTTGAATCCCGAGTAAGCGAAGGATGCCTGAGCGTAGCGAGAGATTCGAAGACACGAGATGCAATAACTTTGGTCTCGTGTAGCACATACGACTTTTTACCTCAGCAGCGAGAAAATATCGGATAAAGAGACTTTCAGGCAGAAAGCTTAATTCTGAATTTTTTACTCGCTGCCTCAATTTTTCCGGTGTTAAATAGCAGGCTTCGTCACTGGACTCACTCATATTTACAAGATTTATTATTATTTTTATGTTATTCCACGGGTATCCAATTTTGTAGCTAGCTTATCAGAAGAAGAAACCAATAAATAAATAAATAAATAAATAAGGGGACAATCTTTACACAAATCGATCTAGTCCCAAAATAAGCTCTAAAGGCTTGTGTTATGACTAGACGACGATATAAATACTTATATAGAGAAATAAATACTTAAATACATAGGAAACATCCAAGACTCAGGAACAAACATTCGTGCTCATCACACAAATATTTGCCCTTACCGGGGATCGAACCCGGGACGCTTGCGTCGGAGGCAGGGTCAATACCAACTAGGCTATTCGCGTCGTCCAATGAAAATTTAAATTCGTCTATTTTTTAAAGATGCTTTCTGAAACTGCACCCTATCTTTATTTTATTATAAAAAATACAATTCGATTATTTAGAAAAAAAATTAATAACCTTCAAAATCTTAACAGATGATTTGCAGTTATACCGTTAGGTATGTGTGCTTCCGAACGTTTTATTGTGTATCTTTTTTGGACCTCCTAGGTACGAAATTTTAAAATAGAACTTTGTTCACCGCGCGAAAGACCGTGAAAGTTACAATCCCCGGCGCATAAGTTGAACTAAAATGGCGGCCGTCTGCGCAGTATAGTATAGTACTAGTGGAACAGTCTCAGCTTCGCCCGCGGTATTTTCCATCTTTATCACCCCTTTACAGATGGAATTTCAAAAAATCCCTCCTTAATGTTCCTAGGTTACTCGAGGAATATCTCCTCCTTTCAAACTTCTAGGACCACCCGTTTAGGCTGTGCGTTGTCTATAAGTGAGTCACGGTACTGTTTTATATGTCTAGATGATACTTAGTTGTAGCGAGACGGTAACCCAAAATCGAGGAATCACTGCCATCTAATATCGATAATATGCGTAATAACGATGTATTTGTTTGCAGTACGTGATGAATCCGGCGTACATCGTGTACGGTGTCGCCATCTCTGGGCAGGCCAGCGCGGTAACTAAATACGTCAACGTGTGGCACTATAACAGCTGGATCAACCAGCACTTGAAGATCAATTAGTTAATAAAATATAGGATTCAGTATAAATGATATTTATTGAATAATCAATACAATTACAATAAAATATACAATACTGTCTAATTGATTTGAAATAAGAGTGTCGACGGAGCTCCGCTCGCGCGGAGCTCCTGTTTGTGGGTGGTTTGGCTCTCCGGGCCTGCTGCAAAACTAACATAACCTACGAATACCTGTCGTCATTTTTATACGTCGACAAAAATAATTCTAATCTTTGTTATTTTTCGACTTTATAATTATAAGTTGTCGACATTATTATACCTCGTCATTTTTAGGGTTCCGTAGCCAAATGGCAAAAACGGAACCCTTATAGATTCGTCATATCTGTCTGTCTGTCTGTTCGTCTGTCTGTCTGTCCGTCCGTATGTCACAGCCACTTTTTTCCGAAACTATAAGAACTATGCTGTTGAAACTTGGTAAGTAGATGTATTCTGTGAACCGCATTAAGATTTTTACACAAAAATAGAAAAAAAAAAACAATAAATTTTGGGGTTCCCCATACTTACAACTGAAACTCAAAAAAAAAAAACATCAAACCCACACGTGTGGGGTATCTATGGATAGGTCTTCAAAAATGATATTGAGGTTTCTAACATAATTTCTAAACGGAATAGTTTGCGCGACAGACACTTCCAAAGTGGTAAAATGTGTGTCCCCCCCCCCTGTAACTTCTAAAATAAGAGAATGATAAAACTAATAAATATATATGATGTACATTACCATGTAAACTTCCACCGAAAATTGGTTCGAACGAGATCTAGTAAGTAGCTTTGTTTTAATACGTCATAAATCACGGAACCCTTCATGGGCGAGTCCGACTCGCACTTGGCCGCTTTTTTCATTATAGATATTAGTCGCCTAACCCCAAGAAACAACTCGAATCAGCTACTTATACACACTGCATGATTTTTGTCAGGCCTAATTTATATTGTAATTGTTTTATGAAATAAAAAAAAAAAACAAAATTAAGTGCGGTAAAAATGTTTTTTTTTTATTTGAAATTATTGGATGGTGAGCCTCTTAAGAGGATTCTAACCCACGGCAAAAATCACCTTTTCCATGCACAAGGCGATAACGATTTCAACCCCTTAAATGTAAACAGATTTTGATCCATTTTTGATAGGTTGTAAGTCAGAATAATCGCTGAAATTAGTTTTGTATGACAATACTGAAACAACAATAAAACTGAATTTATTGATTATAGTGAAAAAACCAAAACGTATACCTATATTTTGTTCTGACTGGCAACCTATCAAAAATTGGTCAACATCGGTTAACATTTAAAGGGTGGAAATCGTTATCGTCTTTTGTATGAAAAGCCGTAGGTTCACACTCTTCTTAAAGACTAGCTTCAGATCCAGGGTTCCCATCCCGCTCTGGTGACACTCAGGAGTTCAGGAGACGTGCAATGACGGAGGAGACAGCACACCTGCAAATAATATATCATCCATAACCTTTCCCTACCATGAAAGAGTGACAAGTGACACGAGCGTCAGTCGTAGAGATGACAAATTCCAAGTGAAAATAAATTGTTTCATTATAAGCGTGTCTGGGCAACAATGTCGATTAAAATAATGCCGTTAATTTTCCAAGGCATGGCACTGGTAGCGCGCTTAAAATGGATTTTGCCGATTTTGGTACAACCCTATGTAAATAAAGACAAAAACTGACAACATCTTTCACCAAACCAGCGTCGTATTCCCCCAATAGATGGTACGACACATAGCTGAGTGAATACTATTTTCGCAGCAATATGTAACGTTTATTTAGATAACACAAATTGTCAGATAATTCAAACATTTTCATTTTGAGAAATAAATATTTTCTATTTCTATTTCACACAAATTAAACTAAGTTTTTATTATTTTATTTTTATAACAAGCTTTTTAGCCCGTTGCAATTAAATGCGTACACAAAATTCCGTGTCTGGGCTGTTGACCATTGAAGAGTTCCTTTATCTGGAGGTCGATTCAGGTCATGCTTACCAAAGGCTTGCTTAAAAATAGATGAGCTTACCTGTTCTTCTACACTGTATAATTCCTTCTCCTCCACACCATTGAATACAAAATCGAGCAACTTCAAATGTTTCTCCTTGTGTTTGGTTTCACTTGAACTTGTGACCTCACGAGATATCTTGTAAGACAGGGTAGTGCCACGCAAGATTTGTTGTATGTAGTTTAACTGAAAAACAAGATAAATCTGTGTTGGCGTGTAGCATGTCAAGTCCCCAGTCTGCATTGAGCCTGTATAATGGGACAATCTTTACATAAATCGATCTAGTCCCAACAGTAAGCTGTAACTAAAGGATTGTGTTATGGGTACTAGACGACGATATACATACTTATATAGATAAATAAATACTTAAATACATAGGAAACGTCCAATACTCAGGAACAAACATTCGTGCTCATCACACAAATATTTGCCGTTACCGGGGATCGAACCCGCGACCGCTAGCTTCGGAGGCAGGGTCACTACCAACAACGCTAACCGCGTCGTCAAACTGCGTCTTTATAATAGATACCTAACTCTAAATTGCTCTTTAATATACAAATCATGAAAGTATATATATGGTACATATAACAAAAAAAATAGTTTTTAAAATTTCGTGTGTCTATTTGTTCCGGTTAAACTTCGAAACGGCTGGACTAATTTTGACGTAACATTCAATGGCAGGTAGCTGATGTTATAAGGAGTAACTAAGGCTAATTTAATTTTAAAAACAGAATTAAGGTTCCGCGCAAAAAACCCATGAATTTTTGACCCAAACTCAGTCTACGCGGGTGAAACTTGTATAAAAATAGGTATATAATACGTTACCTTCTTATCAAATTCTTGTCCCATCCATTTGAAGGAAACTTTGATGACGGCTTCCAATAACTGGCTCGATTCACGAAGCGTGGCCAAAGTTGTCTGCAGGCGGCTTTCCAACACTGTTTAAAGAAATTAAACGCCGTGTGAAACTGCCATTATGACTGAGCGTAGCGAGGGATTAAAAGCACGAGATGCAAATAACTTTGTTGTAACACAAATTTTCAACAGGATCTTACTCTATATAACTACAGGTCATGTTTTGTTTAGTGTTCCACCGAAACATGATTTTCTGCCGAAACCGGAGGTTCAGCTTTGGTTCCAGTTTCGGTCGAAACCGAAACTTTTATAGATGTGTTAAAAAATAACTTCAATAAATCAATTCAATGATTTTAACTTAAAATATTTTCTCACTACAACTGCAGAATAAATATCAAGTGGCTTTCCAAAACTCGACTTACCTTGCATGTCGCAAACGGCTAGCAGATTCCTGGTCAGCCGGGCGGGCAGTTCTGTCGCTCCGTGCCGACAGATATCGCCCCAGTCGATACAACACAGGCCGCCATCTTGCGCGCACATTATGTTTTGCAAATGGCGGTCACCTAGGCCTGTGGGAGTTGGAAAAAGTAGTATATGCTGTAAAATCTAACTAAAACTGTTAAAATTGTAACAAACTCAGTTGTTTAGATAACTACTGTACTCGCTATATTTATTCCAGATTATAATGTATACTAGGACAAATATAACTAGCTTTAAGCGTATGGGAGTCAAAAATAAAATTACTCGCAACACCGGCCGCCTGCAAACAGTGCCTCGTCGCATGGCACTAGCGAAAAAAAATCCGCGTGTTATCGGCCCCACATACTATGAGCATTTACCCGCTGACCTAAAAAAGGAACCCAATGACGAATCATTCAAGCACCGTCTAAAAAACCTTTTGTTGGATAACGCCTATTACTCAGTAAGTGAATTTCTTGACATGAAATTGTAATTATGTTAAACTGTAAATCAATTGTGTAATTAAGACATCATAATTTTGTATCTCGAATTAGTGTATTTATTTGACATTGTTTCATATGATTATTAATTTTGTATACTTTTATTTAACTGAACTGACGATCATAATGTGAATTCTTTTAAATTGACTTAACTGTAATATTTAATTGTAATGTCATACTATGAAATAAATAAATCTAAATCTAAATCTAAATCTACCGGTGCTGCCATTTTTAACACGCTTTTATTAGGTTCACTTGTAACTAACAATGTAATAAAATCAATCAATTTTAACCTACTTCTAATTGTAGTATCGAAATTAAATTTGGTATATATATGTAGTTCAGAGCACAATACAATAATTTGATATCATCAAGTCGATCTAAGGATGGGATCAGGAGATGGACAGTGGATCTCGTCGGTGGCTACTAGTAAACTCCTCGAGTTCGGGCTGTTTTGTGTATTTTGACGAGTCAAATACATTACACTTGGTGGTAATGGAGCCAGGAGCGTGTTTTTTAGTTTTTTTAAACTATATATTTTTATTATTATAATCCCATGTTAATTAACCTAGTACGATGTGTACTTTTTAGGGTTCCGTACATCAAAAGGAAAACACGAAACTCTTATAGGATCACTCGTGTGTCTGTCACAGCCAATTTGCTCCGAAACTACAAGACCGATTGAGTTGAAATTTGGTATACATACTCGTATGTAAGTCGGTGACCGCAACACGGACGCGTGACGTAAATATATGAATTTTAAACATGGGGGCCACTTTTGGGGGGTTAATTAGAAAATTAAAAAAAAAAGTTATGCAACCTACATCGTATGACATATCAAATGAAAGGGCTTATTGTGAGGATCTTAAATATATATTTTTTCGAATTTTAAGTAAAATAGTTTAGAAGTTATTTAGGAAAATAGGCGAAAATTGACTCCCCCCACACTTATCTCCGAAACTACTGGGTCTACAATTTTGAAAAAAATACAGAAAGGTAGCTCTTTGCCTATAGATTACAGGAAAACCTATAAGAAGTCTATGGTATTTAAAATAACATAGTAAATTTCAGATAATCATCCCTCTCCACGCGAGTTTAACTCGCACTTGTTTTGAATTAAAGTTTTTGGTCTGTGGCACCTCATTGTGGTGGTTTAATAAAATCTGATTGCACTAATATATGGGAAAGAACAAAAATCTTTTTGATGAGAAACACCGCAAGAAATTTAGCAGTACGTCTTATTTTAATGTATACTTCTAATATCGAATCGTGTGTTATACTTACCCAACATCCAAATAATTATAGTCATATAGCCCAAAGAGTCTGTAAACTTCTGCTTTTTGGATATAAAATCTTGGACGCATGCGCTGTTTTGTTCTAAGGCGGACCTAGAAATAACGTTAAAATAAATAAAAAAACCGGACAAGTGCGAGTTAAAATCGCGTGGAGACGGTTCCGTTCCGTAAAAAACGTATGAAAACTTATATCGTGACATATCAAATGAAAGGGTTTGTGAGGTTTTTTTTTTTTTTTGGAATTTAAGATAGTTTGGAAGCTATTAAGGAAAATAGGCAAAATTTACTATCCCCCCCACCTTCTTTACGAAAATACTGGGCCAAAACTTGTGAATTATATACAGAAAATAGTTCTTTACCTATAGATTACAGGAAAACCTATAAGAAGTCTATTTAAAGTAACCTAGTAAATTTCAGATAATCATGTACGGAACGGAACCCTCTCCACGCGAGTTTAACTTGCACTCGTCCGTTTTTTTTTTAAGTTATGAGTTTTTTGCAAAAAAGTAGTCTCATCGGGCCAACGGTAAGTAATTTATAATCTTAAGTAGTCTTCTTGTGATATTTGAGTACCTCAAAGCGTGCGCTGGTATTTTGGCGCACAGCTCCTTGTGAGTCTGCAGGGAGGCGGCAATCGGAGAGTCGATCAGGTTGTGATCTGCTGGTCGCATGACGGTCGGCAGGACTGTAAAAAAAAGTACATATTTAATGTCACCAAATATTAAAAATAAATTAAAATCACATCACATCACCGACACTGATGCCCCCCCCGCAACCTCTGCGTGGGCGCAGCGGGCAGGGCGCTTTTACCGCGAGTGCCGCCATGCGAGTCCGAAATATATCGTATTATTTCTGACAATAAATCGTGAGTAAAGTGTGTATTTCAAGTTTTAATTAAAAACTTAATTAAAACGTGGCAAAGGGCCACAGACCAAATAACCTTTTCATCACACTTACTCGGAAAGGGTGTTATTATTTATACGCAAGCATATAGAGCAACTATAGCCGATTTAACTCCTCTATGGGCGCCGCCGTCAGCGGGAGTTATAAACCATACAAAATCCATAACTCCCTAGGGAGTTATGGATTTTGTATGGTTTCGAACTCCCGCGGGCAGTTAAGTGCGCCAGGTCGGCGGAGCTGCTCGAGAGCCGCAGCCGGCGGGGCGCGCGACCGCAAGCCGGCGGAGCTGCCCCGCGCTGATCGCAAAGTACGCTCAGTTTATGAACACCCACCTGATGGTAATTCACGATGTAAAATGGAAATAAAATTTATATATATACTTTTTTAACCGACTTCAAAAAAGGAGGAGGTTATTTTGTCTAATTTTTATTTCATTTCCTCGCAAATGTGATGAAAAACATTGTGTGTATCACGGGCAGTAAGGGGATAACAAACTCGAGTCATAAAAGCCCTCGCCTATCGGCGTCGGGCTTCTAACAGGCTCTCGTTAGTTATCCCCTTCTTACGGCCCTAGATGCACAATGTACTAAAAGACATCATAAGCGGCTAAGGCCTAACTTTTACTTTATAGGGTCGAGGTTATGCGCCCGCGCCGCCGCTGGCTTTTTGCCTTCAACGCTAGCAGCGGTCGCCCGGCTGCGGAGTCTATTGGACATATTGTCTATGAGAAATTTATTACCATCGATGTTATGAGTTGATTCGATCAGCGCACGCAGTCTCGCATGGTTCTCAAGATACTCTATCAGAGCACTTTCTTCGTCCAGTAGAGTTACCTGCAAATAAGAACATCTTGGACATTAAATATTTTCACTTTTGCTCATAGTATGACGCACCCTTAGAACTCTTATATAGCCTATGACACTCGCACGTCCTCCAAGAATCGTATGATACTCCATTGATTAAAATCAGTCCAGTAGTTCAGGAGCTAAAGTGGAAGTTGGTGGGAACTAATGCAAATAGCCCTATCAAACTCAAACTGTTTAGTCAGCAAATTGGCCACCTGTGGGCTCTCTTACTTGTCACATGAATAAATTAAAATGGGTTCAATCTACCAGCGCTTCGGACAGGACCATCATTACTGAGAAGCGCCGCAAGAAACTCAGCAGAAAGGCTTAGTTTTACATCATACATACAAACTCAAATAGAAACATTACACAGTAATAAAGCAATCAATACATATAAAACAGTACCGTGACTCACTTATAGACAACGCACAGCCTAAACGGGTGCTCCCAGAAGTTTGAAATTTGGAGAAGACATTCCTCGAGTACCCTAGAGCTGCACTAAGGAGGGAATTTTTGAAATTCCATCCCTAAAGGGGTGAAAAGGGGTGCTAAAGTTTTTATGGAAAATACCACGGGCGAAGCTGTGGCGGGTCCACTAGTAAATGATAATTATTAAAACGAATAAAAATAAAAGCGATTATCGATCAAACAATAAATATGAAAAACTATATGTCATTATCTAATCCCGGTTATGCCCGGATCCTGTCGCAGTACTCACAGTGTAGCTGCCCGCGCCTGCGCCACCCCCGCACAGTGCGCCGGCGCACGCGCTCGCCCGCTGCGCCGCGGCGTCGCTCGCTAACCGCTCGCCCGTCTTGTGTATAGCCCTCTTTATCTTGCCGTTTGACAGGAGAAATGACAAAACCACGGGCCGACGGATAGAGTCGGTGAATACTTGGATCTTAAAAATATTAATACATATAAAACAGCCTCTATTACAGTACCGGGACTCACTTATAGACAACGCACAGCCTAAACGGGTGGTCCTAGAGGTTTGACATTTGGAGGAGACATTTCTCGAGTACCCTAGAGGTGCACTAACGAGGGATTATTTGAAATTACATCCCTAAAGGGGTGAAAGGTGATAAAGATTGTATGGAAAAAACCGCGGGCGAAGCTGTGGCGGGTCCACTAGTTGAATAATAAAGTTTTAAACCCGATTCGATCTTGCGTGAAATGACATGTGTGATAGTTGAGTCAATTTTTTTTAGGGCAAAGGTTCTGTCGTATACGCCTAAGTCAATTAAAATAAAATACATTTTAATGTGGATTCAATGAATTAATTAATTCTATCTTTATTGCACTGTAAGAAACAAAACAAAGAACAACAAAAGAAAAGGGGGACTTAATGCTGAATTATACGTATACAAACCAGAATCCATATATTTTAAATGGTTGCCAATAGTAGAGATACAGCGGATATCCGGTTACTATCCGATATCCGGGATATCCGGCCATGATTTTACTATCCGGCAGGATACCGGATAGCAAAGGCTACGATCACAAATAGGATAAAACTAACTGACATTGAATCGTTTATTAGATTAGATTAGATTAGATTATTTATTTCTCAAGATAAAATACATTATAAATTGCACATGTCAAAATACATGGATCTAAATTGAGATTGTCAGTAATTTAATTAAAATACAATGAAAATAGAATAAAATTACAAGTTCAACAGAATTAATACTTAAGTCATACAAGTTACAGATTAGTTTAAAAATTGTATCTCCATAAAGGATCGTCCTTATAAAATAACAATAACAATACACGGGAAAAATGATAATTTAGTTACATACTATGTCAAAATACACAATATAATCGGAATTTAAAGTCAAATAGCTTAAAATTTAAATTTTAATGTCCATAAGCTCATTTACCGAGTATAATGGATTTTTCAACAAAAGATTGTTCAGCCGGCGTTTAAATGTTTCGTCAGATGGTTCAAGTCTAAGATCAACGGGCAGACGCTCATAGTAAGTAGGTCCGATGACGCGCGGATTCTTCCCTGCAAGTGCCATGCGACGGGGGACTGTTCTCAAACGCCCGTTACGGCGGAGCTGCTTACCAGGAATATTTTTTATTTCTGATGAATTTTTATTTGTTTAATCCCATCTCTGATCCAAGCTTTTACTAGCCGGTATCCGGCCGCATAGTAAAATAATATCCGGATAGGCCGGATACCGGGTAGTATCCGGATATTCGTTGCATCTGTACTTTAGAGATGGTTTGTGTGCGCCCACTATCCGTTGCATCTGTAATTATAAGGGCTGTATAAGCCGGCCAGTCATATAAAATTACCTTGTCATAAAACTTGACAACCCTCTCTTTCTTCAAGCCGAAGAGCTTCGCCACGTTCGTCTCTTCTCGATGCTCCAACAGAATCGGACACAAGTCTGTGAGACGCAGAGTTGTTTGTGGTTCCTTCTGAAGTGCTTTATTGATAGAGTTAAGCTTCGCTGCCGCTTGTGTTAAGAATTGTGGCGTTGATTCTAAAAATACATCGTAATCTTTATACCTCGCCCGTTGTAAAAAGAGCGCTGGCGGCCATGCATTTAATATTGCCGTCAGCGCTCTTTTTACAAGGAGCGAGGTTTAACTGAATGTCAACGAATTAAACCACGTGACTCAGCTAACCAGCCAATCCAGGCGTTTTTTTAGGGTTCCGTACCCAAACCCTATTACAAAACGGGACCCTATTACTAAGGCTCCGCTGTCCATCTGTCCGTCCGTCCGTCTGTCACCGGGCTGTATCTCATGAACCGTGATAGTTAGACAGTTGAAATTTTCACAGGTGATGTATTTCTGTTGCCGCTATAACAACAAATACTAAAACACAGAATACAATAAATATTTAAGGGGGCTCCCATACAACAAAGGTGATTTTTTTGCTAGTTTTTGCTCAATATTGATAACGCCAACAGGTAGACGCTTGAAATATTCACAGAATATGTAGATATATATTCACTTTAAAAATAAAGTATTAAATTAAAATAAAATAAATATTTAAGGGGGGCTCCCAGACAACAAACGTGATTTTTTTGCTTGATTATAGATAATGGTGCGGAACCCTTCGTGCGCGAGTCCGACTCGCACTTGTTTATCTATGGTATGTTTGATTGGCTGGAGTAGCTGAGTCACGTGGGTAACTTTGTTTACATTTAGTTAACTACCTAAAAGGTCTCTACCCATTAGACTGTATCATACCATGACCGTGGTAGGAACTACTATTCATATTTTCAACTAAAATGTAAATTACAAACAACTTTTTCTATTCAATTCAACAACAATTCTACTTTCGTTCAGCAAAACACCAACATAATGGCGGCAATTCGATCCTCCGTCAAGACCATTTTTTTTATCGTAGACAAACGAATGAAGTCTCTATTCTCATGTCACTCGAGATCAAATGTTGTGCAGTTTATATTAAAAAAACATACTGAATTGACGTTTCGTATCACTAACTGTTTTAATATCTATGGATACTAGAATAGAGACCCACTTGAGTTTTGACAGCTGTTCCAAATTTAATCTCATTTCTATACTAAAAACGATACGGGAATAAAATTGCAGCACTCGTTTTACCTAATTGGTTGTCAAAATGGTGGTCATTTCCTACGGTTTTTGATTACACTATGGAAGTTTTATGATATGGGTGTAGATAAAAAAAATTGTGTTGCCATTTGCAAAAGCTTATGGCCCACCCTGTATAAGCTTGGACCTCTTGATCGTTATCATGGTACTCACCAAATTCATACATTTCATACAGCTCCTCCTTATATTTGTTGAGTAGTCTATAACTAGGTCCAGTGTACGGATTCTCATATATTTTCGTAATCATTCGATCAAATGTTACTTTCCAAAGACTTGCATCTGTAAAAATATGTCATCAGCTGGGCAGCGCATAGTAGGAATGGGCAGTAATCCCCACGCGGGCTCAGTGCGGATTGGGGACTTACACTCATACAAAGATAACAGCACACCCCTTTGATCTTTTTAGGGTTCTATTGCTTAGAGGACAACGTCCGTCCGTCTGTCAGAGGCCTTTAGCTCAGCAACGGTAAGAGCTAGAAGGTTGCAATTTTCACAGAATAGGTATGTGATGTTATGGCATGAATACTAGCAAATAATAAAAATATCAAAACGTTTTAAGCCTGAGAAGCTCCCCATACATTTATACCCTAAAAAAATTCTGTTCTAAGACCAACTTTGTTCGAGCTGTATTTCCATAACGGCTTATGTTTCAGCTATCAAATTCGGCCTGATTTACGCTATACTCCAAAGTCTAACAATAAATATCAACTTAATTGTTTTCTTTTATAGAAATGTGAAAAATATGCTCAAATAAAACGAGGAAATTACGCCTTCAGAAAATCTGCCTACTTGGTTGCAACTGTCAAAGTTCTTATAACATTAACATAAATTCTATTATTAATTGGTTGAGACCATGCTAAATTGGCGGAGTACGGAACGTTTAATTATTTATACAAATAAATGAAATTTAAGTGTCCGTTTGTAATGTCAAAATAACAGCTTTTTACTAAATGCATATAAAAGAATATACGGTACTTATAACAGCAAAATATTGTTTCTGTCTGTCTGTCTCTTTGTTCCGGGTAATCTCCGAAACGGCTGAACCCATTTTGATGGAAACTTTCACTGGCAGATAGCTGATGTTATAAGGAGTGACTTAGGCTACGTTTATTAAAAAAAAAGAATTAGTGTTCCACGCACAAAATCTTGGAATAAAACATAGGATACATTTCATTCCAATCCCACAGCTAGTTTTTATATAAAATATGTAACTGTTGTCACCTTGATTCTTCAAAGCTCTCAGCAACTCTTCACAGTAATGACCCAGCAAGTGGTCTGAGTCGCATACTATTTGCAAACATCTCTTATATTTCTCCATAATATCATCCCGTGACGCTATCACGCTATAATTCTTTAGGAGGTGCGCAGGGAATTTAGATGTGTTTTTCTCTAAAAGTTTGAGCGTGAACTCATCTAAAGTTGGTGTGAGAGATGCCAGCTAAAAATTAAACTTAATTTACTACAAAATAACGAACTACCCCTACTTAGCCCCTTTAAGGGGTGAAATTTCAATAATCCTTTCAGCGCTCACTTCGTTAAATAAAGAATTCCTCTGCTAAATTTCATGCTTCTAGACCCACCAGTTTAGGCTGAGCGTTGTCTGTCAGTTAGCCAGTTGAGGTTTTATTAACCCTTATCCGGGTAGAGGGGTTTTATCGACCATCGAGGGGTTCAAATTCTAAATACAAGTAGTATTTAGAATTTGAACCTTGGAAACTAAATAGTAAGATGCAAATTCAATTGCATTTATAAAAAAAATAGCTTCTAAATGATTCCCTAGCAAGTGACAAACATTAAACTGTATTTGAATTTTACGTGGCATATCTGTATGTATGGGGCCCACTTAAGGGTTAAGCAGAATCTTCTACATTGTCCTTACTGACTGAGTTATAATCGCCTATCCAAAATCAATAAAGCTAGAAACATGCTACTTCCTTTTTTGACGTAAAGACTAATTAGGAAAGGATTTTTTTTAAATCAACCCCTAAATGGGTGAGTTTAGGTCAAGGTTTGCATGGGAAAAAAAATGCGCATGTTAACCTAAAATTTAGTATAAGATAATGTAGTAAAAAAATATAAACGTATTTAGCCGATTGTAAAAATTCAACCCCTAACGGGGTTAAATTAAATTACTCGGGGACGCTGTGACGGGTCTTTAGTTTATGACATAAATATAACTTTGAAAGATTGTATCCACTTATTTTATGGGTTTAACCTAAATACATGATTGATTGATTAATATTCACCTTTTCCAATAACCTTCGACTCATTTCCGCCTCCATTTTGCATGGATACTCATCTAACCTGTTTAACAGAATCGCCAGAAGCATGTCAACCCTCGGCGTGTTCAGATCAACCGCTTGACAGAATACGTGTGAAATGTTTGAGAGTACGCTGTCATGGTCCAGATCGCCTGTAATAAAATACGAGAATTAAATACTCTTGAATCAAACTTAGGTAGTATTTTTCAAATATTTCATCAAATCGAAAAAAATAAGTGTGTGTATGTGTCAGCTCCGACGCACGAAAGGAGTTTACTCCTTACGAACAATTATAAAATAAACCAGTACCCATCATACCATGCTGTCATATTTCATTTTGACATTTTACAGTAAATAATATTTTCTTGTTAATGAATGAATATAAACATGTCACTCATTGAATACAATAATTAATTGACACTTCGGGTCCTGTCGTCTTCCGATTCAGATCCGAGTTTTACCGATGGGAACATATTATTCACTATATCTGTATGCAATGGGAAGCGACCGAAGCATCTTCGGCTAACATCGTGTAATTTCGTGTGACTCCGCCGTGTGACATCGTAGTTTGATTTTACTATATGAAAATCGATTCTTAAAGAGTAAACTCCAAAAAAACACAATATTCAAAACGTTTCTTTTTCACTCGTCACATGAATTAATAAAAAAACTTGGGGAACCTGCAGTCTACAGGTGATGCTGCAGCATCTGGTCGAGGTTATCATTTTCTTGCAATATCATCGAAGTAACAGGATATCAAATTTCGAACTGATCACACCTGTGGAAGTGGCTCACATCCCTTCAACTAGAAAAGAGCTGATGATCTTCAGACGGAAGAACAGATTTTCTTGAATCATACGCTAAGAACACTCTAGATTAAGTCACCTTTCAAACAAAAAAATCTGAATCAAAATCTGTTCATCCGTCTGGGAGCTAAGATGCCACAGATACACAAATACACAAGTTAAACTTATAATCTTATAATAATAAGTTGACTCCACCAGCGCTTCAGACCGTCGTTACTGAGAAGTGCCACAAGAAACTCAAGGAAATCGGCCAAGTGCGAGTCGGACTCGCGCACGAAGGGTTCCGTACCATTATCTATAAAGACGGCAAAAAAATCATGTCGGTTGTAATATGTATTTTATAGTTTTTTAGTATTTGTTGTTATAGGGGCAACAGAAATACATCATCTGTGAAAATTTCAACTGTCTAACTATCACGGTTCATGAGATACAGCCTGGTGACAGACGGGCGAACGGACGGACGGACGGACGGACGGACAGTGAAGCCTTAGTAATAGGGCCGCGTTTTACCCCTTGGGTACAGAACCTTAAAAAGAAACCTCAAAGCTCGAGCGGCTTTAATGGCACGACGTTTATGATTGCCGTACCGCCATTATATTTTTCATCACACTTGCAAAGAAAAATAAGGTAAAGCTTAATATTTTTAATAGCAACGTTTTTAAATAGCGGCGGCGTGCACGTGTATTGTGCCGTAATATACTATACAAAAACCATCACGCACGCGGCTCGTATCTTAACCGTACGATCCGTTTTTCTAGCATACAATCCTAATAATTATGAGAAGTATTTACCTGTATCCCAAGAGTCGTCATAATATGTCATGGCGATTTCAGATATCGCACTTACAGCCTTCGAGGATTTACTCCAGTCAACGTTCTGAGCTGTCTGGTTGACTTGAACCAATATTGTTTGGAGCTCGTTGTAAGATAGAGCTGTAAGGGAATAGATAAGCTTTAAAAATAATAATATAATTAGTAAATCTATCTATATTACGAAATCTCAAGACTATAAAACCTGGGGTGTAGACATCCGCTCTGAAAGGATTTTACGAAAGTCCAGTGAAAGTCTGTATGGAAATGACTCTTACTATTTTGAAGCACATAAATGTAGAGGATGCACAGACCTCATAGAGGCAAAGAACTATAAGCGACGGGGCTCCGGACTGTTCATGCTTGCAAGGTCCAATTGTATGTGTGATATCCAAAATTGACGCGAGAGATTTCATAGTGTTCTCTATACTATATTTTATAGTTTTCTTTTTTGTTGATTATTCAACAACCTTATACATTTTTATTCGTTTTAATAATTATCATTTATTACTTTATTACTTTGTAATGTTTTCATTCAATTATATTCAAGTTTGTATATTCTGGAAGCTTTCTGTATGATTTGAAAAGATGAATTTCTGCTGAGTTTCTCGCGGCGCTTCTCAGTAATGATGGTCCTGTCCGAAGCGCTGGTAGATTCATTTTGTTTTATTATATTACGTGACACGTAAAAGAGCCCACAGATAACCAACTTGCTGAATAAAAGATTCGATTTGATTTGCTACACGATGGCAAGGGTGTCGCATAACCTCGAACGCACCAATCACAGCGCTGTAAAAACCCTGCGCGCGCGCAAGTCTGGCAGTTTTATTTGCTAGTAAAAGTTAGGCTAAGCGACGTCTTTAGGATATTGGTCTGTACAGGGACATGAAACTTACATTTGATGTCTTTATGAAGTGTCAACATAAGATGACACATTTCTATAGTTATCGCTGGATCTGTTGACAATTCCGGAGTATATGTTTCTGTAAAAATACATTTAAAATGAAATAAGTGATCAGGTGAAATAAGTAATAGGAGTTAAACTGAGTGACAGGATAAGAAATAGTGAGATAAGGAAACGTTGTGGTCTGAAAGAAGATGTAGTGACAAAAATTGAGAAAGGTATGCTGAGATGGTTTGGCCATGTCGAGCGAATGAATGAAGAACGATTGACGAAAAAAGTGCATAAGGCGAGTGTGAATGAAAGGGTTGGAAGGGGTAGACCTAGGCGGACGTTTCGAGACCAAATCGGGGACGTCTTGAAAAAACGCCAGGTCAAGAGTACCCTAAACCGAAGAGCATGTATGAAGGGAATAATGAAAGTGGACGAAGCGAAACAAGTATGTAAGGATCGTAGCAAGTGGAAAGAAGTGGTCTCTGCCTACCCCTACGGGAAACAGGCGTGATTATATGTATGTATGTATGTAAGTAATCAGGGCCCTGCCCGTCCATGCGGTGGCTACGAATAGCATCACCCCATCTCCTCGTGGTGTCGTAACACGCGACAAAGGGCCCGACTAAAGGCGGCAAGGTCAGCATACTTATGGCCGAATTCAGAAAAGCCACTCAAATTGGTCTTTAATTAAAGTGACGTTTCAGTGACGTTTCTGTATATGTTGACAACCAGTTGAGGGACATTTATCTATTTAATATCTAATGAAATGCTTAAGTGGCGTTTCTGAATTCGGCTGTTAGAGTACTAAGTATCATGAAATACTGTGGTTGTCAAATAAATTACATTAATAAGTTAAAACTGAATCGACAAAAAAGTCCGTATAATAGGAATGTTTCCTCAAAAAACCTAATTAGTCCGTCATTTACATTATAAAAAAATATTGAACACGTATTTTTTCTTTTGTCAATTAACCTTTTGACCGGCCCAGTCGGCTGCAGTCGTCAGCGGATACAGGGTAAATAAGTCCTTCAATACCTTGACTTAAAGTTGAAATTAGTGTTACTTCACAGACATGCTCGGCGGTCAAAAGGTTAAACAAAAAACGACGAAGATATAGCGCGTTGAAGTTCCGCGTGACGTCACGACTGCACACGTTTTACCATTAAGTGACGTCAGGAGCCCCCACTCCCGAACTTTGGCGCGTGTTATCTTTGTCAATTTTGATTGATTTGATAAAGGAGAAAATACGTGTTTTATATTGTTTGATAATATAACCTTAAATATATTTTATTTCTAGTTACGTAATTCAAATATTATAATTTTTATTCATGACGACTGTACTAATTTAATTTTAATATGCTATATATTTTACAAAAACTTCATCCACAACATGCTTCGTCAAGCAGTAACAAGGATAAAATCCGCCACAGGGTTCGTCAGCTGTAAACAAACACACAAATATAAAATAAAATAACTAAAAACATTTTTACACCCCGTCACCAAAAGGAACGCATCGGAACGCCCCTGGCTCAAAAGTTCCCATCACACTAGCGGCATTGCCGCGTTGGATAGCCAAAGAGATCCTCTGTACCAGGAACGATCCAGAGCGGGGATCGCAGCCCCTCTCTCGCAGACGACGACCCACCTCCCCAATGAAATCCTTGGCCTCTGAACCCCAAGGACCAGCAGTTTCGACAGCTACTGGAACAAAGTCGTACGTTGACTCCAGGGCAGCGTACTTCGTATGCTTAAGCCTTCCCGCAGTTTCCGCTGCAGATCCGGCCGATCTAAGAGTCTGGCTTAAATGGGAAGGAGCAAAAGTGCAAACACAGGTTGCATCCCACAGGAGACAGCGACCCCTCTGCCATGGAACCAACGTCAGACCGTCTGGTCTTTTGCCATCCGTACGGCTCAATCCAGGGGGCTCCGAGACACAAGGCACATTACACAAAACCAAAGCCCGACGAATAATATCATTGATCGCATGATGACGAGAGAACCGGCCCGCACTTCTCTGGCAACTAAGACCGTGATGGCCGCTTTCTGCTACCTCTGTTCCACAAATACAGCAAATATAATCTAACTGATAGCTTATTAGAATTATTTATTTTTTACACAGACAATGTCCCTTTTAACGAACCTACTCACAAAATTTGACGAGAATCGGTTGAGAAATGCGACCTGTAGAGGAGAACAGACGGACATACGAAAGCATTTTTGCCCAAAGTGAAACGGTTCGTCCCGGTCAATTAAAAAATTCACTGATATTAAATATTGCTGAAATAATAAATAACGGTGTCATATTGGGTCTCCACTCAGCATCATTAGCACTTACTAGCTTTCTCCAGAACGTCTCTCAGGAGTTGAGGGTCATTCCTCTCCAGACCAACGTGTCTCATCGCCAAAAGCTTTTCACGCAGCCACGGCAATGTCTCACTTTTACACAAATCCCTGAAAATAGTTCAATGTTCAACCGGCAAAGTCACAGTTGGACGAGCGGGTTTCGAAGTCGAGCCGTAGGAGAGGACTTAAAGAATAAGTTGAACATTTACTGAAACACGCATTGCCATGCCATTTTTAATGATTTTTCAACCAATTTTGGAACTCAGGCTAGGGTATTTAATTCTCCTAATTTATGAATATTTTAATTTATTTTAGCCATAATTTCATATCAAACGTATCCAAACTCATACAAATGTCAGAACTGTTAGATATCCAGAAAACAACCGTAACAGCCAAAAAAGCTTAGGTCGATTGAAAATTATGTCATAAGTATAATTAGGACAAACAACTTTCGGGCAAACACTTGAACGTTTTTATTCATCGTATACATTGTACGAGTCATGACAGTTTAGTATCTATATTTGTATGTATGTATTTATTAGAAATGCAACGGATAGCGGTTTGGCCGGATATTGGATACCGGACATCCGGCATGGCCATTGGCCGGATAACCGGCCATTTACACAGTCTTATTTTGCCTGATTCATACGCTAGGAGCTATGAACCAAGAAAACATAACGCATTAATCAAGCAATAATAGACGTTAGTACAATGTTATAAGAACTGTGATGTCGGCAATATTTACTGAGTGTGCGATGGTGCTCGCGTTTTGGCACCAGTAGTACTTACTCCACGTTTCTTTTAACACAATCTAGTACTGTATTAGGTAAACCCATCTCGTTTGCTCTCGTGCACCATTTCAACTCGTGCGAGCGAGACAGCTTGTTTATCCTGTCTGCGTCTATTTCGCTGTGTTGTAGCGAATTGTAGTACGATGACCTAAAAAAAAAATTATTGGTATTCATTTTATGCATTACTAGTTTTTGCCAGCAGCTTCGTCGTAAGGACAGGAAATACTTTTTTATTTGATGAACTCTATCATTCGGTTACCCATTTGTTAGGAAAACCCTTTCATTTGGTTACCCAATCGATAGGGAAATCCTATGATTTGATTACCCAATCATTAGGGAAACCTTATCATTTGATTACCCAATTGTAAGGGAAACCTTATCATTTGATTACCCAATCGTAAGGGAAACCTTATCATTTGATTAACCAATCGTTAACCTTTTGAACGCCACAGCTAAGGGCGAAAAAGCGTGCCACGAGCGCTCGAGGACGGCTGTAGCCGACGCAAATGTATGGAAAACGGCGTCAGAGGCACGGAAATCTGCTGTCGGCTGGAGACGACTGGGGCGTTCAAAAGGTTAAGGAAACCTTATCATTTGATTACCCAATCGTTGGGGAAACCTTATCATTCGGTTACCCAATAGTTAGGGAAACCCTATCATTAGATTACCCAATTGTTATGGTTTCCCTATCGATTGTGTTACCATATCGTAATGTAAACCTTTTCGAATTAGTTAACCTATTTCATTGCACTCACCAACTCCAATGGGGTTACCCTATCAATTGTCTCTCTTTTCCGTGCAGCTTATTGAAGTAGTGTCAAAGGTACCTACGGCTCAAATCCGTCCAGCCGTTGAAGCGTGAAGGAATAACAAACATACTTAATCACACACACACAAACTTTCCCATTTATAATATTAGTGTGACTTACCTGATCATAAGCCTAGCTGCCCACTCCGATAAGCACTCTGCAGTCGTGAAGATATTGTGTTGCAGAGCACCCTTCAGTTCACATGGATTATGACGCCACAAAACCGCTTCAGTAATCTTAAAGAAATAATAGTTCACATAAAAAACATGCTTTTATCAGTAAAGCACTAAAAAGTACAAAATACTCTCATCACCAAAGTAATGTATTGGACTCGTCAAAACGAACCGAATGAGTCCAAACTCGAGGGGTTTACTAGTAATAATTGAAGAATTCCACTATACACCTCCTGGCTCCATGGTCAGATCAGCTTGGTGGTCCAAATTATTACTTTTTTATTATTATTACAGTACAGCGATCTCTTCTAGACATACCGCGGATATTTTAAAATGTTTCCTGCAGTAAAACGAAGGCAAAAAAGATGTGATCTTACCGCTATACAGCGATCTCATCTAGACATACTTACCGCGGATATTTCGAAATGTTTCCTCGGCCATCTGTCAATACTTCTTAACCAACTCATGGCGTTAGCTCCCATTTCTTGCTTATAGGAGGCGACCATTTTGTCGAACCAGCATTGCGAGTCCGCGGGAACTGTAACAGTTTCATTATCTGCCCTTACACTGGCGCAGGCCTCATCTCGTAATGAGTAAGACTGAGCAGTCACTACGCGGGCCCAGTGCAAATCGGGCAAAGTTACGCAGATACAAAACACAAAGTTACGCAGATACGAAACACGAATTTACACAGATACAAAACAAAAAGTTACGCAGATACAAAACACAAAGTTACTCAGTTACAAAACACGAAGTTACTAAGTTACAAAACACAAAGTTACGCAGATAGAAAACACAAAGTTACGCAGATACAAAACACAAAGTTACGCAGGTACAAAACACAAAGTTACGCTGATACAAAACTCAAAGTTACGCAGTTACAAAACATAAAGTTATGCAAATTTAAATATATCTGTGGTATATATTAAGTTTACTAATAAATTATATATTTAGAAGGCAATTTTTTTTAATTAAACTATTATTACCTTCATACAAATCCAAGTGCGTAACAAAGTCTTTTTTATCCACCCAAAGTGGAGGCAAGGCTGACTTTTGTATAGACTTTTTCTGTTGTAAAGTTAGACTTTCCCAATTAGCCAACATGCCAAACGTACATTTAAGATCTGAAAATAATAATTTCTGTTACTACATATAAAATTGATATAGCAAAAACCGGACCAGCGAGTCGTTCGGCGTGGCGACAAAGTCATAGAAAACCCGATTATCGGATTTTCGGCACTGAGTGTGTTAATCTCGGTATATAGGTTTTACATTTTTTATATTCATACCAATATTACAAACGCGAAAGTAACTTCGTCTATCTGTCTGTTATACTTTTACGGCTAAACCGCTGCACCTAATTTTGATGAAATTTGGTATGGAGATAGTGACCTCTGCGGAAGAACAATATTAATTAACAGGAAGTATATTAATTATATTTTTAAGATATATTTCCACGCAGACGAAATCACGGGTAAAAAGTAGTGTTAATAAGTGGCCTCATAGGATATTTATATGGGAAAATTGTTCGCAAATCAATTTACCTTTTATAGAAAACGTTGTAGTGTCATCCATAGATACATCTTGTGAATTTTCTGATACACTAAAAAAACAATTAAAACAAGTTATGATCAAAAAACACAATTGGTTACAAAAAAACCGGACAAGTGCGAGTTAAACTCGCGTGGAGAGGATTCCGTTCCATACATGATTATCTGAAATTTACTAGGTTACTTTAAATACCATAGACTTCTTATAGGTTTTCCTGTAATCTATAGATAAAGAATAAAGTTTCTGTATTTTTTTCAAAATTTTAGCCCATGAGTTTCGGAAACAAAGGGGGGGGAATGGTCAAGTTTTGCCTATTTTCCGAAATAACTTCCAAACTGTTTTACTTAAAATTCATAAGAAAATATATTTAAGATCCTCACAATAAGCCCTTTCATTTGATATGTCACACGATATAGGTTGCATAACTTTTTTTTTTTTAATTTTCTAATTTACTCCCCAAAAGTGGCCCCCATCTTTAAAATTCATATATTTTCGTCACGCGTCCGTGTTGCGGTCACCGATTTACATATGTATACCAAATTTCAACTCAATCGATCCAGTAGTTTCGGAGCATATTGGCTGTGACAGACGGACAGACAGACAGACATACAGACACACGAGTGATCCTATAAGGGTTTCGTTTTTTCCTTTTGAGGTACGGAACCCTAAAAACAACGACAAACCCGACTACATAACTTCATAATATAAAAGAGAAACAACATTGATTCTGGCGCGCTTCAACATGGAACTAGCAAACGGTGACTCTCTATAGAATACTCGCAAAAACATAACCCTCCTTTTTGCTTCGCAGGGTAAAATTGAGAAATGTATGAACGTTATCCAGAACGTGATCCTTAAGCTTTAAATTTAAAGTGCATATTTTAATGCTTTCTGATGTGAGATTAATTACTCACCCAAGTAGATAGATCTCGTCGCCACGGTGACGCATGATAACTTCTTCATACAGAAGCGAAGTCAGAGAAGCACCTTCAGTGCCTCCAGTTATATTCTTCAGTCGTTCTGCAGGGACTAACAGACTAACAAAAAGTTCGTGTTAATAGTTTTGTTAACCGACTTCAAAAAACAAAAAGGAGGAGGTTCTCAATTCGTTTGTATTTTTTTTTTGTTTGTTACTTCAGAACTCCGTCATTTATAAACCGATTTTGAAAAATCTTTTATCTACACCCATATCATAAAACCTCCATTGATTAATCCAAAACCGTATGAAATGACCACCATTTTCACAACCAATTAGGAAAAACCAGTGCTGCGATAAAGAAATAACATGACTTCTTTATCGTTTTTAGTAAAGAAATGAGATTAAATTTGGAACAGCTGTCAAAACTCAAGTGAGTCTCTATTCTAGTATCCATAGATATTAAAAAGTTATTGATACGAAACGTCAATTCAGTATATTTTTTTAATATAAACTGCACAATATTTGATCTCGAGTGACGTGAGAATAGAGACTTCATCGGTTTGTCTATGATTTAAAAAAAAATAGTCTTGACGGAAGACCGTATTTGCCGCCATGTTGACGTTTTGCTGAACCAAAGTAGAATTGTTGTTGAATTGAACAGAAAAAGTTGTTTGTAATTTACATTTTAGTTGAAAATATGAATAGTAAGTAGTCTTCTCGGAGTGTGTGTGATGTGAAAATGCGCCGGATATCGGAAATATGCAGCCACGATTGCAACAAATAACTTGTTGCCAGAAAATATTGTTTCTGAACCCATCATGGAGGATTTATAATATGTGTGTAGATAAAGTTATGTATGCAACTCTGCATAATTTGGCCTTAAAACACACGTGCGATCTTATTATCAAACTCGCTAAAGCTCGTTTCATGAAAACCGCACTAGTGTTTTAAGGCCTATCATTATGCAACCGTTGCATAAACTACTATTTTTAATCGGTAGGGTATACCTCCAGTTTGGTCCCGTTGTAGTCAAAGTCGAGTTATTATGAGAGGATCTATGAGGAATCGATGGAACTCTTCAAATATTATAGACAAGCATATACCAATTTTAGTATTTTCTGTAATAACTCAAGCAGTTACGTTTCAAAAGCATTATTTGGTGAAGTGGAACTGTTGATAATGATGTTGACTAATGATAAGACCATGGATGATCACCGGAACTCCTAAGTGTTGAGTATTGCACGGTTGGCGATTAAATTGCTGTATAAAGTTCTGAAGCAACTTATGACCATGAAGATTCATGTAGTAAAATTCAAGAACCAGGAGAACTCCTCAACGATTGACATCCTTGCACCGTGGATAGCAACAGTTTGTAAATGGTGATGAGCAATTGGCATTATGCTATTGTTACTTGATGTAGCAAATGTGTGGCGTTAAATCACAGGATAATAAATAGTGTGAAAAAAAAACTTACTTTTCAAAGGCTATTTGAACTCGGTTTTTTATTTTATAAATTATAGATTATTATTATTATTATTACAGCAATTTATACCATTCATAATTTTAAAAACTCATATAAGGGACCAATCATCGACCATATACAACATGTAAAAATAAGTGCCCAACAGTGGGGCCAATTCGCAAGTGTATTCAGTAAATTTAAAAGTCACTAAACCCTAAAATAAGAAACGTCAAACTTGATTTTGACAGCTCTGTGCTAAACAAATCCAGTATTACGTTTCTTATTTTAAGTTTAGGAAATTATAAATTAAGATGACGCCAAGTTTCGAATTGGACCCAGTGTCCTAATAACTCACCTTTGCAAGCTGCCTCCACAGCCAATCAGGACCCTACACACATCAACGCAGAGCGGCGTCACACTTGTGGGCTCTCCAGCTAACACTGTGCCCATCAGTGGGACGAGGGTAGAGGCCAAATCGAACCCGGTACCAGCTACTATAGACTGTAGGGCTTCCGTGAGCAGCGTGCGCGCCGCTTCTTGTGAACGCTGAGAAAAGGTTAGTTGAAAAAAAACCGGCCAAGTGCGAGTCGGACTCGCGCATGAACGGTTCCGTACCATTACCTATAATCAAGCTTAAATAAGGTTTAGTTAGTTAGGTTTATCAAATTAAATGTTTTTTTTAAATATTTATATTTGAGTTGATTGACGTATTAAAAAAAACTACTTAATAGATCTCGTTCAAATCAATTTTCGGTGGACGTTTACATGGTTATGTACATCATATACTTTTTTAGTAATATCATCCTCTTATTTTAGAAGTTATAGGGGGGGGGGGGGGGGGGGGACACACATTTTACCACTTTGGAAGTGTCTCTCGCGTAAACTATTCAGTTTAGAAAAAAATGATATTAGAAACCTCAATATCATTTTTGAAGACCTATCCATAGATACCCCACATGTATGGGTTTGATGAAAAAATAATAATCTTTTGTCTCAGTTCTAAGTATGGGGAAACCCCAAAATTTATTGTTTATTTTTTATTTTTGTGTGAGAATCTTAATGCGGTTCACAGAATACATCTACTTATCAAGTTTCAACAACATAGTTTTTATAGTTTCGGAAAAAACTGGCTGTGCCATACGGACGGACAGAGGCGGCGTTAGGCGTGGGCTACGTGGGCCACCGCCTACGGCCTCGCGGTCCGAGGGGCCTCGCGCCTCAATGGTTTATATGGTTTATGCATAACCCGGACACAACGCAAAAATGTATGCGTCAACAGAGGGCCTCGCGAAATGTACCTTGTGCACATCAAATTTTGGTCTTACCCCGCCACTGCGGACGGACAGACGGACAGACGGACAGACAGACAGACATGACGAATCTATAAGGGTTCCGTTTTTTGCCATTTGGCTACAGAACCCTAAAAACAAGGAATTTTGTAGTAGACCGTGTCAGAATGGTGTCTTTTGCCTAAGGAATAATTATAATTATAGTTCACAAAACTAAAAAAAAAAACGCTTTTATAAGTAACGCACTAAAAAGTACAAAGTACCCTTGTCACAAAGGTAATGTGTTCGTCAAAACGAACCAAATGAGCCCAAACTCGAGGGGGTTACTAGTAGTAATTGAAGTGTTCCACTATTATTTGTTAGTTAGTTACAAGCTAATGAACGCGTATTAAAAATAGAAATACTAACCTTAGCGAATTCCAGAAGAGTTTCCAATATGGCATCAATCGATATTTTTACATCGATGACTGGTTCGTTCTTGTCTAAATACGAAATAAGTTTTATTAAAAAATATATTATTAATAACAAGCTTTTCTGACTATTGCGCTTAAATATCGAAATGTCACCAGGTTTATAATTATAATAATAATAAACCATTTATTTCAGGCATCAGTGGCCCATACATAAATACCTTACAGACTAACATACACTCGCCCGACGTAAGAAGAGCGCTCGGTGGCAGTGGAGGGGGATGTGTCTGGGTACAGTCGCGCACGAAAGTGCTTGGCTATTGTTTAGTAATACAAGTGTAATGCGTAAGCATAATTTACACCAAACGGCTCGCATCGCATCGGATCGGAACGGATTTTAGAATCTTTAAACGATATTAAATCATATACACACTATTTAAAGTCTATATTACCTAGCCGCGCACACCAGCTTGACCGCGGGCGTCTTCCGCGACACGCGATCGTATCCAAAAGGATGCTACAACGCGCGATCGGCTGCGTTCGCCCGTCTTCGTATCCGATCGGAGCCTATCGTCTGTCGTCGCTTGCGGATCGGATCGGAATGAATTTTACAATCATTAAACGATATTAAATCATGTACACAGTTAAAGTCTATATTACCTAGCCGCGCACAGCACTGCCGGACGCGATCCGCTGTTCGTATCCTTTCCGATCCGATGCGATGCGAGCCGTTTGGTGGAAACTATCCTTGTATACCTTGAGGTTTGCTCCGCTGTCTGGACTTTGTCAAACTGTAGCTGCTAAAAGTGCCCTGAAAAGCCTTGCTCAGGGTCATCAGCTTTGAAGATCCAGGAGACTCGCTAAGATATGAAAGAAAAGTAACAGTATCAAATGATGTCGAAATTTAGGGTACCCTTCGCCTGGTCTAAAATTGTATGCGCTCAAATTTTTTGGTGTTGAATGTTTGGTATAATATTTAATGGCATACTGTTTTTTAGCATGACGATTTTTTATTATTTTGAAAATTGTTTCATCGATTTTTTTGCATAATTTGTATGGAATAACGTTGTTTTCACCTATTTAACAAAACATCTTACAAAAAAGCAAGATTTTCAGGGCAAAAAAAGAGCTAACATCGAAGGCTAAGGCGGGAGCTTCGCATCAATTCGCTTGGCTCGCTCTCGCCTTAGCCTTCGATGTTAGTTCTTTTTTTGCCCTGAAAATCTTGCTTTTTTGTAAGATGTTTTGTTAAATAGGTGAAAACAACGTTATTCCATACAAATTATGCAAAAAAAATCGATGAAACAATTTTCGACATTTCTATTATTCGGAGAAACGTTGGTATGCAAAAAAATATATTGCGATAAAAACAATTATACCACTCGATA